>OX371224.1:237776534-238484819 GCA_947310385.1 Nephrotoma appendiculata | reverse complement strand
TGTCTACCCGTACGTTATCTAATCTATGTATGTAGAATTGTACATAACTTGATTGATATTATTATTGCTAGAAAATTTTGTGTGACCTTGAATAATTTCAAGGTTTCTATACTGATCTGCATTTCGATTAATCTCAGCATGTCAGTTCAAGATCACCGTTGGTAGGTAATTCTAATTTGTATTGTTCTTTTATATTCGTTGCAAACATTTATCAAGATTCTTCATTATTATTGTATTGTAACAAAATTATCTGTTTACGTTTATCTCTTGCCAAGCATAAGTATTTTGAAACACAAACATTTTTTTTAAAAGGTGATGTTCTACATTTTATTTAAAAAATTTGCGTATTTTAGAGTAAGTGTTATCAGTAAAAAACCGGTTTTAGAAAACCAAATTATCTAACAAACAATGATACAAAGTAGATTTAGTTAGCAAAAATCATTTTACTGGTGTTACAAAATTTGTTCAAAAATTACAAATCATATGTTTTTATTTAATTAGAAGCAAACTTAAGTAGTGACCTTGTGCGAGCATTGATTATTAGGTGATTCTCTACAATTAGTCCAATAATCGAATACTTTGTTAAGGTGTGCTTACTCGTAACATGCGAAATCTATTAAATAAAAATGATGCGCGATTTATTAAAATTAATCATGATGCACAAATCATTGTTTTGCTTTTGGACGTAAAATTGATAAATCATTGTCAAATGCAGTTAACCTTGGGGTTAACATTTAAATAAAAATAGCGTTTGAATTAAACGTATACGTATCAAATTATATATTATTATCAATCACATTTGGAATTGGAATTTAATGTTATTCCCTAAAAGGTAAGTAGTTTAACTAAACTTGGCATTGTGAGATTAAAATATTATGTAACCTTTTTTATTTTTGAGGTTATACTCGAAACAGTGTGCTTGCTCGAATTACTTTACAGTGTGCAGTAGAGCTCTGTATCGTATAGTAATATCCCCGGCAATTATCCGCGGATTAAAGTGGATGTATCCGCATGAATTTCTCGTGGATGAGTGTCGAATGCGGATTTAATAATCTTATCCGCATTATCCGCACGCATAACAATTTCAAACTGTTTTTTCTGTTATCTTGATATGACAAAATTTTACATTGTTCTAACAAAACAGCGAGATAGAAATTTAAAATGTATTTTTCGTTTTCAGTTGTTAGCTACCAAATTTGTACTAAGGCAAAGTATGGTTGCTTGACATGTACGGTGAAGTGGTTATTTAAAATTGCACAATCGGTTCCTAAAATACTGATGCTCGTACCGATCACGCAAATGGTTCAAACTGAACACACCGTGTGGATGCGGGTTTTTCGCGAGTGCGGATGCGGATAAATTTATATTATCTTCGGCGGATCGGATTTGGATATGAAAACTCGTATCCGCGCAGGGCTCTAGTGTGCACTGATAAATAAAACCGTTAAATATCACAAGCGATGCGTTTAAAAAAATTGTTTCTGGGTTTTCAGCCTAGTTTTGATTGACTTGTTTCCGTTATCAGTTTATTTATTTATGGCGGCAAAGGATTAAAAACTCGGTGGAAGGGCCCAAAAGAAATCTAAGTATTAAAAATGAAGGGGTGAATATGTTGTGGCCAGCACCCAACTATCTTACGAAAGTTAACATCGATCTCAAATACACAACATTTGATTTCTACAGCGAGATTTTAAACTTACAGAACTTTTAGTAAAACTTGTTACGACTGTGTGGCCGCAACGACGATTTTTGTGTTATTTTATCCACCCCGGTTGTTGTTTTCGCTTTCGTCCATCTTCTCTTATTTTTTTATTCACCTCAGATGTGTTATGAACGCACTTTCGACGTTTTGTTTTGTGCCCCATCACGTGGTGGCGTAGAGGTGAGAAAGAATAGGAGAGAGAGAGAATAATGCGCATCGAGTGTGTGCAAAGTAAAACGTTTTGGAAAAAATGTTTTTCTTATATGTCTCTCTCTTTTATATCAACGAAAATTTGATATAAAGGAGAGACAGAGAAGAGAGATTAATTTCTTCTAAAACGTTTTACGAGTTGTGCAGTGCTCGAATTTTTTTTTGTGTGATGCCATTCGAATAGTGATTTTCA
The DNA here is from genome assembly GCA_947310385.1 of Nephrotoma appendiculata. Lineage (NCBI taxonomy): Eukaryota > Metazoa > Arthropoda > Insecta > Diptera > Tipulidae > Nephrotoma > Nephrotoma appendiculata. Next base: position 238,482,714 of record OX371224.1, on the reverse strand, counting down.
CAGAGTTTTGTTTTGAGTTTGTGACATAAGAAGAAGAGTCCATTTTTCGGTATTTGGCCACATTGATGACTAATTATATTATAATAAAATCTGTATAATAATAATGTAATTTACTTGTTGATTAATATGATTTGAACTAGAAAATCTGATTGATTTATAAAAAAAAAAATATTTATATTTGTGCTTACATAATAAAAATTACGTTGATAGTGATTGGGATTATTTTGGTCCGAATAATTAATAAATTGTGAAATATTGAAGCAAAAATAAAACAAAATGGTCAATTTATTTGTTTTTTTACGGGGGTGCCAAATTTAATGAGGGCCGCATTATTTTAAGCGGGAGTAGCCGATACTAAGAATATCGCAATAATAACGGGTGCGTGCCAATATAATTATCGAGCACTATCTTTTTCTGCGGATACCGCACTAAACACAGGACGCGCAAATACGACGAGGGCCATAGTTTTTTGATATAGTATCGTAATTTTACACGGGTGCCGTACGCACATTTATACGGGTGCCGTACGCACATTTATACCGGCTAAATTATTTTCATTTTTACGGGCGGCCAAAAGTGGTTCGTTATTTATATTCGTATTATACATCGCAGCGTGTTTGGGAGGCAAACCACGAGGCCATTAATCAATTGTGGTATAACGGCACAGGCGTGCCTCAACATCTACGGAAGTGGCCAACAACGTGACCAGCTGTAAATACAGTTCAAGACGGCTTGTTGCGAAGGACGCCCACATAGTGCCCAACCAGGCAAGCGCTCGAGCGCAAGGCGGGAGTCGCCCAACGACGGCATCAAGGCCGCAATCCATATTGGTTAACGGTGAAAGGCACCGCAACGGTCCGGGTGTGGCACATCACCTGTGGCATGACGGCCGAGCAAGGTCGCACCAGTAATTTTTTTGTAATTTAAGGTACCATTTTTTATTTTTATTTTTACTTTTTTTGATTTTTATTTTTTTTTTATATTTTTTTTTATATATATTATATTAAATTTAAAAATTTTGTAATCGAGCGCCGCACAGCGGGTGCGCGCTCGGTACGTATTGCTCTCTCTCTCTCTCTCGTTCTCTCGCATCGTTGCGGGTGGAGGGGGAAGTTGTTTCGCTTTGTTTTCTTCTTTGTGTTTTTTTCCTTTCTAAAAAAAAAAAAAAATAATAAAATGAATTATTAAATTATTTTTCGGTCGGTGTGATGGGAGCGGAGACTCCCTCTGTGTCGGTTTAGTGTTTGCGGTCCCTTGGTGCCCGCATCCAATTCCGTAACCAGGGCTCGACCCCGTTTGAATTCGGATGGATGCGCGCACCAAGGCACCGTTCTCGGTTTATAATTTTGTTGTGTTCGTTCCTCAGGTTCCGGCCGACGAATTTCGGCGGAACATACGGTTGTTATTATTATTTGCGTTCCCCCAACTTTCTGTATGATCACGGTGTAAGCCAGGAGCGTCATGCAAGCCTCAAACCACACGACCTTAGCACTTCTCCCTGAGAACGTAGCCGGCAAAAATCACCGTGGAGGCCTCTGCATGCGCTTAGTGAAATCTGCAGGTTGGCAGTAGGCAGCCTGTAACAAACTGTTTTGTGTAATCAAAAGTAACAGAAACAAACAAGGCAACACTTGCTGAAAACTTAATATTTAAAATTATTTGAATCTTTCGCTACTTTTTAAGATTTTCGTAAACTCATCTGGACCGGTATCATTGTAAATTTAGTTTAGAATCCTTTAGTTCATAACTGTTTTTCTATAGTAAAAATTCCATTTAACGATATTCATGTAGAATTAGGAGAATCCAGAAAAAAGCCCGCTGCCAGACTAATCCAAATTAAAAATCGATTCTAGAGATCCAACATTCAAACAACTATATCATCAATTTATGCAGGAGTACATAAATCTAAATCATATGGAACTCGTGCGTGAAGGGCTTGACGATCTTATACCAAGCGCCACTTTAAAAGTTAGAGTAGTGTTTAGGGAATCCAAGTCGGTTCTATCCGACTTCGTGTAGTTGGGCCATTACTTACCTCCCAGAGACTTCGGGAAATGCTGCAAACAACCGAAACCAAGTACCCTCCTATGCATCTCAACGAAAATGGAAAAAATAGAAACGTATGTTTGTAGAAACCGGTGGGGTAATGGTAAAAACACGGAACCGAAAGTCGGGTACCCGAAATTCGGGTAATTGGATTCCCTAGTCGGGTAATTGGATTCCCTCCAACGTATGAGATATGTACGTTTATGTTTTTTCCATTTTCGTTGAGATGAATAGAAGGGTTGTCGGTTTCAGTTGTTTGCGGCGATGCCAGTTTCTCAGCCATAGGTGGATTTAACTTAAGGAAATGATTATCTAGCTCAAGTGAATTATTAGAACATATCCCAAGAGAACTACACGGTAAGGGTAATGTGCAAATAAAGCTAAACGATTGCATGACGACCGAGAGAGATTAACTTAAGACCCTAGGAATTTTATATGATCCACAAGAAGACAATTTTAAATTTGATGTCGCAGGGCTGCAGCTATCCAGCAAAAAGCAACAAAACAATCATTATTATACGAATCATCTAAGCTATTTCATTCAGTTGGATGGCTATCTCCATTAACAATCTCAGTAAAAATTATGATGCAAGAAATATGGTTAAGTGGAATAAAATAGGATGAACCTCTACTAGAAAATCAATACAAATTGGGTAAAATATAAGGCAGAATTAGGCGATGTTAAAAACATAAAATTTCAAAGGTGGATCAATAACAACAATAGATTCCAACACCAAGCTCCTTGGTTTTGCTGATGCTTCGGAATACGCATATGCCGCTGCTATATATTGTCGAACAACAAACAAGGACGGAACAATAACAACACAACTACTAACGTCAAGGACACGAGTCGCTCCAACCAAAGTAAAGTTGCCCTTTCCTAGAAATAATTGTAGAATGTACGTGTGTTGGCTTACAAGTGACCCAAGCAGATTTAAAATATTGGCGAACGGAGTTTCTGCAGTGAAATCAATGATACCCACAACACATGGCACCACGTGAAATCAGGTGACGATACAGCGGCTCATCATCTTTCGCACTAAATAATAAATGGAAAGGGGCAAATGTTCTTCGGCAAAATATATCTAGTTAGACAGAGGTCAACAGTTACGTATAATAATAGTGGAGAATTTAGCAACCGAATGAGGAGAGGCTTATGCAAGGATATTTATTCTAACAATGGGACATATTTCATTGGAGCAAGTAACTAAATCAAAAGAGATCAGCATCGCGCAATAACCATGTTACCAGACAAGATCGCTACTAAAGAAACAAATTGGCATTTCACACCGCCAATTACAGCAGATTTCGGTGTTGTATAGGCAGCAGGGATAATATCTATTGTATTCCATTTAAAATGAATCATAAGAGAAGCAACACTCACGTTTGAGAAACTCTATACAGTAACCACCCAAATAGATGTATGCCTAAATTCTCGACCGCCAACTCCACAACAGATCTGTCAGCATTAAGATCACGGCATTTTTTAATAGAAAGTTATCCCAAGCCACTGCCAGCTGCAGATATAGAACACAAATCATAAAATACAAGGTGGCACGTTGTGGAGAAAGTGATTCAGGACTTCTGGAAAAGATGGTCCTCAGAATACCTCCACCAATTACAACAAAAAAACTAAATGGAATTATAACCAACCAAACATAAGAGTCAACGACTTGGTATAACTAAAGGACGAGCAACAACCGACCACACTATGGAAGCTAGGGGAAGTACCGAGACAAAGGAAATTCACAGGAAGCAAAGACTTAGTTCGAGTAGTACCGTGAAATGCGAGGACAATATCGTCAAGCGGCCAATTGTTAAATTTTGTAAACTACCAACTGAGACGACCCCAAAGCTAGCAGAACCCATACAGCAGAACATTCCAAGATAGTATGAATAATTATAGGCAAATATATTAATTAAATGCTCTATTAAAAAGTTTTGGGCTCCATCTCTCCCAAACAAAACGATGGGTTTGGCTAGTTTTAGAAAAACTTAGCAGAACTCATATCAAAAAATGATTTAAAAACAATTGAAAAATTAAGGTTACATTTAGGTTAATTGAATGTTGGCTGCGCCTCACGTTGTCTATTGTCATAAACCACTTTTCCTGATTAATGAAAATTAAAATTAGTGTATCACATTACTTTACATTAAATAAAATTACGCCTTAATCACGGCTATATATATATATATATATATATATATATATATATATATATATATATATATATATATATATATATATATATATATATATATATATATATATATATATATATATATATATATGTATCTATCAAGGATTCAAACCATGCCATTGTTAATTTTGTATAACAGATTAGAACTATAATATTTTTCAAATGATTGTGAATACTCCATAATGGTAAATTTAATTCTTACCACAATTATTTACCATAATTTGTTCGTGTATGTGTCGCTTATGTCAACCTGAAAATGTAAAATTAAATTTTTTGTATTGTAATAAAAGGGCAGTCTAAGTCGAATTGGTGCGGTGATTAGTCTTATAAAAATAATTTATTCGGCAAAATAAAAAATCATAAACAGTTTAAAACAAGTTTTATTGGTACAATTCAATTGAATTGGGTTCGTTTATTCATAAAACCTTCAGCGGTTTCTCATGGTCCTTCGAGCCGGATCGGTGTTAGTTACAGTGGTTAAATACATCAAGTGCATTGTCAACGGTATAATATAAAACAACTTTCTCGTATGTGTGTGCATTAAATAATTTGTGGTGCAAAACTAATGTCGTGAAAACAGACAATTATAAGTGTCGTGTGAACAGTGACAAAACTAAAAACACAAGAATTTATAAGTGCAACAAAATAGTGTGTGCGATCGAGATTGACGGTGACTAGACATAAGCGTTTAATCAACAATCCTGTTCGTGGCATGCAAGAAAAACGATAAGTAGAACAATTTTTGTTTTAATAAAAATCAAATCCATTTTATTAACTTGAATTAACTAACAAACGCCGATCAATTAATATTAGTCGTCTATATTGTTAAATTTTACCGTATCGAATTATATTCAGTTAACTTAGTGTGACCTTGGTGTGTAAAGATGGCAGATGCAATTATATTATCTCGAGGCAACATTCTTGCATCCGTTACCAAAATGCAAACGTGGGTTAATAAAATTACTGATGAAACAACAGTTGAGGCCATAGAAGTTCGTATTATTAAACTAGACGAATACTGCAAGGATTTTAAAACGTTAGAAAATAATTTATTTTCGTTTCCCGGTCAAATATCAAAGTACGAAGAATTTGAAGATAAATACTTTGTTGTTCGAGAAAAATCAATGAGATCATTACGTGCAAAACAGGGTGCTACAAATACAGCTGCTTCTGGATCCAGTCTACCTCCAGCACTCTCAGAAATGTTCGACCAACAAAGATCATTCTTTGAAAACTTGACTACAACAACGGCTCAATTGACAGACCACACGCTACTGAGTTATGATCATGTCAAGTTACCAAAATTAGAGTTTGCAACATTTGATGGTACCTATAAAAATTGGCCTGCCTTTGAAGATTCGTTCGTATCGTCCATTCATAGCAATCAATCATTGTCTAACATTAACAAATTAAGGTTACTTAAGAGTCTTCTGATGGAAGGTCCTGCATCTCTGATCAAAAATTTGAGCGAAACAGAGGCAAATTATACAGAAGCCTGGACAAAATTGAAATCACGTTACGACAAGAAAGGAAAAATCTTGACATCATACATCACCACATTTTTCGATTTATCATCAGCAATGAGTGGGAAGGCATCGGATATTCGTTCACTTTGTGACAATTGTGACGAAATTTTAATCGGAATTCGAACCATGGGTATCGGAGCAGAGTATCGAGACGCATGGCTGATACAAATTATTCTACGTAAATTGGATAGTGAAACAAAACAGTTATGGTCAAAGGAAACAACCGAAAAGGATTTTCCAACACTTTCCGAGTTTTTCAAATTTTTAAATACCAGATGTGACGGGCTTGATGATGGGGAAATTGACAGTCAGGGATTACGATACCAACCAATTTTATAGCAAAACCAACGTTCCAGGGGAAAACCGTTTTTCAAAACAATGACGCTAAATTCAAATGTGTCCTTGTGTCCATGCTGTAACGCAAATCATCATCTTTTTCATTGTATGAAATTTCGCAGTTTCGATGTTAGACTTAGACGAAATTTAGTCAATCAATCGGGAGCTTGTTACAATTGTCTGCGTATGAATCATTCAGTAAATGACTGCCCTGATTTGTCCAATTGTCGTATCTGCAATAAACGGCATAATTCATTGCTTCATGGGTCCAAACCAATGAATTTTCAAAATCAGTTTAATTACCCACAACAACAACAATCAACCATTAAGCCTCATGCATCGAATTATTTGAAACCACTTGAACAGCCTCAATTATATACGCATTCGCGAACACCAGGTCACTCTTCGTCACCATCGCACCCATCAACATCAGCGCCAATCATCCATCAAAATGATCTCACACTGTCGACGAATTCAACTATCAATGGCGATACAAATCATCAAGAATTAAAATCACCGAATGAATTAAAACCATCCCACAAAATGGATCCACCTCACATTCAAAACATGGCCACTTTAACCACAAAACCGTTTTCTACAATTAAATCACGAATCGTTTCAATTCCGCGACTTGCGTCATTACCGACCGCTCTCATTCACATACGTGATCGTAATGGAAATAAACATTTTGCCAATGCATTGCTAGACTCAGGTTCGCAATGTACATTCGTATCGGAAAACCTAGTTCAGCGCCTGCAACTCGGACGTTCATATTCATCATCAATTGCTGTAAACGGCCTGGCTGATATACAAGCTGCTAAGACCCGAGGTGTAGTTAACATCAACGCGTCGTCAAGGTTTTCATCGTCAATTAGCCTGAATTTCAACGCTTACATCTTACCGAAGCTACTTACCCTTCAACCTGTCGAGCATGGTAAATTATTCGGGGAACAGTTGCCCTCACCACTGGAACTGGCTGATCCTAATCTCGGTACTACAAAAGAAATAGATATTTTATTTGGTGTTGATTTATTCTTCGACTTAATGCAGCCGGAAAAAATCGTCTTATCAGGACATACATATGCACAGTCAACCATTTTTGGGTGGATTCTTCTAGGGCCTCAAGCACATGATGACCCTTCAACTACATCGGTTCCAGCAACTATCACTGATGATGATGTGAACAAAACTCTTCAATGGTTCTGGGAAGTTGAGGAACCTCCAACAGCATTGAAACCCAAGCCAGATGATCAATTGTGCGAATCTTATTTCACCCAATCAGTCCAACGAAACCAGGCTGGAAGGTATATTGTACGACTACCATTTATCACACCGCACGACAAATTGGGACATACAAGGTCTGCAGCTGTGCGTCGACTTATAACAATGGAACGTCGTTTCATGAGAAGCCCTCAGCTGGCAATTGAATATAAACAATTCATGAATGAATACTTGAATTTGGGCCATATGACAGAAGTTTCACATAATGAAATAGCCAGACTTGACGAAGATGTTTTTTATCTTCCACACCATGCTGTTCAAAAGATAGATAGCTCGACCACGAAACTTCGTGTCGTTTTCGATGGGTCCTGTAAATCGTCTTCCGGCTTATCAATTAATGACATCTTACTTACAGGACCCACTCTACAAGATGATCTTATCACTATCGTTACTCGTTTTAGGCAGCACCCTATCGTTTTTTCCGCAGATGTCGAAAAAATGTATCGACAGGTACTCGTATCATCGCCTGATAATGACTTTCAGAGAATAGTATGGAGAAACAATCCTACCGAAGAAATTAAAACGTACCGACTCAACACAGTCACATATGGAATGTCGTGCGCACCATTTCTGGCGGTCAGGACACTTCAAAAAATAGCTGATGATAACAAACAAAGTCATCCTGCTATTGCCAAAATCATACAACGGGATTTTTATATTGATGATCTTCTTTCTGGGTGCGAAAACCCTAATCTCGCCATTAACTTGTATGAGGAACTATGTCACGTCATGGAGGGAGCTGGCTTCTGTCTAAGGAAATGGAAATCGAACTCATCAGAATTTTTATCAAGAATTCCTGATGAACTTAAGGAACCTACCATGTTAACCTTTGACGACGACACTGCGACCATCAAAACTCTTGGTGTTCAATGGAATCCTGTGAGAGATGTTTTCTCATTCGCAATCAACATATCTTCAAGCACTATGTATTCCAAGCGACATTTACTTTCTGAAATTTCCAAAATTTTTGATCCTTTGGGCTGGGTATCTCCATCGGTTATAACTATGAAGATACTTTTCCAAAAACTATGGATTCGAAACATTAAATGGGATGATGAAATCCCAGCAGATATCAGTCAACAATGGGAGGGTATAAAATTGAATTTACCTAAACTTGAAACCATCCAAATTCCTCGATGTTTTTTCATTTCTTCAACCACGACATCGATCCAATTACATGCATTTTGTGACGCGTCTGAGTTGGCGTATGCGGCCGTAGTTTATCTACGTATTGAAGATGCAGCAGGCTATATTAAAACATCACTCATCATTGCAAAAACTCGCGTTGCACCAATCAAACAAATCTCGATTCCACGACTCGAGCTATGTGGAGCCTTTATGTTGATGAAACTAATCAAATTCTCGGCTAGAATTTTCCGAGATCACCAGGTTCAAGTATTTGCTTGGACTGATTCAAAAATTGTATTGGCTTGGTTATCAGATCATCCGCGAAGAAGGAACACTTTTATTGGTAATCGCACGTCTCAAATCATGGAGGTAGTACCTAGAAGTCAGTGGCACTATGTACCATCTAAAGAAAATCCTGCTGACATTGCATCACGAGGAATTAGTCCAGAATTACTTCAAGAATTAGATCAATGGTGGTTCGGTCCTAAGTGGTTGATGAGTCGAGAACAAAATTGGCCATCCAGCATTCCGCTACAGTTCAAGACAATATGCGAGGAACGTCAAATTTCACCAGTCGTAACACATCTTCATGTAAAATGTAGTGAAATTGCGTCATGCTTGTTGAACAAGTTTTCATCATTTAACAAAATCAAAAGGATTGTTGCAACACTATTTCGATGGCTAAATTCACACTTGTGTCTTATTGATTTGATTCGAAGGGCCGAATAATTTCTCATCAGGGAAGTTCATCGCGAGACATTCTGGCTCGACATGCAAGCACTTATCAACGGACAACTTATTGATCGTAAAAGTCAGATTATTTCATTGTCACCTTTCATTGACAAGGATGGAATTTTGAGGGTAGGGGGACGTCTGTCGAACCTTGACTGCCATTTTGACATGAAACACCCAATCATAATACCCAAAGGCCATAAACTTACTTGGTTGATAATCTACGAAACTCACTTGCTCAATCTACATGCTGGGCCATCTTTATTGTCAAGTCTTCTAAAACAGAGATTTTGGATCGTTAATGGCCGTAACGCAGTTCGTCATTTTTGTCAGAAATGTATCAAATGCGTGAGACAAAAACAAAATATTACCACACAGCTCATGGGTGATTTACCAAGGCAACGTTTGACGGCCTGTCGTCCCTTTACAACTACCGGTGTTGATTACGCTGGCCCGATTCATATTAAAACAAAACATGGTAGAGGAAAGATTCCATTAACTAAGGCGTACATCGCGCTCTTCATATGTTTCGTTACTAAGGCTGTCCATATAGAGCTGGTTTCTGAGATGACCACCGAAGCATTCATCGCAGCTTTGCGTCGCTTCATTAGCCGAAGAGGGATTCCAGCTGAGATCATCAGCGACAATGGCACAAACTTCATCGGTGCCAAACGCGAACTTCAACAACTTCACGAACAATTTAACAATCAAAAAACAAATAAATTAATATCTGATTTCTTTTCGCAGTCCATGATTAAATTCTCGTTCAACCCAGCTAGCGCTCCACATTTTGGTGGACTTTGGGAATCCAACATAAAATCTATCAAGTACCATCTCCATCGAGTTACCAGTGAGAGCAGCATGACATTCGAGGAAATGACAACCTTGCTTTGCCAAATCGAGGCATTGCTCAACTCACGACCATTGTGCCGCATGACCGCCGATTCTGATGATTTACTAGTGCTTACACCAGGACACTTTTTAATTGGTGAACCTCCCACTTGTATACCGGAGCCAAATCTTCAACCAGTCCCAATATCACGACTTACCAGGTGGCAAAATATCCAGCAACGAGTTCAGGGGGTTTTGGAATAAATGGTCTCTTGAATATTTGCATACTTTGCAACAACGCCCGAAGTGGAAACAACAATTACCAAATCTTGCTATCGATGATGTCGTCCTCATTAAGGAGGATAACCTGCCTCCAGCTCGGTGGTTACTCGGAATCGTCACACAACTTCACCCAGGACTCGATGGACTTGTTCGAGTAGTAACAATTAAAACAATCAAGGGCGAAATGAAGATACCTATTGTTAAATTATGTCGTCTACCAATATCCAGCGAAGACAATACAATCGTACAACCTACAGCAAGGGTCAAGGTTAAGTAGTAAACTTAACGGAGGGAGAATGGCTGCGCCTCACGTTGTCTATTGTCATAAACCACTTTTCCTGATTAATGAAAATTAAAATTAGTGTATCACATTACTTTACATTAAATTAAATTACGCCTTAATCACGGCTATATATATATATATATATATATATATATATATATATATATATATATATATATATATATATATATATATATATCAAGGATTCAAACCATGCCATTGTTAATTTTGTATAACAGATTAGAACTATAATATTTTTCAAATGATTGTGAATACTCCATAATGGTAAATTTAATTCTTACCACAATTATTTACCATAATTTGTTCGTGTATGTGTCGCTTATGTCAACCTGAAAATGTAAAATTAATTTTTTTGTATTGTAATAAAAGTGCAGTCTAAGTCGAATTGGTGCGGTGATTAGTCTTATAAAAATAATTTATTCGGCAAAATAAAAAATCATAAACAGTTTAAAACAAGTTTTATTGGTACAATTCAATTGAATTGGGTTCGTTTATTCATAAAACCTTCAGCGGTTTCTCAAATGTCCTATTAAATTATTTTAATTATGCTCATTCTAGAAAAACCATTAAGCGTTATCACTTCAAAGCTAGCAGAACCCAAATCAAAAATCGGACCAAAACCGAAATTAAAACGCAAAACAAGATCATACATCATACAAAAATTTAGGGCTCATTGCGTCTTAATCAAAGGCATCAAAAAAATTTTGAGCTCCACTCATTCTTGAGCAAACTTCAGGTCATTTAATACGAAGCTAACAGAACTCAAATCAAAAATCTAACCAAAAACCGAAATTAAGGATGATTAAGACTTAATCAATCTTAACCAAACTTCGAGAATTTGATTAGCCTATAGTCAAGATGAGCTGCAATTCCCCAAATATTCTGAGTGGGTTCCGAATCAGCAACCTCATAGACAAGTAAAAACAACTGCAACTTGAATCCCTTGATCCAACATTGTCTATATATTGTTTGTCTATATATAATTCCATTCATTACATTATGAGTAATTATTGTGAAGAAATGGAAGCATTCAAGACGGCACAAAACCAACTGAAGGCGGCATGCATAGATGTGGTTGAAATAAATTGCGATTTAATACTTCACCAACTTCAATTTGGCGGCTTAATAATCTGAATGCGGATACTGAATTATTCTTAGGAGGTATGCAGACCAAAATGACGATTAGCAGACACACAATAGGCTTTCTGTTAGGTAACATGTTTCAAATAATTACAGAATGTGAAGCGAGGGAACATAAAGCTCAATTTGAAGCCATCAAACAATAATCAGCATCAATTAGAGACTCTTATAAGGTTTCATACTACTATCTAATGGAATCATTAAACAAACTGATAAAAGATGAGAGCACTTTATAAGGGAGAATCGCTTGATTATAACTTCAACCATTGAACTGATATTAATTTAAAAAAATTAGAAGACACACAACAAGCCTTACTTGGTGTAATCCATAACGCACAAAAGAATATATTGCACCCGTCCCTACTCGTGTCATTTCAATTAGAACCATGAGCTCACACTCATTAGAAGATACATACCAACGACCATCATCATACCTGGGCATTTCATTCCTCATTTTGAGTGACACCAAGAAACATCATAGTAAAAATCAACACAAGGTCAGAATATTTAGCAGTAGATGCTCACCGAGAACCGTTTGCGTTACTGATCAAAGAAGTGAAGGATTGCCAACCATTCCAACGAAACAGATTTATATGCGAAATATCGCCAATATATAACATCATAGGCACCCAAGCTCAATGCGATGTGGCAATCCTATAAACAGAAATAAATCTTGAAGTATCATGTTCTATCTGGATCGCAAACGCAACGAATCACGGGACAAAACGCAACGCCAACAATCGGTGGTTATATACAGTTCGTCATGAGAGCAAATCATAGGACAACTTTCGAGGATTAAGTGTAGTACAAATTAAGGCTGGCTGTGTGCTACGTGACACAAATTTCTATATCAATGCAATTGCCTCATCTTCTAGTTATACAAAAAAAACATTCAATAGATCAGTCGACACAATAACTGAATCTAGCAACTTAAGGAAATTCATCACTTGAATTAAAACTACCACGACCGCATCTATCCACAGTCCATAACGCTCAAGTCACCACATTCTCCGTTTTGTTATGATACACATAATTTTTTGAATTCTTTAATATTAGGTGTCATTTAGGGCAAGAGATGCATAAGACGAAGGTAATGCTAGTACTCGCCCATCATCTTCTTCACTTCAACAAGAACAAGCATAACCATTTCAGCCCCGTATCCCTGGAATATGTTGGTTTCCAACAGTGCAGTCAATATGCATGTATTGGTTAAATAAAATTTAGGTTTTTTTTAAATAGGCTAAATTGTAATTTTAGTGCATAATATTTAGTCATCATTTTTCATAACTGTCATTAAACTCATGTCGTTGAGTGTAAATTAAAATTAAACCGAAATTGTTGTATTTTACACATTTCGTTCTATCATTTTATGAATTAAAAGAATTTTTTTTAATGACTATTCCAAGCAACACGATTAATTTATATTACAATATGAATTTTTGATGAATATAAAACAAAATATGTGCCGATTGTGATCTGTATCGTGATAAAATAAGTATGACTTGTGTTTCTAAATTTTACGTAACCGCAATGCATAATTTTTTAATTTCTTTATCAGCCAAATTTAAATACAAAGGTCAAGTTTGATTAAATTCACTGACAAATTTGTTTTTTATTTGTGTTATATTTTTGTGGTTAATCTGGTTGGTTCCGATATTTGTTGTTGTTCTTTTGATTTATATAACCAATCGCTTTTATCTACCCTTATTTCGGGCCAAACACTATTCTCTTCCCAGAATTTAGGACATTATAAATTTAATGCCATAAATTCTTCCGCAGGTACTAAATTGAATTGACAACTATTTTATCTTCTCGTAGAGTTTGCATCAAAGTTACTATGTCTCAAAATGCGAATAGCAGGTATTACACACTAACAACGTGTATACTAAAATATAGTTTACCGTTATTGTGTTAACACAACTACATGCATAATATGGAAGTTTTAATGCCGAATTTAAATGCCGAATGACATGAAATAGTAAAAAATATATTATTTAAATTTCAAGAACATTAAATTTTAGAATCCAGTTTGCGTTACCTTACAAATACCAATATTATTACATAACATATCATCATGTGTGTATACTCACTCCTGTATACGTTTTTGTTTTGCTAATTACGAATTACGATATCTACTAGCCAGCGACATAAATCTTTTTACAGTAAACGCGAAGCTAAATTTGGTAACTAACTATAAGTATTTATATACATAGCGTACAGTGATGATAGTTTGTCCGACGAAAATTTGGGAGTGGTATCTCTTCTAACAATATTCAATATTAGAATGTTAGTGCGATTACAATACAAATATTTTTATTTTTTCAATGAAACACCTCTGCTCATCACAATATGTACTACAATTTTATTTCCGACCTACCTACAAAATAACAATGCGTACACATTTAAATTTTGTTTTAACTTGTACTTCTTAAATGACCGCATACCCAAAGCAAAATTATGTAAATAAAAAATAAAATTGGAAACATGTTTTCATTTTATGTATTATGCTGTATACATGTGATTGTAAGCAACATCTTCTTCCTCAAATACAAACAATTTTTGTTTTAAGTAATAAATACTAAACCAAAACAATATTATGTTGTCTTACCAAAAACAAAACGACCACCAGCGCCAATGAGAATTCGTTTTTTAATTCTACGAACCGTATTAAATACCAATACATACAACCGTTTCGTAAAAAAATGTTATATTTTATATATTTCATCATATAAACTCGACGCGCTAGTTTGATTGTTGTTAGTTTGTAGTGTGATTTCGAGTGTGCAAGTTCTGTCTTAAAGAATATATTCTAATAACAACAACAAACATATTTCTTAAAAATGCCTGTACTACAAAAAGGATGCTGTTGTGCCGAGCTTGAAACGTGCGCGGCCATTATCGGGTGGCTTGGTATTATTTTCTCAATATTTAATATTTTTGGATACTTCGTATTGGGATACCATTGGATCGATATCATCATTTATGTGCTTATTGGAGTTGCTTACCTGGTCGCGTCGGCGTTATTGATAAAATCAACCAAAGATGCAAGTTTAAATTTTTGTTTTGGGGTGTGGATCATTTCAATTAATTGTGTTTTTTTTTTAAATTTAGAGAAAAGCAAGCTATGTGACTCCATGGTTAATTATTGCAGCAATCGGAACAATTATCTCCTGTATTCTACAAATTGTTACAATAATTGCAGCGCCTGAAAATACACCCGGAGAAGCAATTGCTGGATCTGCAATAGGGGTTTGCATCGGCTTAGCACTCGGAATATACTTTTGGTTGTGCATATACTCGTATTACCAACAACTGTCGAACCAATAAAGTGTTTATAATTTTTTATAAAATTTTGGTGTTTAATATTTGATAATTAAAGTCTTAATTAATGTTAATTTGTTTATGACGCTGCCGCTGATTCTATTTCATACAAGCACGCGCGGCCATTGTATGAATTTATGATGTGGGACTATTTGTGACTTAGAAATATATTATGTGAGATAAATCCAAAAATAAAAATCTGAATAATTTTTGTATGTTAGACTTGTGGCGCCTTACTATCTGTCATGCTTTAACATTTGGAATTAATAAAATATTATCTTTAATGTAAAGTGTTTAAATTGTTTGAATATCTTCATAGAAAATGCGAGAGAAGTATAAAAATAAAACGGTTTTTTCAGGCAGATAACTTGAGCTTATGTTAAGTGTGTATGTGTGTGCTGGTACAGCATTTAATCGAAAACTAAATGCAACGAAAACTGAAGCGCAATTGGATAAATTTCCTTTTATGAGTTAAATGCCAGACAACTAAAAGGCGCTACCATTTAAATTATCATTTTCGAAACAGAATTTATCGCTCACTGGGCAGCAATTAATTAATTAGCCTATTTTTAGTTATGATATCTGTTAAAAATTCGTTTCTTCACCAAATTATTTTCATCCTATACAGTGAAACATCTTGAGTAAACATAATTTGAGTAACGCAAGCGTCGTTTGGCGATAATGTGAAAATTTCTTTAGTTGGATTTATGGCTGATAATAGTGGGTATTAATTAATAGTATTCGAAATGTATCCCAAAATCGATATCGCGCGTGCCCCGCTATAATCTCAATTTAGAAACATGATGTCATCTATCACATCACAGTATTTTTATAATAATATTTTATTTTATGGATTCTTTTTCGGGGTTCGGCACTTTTTTATCGTGAAAACTATATCGTTCACCCCTTAAACGCCTATAGTTGAAAAAAGGAATGATAAGCACAGGATACAACAGAAAAATAGAAAAATTTCAACTAAAATGATGTCAGCCACACAGAGATAATATTATAATAACGGGTGGCGCGATTAAGCAATTATAATTTTTATGCAAAGAGCGTGTAATCCGGAAATGTGTGTACACATACTCGTATACCACATTAGATTTTATATCAATTTGGAATTAGTAAACATTAACATATTAATGAAAAATTTGAAGGTGTGTATGTTATGGCCAACGCCCGACTTCCTTTTATGCACAAAATAATGTTAATGGCAATGGCAATCATACTTTTCTGACGCATCCTATTTTGGAATCAAAGTTTATTTTTTTTTTAAATTTGATAACACACATAGTAAAGATTTGTAATACCGAAAATTATGCTGCTGTGTGTGTGTGGTGTGTTATTAAATTTATAACAGTATCGTTTCGCTCAAAAATGAATTATTAATCTAAATGACCCTGAATACTTCATCTAAATCAGGGACGAGTATTATTTTACGTCACCTACTTCCGCAGCAAATTAATGGAGTAATATTATCGTGGAATTATTGAGAAGTATTACTAGTAGTGTTACACAGATAATGGAGTAAAGATTGTCCGTATTTCATAATTAAGCTGACAGATTAAAGTCTACTAAATTACATGGTTTCTGTTCGAGTATCCAACCATCTATACTTATATTGTCAAACTAAATTCAGAAGTTTAAGTAATTTTTCGATTGCAAGGTATGTACATGATGTCCAAACAATTAAAATCCTATATTGCGCCAACGTCAGACAGCTGGAATATGCTGACAACGTGTTATGTCTCTTTCACCAATTACGTATCCAACGTATTGAGAATATGCAAAAAAGTTAAAGCTAGATCGATGCGATTACGATCAAGATTTGTCTTACCACATTAATCTAAATCATCTGAATAAAATACGAGTTACATAAACCATTCAATATGATGTCGAAGGCCTTTAACAACATTGACCACTTAACTGATTCTTTATTTTTACGTTTTATTAATAACTTATTAAATTTTTTTACTGTTTTAATTATCAAGTCAAATTTCTAGACGACTGTCTGTGTACACCTAGGTAGCTTCGCCCACGTCGCGGGGCGGGTACTGCTTCGGCAGTTAGAAAGTGCAACCAAGGAACAAATGCCAGTGGTATAACTTGGCAGAGTAAAAGCAGTAGAGTACAACAAATACGGAATGTAATACCCCAGGTAGTACAGCAACATAGATGCTGCCAAATCCACACTATTCGAGGCTGGCCAAACGGATTCTGGGGTAGGCCATTTATTGTATTACCCATTTGGACGAAACTCCTTATGATCAAAATCACCTAGATCTTCAACAGGAAATATCTTTCAGTACGAGAAGGAAAAAGCCAAACTCCGTGAACAATTAAGAGAAATAAAAGATATTACAACAAAATTGAAAGAAGAATTTACAATTTTAAAGAAAGAGAATGAAAAACTCAAAAAACAGTTGAAATACGGCAACACTTGGGGTGACACCTAATCCTGCAATCGATGATGACATTAAGAAGAATTGCTAAGAGAAACAAATTGTTTGTTGAACCGGAATAAAAGACCAAATGAAAAAAGGAAAGCTCAGCACTCACCAGAAATGGTAGAAACTTTACCATCAACTTAAAAGGAGGTTTCTAGAAACCAGTTAGTCATCAAGACAAACTAGCTCGAGAACAACAACCAGCTAAACCAAAAGAGAAATCACCTCCACCAATAAATGTCGTCGGAATATCAAATTTCTCCACTACACAATCGATTATGAAATCGATTACGGTAGCCGAGTACAAACTCGTACCTCTAAACAAAGATGTCTGGAAAATTAATGTTGAAGACTCTGAAACCTATAGTGCTTTGGCCACAAAGCTTAACTCCGAGGGGTATCAATAGTTTACTTATGAGGATAAGAATCATCATCCAATCAAAGTTATAGAAATATATTACCCAACCTGCGCAAGAGAAGAAATTATTGAAAATCTCAAACAGCAGGGTTATCAAATAGAAAATGCTGTAAACATTATTAAGAAAGAAAAAATCGAAACTGATCAACGAGTTCAAACCAACAAAAAAGGGCTTCCACTGTTTATGCTCGCCATTGAAAAAAATAGTGGTCTAACTAATACCGTAGTGCAAAAAATGTCAAGGTTTTAATTATATGCAGAAATATTGCCAAATAGATACTAGATGCGTAAAATGTGCCAGAAAGCATCACGCCCAAGTATGCGTGGTTAATAAAAATATTCCTGCAAAATGTGTTAATTGCAAGAAACCACATCCCGCAAACCACCGGGGGATGTGAAATAGCATGTTTCTCGGTCGCCAGAGCCTCGTTTGATAATTATCAAGCAGCACCACGTGCAGGTGAGATTGACATTTGGGCTGCTCTGGTATATTAACCTTCTAAACCGACGCCCCATACCTCTACAATTGATATGAATTTAAACAATAATTGCATAACGCATTTTATTAACTATAATTTTTATGATGAATAATTGTTTTATTTTAGTGAAATTTTTTTATATTAGTTTTTGAGCTCCGGCTCATTGACAAATTTATAAAATGTCTGATTAGAAAACTTCATTGCCCCCGTTTATATACAATTAATAAATCTCGTTGTGAGAAATTTTATCATTAAGCAAAAATGGATTACGTCTGTGTTGGTATATTTCTATCTCGTCCAAACGATTCAATCTGTCTACTTTGGGTGTACTAAGAATTCCCGGTTTTCTTTTCTTCTAGTTCTAATTGCACAAAATAATTAATAAAGTTTTGTAATTGCAAGATTTTGTAGTTGCAAGATTAATAAAACAGCAATAATTTGTTAATGTAACATTTTGAAATACAATAATTGTAGAGGCTGGCGGCTTCGATAACGCTTACGGGCACTTAGCCATTCATCCAAATTCCATCCTTATTAGCCATTTTCTAGAACTTTATCGCAAACTCGTTTTTGAATTTTTGTCAATTTTGTATTCATACGACGGATAAAAAACCGGGAATTTTCTATGCCATCATTTTGACCAATTACATCACGTAAATTATACAACAGACACGCCGCTTTTCATACAATCAAGTTGAAAAAAATTTAAAAAAAAATCTGGGATAGAAAAATCCAAGATATTTATCCGTCGTATGAATACGACTTAAAGTGTCCCATTTTCCCGCATGCCAAATTTTAAAAATTCAAACCGGGATTTTGAAAACCGGAATTTTAACAAACCGGGATTTCGTTACACACCTCCATGTACTTTGTGTAATCTATGTAGTAATTCCAAATTTTCACTACACTCGTGTAATTATGCGGTTCTTGTGTAAGGTGAAGTGCAAAATATGATTATATGTTAGTTTTGCCAATTTCTTCAACCGATTTAGCCGATCCCACGTCGCTGCTGTTTCATTTGATCTTGATTGGAAACTCATAGAATTTGGTGCGGTTCTACGGGTTCATTTGAAACAGCCAGAGATGACATTTTGGGAACAATTCCAAACCGATTTCAAAAGTCAATTTCAAGGTTAAACGGCTGGTTTAAAGAAGGTATTATATACAACTTGAAATTACGAGAGGTTCTATTGACTTGAATCAAAGCGTTAATGTTTATGAATACTCTCTGTGGTTGAGTGGTTGCAGTGTGGATGAGAGATGGAAAACTGTAAAACTTGATAACCGGATTGGATAAGAGTTGTTCGGATGCCCAGCCTAACACACTTTTACTTGCGTCGCTATCCATCAGCTATCCCTTATAAGGCTGGTTTGTCACAATATTGATGCCGGGCGTTTCTCTATCAGAGATCAGATAAATATCGGAAAGTCGCCGTGTTATTGGGATGAATGAAGGCAAAGTAGGTAGTGGGTTGTGATCAGAATGAGTACGAAAATTTACTGGCTTTGACTCTTCGGAACTTACCGAGATCTCTGCTCTAAATTCAACGCCAATTTTTAAAGATCTGGCCTATATCAGAACAGTTATAAAAACTGGAGATTTGTTCGACGTCTATGGAACGACGACGATTATTAGAAAACGATACTCGAGTAGGAGGAACATGAGATGGCGAGGTGACTTCTAGTAAATTTTAATACGCAGTGACTGAGTAATTAGGAGAAACTTCTTCAAAATGGACAACATCTGCAGGTTGATCTAGCATTTTATTTTCCTCAAGCATTCTGGTCGATAATTTATTGTTCGTACGTCTTGCGACCAGCTTCGAAGATCATGTGGAAATCGAATTCGTTTCCATGTTTCCTCCCAAGCCGTCCACTTTCAAAGCTTTTAGTGAGGTCGTTGAATATGCAAAACTGTCTGTCTGAAAGCTGGTACTGAAGTACCGGTTTCATATTACTAATTAAAATTTGTATAAAATCTTCTTCACTATATACGGCACGCGACATTGCAAAATCAAGTTCCAAACTTGGTGATAAAAAATCAACGAAACTCTCAATACGCTGTTTTTTACGAGATTCTACCATTCGTCGGATCTCGTAACTAGTGTGTCGATCTTGGAATCTCTCCGTAAAGTCTCGACGATGGTTCGACCAAGTAGCGGGTGGTTTACGTTTTCTGTACGTCCAGTACCACTGTAACGCAGTATCTTTCAACACTGAGAAAATTAAAAAACCAAGTTTTTTATTTCTAAAACTTATAAATTTTTTTGAATATGAAAAGTATTTATTTGAAATTAAATGAAATTTTTGCAGACTAATAAATAACTTTTTTTATTATAATAACATATTTTGTAAAATGATTTATTAAATGCTTTTCAAATTTAAAAAGTTTTTTTATTTAAACAGAATTATTTATTTCAAAAGAAGAGTCCTAGCATTTTAAAACAATTTGTTTTGATAATAATAACAACTCATAAAAATGTTAATATTTATTGTTTTACCAGAAATCACGTTGTTTTATTTTTTAATTGGTCTATAATTTATTTTAAATTTTTTTCTATTCTATAATTCGCCAAATCGATATGTTCTTGCGTTATACTAAAGGTATGAAGGTTTTAATTTTTGCAGTTTGTTTTGGTCGTTGCAACCTGATGAGTAGACCAACTTTTTATCAGTACGAAACCAAACTCCCAAGCAAAACTTGAGGAGGTTTTCATTATATATTTTTAAGGGTTGTGGTTGTGTGTATTTTTACACAATGGCCCTGTAGGTTAAAAATGTTGAAGGGGAGTTTTTTTTTTATTGTTAATGCGATCTGTTTTGGGGCTCAAGGCTCACCCTGCTCTTCCGCAGTTATGCTTTTTTGGTCCTTACTTTACGCCTCTCGGCCAACTCGAGGACATACGGCTATAGGACCGATTTTTTTTTTTTTTTTTTTAAAAGGAAGTATTAATTGTCCAGTGGATTTGATGTCCTTTGAAGGTCAATTAATACCCCCCTTTCATTCACGCACAGACCACCCATTCACACAATTACAGTATACCACCTGCACATTGCAAGGTCCATGTTAACCTGTAAACTGACATGGACGGTGGGTCGGCGCTGAATTCTGTACTCCAACAGAGGGTCTTAGTTGTGTTTATTAACATTACCGATCGTAATCGATGACGAAAATCCGCTTTGCATCCAGCCTCTGATGGGATTCGAACTCAGTACCTCCCGGTCCAAGTACCGAAGCTTTAACCACTACACCACTTGTCCGGTCAAGGTCGATTTAAGACCATCTGCACATTGCAAGCTCCATGCCAGCCTATACTGGCAAGGAAGATGGGTCAGCCCATGGGTTTTTGCCCAGCGACAGGGGGTCATAGATGTGTTACATTTTACCACAGATCGAAATCTGTTGATGAAATTTCACTTTGCATCCTGCTCCTATCGGGATTCGAACCCGGTACCTCCCGATCCAAACGCCAAAGCTTTAACCACTGTGCCATTTGGTCGGTAAAGGGGAGTTAATTTTCTACTTTTTGTGGTAGTTATATTATGTTATGCTTATGAGTAGATGACCTCTTTGTTTTTGCTGACTTGCGAACATTGTGAATGTCATTGGATTTGTAAAGTGTATTACGGATTACTTTGTAATAAAATTGTGTGACATTTTGTTAAAAATAATTATTTCAAAATTAAAATAAATCTTTTAAAACTAGCCAACAGTTTTTTATTCTTCAAAAATAATCTTTTAAAATTTCAGAAAACTATTTGACATAAGTAAGGAAAGTATTTTTGAAAATAAAATCTATTTTTTTATTTTTTGGACACATTTGGCGAAAAAATGTATTTTAAAACTAAAATGATTATCCTTTCGATTTTAAAAACGAGACTTTTCGCATAAAAAATATATGTATATTTTTTTATTTTTACTGGTTTTTTTTTCTCAGTGAAGATAACGTGTAACTCGCCCAATAACGTTTCAAGCGGTATCCTCATAGAAGAAGCCACCGTATCAGAATGGAATAGGAACAAATCAATCGTAATCTCCAACCACGCGCCGCTGTATGATATGCTGCTTGGAGAGAGAGGTCGGCGATGAACGTACACTGAGAAAAATTTTGAGTTGTAAAAATGAAAAACAAAGATTTTAATTTCTAAAAATTTTAATTTCTTTTTGAATTTAAAGATCGTTGTTTGTTATTAAATAAAATTTTTAAAAATTAATAAAAAGTTTTTTCATTTTAATAAAATATTTTGTAAAATTATTAAAAAATACCTTTTAAATTTAAAGAAAATATTTATTTGACGAGAATAATAAATTTTAAAAAGAGGTTAATTCTTTGTTTTTAAATACCATTTGTTGATAATAATGGAACCTTTTTTTACGATTTTCATTTAATTACGTTTTGTAAAAAAACAACTATGTATTAAGTCCACAAGAAAATTCGTGTCGCAAATTCAATCAAAGTGTTCTCGTGCGCGCGGTGATATGTTAGATTTTATTAAATTTATTTTTTGTGTAATATCAATATAATAGTTAAATTAATTATTATTATTTAATGCATAGTGTAGTCATGCAACTTAAAAAAATTGTGTAATGCATGTGATACGGTAAGGAAAAAAAGGGGAAAGTATATATATATATATATATATATATATATATATATATATATATATATATATATATATATATATATATATCATTGCCTAACTCAACTCAATCGCTAGCACGATGATGTGGAGCCCCAGATGTAATGAAAATGGTTGGAGTCATTATAACAGGTTAATTTAAAGTGCGAAGTGTTAGTGGAGAATCTAAAGCAACGCGGGAGTAAATCTGAAATTTTTACTGGGCCTTAAAAAGTCGAACAGTTTAGTTTAGCATGCGACTCATCTTGTCTCGTCTTAATTGTTGCTAATTGAATTGACAATTGGTGTAGTTGGGCTGTTATTGAAATCAGTATTAGGTTTTGGTCAGGCGGTTTAATTTCGCCAGAAAACGTATTTGAATTGGAAAGGTTCTATTTCACTTCGCTTGTTTCCAAGACCGAAAGAGGAATTTCTGAGTTAGTTCCAGTCATACTCGCAGTGTTTGATTTCCACGGTACTAGATTTTTCGGAGTTGTCAGTGTGTCAACATCCGTTGCTCTTCAATGAAGCTATCAAGAATATCTTGTTCTGCAAAAGACCTAATAGAGGTAAGAAAGTCTGCAAAAGATAGTAGCACCTTACACGCCTGTTCACCATAAGTGGGAGATTTGGATGCCCATTCTAATCGACAAAATAGTGTTACAAACACGCAACAATTTCTTAGGTTTTAGTAGTGCTCCGCGCGTTTGACAAGCCTTTTAAAGTAGTTATATCAGACTGTAATATCATAGACAAACTATTAGTTTCGCAATTATGATTAAATCGAAATCATGATTTCGTACTAGTGTGTCATGACTCATGTTTAACCATAGTTCTAACTAAATTTGAACTCAGTTTCGAAACGAGATATTTTTTCTCATTTCGATGCATTTTAATGCTAACAACGCCGAACTAATACTAGTATCACAAACAATCAAATTAGATGTTTCATTTGAACTAAAAAATGCAAACAAAACATATTTTTGATAATTCCAATGTCATTTGTATCTGTGATTTTTCGACAAACATGATTGATTGTGTGCAGCTATTTACAGAAAATGAAATCGCAATTTAAATTTTTACGATTACATAGGATGAAATATCTCTTTTAGGTTGTCTCTGCTAATATTATACCAAAAAATCTAGTTTTGTATGCGTTTTCTGTTACCCAATTGGCGGGAACAAATTTTTTGTGTTTTGTCAATAGAAAAGTCATGTCTGACAATTTAAAAGCGAATTAAATGTCAATCTTGGCATTTTTTTGTGAACGCCTACTCCGTTACTATTTTAAAACTATATGTGAAGACAAAAGAAATTGTAGTGTGTCTTGCGTTCTCATTTGGGAAATCATGATCCGGAAATCATGGTGACGTAACTAGTAAAGTGTCTGCAGTATAATCGAAGTAATTTTGTTCGACGGGTGTTGGGGTATACTTGATTGGTTAGCAAGCAAGAAATTTGCTAGCCGATATCTTTACTACTGAAACAATTTTACCAAGGGAATTTACATTTCAAATTATATTTTCAATAACATTATTTTCATTTGTATATGAATAATTTTGACGTTTTTCAAAACAAATCTCGTATTGACAACATAAACAAAACTAATACAATAGATTTTTGGTTAATGGTCACAATAAAATTTCCAAATAACGGCAGCAAAAAATAAGATTTACAAAAAAAGCAACGACGCGACGGGCTTTGCTATTAAAAATATTCATTGAATTCTGGGAGCAACAATTAAATTACACAATTAATTTCCTATATTAAAATTCAAACAATAATACAAAAATAAGGATGTTCACTATTACAAAACATCCTACGGCCATTCGTTACCCAAACATTTTGACATAACACAATAATTTTCGTTTTCAAAACATAAACAAGTTGCCGTGTTTATTGCAGGGCTGAAATTTCCCTTTATAAATTTGGGAAATTTTGGATTTCTGTAATTTTTTTTAATTTTTGTAATTTTTTTATGTGTGTGTATAAAAATGTATATACCGATACGGAATTATTTTGAATGTGTGCTATCGAAAAAATCAATTGCAAAGCAATATCAGATGGAAACGCACGTAAGCTTTTTCTTTTTTTTTGCGATTGCAAAACATCGGTTTAACATCGCAAATAAAACAACAATTTTATGAAAATGTATTTTGAAATTTAAATTTCCTTGATATAATTGATTGAGTAGTCAGTGGGCCTATTTTTTAATTCACCTAGAGTCTACACTATGTAAATTCCCTAATATTTTCTATCAGAGTATGAATGTATGTGTGAGTATTTTATATATTAATTATAATTTTGACACTATCAGCAAATTATCAGGAGGCTATTTCACGATAAATTATCATGATGTTATTACGAAATGTCATCATTTTGAGGTTATGTTTCATCATTATAAATTTAATTTAAAGAGCGAAGACATACATTTTTGTTATAGTATATTTATTTAACTCTGTATTATGTGTTAATATATTGAAATTCGTGATTTTTGTAATTCGTGTTAATTTTCTTTAGTAAATTTATTTTTTTAATAGTTGTATACGTCTGCCATTATTTTTTTCACGAATCAACACACGTATTTAACACAAACTGACGTCGCACCCTTTAAATTAAATTTTTTATGACGAAACTTAACCTCAAAAGATGACATTTCGTAATAATATCATGATAATTTATCACGGAATAGCCTCCTGATAATTTGCTGATAGTGTCAAAATTTATATAAAATACTCACACATACATTGATACCCTGATATAAAATATTAGTGAATTTGTATAGTGTAGACTCTAGGTCAACCTGAACAAGCAGTGCGCTGTCAAAAAATACTCTGTGTTTTTTTTATTCAACCTGAGTAATTTTACTCTGCACATTGTGTTTTTATTTGTGAACTGTGCTTACACCGAGCATACTCGGTTCTTTAAATTTTACTCTGAACAGAATGCCAGTGTACCGAAGAGTATGCAAAGTAAAAAACAAATTATTACTTTATGCACATTGGATTATTTGGCACTGCAAAACCTGTGCTCGGTATACAATATCCAGGGCAAGCCTGCTTGCTCGGGTTTAATTAAAAAATAGACCCAGTATTTAGGCTAGCAAATTGCTTGCTTGCTAGCCGATCGAGTATCTATATCCCATTAACCGCTATTACAGGGCTAGGATGTTCTAACATCACCATTTTGCGATATTTTATCGAAGTCTACGTCTCTTTCTGCTAGAATTAATTTGACTTCTGTTTCGTTTATTAATTATTTCTTCTCTATTGCTATCACAACCTACTAGAATATATTTGAACAATATCTATTTCAATTATTTTCATTCTACAATCGAAAAAAAATTATTTGGTGATAGAAACACAGTAGAAACATCACAATATTGCAATCTAGCAGGCTGGTAAACGATAAAAAAATTGAAACAGAGATAAATTTTATTCTACAGAAACGAGAAATAAACTTCGATAAATTATCGAAAAATGGTGATGTTAGAACATCCCAGTACAGGTCTTTTGCTAGCTTAGTGCTCACTTCTTTCGTGACCATCGTCTAGTACAGACGTATTTTTGTTTATTGATATTTCTTTTTTTTTTTTTTTTAATTTTAATTTATTATTTTTTTGCTATTGTGTTGTGTTCCGTAACTGGACCTTTCTACGGTTTTTTAGTGTTAATTTATGTGTTTTAATTATTGCATACAAGTCAAAAATTAATAGTTTGTTATATAAGTAATTTAATACCAATCCTGTGATATTAATCCAAGTTTTATAATATAAATCTTTATCTGTGATCTTGTGCTTTTTTTACTTTGATAATCTCGTGCAAATAACATAATAGTGTGATGGGTTCCTGTGACATTCAATTTAGTCTGTGCTAATTTTACTTGTGCTTTTTTATGTGCTGTATATTCAGTCGTATATCTGATAAGTATATGCATGTGTTTTGGTTAAATTTTATACGATCAGTTTTTATAACTCTTTACAATATTTTTCTGTGAATTCTTGTGTCGTAATATATATACAATAATACGTACACATTGGCTATTAACGGGAACTTTGTGAAGTGTTTTGTGATGTTATTTCAGCTAAACCGAACTGAAACCTGTGTTGTTTAATATTTCTTTTTGTATTTGTTTCGCTGTCACGTTTTTCTAATTTATTGACAATGAACTCCGTAATCAAATGTTGTTTCTGTAATACGTCATCCAATCACACCTCCGAACGTGTTCCGTTATTACGTGTAGATTCCAATTTTATAAAAAAATTTGATTTTATTTGTTTAGATTGCAGAAATAATAATGTTAACGGACAACTTTTATTGCTTAGCGAATCAATGGATGCAATTATCCACAGTTTCGATGAATTAAAAACCGGAGTTAATGAAAATTGTAACCGAATCTTTAATTTGGAGAAGAAGGTAAATTTGTTGTGCAACAATTTTGATGAAATCTCTTCCTCCTTAGATCGCACCGAAGACTGCATCGCTGCTAATACCAATTCTATCGCACTTTCTAATTTCGGCAACGAAAAGTATTTCGCGAAAATTAGTAAGTTTATTGACAATTTCGATTTGATCATTAATGAAGCGATCAGTAATAAGGTTGAATCTATTGTTTCTGTATAGGAACCATGCGCAAATTTTAGCGAAAAAAAAATCGATATAATTTCTTGTAGTTGCTAGAAAAACGCACGTTCAATTTTGAATATGTCATTTTTTGAAGCAGACGTGTGTACAACGTATGTTCATTTTGTTTATGTTTACATAATTCAATTTGACGTTTCGAATTGGCGGTTAAATTTTTTGTTGTGTTTTAAATTTAATTTATCTTAACACACTTAAATAATTAAAAAAGTATCTAAGTTATTATTTTATAAACTAATATATTTAAAGCCTATACTTTTAATTTAATCAACAAAATTAGTGTTGTCCATTTCGAGTGCCATAAATATTGAAATATATCGCATGATACATTGAATAATTTTACTAAAAAGGATGTGAGCTAGATTAAACTCTTTCGATATACTGATAAAAAGTAAGATGATTTTAATTTTCATTTCAATAAATTTATCTGAATATGATTTCCATTTTTTATTAGTTTTGAAGAGATGTACCGTATCCATTCAATTAAATGTGACTGAAAATGTAATTATCATGCACACGATTTTCAAATGTCATTTTGATTCTCGAAAAAATAAAATTAAATATAAAAAATTGTGTATTTTTAAATAAAGTTTATATTACGTTAGTATCGAGTTTTTATTTTTTTTATCAACCAAAATAATTTTTGCTTTGAAAATAACAAATTTTTTTTTATCTGTACCTCCATATGTACTGATAAAATTTTTGTCTAAATTTGTTGAGTTTTTATGTTGGTTGCATACACAAAATTTGTATAGTAGTTTGGCTGCAATCATTTATTTTTATTTACTCGAAAAAAAATTATATCTAGTTTTTTTTCTCGCTAAAATCTGCGCATGGTTCCTATACTGGTATCAAGAACAATTTGACCAAAATCCAATACACCAATCAACTACCAACTGACAACATTAATAACAATATGCTCATCAATAAACATCTTGCTTCGAATACTGATTTAATTATCAGGCTATCTAACGAATATAAAGGGTTATCCAATTCAAGCTTGATAAAGTAAACTTAAAAAAAACACACAAAATATTCGGAATGTATTGTAATTTTTATTTCATTTTACAGATTGATCCTTGCCATTTTTAGTTAAACAAGATATCATTCAAATGTCCTCCACGGGACTTCTTACAGGCCTTGATTCTTTTGAGGTAATTTTCAATGACTTTTCGCCACATTTCGGGCGGTATCTCGGCCATTACCTTACGAATATTAGTTTTCAATTCGTCAAGAGTTTGAGGATTGTTTCCGTAAACACGATCTTTCGCGTAGCCCCACAAAAAGAAATCCAAAGGCATTAAATCACAGGATCTTGGAGGCCAATTGACATCAGCCAATCGCGAAATCAAACGTCCAGGAAATTTCTCTTGCAAAAGATCTCGATTTGCTCGTGTTACGTGACTGGTTGCTCCATCCTGCTGGAACCACATATCGTCAAGATCATAATCTTCGATTTTCGTAAAAAAATAATCGGTTAACATGCGGCCATAGCGCTCAGAATTGACGGTAACGGTTCGTCCATGGTTGTTCTCAAAAAAATACGGCCCAATCACACCACCAGACCACAATGCGCACCAAACAGTGACTTTTTCCGGGTGTAATGGCTTCTCTACAATCAACTGTGGATTTTCTGAGCCCCAAATTCTACAGTTTTGCTTATTAACGTATCCACCAAGCGAAAAATGAGCTTCATCACTGAAGAAAATTTTGTTCGAAAAAGCAGCATCGACGGCCTGTTTTTCCGTGTTTAATTTTAACGCGTTGGTCGATTGTTAAATGCTCCATATTCTTAAATGGCAGAATGTCAACTAAATAAATGACAGCGTACTTGACGTTTATCTTTGACAGATGTCGGTATACAGATTTCTACTTTATCAACCTCGAATTGGATAACCCTGTAATA
Organism: Nephrotoma appendiculata; assembly: GCA_947310385.1. Taxonomy (NCBI): domain Eukaryota; kingdom Metazoa; phylum Arthropoda; class Insecta; order Diptera; family Tipulidae; genus Nephrotoma; species Nephrotoma appendiculata. The sequence goes on along the minus strand of OX371224.1, from coordinate 238,453,076 downwards.
CTCGTATATCAGCATGTACTACTGCAGATACCAGCTCGAGTAAACCCATTGATGAATCGCTATTCGTGCGATTTGAGAAGGAACTGAGAACTACCAGTGATGCTTGCCATGATCTAAGGAATTCACTTTTAATTCACAAACCTGCTGTAAATACAGATCGCACTAATATTCTGAGTCTTCAACAGGAACTTTTTCCTACCACAGCTGTCAGCCATTCAAATAACAGCCCAACCCCTTTACCCCATATAGTCCTGCTAATATTAATACCAACTCCAGCAACTCTCAACACAGTTCTTGCAGCAATGCTAATCCGCCATGTATCCTTAGAGCAGTCCCTAAACCGAAATTTATATTTGTATCCAGATTGTGTAACACTACAACTAACGCCGATGTTATATCACATGTTACTTCTATATTGAATCGGCATAACATCCAGGGACAAAGTATCAAATGTAAAAATATATCCCGGTTCAATGGACAAGCTGCTTCGTTTAAATTAATGATCCCTGAAGCTGTATTTGATACGTTGCTCTCCCCTGAATCATGGCCCGAAACAACTTATATTAAAGAATTTGTCGATTTCCAAACTAATAATAATAACATAGCAGAGCCAAAAAACTTAAACGCTTGTCCCTCTACTACTAGAATGTAAGGGGACTTAGAACTAAATCTCACGCCGTTTTTTCAGCAGTTCAAAGACTTCCATTTGATATTTTTGCACTCACAGAGACTAACTTGAACAGTGATTTCAACAGTAACGAGTTTTTTCCTCGGATTTCAACGTCTTCCGCAAAGATGGTTTTTACTGCCCTGACACAAATTTAACAGGCAGAGGGGTTCTTATTGCAGTGCACATCAATTTTGATAGTACAATTGTTACCATTCCCAACACTGCTAATATCGAGTTAATATGCGTCAAAATAAAGAATAATAAAAGTAATGTTTTTATTTTATGTTACTATATTCGCCCACTTAGCCAGGTCGTAACCTATCAACTTCTTACTAACGCTGTTGACTTCATCTTTGACCTGATGGATACTCAAGATGACATCTTTGTCGTGGGTGATTTTAATCTCCCCGGTCTGAAATGGGACTATTCAGACGATAACAGTCATTATGTTGCGTCGAATGTACTAACCACCAAAGAAGCTTTATTTACTGATAATATGTTGAACTCTGGATTATTTCAGATCAGCAACGTTAAGAACAGTTTGAACAGACAGCTCGATTTGGTATTTTCATCTGGTACCAGCAATAGCGTCGATTCAGAAACAAATCTCATCCTTTGTGCCATAGATGTATACCATCCTCCCATTTTAATTACATTTTGTCTGGAGCAAGGCAGTTTTAATGTCGAAACTCCGCCATGTTTTAAGTTTCGTAAGGCCGACTTTGTGAAACTTAATGATTTATTGTCAAATATCAACTTTGACACCATTTTGAATGATAATAATGACATAGAAACACAAACTGTAAATTTTTATTCTGTAGTTTTTGATTGTTTTGAACAATCCATTCCGTATACTCGCAGATGGACTGTATCGCCATCACCTCCTTGGTATAATAGCGAATTACGAGCATTACGCAACCGTAGAAACAAACTTTGGCAAAGATTTCTAAGAACTAAATCGGACTCTGATCACTCTAACTATTTGATTAGTTATAATGATTTCAGTAGTTTATCGGACGAACTTTATGGGAATTACATCAGACTCATGCAGTCCAATATTATCGCTGATCCTAGGAGTTTCTGGCCGTTTGTTAATTTGAAGAAAAAATCCGACGGATACCCTCCCACTCTGAAGTGTAAAGATCATTCCTCTAATGATCCTAAAATCATAACAAATCATTTTGCTAACTTTTTCAGTCTGGCTTTTGCAAACAGTGATTTTGAACCCGATGAAGATTACTTTATACACATGAATAACTGTGTTCAAACAACACTAACTTCCATTCAAATCGATTACGAATCCGTGGTACAAAAGATTTCCAAACTTAAAGATGATGTTTCACCTAGTCCTGACGGTCTACCATCAATGGTCCTAAAAAACTGCAGTGATATTCTTGCTCAACCGCTGACGGCACTTTTCCAAAAATCGCTTTCACTTGGAATTTTCCCATCTGTTTGGAGGAGTTCCTTTATAGTTCCGATCCATAAGAACGGCTCTAAATCAGACATTTGTAATTACAGGCCGATTGCAAAGTTATCTTGTATTCCCAAGCTGTTTGAAAGTATTATATATGATTCATTGTACTTTTATTGTAAACCGTTGTTTTCCGACAATCAGCATGGTTTTCTCAAAGCTCGCTCCACGACCACAAACCTTGTGGAATTCACTTCACAAACATTAAACATGATTGAAGCAGGGAATGAGGTCGATGTTATCTTGACCGATTTCAGCAAGGCGTTTGACAGGATTTCCCATAAAGTTATTTTGTTTCAGTTGAGGGCTCTTGGCTTTCCCCCACAATTTCTCCGTTGGGTGGGCTCTTATCTTAAAGACCGTATTTATCAAGTTCTGTTTAGGACATCAGTATCAGCTCATTTCTCAGCAACATCTGGAGTGCCCCAAGGCAGCCATCTGGGGCCGATTTTTTTCATTCTGTCTATTAACGACGTTGCATGTTTAATTAAAAATTCAACTATATCTATATACGCCGATGACATGAAGATTTACAAACAGATTTCAAACACCACCGATAGGATCCTATTACAATCCGACCTCAATACATTTTCCGTATGGTGTGTAAAGAACAACCTTGAGCTGAATGTGGGTAAATGCCAGACGGTCACCTACTCTCGGAAGCGTGCACAGTCCATTTCTCGTGACTATTATATTAACAACGATGCTGTTACCAGAGTTAGTTCTGTTCGTGATCTGGGGGTCGTTTGTGACAGCGAATTGAACTTCAGAAATCACGTAGATCGCATTGTCAATCAAGGTAACGCTGCGCTCGGTTTCATTAAGCGTTGGTCGAAAGAATTCGACGATCCTTATGTTACGAAGGCTCTCTATTTAACATTCGTTCGTCCCCTGCTCGAGTATGCTTGCCAGGTGTGGTCGCCTTATCATGTGGTTCACATAAAAAGGATTGAAGCAGTTCAGTGTAAATTTCTTCGCTTTACTTTACGCGGGCTACCGTGGGTGTACATGTTTCACCTGCCTCCATACCTAGATCGCCTCAAGCTAATTGATTTACAACCACTTTGTAGGCGCATGGTTGTTGCAGACGTGGTTTTTATTCATCAATTGCTAACCGGCAGTACCGACTCTCCTTTCCTCTTAGGAAAAATCAATCTAAATTTTAATTCACGAGCCTAGAGATCGGTACCTATGTTTCGAATCGACCATCATAGGACTGACTATGGTAAAAATGAACCTTTATCTAGGATGCTTCACGAGGCTAACCAATACTCCCACTTCATTGATTTTAATATGACGAAACGCACTTTAAAACAACTTTTTTATTTAACTTGACTGGTTTGGCCTTTAATATTTTATAACTTTTATAACATTTTGTTTTGTTACATTTTATTTTGTTTTATTTGTCAAATTTTATGAAATTTTATCAGTTGATTGCTATATTTTTCAATTTTAATCTGCTTGTACTAAGCAGACTCAACCTCTGTTGTCCTTTCGTCCGCGACGGGTATCGTTTTGCTTAGCTGTTCACCTAGTTTGCCTCTTAATAATCAGATTTGATTTTTATACTAATACAAATTTTCCCGCTTGCTAATTTTCTTTAATTTCACAGGTTAAGCAGTTCGATATCCATGTTTATAATCACTGGAATTATACTCAAAAAAATTATAATAATACAGATGGAGACTCCCCGCGCGCGGTTGGGAGGGGTCATAGGTCGTTGGGAATTATTATTATTATTATTATTAGCTTTCGCATGCATTTTTTTTTAATTTTTTCTAATAATTCGTTGATGATATTCTGCGAGCTTGGAGAAATGCCGCATACCTCGTACTCTACTTCTATTTCATTTGCTCTTTAACAGTATCACATTATTTTCAATATTTTCTATAGACTAGTTATTTAGTTCTATTTATTTATCACTTAAGGAGAAATGGTTGAGAATTTAAAAATCATATCAAGGATAAAAAAAAATGTTGGAAATGAAATTTAAAAAACAGGTTAGTGAATTATAGAAATATGTTGACGAAAACTTCTGTTTTTTTTTTAATTTTAGGCGGGAAAGGAAACAAAGGCCTTATAAAGGAACAGGTATTACGTTTGGGTACAACTGTACCGGATCGTCATATGGCATGTAAATTAAAATATCCCGTTACGGCGGACCGTTAACAGAATATCCATGCAGGGACTTCTGATCGGTAATTGGTCGCCGAATATAGCTTGCGGTGGATCGTGGGGTTTCAGAAGTATCCACCGATCTAGAATATGCCGCTGGAAGGAGCGCAAAGACTCATCCTTCGACGCGTAACCAACTTTCCATCCAACATCAACAGTATTTTAACACTTTAATTATTCATTTTAATACCAAAAACAAAAAAAAAACAAACCGAAATGTGAAAAATTTCAAGGCAAACTAAATAGAAATGAAAATTAATAAACACATCGCAAGAAAAAATTGTTGCTAGAAAGAAAAAGAAAAGAAGAAAAGGGAAAGGAAATGGAAAAGTGGAAAACAAATTTGTTGTTTTCCACTGTTAAGGCTAGTATGCAGCTAAGTGAAATGAAATTTTTCATACAAAAAAGACACAAACGAAAATGAAAATTTTGCTGCTAAATTTTATTTTCCGATACACAGTTTAGCTAGCGAAATTGCTATGTTGCATATTAAAATGTAGTTGTCTTTGTTTAACTCTACACATTTTTCACTGCGTTTTTATCTGCAGTGGCACTGCATACATTCTGGTAATTCCCTGGGAATAGGGAATTGGGGAAAGATTTTATAGGTAATTTCTATTTAAAATGTTTTTTCCGGCCTACTGAAGAAAAAAGTTTGATGTAAATATTTATAAATTGGGAATAATTTTTCCATATCTAAATTGGTAGGGAAAATTATTCCCAATTTAACTTTGTTTTCAAAAAAATTAACACTAGCTTTTTACCTCAGAATGCCAGAAAAAAACATTTTAAATACAAATTACATATAAAATCTTTCCCCAATTCCCTATTCCCAGGGAATTACCAGAATAGTGCCACAGGTACGAGGGCAAATCAAAAAGTCTTGCAATATCATATGAAAAAAAAGAGTGAGTGAGACAGCAATATTTTTATTTTTCGACATAATCTCCTTTAAGGTTTATACATTTGTCACATCGATCAATTAACTTGCCTAAACCCTCTAAAAAAAAAGATTTCTTTTGCTCCATAAAATATTCATTTACAACAGACTGTACTTCATAGTCACTGGAAAATTTCCGGCCCCTTAGTGTTTTTTTCAAATTGGGAAACAGAAAGTAGTCACTGGGTGCCAAGTCTGGATTTTACGGTGGATGCGGAATTTCCACGAAGCCGCAGTCCTTTAATGCAGCTTGAGCAATATTAGCCTTGTGCACGGGTGCATTGTCGTGAAGAAGCAAGATTTTTTCCTAACTTTCCTTGGCCGTTTTTTCCGGATCGCTTTTTTGAATTTTCGCAAAATCTCTGCGTAATATATGCCTGTGATTGTGGTTTTCGTTGGCATATAATCGATTACCAAAATTCCTTCAGCATCCCAAAAAATTGTTGCCAAAACCTTACCAGCAGACGGTTGAGTTTTGAATTTCTTTGGTGGTGGTTCACTACGTTTAATCCATTGCATCGATTCTTGTTTGGATTCCGGATCCCAGTGATGAAGCCATGTTTGATCGCCTGTTATTATGTTATCCAAGAAATTTTCTGGATCTTCTTTGTACATATCTAAAATCGCCTTTGAAGTTTGAACGCGCATTTTTTTTTGTTCTGCATTCAACAAACGGGGAACCCATCGCGCACTTACTTTCGACATGTGAAGGTGGTCATGTAATATAGTATATGTGGTACCGTATGAAAGAGAAAGTCTCCACGCTAACTGCGGAACAGAAATACGCCGGTCCTCCAATACAATAGATTCGGCCAAAATTACGTTTTCATGGCTAATGGCATCTGCTGGCTGACCCGAGCGGTTGTCGTCTTCTAATGACTCCCGACCACTTTTGAATAATTTTACCCACCTTGTTACTGTGGCATATGATGGTGCAGATTCGCCGTAAACTTTTGATATATAGTTGAATATATAAATTGCATTTCGTCCATCTTTACAGAAAAATTTAATAACGGCGCGATATTCAATTTCATTCATTTTAAGAAAAATTCAAAACACATGTTACTAAATTGACAAAAACAAACGAACTGTAAAATTTACATCGAAATGTTCTTCTAGAAGTTTCATCGCGATAAAAAATGGTTTTGAAAAATATATTGTTGTCTCACTCACTTTGTTTTTTCATATGATATTGCAAGACTTTTTGATATACCCTCGTACGATAAAACTAAGCTAAATTTTGACATTTCATCAATTATCTTTATTTGTTGTTAAACAAACTCACATAAAAAATATTTTGAATTAATAATTTAACATGAAGCGTTAAAATGGCTTCGTTAAAATTTTAGAAAATTCTAAATAAAACTATTTTTTCATGGAACACTTGTCTGCTTAATTCTGGAGACCAGTGAAAATTTCATTTTACGTTAGCTGTATACTTTTACTATAAATGTAAAATTGATGTTAAATATGGTAAAGAAAAATTTAGTGTATGTTCGAATATTTAAGTTGAATTAAAGCGACGAACATCGGTAATGACTGTAGTGTCCAGAACAGCTAGTGCGATTTTCATAATGCCAGTTTAAGCATATGGAATTACCTATGTAATTTATTTTTAGTTGTATTTTATAATAGTATGTAGTTATAACACGAATTAATCATTTATATTTGGCGAAAAATACGTGAAATCATAAATATTTGTAAGTCATGTTTTAATTTTATGATTTTTATGTTTTGAATGTGTAGCCTTGGTTGAAAAAAAAAAATTGAAATACTTTAATTTTTGTTGTTGTTGTTAAAGATATAGGGTGTGAAATTTTGAGAAAAAAGATAATCATGATGTTGTATATATGTCAATAAAAAAAATAATTGTCCGATAATTATGATTTTGGGCTCATTTTAAAGGTAACTTAACAAGGATTTATAAAAATAGTATATTGTTTAATTCCTTCTTCTCTAAATTTCCCGCCAAAATGTTCTTCTTAAATTTTCTCAAAAACCTATTTTTTTTTAATAGAATTCGACAATTAATATTTTACAACATATCAAAAAATTAGAATCCCGTTATTTTTTATTTTCTTGCAAAATTCGTTTTAGTAAGAGAAGTATTTCATTTTTATATAGAAAAACTGTATTTCAGTGGATATTTCTCAGCGTTTTGAAATTGTTTACAAAAAGGATAGTTCAGTTAAATTATAAATATGTATTTATTATTCAAATTATTTGAATAATAAATATTTATAATTTAACTGAACTGATATTTATATTTATTATTCAATTTAAATTTAACATAATCGTCAGAATTAGAATATTTTTTACAATTAAAATAACCATCCTCTGTTGGACTAACCGCATGAAAACCGTGAGTTCCTTTTACTGTTTTTAAATTTTCAAACCTAGTTGCAAGTTTGATTTACTTGGATTTTTGTTCTGCGTCTGAACAAAATCCAAAATTGATATCTGTCTTCAACGTTTAAGCCCATTTAAATAATTCATCTGCATTGGTTATTGTACTGCTGTATTCGATTGTGAGACTAACTCTGGATGCCTTTCTATTGATGGTATCTCCTACTCCATCACATGGACCTTTTCCATAAGCTGTTGCATGGAAATGCCAGTCACAATCAACTCCAAAATCCTTTTTGTGTTTTCAGATGTTCTTAAAAAATTTCTTATTTTTATAATGCGTGACTATAATAAATTTTAATAAACTGGATATTTTAGTTTTCAAGAACTGCATCAATTTTTCAATGAATAAGTGAACCGCTACAGTATCGTGGTGAAGACAATCCGATATTATAATGAAGGTGTGGTGAAGTAATTTGCCTTCCAAATTTTGGTAAATTACAAATGGATGAATAGTCGCTTGCTTATTATTCCAATGAAATCCTTGCGCGGCATTTTGTATTATAAATGCATAATTTTCTGCAAAATCATATAAAACTATCACCTCCGTAGACTTCAGCGCCAATTTTTTATTTTTTAAGAAGCTGGACTGCTGAAGTGAAATGAAGCAATAAGGTAACAGATTCTTCAACTTATTTATGAAATAATCCAACGATTGAGAAAAGGTATCCACATTGCACCTATCGGTAGAAACCCACTGACTAAATTTTAACTCAGCATGAATGCATTTTTCAAATATTCTTTAAAGTTATCCAGTCCTGGGCAGCTTTCGCATTATAGAAGGTAACATGTTGGTGTAGGCTCATCACATAAAATAGTTGAAATACATTCCCGGTAGTGCGCTATCTTTCCGTTGGTAATATTGTTTCCAATTTGGTGCCATAAATAATTAATTTTACATTTTGATGTATGGTAAACACGAAGACTGTGTGCGTTCCACTACTACCTGGTTGTACACAGTATTTTGGACGAAGTAGTGAAAATTTAGAAAATCCAATTTTTTTTGATTCGTCATCCTGATACATCGTCTTATATCCTTCGTAGCACTCTTTCTATGTACACATCATTAGCCGCTTTTGAACTTTAGCATTATCGACTGTTAAACAATCGTTTTTGCCTCACATTATCCTACTAGCATCATCATCAGTAATCTAAGATAATATTGCTTGCTTCAGCTCATCACTTATTCGCTTTCCTATTTTAACTGCTGGACGACTTAGTGGACCATTCTTGTCTCGTAAATCTTTAGCGGTTCGCACCATATGTTGCGTTGCGTTGAACTCATTCTGGGTTTCTTGAATGGTTAATGATTTTGGCAATATAGTAATTAGTTGAATCTTATCACTGGTTTTCTCCAGTTCTTCGAATTTAGCTTTTAGATCACCAATCAGTTCATCATATAGTGCAGCCTTCCTTTGATCTTCGGTGTAGTGATTCAAAAGCGGCACGATTCCCGGAACCAAAGATGTTGATGGTGTTATTGAAGCTAAATCTATTACTTTTTGCTGCTGATGTTTTGGCCTGGCTTCTAACGTACTCGGATATATAGGAGACTTTCCAAGAAAGGGTAGCACTTCATTCATTTTTTCCAAAACAGACACATTTTTTAAATAACACTCTTCAATATCACTGCTATTATCGTTATCAGCTATTTGAGGTGTTAGAGGTGATGTTGTTGATGATCCCGCAAGTGGTGACAACTCTGGTTCTATTTTTCGTCGTTTGCAGGTAATATTTATATAGCACGTTGAAAAGAGATACAAATTATCTTGATTCTCAACCGATTGTGGCATAAATTGTTTAACATAATCCGTAACTCGTTTTAGTTTACTCGAACACTTTGAATCGCGATATGGTTTACAACACAGTTAAATTTTTACTCTTATTTATATCAACAATGTTCATTTTTTGTTTTCAAAATAATTACTCATCGTTTAACAGGTACGCCTGCGTCAAGTAAAAATAATAAACCCCCCAATAAAAAAGGGGAAAACATCATTTTATTTAGTCTTTTATAAAATAACCCAAGAAAGAATTTATGGTACAACGACTAACCCAACGATATAAACACCTCATAATTATGTGACTCATACTTAAATATGACGCAAAATTGTACAATAAATAATAAACAAAACACACAAATTAAGTGAAATGGTAAACAATTTCAAAACGCTGAGAAATATCTATATAGCTTTCCACATGTTGTATATGTTGTAAAATATTAATTGTCGAATTCTATAAAAAAAAAAAATAGGTTTTTGAGAAAATTTAAAAAGAACTTTTTGGCGAGAAATTTATAGAAGAAGGAATTAAACAATATACTATTTTTATATTTTTTTTATAGATCCTGATTATCGGACAATTATTTTTCTTTTTATTGCGATAAATACAATACCATGATTATCATTTTTCTCAAATTTTGACACCCTGTATCTTTAACAACAACAACAACCAAAAAAAATTAATTGTCTCAAAATGTTTGTTTTAATCAAGGCTACACATTCAAAACATAAAAATCATAAAATTAAAACATGACTTGAATTTGTGAGTTGAAGAATTTTTCACCATTTATTTTCTTACATTTACTATTTATAATTTACAGTCCAGTTATATGTATAGGATCTCAATTTAATATTAGCCTTAAAATTTTTCTTTTATTTAATTTTATTAATAATATTTGTTTATTTTTTATTAATGAGCACCAAATAAAATTAAAAATTTTATAAACGACTCGTTAAAGCCTTAAACTAGGTACAATAATTAACTGATAAGTAGTTCAAGTTTTTTTTTCTTGGTGCAAAATTAAGTATTGTTCGGTTCACTTCACCAGTTTTTCACATTGTTTCTTTTAACACTGGACCCTAGATCATGATCACCCTATTTTTTCTTAATTATTTAAAAGAAAACCAAAAGTCTTTCAAAAACATGTCACTAAAAGAATTATTTATGTAACTCGAGCACAATGATTCGATCCGCGATTTCCACGCGTTTTTTCTTTTAAATTTTTATTTTTTTTGTTTGAATGTGTTTGAACAGGATTCTTACGCACGACACGATAATTACAAGATTTAACGTTTAGGTTCGAGCACAAACTATACCACGAAAAATTTTAGTTTGCTTAACAGTCAACCAAAAAGATCAAAATAGTCTCCGACTAGATCAAAATTTCGCTATTTATACCTTATCCTAAGCCGGATGTAAAAAAAATTATTAAACTAAAAAGTTAGTAAATAAAAAAATTGGGTAATGTTCCCCAGCCAACGCTGGTGTCGTTACACGGTTTAATATCAGTAGAAGCACTGGCGTGTACTGTAATTTTGATCAGTATTGCATTGATTTTCAGTTACCTGGAAAACATATTTTTTCTCACTTTACCGTTTGCTTTACCTTTTGCGGTTCCGCGTATTTTTATGATTCGTTTTTAAAATTTCTTGAAAATTTATATTTGACACAACTTCTGGTAGGAGATCACTCTGTACATGTAACAAACCTCCAATGTCACAATAGCTTTGTGTGTTCGCGAGTTAGTTTTTCTTGAGTTGTTTGGTATTGTTATTGAATTTTGGTCAGATGTTTGAATATTCTTCTTTGGTTTAAGTACTGCATATTACAGTTCCATATCATTTTATAACTAAACACCCCACACGATTGCCCTTTAAACCAAGTTTAGTCGTAATCATGCGTGCTGCTAGAAAATGTATACAATTATACTCGTATTTTCACCCTTAGCGTAACAAAAATAAAAGCAACCCTATCGAATTATAACATATCAGTATAATTTAGATTGAATTGTTTTGTTGACCCACATGCGACAAACTAAATGAGATAAAAACACGCACTACAAACCATGACGAGAACTCAAATTTTATTTTTTTTTTTGTGATAATTATTTATCAAAACCGTTTGGTTTTTACCAAAACGATAAGCTTGAGCTAATCAAAAACTTTAAGGAATTAAAATTATTACACACATCTATTCTGGGTTTTTTAGTAGAACTGGCAAAATATTTCGCTGTTATTGCAGATTACAGTAATCCCCAATACTTTACTTCCCGTTCTCAATAGTGTGTTCTTTGAATATTTTGCAAAAGAACAATTGTTTATCTCGAAATTTGTAATCAAATATGTAGCACGGCTTTAATATAAGCTACATATAAGTTTAGATATAAATTTATAAGATTTAACAATTTTTAAATTTTTATAAAAAGTCGGAGTGGGGGAGACGAGTAGAGGGAATTAAAATGATTGAGATGTTGTACCATCACTGTTTGCGACATTCGACTTAGTTATGTCTCATTTTCTACGAGTGAAATGGCAGTCTATTTCACTTCGCCGTTTCTTACGCCTATAGTCATTTCAACCGACAAATGTCAATTAAAATGACCATAATAAAAAAGAACTTACAGCAACAGGAGCAGGCTGTAATAAATTATACACATTTTCAGCGTCAGAGGAGAGTGTTATCGACTTGCTGCTTCTCAGAGAAGTATCGCAGGTAAATCGGAAAACTTTTGGTTTGGACCCGAGTACTGCGACCTCCATAGAGAGAATAGAAAAAGTAACTAGCGAACCGGTGTGGAACGACCAAATTAACGACAAAGAAATTGAAGATTTTCCACACTCCCAAAAAACGATCTTCTACAACAGGATGATCCTATTCCTGTTACAAATTGTACTCCTAGATTTCCTGAACCCAGTGTTTCAGAACCAAAAATCTTAGCTTCAAAAAAGCCAAAGGAACGACGCCAAGAAGAACGACGTCGTCTTTAAGACGAACAAACTAGATCCATAAAGAATACTGAGAGGCACACTAAAGAAATTGCTCGGTTTTGTAGAAAGGTGTATGAATTGAAAACAAAAAAGTTTAAATTATAGCAAGAAGACCTTTTGGATAAAAAAGCGGTCTAATTTACTCGAATTAAATATTCGACAAATAGAGTATAAAAGAAAAAAATTAGCTTTCTTGGAGCGTAATGAAAATAATTACGTTTAGAAATCCTTAAGTTAGTCCATTGTGATAATGAAAAATATGTGATTAGATAAGTTGAAATCATAGTCTGAATTTTAGGATTAATGTAACGAATTGAATTTAATTGTTATTGAGTTTATTAATTAAATTAATTTTTTTTTATTTTATTATTAATTATGAAATGTAATTTTTTGTCAAACAATAATAATATATTATCAAACAATAAAATTAAATTTTTTATATCAACATATGGAACTCATTGTGTTAGGTCTTTCACTGCGGTGGTGCTAAATGCTATGGGTTCCTCTAAATATATGTTATACTGAAGGCATAGATTGTGCAGAACACAGCAAACATTAACAATTTGCCGTGTTTTATTCGGAGAGTAAGTAGAGCTGATGCTTTTCAGGACAACAGAAGCGATTTTTTAAGACCCCAATCCTTCCTATCACATTTTTAGCTTTTGTGTGCTTTATGTCGAACATTTTTTTTTCTCCGGTCACTTTCTTCTTTTGCAGACCGAAATGGAACAATTAAATATGGTTTTATTCTGTATCCAGCATCATCTTTAATTAAAAAATGAATAAATTTTGAAATATATACTGTATTGGTAAAAATTACCTAAAAGCCATGTATTTTCTTATCCATTTTCAAACCTCCGTGCAAGTTCGGTGTCCAGCTCGCTTGAGTAGAAAATAAACGAGTCGTGGCATGATCCCGGATGATTTCCATCAACATATCGTATTCAAAGTTTGTCATCGCATTCCTCTATAGTTAAATTATGCATTTTATATGGTAAATACATATATTATGGTATTCAAATTGTATGTTAAATTAAAGAATATACAGTAAACTTACTAGCATCATATTAAGGCTATAGTGGAAAACCATATTTTTCAAAAAACGCTAGTTTGATTTTCTTATTTCGTCGTCGCTAGATGGAAATTTTATGAGTTCTACAGCACATAGCTCCGTTTCAAAAATATCTATTATTTGTTGCAAATTTATGGAGTGAGTTGATTGTGCAACTCCTGCTAAATCTTCGTTACCAATACTAGTTCGATATCCACCTTCCGCAAAGAACCGCAATGCAGCTGCTAATTTAAGCACGGTTTTTTACGGAAGATGAACGTACTGTATTTTTTAATTTGGGGCTGATGACGTTTAATAGATATTGAAATGCTTCTTTGTTCAACCGAAAATACTTTACAAATCTACAAGAAAATATGAATTATAAAACAATACGAAAACATATATCAATCATCGTACTTACAAATCATCCGGTATTTGTAAAGGATCAGATCGATCGCGAAGAATTTTGCGTGCTACAGCCATTTCCCGGATTGTTTCCTTATCTTCACTGTCGGTGTCATAAAATAATTCCACACTACTCATTTTAAAGTCAACAAGTTTTTTTAAATTAAAACAATTTATTATACAAAATAATATTCTGTCAAAATATGAGGCAATTATTGCCAGATATTTTCATAATTGCCGTCGTGGCGATTGAATCGACTTCAACAATACCAATTTTGACGTGACGTGACACGACTGTAGTCACGTCACTTGAAATGAGACGACTTCGACAATTAGGGTGATCACGTAGTTTACAGATCGACCTGCAATTGCGTAGAGAGGTGCAATGGGGTGGTATCATCTAGATTCAGATGTTTGTCCAAGGATCCCTGTCTTAAATATTCCCCGTTCATGGTAGGACAAATAAGTAATACTTGTGCGATTTTAAACAACTTTTTAAGGCAGTACAATTATATTGATGAGCATGATACGGCACAGCCGGAACTCAATGAATCTGATCCAGAGGTGAATGAGGAAGAAATAAATGACAATGATGTAACGATTGACAAGGGTGGGCATTAGTAAATACATCTAGTTCAATTACGTAGTTAAATTCCTTATATTTCCAATATGTTAATTTATAATTAGTATTTTGATTACTTTAAATTATAGACGTCGTATTTGATAGTTTAATTACAATATTTTTCGGCTATTGTATTTGATATTTCCATTACATAAAATTATATTCCATAAAAAATTATGTATGAATGTACAATAAAGTTTTCTAATTTACCACTTTTTGATACGAATTGTTAAAGGCTGACTGTCAATTATGTTGCAAAAATAAATACTAAAATAAGTGAATATTTAACGTCTTCTTCCAATTTTACTACTCATATAAATGTAATCAATATATAATTTGTGTACATTTTTAAATTTACTTTTATTTATGAATATAAATCTATTTAATTGCAGCGAGCCCATCCAGAAAAAGTGAAAGAGTATGAAACACGCTGTCGATTTAATATGAATATTACTGAACAAATATTTACTAAATTTTCCGTTTATCTGTAGGCTTAGATAGCAATATAGAAATAATGTCTCGAAAGACGTTAGGTTGAAAAATTGATAATACTGTATAAGTTAGCCGACTCGCTCTAGCCGAAAAATGTCGATAATGCAGAATCGGCTGTAACAACTATCTGCCGAAAAATGTCGGTAGTATAGATTCGGTTGTAATAACAAAAAAATGTTAGCCGAAAAAATCGATAGCGCAGATTCAAAAACAGTTTGTACTATTCGCCTGTAAAGGTCGGTATGGCAGATTCGTAATTTTGGGGTTAAACAGTAATTATATTTTAAATCAAAAATGTGTATTTCGGTTCATCAACGTATATTATTCAAAATTAAATTTTTTTATTAAATGCATCAAAACTATAATTTAAAAACTATTTTAATAAGGAGAAAACTCAATGGTATATATCAAGAAAAACTTCAAAAATGTCAGGTCAATTTTCATTTGAAGAGTCCGAAAAGTTCTATAAATAAAAAGCACACAAAATTCGAAAATTTCTAAAAACTTACCGTTTAAAGTGTAATTGCTCGAAAAAGATTCAAACGAAAGGTCTTATTGGTGCTCACACCTGGAAAAAATTTCAGGTTTATTTTCTTGTTGGGAGTCCGGAAAAAATCGGTTTAATAAAACATATAAAATAGTTAAGAAATCCACAGAAATACCCAGCCGAATAATGCCGATAATGCAGATTAAATATTGAAAAGATTAATTGACAGCCGATTAATGTCGACAATGCAGATACAATTTTGATGTCGGAAAATAAGTTTTTTTTATTATAAATTATGATTTTGTTACTGCTTAATATCAACTAACACTATTGAAATAAAAACTTTATACGAAACTATTAGAACTAATATAACAAACCAAATTTTTGTAAGTGTGCGAAGGTAAGATGTACAATGCATCTAAAGTGACAAGTTCGGATAATATTTTAAATGGAGTGCATTATATATGTAATAATTTAAAAAACGTCATGGTAATTTTCATGTGGGGAGACCGGGAAAATTCGATTGAGTTCATCGCACACACATAATTTGGAAATATCTAAAAATCGACCGTTTAAATCGCGTCTTTGAGTAGGATTCATAAATTATTTGTCGTTATGAGAGAAGATTGTTACTTTGTTAGCATCCCGCTGAACCTGCTAGTTACGTTTGCAGATAACGTACAAATAATAATCTTATGTCATCCAGTCCTACCGTGAACACATTTAAATAGCCGCTTGCTACAATTAGATACGCACTTCAGCCTCTCATAACATGGTGAACAGACGGTGATTTCGTATTGGTTTTATGGCACCAATAACTCGCCGTGACATGTAATGTGATGCAATTGGGATTCCCTTGAATCAACCCCGTTACGCTGCCTGATTCATTTAGAGTGGCCCAGAGAGCACCACGATGAGGTATGAATCTATGACTTCGCTCTCCAATTTTTTTCAGTTTTTTAATTTTTATGTTTTTTATATTTTCTAATTAAATAGTTGACTATTTAGAACAAAGTGGACAATAAAACGGGTCGGTTAAATTAAAATCGGTAACGTCCACACCAACTTCAATATCATGACTATAATGATGGCACTTCGAACATCTAATAGAATTCCATGTTAAATTGACATTTTCACCACACATGAGGCAAATATCTTGCACACATTCGCTATTTTTAAAAATGTCATATTGAATCTGAATTCTTTTGCGCGAGATATTAATATAATAATTTTTGGGTACAAATTTATACTTCATGTATAGTTCACCGTGGACAATCATGTAAACACCACAATCATTGTTTCCGGTCTGCTTGAAGTAATCAGGCAAAAACATGGGGTTTATTTTTTGTGGAAAGTAATTATTTTTTTCCATTTGGTTATAAAATGAAATAAATTTTGTAAAGTTGTTAAAACAATTTTCATAATATATTTTTGCACTTGTTTTCATATCTAGTTCAATCGAATCATATACGAGATATTGACTCTTTCTGCAATCTACGATCACTAAATGTGTTGTTTATTGTCGTCGCAAATTTGCATTACTAAAATTGGCTTGCATAATATGATATTTGGGCCATAATTTTAAACTCTTTAGATGTGTTATTCGAAAAAAAAAACAGTATTGAACAAAATGAGTATGACTCAACTTGGCAATCCGAATACTGTTTTGCGACTAATTTTAACCAAATATAGGCAATTTCATTTTCCACATGTTTATAATAATGTTTAACGTCTTTTAATAAGTTATTGGAAATTTTTTTGTTGCGCGGATCTTGGATATCTCCCACCGTTGTATCCTCAGAAGATTGGCCAATCGCCGAATTTCTAAAAAAAATGAAACGTGTGAAAAATGTTTCATCGCTAAATTTTTATTTTTGAATGCCGCCAATATTCAATTGGATCAAGTTCATCCAAAACAGGAGTTTTTCGTTTTCTATTTGTAAAACCTGATCTTGGAAACTCGTTAAGAAAACGATTTCGATTTTGAAATTGATTGATTTTTTTCAAATTTTATGTGTGCGATATATTTAATCAAGTTTTCCCGGACTTCCAACATAGAAATCGACCTTTTAAATGATAATTATTAAATGACGTGCCATTTAAAAAATTCTTCAAACATGTAACTATAAACGCATTTCTCGTTTTAACTCCAACATGTAATACAGCACTTAGAGAAATTGGGTCTTGTATATTAATTTTAATTGTTCCGAATGAAAATTTCTTATTTTAAATTTTTTAGTTGGTTTTTAGGAAGAATAAAATAAAAATTTGTAATATAAATAATTACATTATGGCATAAAATGCAAATCTGCATTATCGACATGTTTCGGCTGCGATGTTACCGTCAAAAATCGACTGTCATTATCGTTTGATCAGTTTGAATCTGCATTATCGACATTTTTAACTCGGCTAACTTTAATAGGGCAAATTGAGAAACAATTTAAAAATATCAAATTGAATCTAACAAAGAAATTAAATTCTATTGGTTGACAAGTATAGAAGTTTCATAGGCGTAACATTTCATTGGGTTATTATTGAATTATGCTAAACTAACGGTACTATATACATAATACCAAATTGTATGTTTGTTTTAAATTTAAATGTAGGTTGATCTAGACACTCTAGAAAGAATGTCTGGAGTTCTACCTTGTAGGCTGTTTCTCAATAATCTCAATAGTAACGGACAACGGATCCAATTTGGAGGTTTAATTTTGTAAAGGCATTTGTGGAATTCGGAATAGATGTTCAAAATACTAATGATTCTGTTAATTTCTTTTACGATTAACGTATTTCTTAATAAAAATAACTTATTTTGTAATCGTTCACGTTCTACAAATGTACATACAAAAATAAATAAAATTAAACTCATAAAAACGTTTTTTGTACAATTGATGATGTGGAACTTGAAATATCAGAACATCACAAAATCGAAACCAACCCCGACACAGAAGAGGTATTATGGGGAATGCAGTACTTCCGCATCATTTAAGATGTGGTAGTTACACTTGAAATCTGCTTTCGACGATCGATTTAATGAAAATAATTAGAAACAATAAATCAGTATCCAAAATTCATTATCCAACAAAAGCAAAATGCACAATTTTTTGGAATTTGTCGAGAAAACCTAAATCAACCGAGGCCATTAAAAGCATTTTTAAATCTTAGCTGTTGGTTCCATGTATGGAGTTGATTATATGATGATGAGAAGCAATTACTGCAGTTCCAAGAACATTTAAATGTGGTAATGGAAAAATTGTCTATTCTACCGTTTAAAGAGACTGGTCTAGATTATTTGGAGCTCATTAAAGTACTGACGCCTATCGCTGCTTCGCTAGATAGCCGTTAAGGAAAAACAGTCATTATTATGAGCATATGATCCTGACATTTTGTTCAGATACCACGCACTAATTCCGAATATAAAACGAACACGAATTCTACAATTATGAATCAGTAATATCACCGTGGCTGGCACCTGGCTGCCAGTGAGTTCTGAATTACAAAAAGAAGTTATAACAAAGTAATAACATTTTAATTTAATTTTGGTGTGAATTAATTTGTTATTGTAATTTAATTACATTTCTACCAGCGAAAATTTTAATTTTTATTTTGTATTTCCAATATTATACAATTATTGTATTTTAAATTTTAATTACTTGAATCAAAGTAATTGGTAATTAGTATTTGCATTACTCATTGAACGCCTACTCACGGTGGTCTGAAAAATAAAAACTTCTGTAGTTCAAATTTATTTCAATAGCAAATAAATCTAAAGCAAATGTTAAAATTATTATACACTGACTTGTTGTTCAAAATTTCATTTAAAATTTTGTTTTTCTTCTCGATCGCCGCACCTATACGATTTAAGGCTGCAACCTTTCTTTTTCTATTTTGTTACCGTCTTCTTATGTTTTATATCGGGTGTAAACAGAACCACGGATTCGTTTTACCATATTGATCTGTTCATTTCATCCACAAAGTTCGATTTTTTTACTGTCTTGCCAGTCCCTCCAATTCGATTGCATAAGCCAGTTACAGTACTTGTAGAGGGTTATAATTAAAATAAGTCATATTAAAATATTTTGCTCGCAAGCATAAAAATACTTCTATTATGGGTATCATCACATTAAGTGGTTGCTTAGAAATTTAATCATAATTATAATAACAATAATTATATTTCCATTATAATTACCGTTGGGATGATAAAAGAGCTATACTTTTTAATGATTCAAGATTACCTCCTGCGATTGTAGTTGAATTCCACCCCCAATTTTCCGGGACCCTGGACACGCATCTTCATGGACGACATCTAGGATACGTTGATCTAATATAACCAATTGATTAGGTCTCCTTGACGACCCCTCTTTCCTAAGTCCAGTTCTGTTGTCGAATTCTTTTAAAAAAATCCATTGCGCCCGTTCGTATTTTCTAGGAAAAATAATTATCCTATATAAGTGTATATTATGATACAAGCTAATAAATTTAAATACTTCATAACCATCCATGCTCGCCGCCATTTTCCCTATCTTTATCCACCTAGAAATTTAATTTAAAGGCTATTTCATTCCACTATTCCCTGTTGCTTTCTTTTCTATTGATACCTCCGATTTGTTCTTCTTGTAATGAGACCAAAAGTAACTTTTACTCCTAATAAAAACTTTTTCGCTAAATATTGAACGAAATTAGTGTAACAGTACATACGTGTATATTATACATTAATTAATTACTCTCATTTACTTACCTTCGGCATAGTTGTAGTCATTTTATTTTAAAAATATATAATTATTCTATATAAATATTATTTATTATTCTGCACATTTAACACACTTTTCGTTAAAATTCCGTTCCCAAATAATTCTTCTGTAAAATAGGTTAGGCAAAATAAACGTCAAAACTGCAATAATTGGCAATCATTTTTTCCCAATAAACCTTTATATCCCAAGCGCCAAAATATACTTCAAGGAAAAATGGAACAACTGTTAGAAAATTTCTATTCCCAGGAGTTCCCAGAATAGGGCCACTGTAGCACTATTCTGAAAAATTCGCGGGAATAGGGAAATAGGGAAAGAATTTCTATGCAAGTTCTATTTAAAAAAAAAAAAAAAATCTGGCATCCTGTTTCAAAAAGCTAGTATTAATTTTTTTCAGAACAAAATTTTATTGGGAATAATTTTCCCTGCCAATATAGATATGAGAAAATTATTTACAATTTAATAAGCATCAGTAGGCTGGAAAAAAACTATTTGAGCAGAAACTACATATAAATTCGGGGATGGGGAATATTGAATTAGTGACGTTGTTCTAGCAGTTTGGAATTTTTAATTCTTCAAAGTGTATTCTGGCGTTTGAGAATTTTTTTATTGGGGAAAAATAATTCCATTATGTAGCAGTTCAACGTTAATTTTTCCCAATTATTATTTTTGAGAATTGTAATTCGTTCATTTTGGAATTTTTAAACATTATTTTATCTAATAAATATATATTTAAAAGTAAATTAAACTTATAATAAAGACGCAATACGTGTTTCAGTTTATATACAAATCTACAGAAAAACCTTAAAAATTATTCTCAGTCTGCCAGAATATACATTTGGAAGTGGGAAATAAATATTTTAGAAGTAGTGCAATTTGTAATTACAGCAAAATACTTTCCCAATTCCCCGGGAAAGCCAGAATAGAGCCGCTGATTATGTAAACCAGAGAGGGGTAAAGAGAGATATGAGTTTTTCTAGTATTCTAAGGTTCTTTCTATTGGTTTAGTGGGCATCAATTTGGTGTGGACTGGCTACTTGCGTGGGTCATTAACAGAGCTCTCACAATAGAAAAGAAATTTGCCTTTACCTGTTGACTTAAACCTTTACCTCTCACAGAGTACCAAGAATTACTTGTGAAAATTACACCGCTGTTGAAAAAGCACAGTTTGATGTTAACATTAAGGTAAAATTATTGCAAGTCTAACAAATTTAATTTAATCATTTTGTTAGTTATTACTTTTAATCTCTCAGATTTCTTGCAACTGGAAACACGATGATAAGCATGTCATACGAATACCGAGTGGGATCATCGACAGTATCTGGAATTATACATGAGGTATGTGAAGCAATTTGGACTGCATTAAAAATTCCACATTTGAAACCATCTACAGAGGCAGAATGGCTAACGATTGCTAATCAGTTTTATACAAAGTGGAATTTCCCGAAATGCTTGGGATGCATAGATGGAAAACATGTTGTAATACAATGTCCTAACAAGTCGGGAACATTGTATTACAATTATACAAAGTCGTTTAGCGTGGTTCTACTGGCGGTATGCTATGCGAATCTCAGATTCATTTTTGTTTACATAGGAGCATATTATGTTCTAATCACGATGGCAGCATATTTCGGCAATCAGCTTTTGGGAAAAAAATTTTTGGAAACAAATTAAATTTTCCAAATGATCAACCGTTTCCGAAGAGCAAAATGGACAAAAAATTCCGTTTTTTTTTGTTGGAGATGCTGCATTTCAATTGCATAAACATATGCTTAATCCATATGGTGGCATGGGTTTGTCTGTGGCGCAAAAAATATTTAATTACCGTTTAGCACGAGCAAGAAATTTCATCGAAAGGGCATTTGGAGTTTTAGTGGCACACTTTACGCCAAGATAATTTGAGTGCAGTTGGAGCAGAGCGACAATGCGCTCTAATATTAGATAAATGCAGCGGTCTGCGCAGAAAAAAATCTACTTCATTTCGCGAGAATTTTAATATGCGAGACAGGATTAAAGATTATTTTATGAATGACGACATCCTTAGCTGGCAGATGAACGGCCTCAATGTGGGAAGAATTTAAGTAATAAATATATTTTTGTTTATACAACTTTTTTTTTAATAAAAGAATTTCATTAAAAATCCAAAAAATGTTTATGTTTAGTTAAATTAACAAATAAAAATTTAATAACATAATTTTATTCCATTAATTCAGTCTATTTATAAAATTCAAAGTGCTGATTTATGGAAAAAGTAATGTTTAGTCGGAACAATCTTCATAAAGTACTTTCATTAGTTTTAAAATGGTGCGCATACGTTTCTTTTTTGATGGTTCGGAACATAGTACCGACGAACATAGATTATTAAAATGCTCCACCTCAGGAAACTGACTGATTTGGTTTCGTTGTTAAATAAAATATTTCCTCCAGCGGGCTTTGCGATTCACGGAGCTTGGCGCCTCATTTTTTTGGTCTGCCTGACGGTCCAGAGGATGGCGTGTTTGTTGCCATGGTGGATTCCTCAATTTCGGAATGTGTAGGGGAAAGTGTGGTGGCTCCGTCTAAAAGTTGTTGTTCTGTTTCGTCGGTCTCAAGAAGTACACATTCAAATAACTCATGCTCGTCATAAACATCAACCTTTTCGTTGTCGGACGTTATCAAATATTCCTCCAACATCGTTTCGTCCTGCTCCTCCACGTTTCCAAATGTTCTAAAAAAGAACCATATATTAATATGCTTTCTGTAGCTATAATTTTACAAACTGACCTTCTGGTTGAAAGTGTGAATTCAAAAAATTGAGCTCACTAGGTTAGGTTTCAGTGGTTGACACTTAGGCCATTTTTGGCCCATTGTGATACCACGCATTCACGCTACATCATTAACCCATTCACCTATTCACCTACTCACACAACTACAGTATTACCACCTGCCAAACAGAGTGGAAACAAGAAGAAAATTCGACCAAACAATTTGGCTAAAAGACGAAAGCTTTTCTGATTATGTTCACCAAAAAATTATTCTTGGGAACAAGTTACCAATAATGGAGGAGGAAATGATAGAGTTGATTATCGATGGCATACCCGACAACAGCCTTGCGATTCAGGCCAGGTTGCATTGTTTCAAATCAATCGCAGATTTAAACAACGCCTTTTCTTCGATAGAATGGAAAGATTCCATCCAGGAACTACCTTCATCATGTAACGCCAATGAAAGTAATACAGAATTAAAATTCTCGTAATATAAAAGTTATTAAAAATAAATATAAAAAAAATTAGATACTCGTATGTTTTCACTCTTAAAATATAAGTGTCAAATTATTAAAATTTTATATTTTATAGATATCTATATTAGATTTTGTTAGATTATTACAATCTAAATTATATGTTTGTAATAGTTATTCATATTTAGAATTATTCTTAAGCCTATTTTTCTAACAACATTATTCATATTATTCTCATTATTCCCAATTAAAATTATTTTTTAAAATTAGTAATATTAACATATATTATTCAAATTTTCCAACTATGTTAATATATATTATTCAAAAAATAATTTTAATAAACAAATGTAAATAAGTACTCTAACTAGTCTAGGATAAATAATTTAGATTAAGTAAAAAAAAATTATTAAGAATTTATATTAAGGATTAATCGAGGCGATTAAATGTCAGGATGCCCGAATTGTAGTAGAAAAAAATGTGTTCAATTTGGGAAAATCCTAATTTGGAACTTAGAGGGTTATAAAATAGTTACGCCTGTTTAAAAATGTATGTTCAATCAGGAAAGTCCTTAATTTGGAATATTATCCATGGGTCGTAAAAAAAAAAAAGAATGTACGCCCATCTAAAAAAAAAAGGTTAAGCACATGGACATTATTTAAAATAATTATGTATATAAATGTATATAATTAGTTAGATTAGTAAGAGTATGATCGATATTAAATAAAGTTTACACTTATTAAGTCTTTTAATTATTCCTTGACTTTGTTACACTTGTAAGGCAAAAGGAAAAGTTTTTCTACTGTGAGAGCTATGTAATTCAGCGTAAATTGGTCAATCAACGGTTAAAAGTTTAATGACATTTATAAACTTAGTGACATCTAGGTTTAAGCATCAGAAATAATTTTATAACATTACTATGGCAGATTACTATGGAAGAGAACCGAATGCGGGTGCGGGTGAACACAAGCGCTAGTGTTAAGTTTGTCTTTGGCGAGTCATTCGGGAGATTCGTTTCGCCATAGTTTAAAAGCTATAACGGATAACGGAGAGAAAATTATTGTGGGAATATTTCTGATATTTTCGGGAATATTGAAGAAGTGGTGTTATATTCCGGTAGTGGTGTACGTGTTTGAAAGATTATTTCCAGTATTTTCGGAAATATTCCATTTAAATTTTATATCTATATTCACAATTCAGTGATACGAACTATATTTGACAGGGTAAATTCGTAACAATTAGTGGAAGCGGTGGGATTATGAATATCAGCAGATAAGTGTAGAGTAAGATTTGGCGGTCAAAAATGAAGTAATTTTCGAATTATGTGAGGAATGATGCAATGGGTGTAGGATTCGATGCAATGGGTGAGTGTCATAGGTTGGGAAGAATCATTGAGGCTTGAATCCAGTGGCAACGAAACTGGACAAATCAAGAGAATCACTGAGCCAGCTCGACAGTGATGAACAATTCGACCGGGATATTGCCACAGGTCAAGAAGAGAGAAATAAGAAGAGCGGTTTGTCTACTTGTGATGGTGTGGGAATTGTTTACATAACAGAGAATGGTAGTAACCCGGTGTTGTGTAGAAATCTTAAGGCAAGTAATTATGCTGCAGGTGGTGAGGTGACGGAAAAAATCGAACAAGAATTGGTACGCATGAATCGTGCAGATAAGTATGACTTAAACAAAGAGAAACTCGTTGCAGGTGAGTTAATACTCTCGAATGTTGCCGAAGAGCAATTGTGACAGCTATGTTTGTACATTTTATATATATTTAACGTGAACGAATGTCGGCTCTGTGGAGTTGTGATTGTTGGTTATAGTTTTAACTTCCAGGGTAACAAGAGTAACCGGGAGTAGTAGTTGACGATTGGCAATTCTAAGGAGGAGTGTCTAGACTGAGCGGTATATTTATTGCAACGACCCGCGGATGGAAGTTGGATTTGTGTTGAAGTTTCCAAAATCAGAAAGGGATCCTTAACAGTCTTCACAGAAAATCAACATGGTTTTTGAATATAAGAGAATAACGCCAGTAGGAAAATTCTCTCAAACTTGCATAAGGAACTGGAATTTAGAGAAGCGACAGCGATATTGAAAGGTACGAGCTGAACCCTATGTCGCTAAGGGGATCCGCTCGAAACGCGATATTTCGAAACAAGATATAACACAAGATATGGTACAACACGCGATATGGTACAAAACGCGATATGGTTTTTTAAATTCCTATAAACTGAAATTAAATATCCCCCTTTTCCAGAATGTACTGTGCGAAGCGACGGAAGCTGACCCACCTAATATAACCCGATCCTACACTCCCGCTCCCATCGATTTTTAAATTCCTATAAACAAATTAAATTTCCCTTATGTGGATCATAAATACAACTTCAAATAAAATATCGCGTTTTGTAGGATAAGCGAAGGAGGAAAAGATCATCGACGAAATGTTAGTGAAAGAAGGCGTTCGCTGTTTTCAAGTATGACAAAGGCGTATGAATGAGGCCATATGCGAGCAGGTGTTTCCGAGTATGAAAGAGTTGCGTGGCGCTAATAGACGCGGAATGTATTGTCATCGAGGATAAGGCTGTGTTGGAATGAACGATAAATGGTTACTGAGAGGTTGAATGGCGTGAGGAGACGGTGGCAAGAGAGAACCTGAATTTGCTGGCGCTGTACTGACTAAACTGCAAATGTTTGGATCATGTTCGAGACGAACATGCTTAGGCGTGGGGGGAGGGGGGAGACAGACAATTTAGCGTGGATTGTCAAATGACCTGGATATTAATTAAGCGTAAATTGGTCAATCATCGGTTAAAAGTTGATTTAAGCATTAGAAATAATTTTGTAATAGTTTAGTTGCTTAGAAGATAATTGTTTGTGTAGAATTTGGAATATTCAGGGCGGGTGTGGGTGAACGCAATAATGTGTCTTAAGTCAGTCTTTGATAAGTCATTCTGAAGATTCGATACGAGATAGTTTAAAACTGAAAGTGAGTAGCGGGAAGATTATAAGTCGTGTGAAAGTGAAACTAGTGGGGTGATTAAAAATTAATGTAACTGGTGGTAGTGAATAAATAAGATTGTGAAAATAGGATATTGTGAGAATGTTTCTAGTATTAACGGGAATGTTCCAGTAGTAGTGTAAGTATTACGATAGTCGTGTAAATGTTTGACAAAGTATTTTCGAGCATATTTCGAAAGTGGTTTAAATTACACGAATTGTTGTTGTAATTGTCAAAATTATAACTGTATTATCAATCCAGTTATACATAGCATTGATGTATTACCCGACTTGTTCAGCGGTAGACATCGTTTAATATCGCACATTGCTTATTGTCTCACGAAATAGAATGACAGAAAAATTGTTCTAACAGTTGTTGTTAGAACAATTTTTTGTCATTCTATTTCGTGGGAACGAAACAGACATAATCAACAAACATAAATAATTCTATTTATTTACAAATACGGACAAATTACTGCTTTATAAAATCATGTGATAACTTTTGCACCACCTTGTATAGTTTACAATAAACCCAATGTTGAACATTCAATAGATTACAAAGAGATTAATAGTTTTAAAAAATTCTAATTTTGAACTATGGATGATGATTTCTTTAGAAAACCATATTTATGTTCTAGAATGATTACAAAAACCGTTCGCGATGATAACTTAATTACGTAATTAAAATAATAGAATAGGGGTGTAGATGATAGACAAAACAGACATAACGTTATTAACTAGTTAGTTTTGAATGCAATGCAAAACACCTGCATGTTAACTGAAATTTATGAGGTAAATTTTTTAACATCACATTCCTATGCTTATTTATAACTAAAATCATTAAAAAAACAAACGCATTTTTATGTTACCAATTTATTAACTGTAATAAAAACCCTGCTACATTTCTCAGCCCATTCCCGCTGTACTACGGCCGCTTGTAGTAATTTTAGGTGTGTGAAGGATGTTTATTTGAGGTTTATAACAAAATGCAGACTACACTGAATAAACACATTTTATTAAATACTTGTTTTTTAGCAAAAATTAGGTCATCATCAGGAGTATCGACGCGGAGTAGATACTCCTGATGATGACCTAAAGAGTCGAAATCGATCGAGTGATTTTATAAACTTTCTGAACAAATATTTTAATTAAAATATTCAAAAATTTAATGTGTTTATTAAGTGTAAGTGTGTGTAAAATGTGTTTATTAAGTGTAAGTGTGTTTCGCCAAGTGCCTACGGAAAATAGTGTAAAAATGAAGACTTACCTACTTAAAAGAACATAATCATTAAAATCTGCCTTTATACATTCATCCAATCCATAATCTTACTATAGTAGCTTGAGAAAACGATACTGTGTATAGCAGAAAAGCACACATTTTCTTTAATGTCGGTTACATTGATAAAATCCTAGTTATAAACAAAATTTTGAATCAGCACTGGCGAATTTATAACAAGATTTTCAATTGGGCGCAGTAAGCCTAACCAAATGCCAAATATTACCCATATATTGCAAATAAGACTCAATCAACTTTCAAAATTGTAATCTTAAAACTATAATTATGGAACGCTGTGATTTTAATTCACAGTCTTCCATAAGACGAAAATCATCCAACCCGAAGAACAATTAAACGAAAATTAACGGCCTCCAGCAGAGCCATCTATGATTTTGAAGAGCTGTAATATTAAAAAGAGAGCTTTCAGTAGAGGGGAAGCCTTTATTGAATTACTATAAGAAACCGCGGTAATTGGAAAATTTTTGAACATGAATTTATGAATAAAAAATTAAACAAATCATCTAAATTTTAATTTTATATTTTTAATAAACTATTCAAAGAACACATATTTGAAAATCAGTTATCATAATGTACTATTTATTTGGTAAATTTAAACTAAAGCGGAGCATAAATTTGTTAATTTTCTATAAAAATGAGCTTTCCGTTTAGTTGTGTAGGTTTATAAAGTAAGATAATAAAGGGTGCTGCCGCGGATTCCTCTTACATCCAATTTAAAATTTAGTTTTATAAAAATTTAAATTATTTGGTAAATTCTGATGACATGCACATCAAAATTTTTGAGATGAACGATGCACTTAATAGCAATCTAAACATTCCCCATTTATAACAAAATTAAAGAGAAAACGTGAGCTGAAACGAAATTTTATGAATCACCATGTAGAAACAATAATATTATTCATATAATAAAATTTTTACATCAAAATCTATTAACGAAAATTATTTTTGTATACAAAAAATCAACGATGTCATGCTTTTCTTTATTAAATATTATTACAAAACAGAACAAAACGTACAAAACTTCAATTTTATCCGATTGCAAAACCGAGCTTTCTGTAATTTGAAAATCCGTTTACAGATGTCTCTGTAATAAATTTACTTGAAATTAAAGAAAAGCGTAAAATAATTAAATAATTATTTACGAAAATAAACCATTATTATTGTAAGTTAAGCGCGAAATCTTTAATACTATAATTTAACATAATTAATAAAACTCAAAACAATTATAAATTTTATTTATTATTTGGTAGGCGTAAATAAAACTTTTCGTCGTAAAATATTCACCATTATAGTTGCTGCGTGCTGTAAAACAATAATAGAAAAATGTCACAATTTTTCCAAATTTTTTATTTTTTTATTTCGATCCAATCCAGGCGGGAATTTGTACAATCTACACGAACTCGTGTAACTAAGTCTATAAGTGTATCTTCTATCTTCGTATAGTCTATTTGTGCAACAAGGATTGATGTGCATCGGTTAAAGTATCACGTAATCGACTCTTAAAAGCTGTTTGTATATTTCTTCATAATTGGCTCATACGAGTAGACACAAATAATATTTATAGTTGCATGTATCTCGTATGAGTATTAATCCAACGAAATATAGGCTCAGTTGCAAAAATTCTCGAAATATTTTACCATTATCGCCGCCAAATTTATTATTTTCCACGACGTTCAAATCGGTGAACGGCACCTGCCGTTAATTTGTACATACAAGGATTTATTGAGGATTTTTAATGCTAAAGGTAATTCCCGGCTAGCTCAATAGATTATGCAGATCTATTGGTCTTGAAAGGCTATGCATGTTTCATCTTTCATTTTTATGGCATCGTTCGTGTACGTTTTCTAGGATCGTTGTTGTGCCGAATTCAATAAAATAACCCAAGGCCTTTGTATATTGTTAATAACTTAATGGTTTTTGTGAGTATGTAAATGGCCCGTGGCTCTACCCACTTTTTGCATGGTTAGCTCATATACGGATACAAAATCTTAAAGCTTTAATCTTTAAATTTATATTATTCGACATCTTTTAACTGGTTTAGTAATTGCGAAAAGCATTATCAAATTACAATACTTTTATTTGGTGAAGCTCTGTTTTGTTTATACTACAGGATGAAACAATATAGGCTGCGAATTTGTTGCGATGAAAAATTAAATTTTTAACAAGTAACGAAAAAACAGTTTTCGAAGTTTGTCATCAACAATGTTGAAATAGAACCCAAAACACAATAATCCCCATATTACATTGCTACTCCAAAAGCCTTTTTTAACGAACGTTTGTTTTGGAAAAATAATGCTGAATTTTTTTATGGAACACTCTATACTAATTTCAAATTTTCTGTACATACACATAAACAAATTCTTGTTTCTACAAAAAAAAAAAAATTGTGGTAGACTAATTTAAATGTTTTTGCGTTAACTCAACATAATATGACTCAATATTAAAATGTGCTTTTCCTGAATATCGAATTAACCATTCACATTGAAAATTCAAACAAAGAATTTATGTTTTTATATACAAAAAAGCTTCTAAAAAATATGGATGGAAAAAATGGCGGAATCTTATGGCTCTTATATTTAGGAGGCTCCGCCTCCAGTGAACGACCACCAATTGATTTTGTCAGAAAGCAGGAACAATTGCAATCGATTCCTAGCAATTGAAAACCTTCTAACACTATTATTATCAAAATGAGGCTGGCCAAAAATAAAAAACTGGAAAATCGTGCAAATCGAAAAAAAATTAACTAGTGGGAATGCAACCTACACCGGATGAATACCCAAATGGATTTTTCCGAAATTAGAAACCATCGTAATCGGTTTCTAGCATTTCAAAACCCCTCTCAGTAATTATAAAAGCCGTGCGAGCCAAAAAATTATAATTAATGGCGGTTTGAGGCGGAAAAAATGTGGAAAGAAGACCAATGTCAAAACATTGTTTTGATAGCGAATGCTACAAATCTTTATTATTACTCATAATAAACAACATTTTCAAAAAGAAACTATTAGTGTAATCATACAGTATCACCGTAACGCAACCAACACAACATTCCGAAATATGATGGAACATATCGTATGAAATATTTAATTAAAAAAACAACACGAGACTCGACGTGGTACAAAATCGCGTAACATGGCGCAACATCACACAAAATGGTGGAACAAAATAAAAATTTTAGGCGGCTTATAACATGTGTCTGACCATTCGTAGAACTGCTGCGCCAAACAAATTAAAAAGGCATCGAAAAGGAAATCAGGAAACGAAAATGGGGATGGATAGCATACATACTGAGAAAGGCAGCGAGTGACATAACCAAAACTTCGCAAAAATATAATCCGTAAGGAAAACGGAAACAACATGAAATATGTATTGAGAAACAATAAAAAACATTGGAAGAATTATAAGCAATAGCCCCAAAAAGTATTTGATGGCCCAGTCTAGCAGACATCCTATGCTTCTAAATTGGAGATAAATGCAAAAAAATGTAATCCTTCTATCTAGATGAAAACCTAGGTATTTAATTTTTTCGCATTGTTGTAGATTAATCTTATTTAGCTTTCCTGGAAGATGGGTTTGTTTGTGGACACGCGTTATTTATTCTAGGTGTTATTACAGACAGCTGTAATGTGGGTCAGCTTATAAATTAAATATAACACTGGGTCCAGTGTAAGGGATAGTGGAATTCTGCGGTTTAACTTGTCATACTTACTAAATTTTCTGATACGATCCAATGTGATCCCTCTCCAAATCGAGACTGGTGATTCGGTATAATACTTTGCTCTTGCAGAATTTTCTTTTTAAGGTTTTAGGAGGCATTTCACTTTCTTATTAGTAGTAAAATAAAGTATATTAATCATGCATGAACAATTTTGAATTCGATAATTTTGCAGATTTACATTCGCATTAGTTTTTTAAAAAGCCGTGTCTTCCTTACAGCCCAGAAAGATTGGCTGATCGGGATAAAATTTCATACTTAAGCTTTTCTCATAAATTGGAAGATTTCGGTGACTTTTCATCAATGACCCCAACAAGAGATGGCCTTGTTGGTTTTTAGAAATTTAAGAAGGAATAATGTTTTTTCGATATACAATGCAGTTTTGTAATGATTTTACGAAATACCCTTTGTTGATAGAGACGTCATAAACTACGGTTATTTAAAATTATAAAAATAAAAACCCGCTTCTACGACCAAGAGTTTTGCTTTTTTGGATAGCGAAAAAAAAAGTCAGTCGAGATTGAGTAGAACACCTGATCGTATGAAAAAAAAAGGAAAAACCAAAATTAAGGTCGATCATGTTAGATTAAATTTAAAAAAAAAAAGAGATCTAATAAAATTAAAGTTTAAAGTTTATGAAATTGAAAAAAAAAATAATAATAATAAAAATTTTATAATATACATAAGTTATTATATAAAATACTCTCACACAATAAACAATTGATAGTGTATCAATCGTGTGTGTTTAAAATACAAATAAATAACAAAATTTATAAAAAAAAATTTAATTATGTAAACAAAAATGATCAATGAAAGCAAAACCTAAATTTGCGAAAAAAAAAATTATATCCAAAAAGAGAAATACTTTTTATTTGGTAACTTGCGAGTGGCAAAGTTTTTGTGGTAAATACACTGCGTCACAATATTCGTGATACACCCCGCTATCTGTATTACATAGCGAGAGTAACCACCTAATACATACATATCCGGAAGTGCATTAAGGGAAAAAGGTGCGGTTAAATTCTGGGGTCGGAACGAGTAGGACGAAGCTATACGGAGCAGCAGCCAACATACTGGAGTGATACCCAAATAAGCAACAACAAAAACAAAACCGAAGCTACATTTTTTTTGTAACTGTTCTCAAAAGTTATTTTTGAATTCTTCTTTATAAAATACTTAATTTAATTTTCTGTATATCAATATTTATTGTAAATGATCGGTTTACTTAATTTCGGATAACGACGAATGGTGTGTGATACAGTTATTTTATTTTGATTATTGCTAACGTGCTGGACGACAGTAAATCCCCATGAATCCATAAACTAAATTTACATTAGTGATGTGTCAAGAGATAGACTGTGTGTTCCAAAGCTGCGATTTTTTTTGTTTGTTTTGTACAGTAGTCGTGGTATAACTGAACCCCCCAAATCGGAAGATGCTACCCGGAAATAATGCAGCATCGCCACGTGTTGACTTAGGAAACGCTACTGGCTACAGTTTTACTAAAAGTCCGATACGTTTAATTTTAAACGGCTGTTCGTAATTTTTGTTTTACAAATCAAATTTGGTGTATTCCAGATATGTTTTTGAATATAGTTATTCGTGGTAAAAGAAAGTCGGGTGTTGGCTACAAATATTTACCCTTCCATTTTTTTCGAAGAGTTTTGAACGGACTTCGCAGTGAACTAACGATACAAATCTATCTTTATGCAATCTTTACCTGGTTTATAGCTGTTTGGGATTTGAAATGAAATTGGTCCAGTTTCAATAAAACAGCCAGTTTTCATCACCGCATTGAAAATGTACCGAGTGGCCCATCTGCAATTTCAACTACCGATTATTTCGAATGTGGCAGCGCTTACGTCATTCTTGTTAAGTCAAAAAATTAGTTTAACGTTTAACATTTATGAAATTGGTCGCTTTACGTTTGTACAAAATTGTGAAATATTGAAAACATCCTTCCAAAGTGGTGGCTTCTACCCAAACTGTAAGAAATTTACGTGAAAAATTCAGAAATGAAATGCCTACAAGGCAACTTATGAATTAATTTGTGAAGCAAGTTGGAAAAACAAGATTATTTTTGGATAAACCAACACGTGCATTTACAGCGCGTGCAGCCGAGAACAGTGCAGCTGTTACTCAGAATGTGTCTGACCAACCTCAACATTAACTCGCCATCGTGCTCAAGAATTCGTACAAAGTTCAATTAGTGCAAGAGCTGAAGCAAAATTACCATCCGCAACGTTTTCGAATTGGGCTGTGGAACGCTTGGAAAAAAACATTTTTACCGAAAAGTTCAAGCTCATTTTCACCTCGGAGTCTACGTCAACAAGCAAAATTCTCGATTTTGGGGTTCAGAAAATCTACACTTAACCACTGAGAAGCCGATGCATCCAGAACGAGTGACTCTTTGGTGTTGATTTTGAACCGGTGGCATAATTTTTACGATAATGAGCAAAAAGCCCCCTTACCGTCAATAAGGAGCGTTACCGAGCCATGATAAACGAGTTTTTGTCAAATGAGATGTCAAATGAGCACCACACAGCTGCGGTTTGACTCCGTTTAACTTTTTTTGTGGAGAGCCGTTAAGGATAAGTGTTACGCTAAACATCCAGAGACTATCCAAAACTTGAAACATCAAATCAAAGCCGCCATTGGAGCTCATACACAATCGTTGTTCAGCCGTGGAATTCATTTGAATGAAATTTTGTTCCATACTTTATGGCAAGGTATACTCTTTCTAATAAAACAAAGCGCTTTGAAAAATTAATTAGATCCAAATTATGTTATTAATTTGATACATATTTCTGAAAGTTCTTTAAATATCTTTTCGTTAATTACATCATGACCAGTGGCACTATTCTGGTAATTCCCTGGGAATAGGGAATTGGGGAAAGATTTTATATGTAATTTCTATTTAAAATGTTTTTTTCCGGCCTACTGAGGAAAAAAGTTTGATGTAAATATTTATAAATTGGGAATAATTTTTCCATATCTAAATTGGTAGGGAAAATTATTCCCAATTTAACTTTGTTTTAAAAAAAATTAACACTAGCTTTTTACCTCAGTATGCCAGAAAAAAACATTTTAAATACAAATTACATATAAAATCTTTCCCCAATTCCCTATTCACAGGGAATTACCAGAATAGTGCCACAGGAGTTGTTTTGAGGGTTTATATGTTCGTTAATCATTGGTTCTAATTCAAGCTATTAGGTTTGAATTCTAAACCTTTGAGCAATTCCAAGCGTCCATTATTCTCTTTCAGTATAAATTGTTGCTTGTCTAGTTTCCTTCGGGAAATCGGAGGGCATGATCACGTAGACCATCCGTTGTTTCATTTGTTGTAAGTTTAATGATAAAATTACAGAAAATATTCAATTATCTCATTCAACACATTCAACACAATGATCAGAATTATATAAAAATTTATGAAAATAAGTCTCTGTGTTCAATAATTTCTCTTAGTGTATGTTTTTTATTTTTATTTAAATAATATAAACAAGACCAGAAAGCCCGTTCTCAATACAAATAGGGTAGTTTTAAATTTTGAAGGTGCAATTTTCAAAAACTTTTCAACGATATATAACAAATATTTATATTATATAGACAACGAATAATTTGCTAACAACATCAAAACGGCGGATTTATACAATAAAGACGACAAATGGCTGATCCATGAGCTTCTAACCGATATATTACTCACAAGTGTATGAGTGTTTTTTGAGGAGTTTTACTAGATTTTAAGTCGGAGCCATTTTTGAGATATCACGAGTAGATGTCTGTCTAGACGGCATTGTTTTTTTGCTTGTTCGTAGTTTTGACTCTAGGTCTTATTATCAGGATTTCAATACCTTAGCTTACAGTTTATCAGAAAGTGAAATGGAGACAGAGAGCGAAACAGAGCAGTATTAAAATATAAATATTACATATTATCTACAATTAAATGAATCGAAATGTATTAATTTTTAGTAAAAGCGTTGATTGAATACATTAAGATATTACTACTCGGATTTTTGCCGCTACGTTTGGTTAATGTCTCTACTAGTCACATATAGATAGAGGCATTGTTGTGCGAGAGTGGTTTTTTCTTTCTAGCAACATAAAAACCGAACAATTTAATTGCTGTTGTTTTCTCCCATATAAAAATTGCATTTGTATGTATGGTGTATCAACTTTTTATTACATAAAAAATATCATTCTGAAATGTTACGACTGCTATTTCACTTACTCTTACATACAATTGTACCATCAGTAACAAAATAAATATATGGTTGAATGGAGTAACCTTAGTTTTAATTTGTTTCGAAAAATATCAACAACAAAAAAAATAATAACAAACAAATTGTGTCGCAGTGCAAATAAAAAAAAATTCCCATCGCCATATCTGTAAAATCTGTAAAAACGTCATGAACAACCTCCACTCACATGGTTGGAATACGAAATACGACTGAAAAAATGAAAACAGAATGAAGACATAAATACAATTTCATTGTTTTTGTCTATTTATTTTTGTCATATATATTTCATATATTCAGTTGAGAGAGAGGAAAATACATTTGATGCAATTCTTTTTTAATTTTGTTAAACGATTTAGTGGTGTGGGTAAAAATAAATTAAAAACATGTTTTGCTTCTTTCTAGCTGCTTTGAATTAATTAAGTCTATCTTTGTTCTTCTTAAACCTACATGAAGTGAGTTGTGTTCTTCTTTTACAATGTGTAAGAAGCAACAAAAAAATAAAAATTGTTGTTGTAATTCGCAGTGGTATTATCTGAAGTCATAATTAATCAATGGTAAAAGCCATGTGAGTTTTAACTATCAACACTTGTATGAATAAAAAAGTTAGTGTTAAGGGTTAATAAAATAATAAAAATATTTTAATTGCTGTTTTTTTTATTAGTCTTAATGATGCGAGACAAACTATATAAACTAGTAGATTAATTCAATTCTTACGGAGTCATGACTTCCAAATAGAGCAAGATTTGTTAATCATTTGTGTTTTTCGTATGACTGTATGACATACCATAAGCAATTAAAAAAATTTCATCTAATATTTGTATCGCCACTATCGCTTTAACATGGTGGTAGTCAATGTTCTAACGGTTGTACAGTAATGGCATACACTTTGTACGTGAATAAATTTTTATAGAATTACTTTGGTACGCAGATACCAGAAGGTTGCTAATATCCTACATTACACAAATTAATTTAAAACTCTATTTTATTGTCTTTAATTACGTGGATAGATCACCATTAAGGGCAATACTCTTTTTCAATATCCCTGCCATTTCTTAAACCCTTATAATATTTATCAAACTTTTAAAAAAAGACTTCTGTCTAGACTATAACCTGTTCGTTTGAGCTGTATTTTTCCAGAGAACCACGTTTATATGTCGGGAAACCAAAATTTCAAAGGGGCCAGGTCGTTCGAGTATGATGGATGCGTCAGCAATTCGTAGTGAAATTTTGTGAAATGAAATATAGTATGGCTCCGTGATCATACTTGTACTTCCTGTTTGTCTTGTTTGACTTCCTGTCCAATGTTTTGGCTGCATCGTGGCCTCTGACGTATAGTAACGGATCCAAGTTTCATCTATGGTGTCGATTTTACGAAAAATCCGCTTCAAATTTCACTTAAAGAGGTCCTAGGTTAGGTTAGGTTAGGTTTCAGTGGTTGCTATCGCACACTTAGGCCAATTATGGCCCATTGTGATACCACAGGATCCGACATCATAAACTCCCTTAAACCCAATTAGTACTATTAATATAGCGTAAAAGATCTCGCACATTACAGCTTTCGAGGTTACAGAGGCTGTCCATAGTGTATTTTTCCAAGTGATCATGTCTTCTACCTGCTAGCGAAGGGCACGAGCAAAGGAAGTAAGCAAGAGTCTCCTCCTCCTCCTCGTCCATGCAGCTTCTGCAGAAGTTATTTGCATCCAGACCCAGCCTTCTTGCATGTTCTCCAAAAAGGCAGTGCCCAGTAAATATCCTCACAATTCTACCTAAAATCACGCTTTCTTAGTGTGATTAAGATCTTGGAGCGATTCAGGTTCAGCTCAGGCCATACTTGCTTCGCTACCCTGCCAGTTGAACTTGCGATCCACCTAGCATTTGGCAAGGCAACTGCTTCCCTATGGCTTGCTGCTTTCAGCATAGACATAGGCCTTCCTACACATTCTCTCCCTGGTTCCAGTTGGAGAGTCGTACCGTGCCTTGCTAACTCGTCTGCCCTGCAATTTCTCTCAACGTCAGAATGGCCCGGAACACAGACCAACTGGATATTGAAATGTTCACTCATCTCGTTAAGAGATGTATGACAATCCAACGCCACCCTTGAAGCCAGGGAAACTGAATCCAGCGAAAGAATGGCCGCCTGACTGTCCACATAGATAGTGGTATCAATTAAGGATATTACATTATGCTTCAACCAATTCATGTTCTCTTTAATAGCTAATACTTCAGCCTGGTACACACTGCAGTACTCAGGCAGATGAAAAGATAAACTAACATTTAATTCTGCACAGAATACACCCGCTCCCACTCTATCATCGAGCTTGGAGGCATCGGTGAAGAATTTAGCTGACCCGGTCTCCATAATGAGACCACTATTCCAATCCTCCCTAGAGGGGAGAATCACCTTAAAAAGCTTGCCAAAACATAACAGGGGTGTTATATAGTCTAAATTCGCCAGGTTATGCCCCACTGAATTGACTATAGTTGAGTGCCCTTTTTGCAGGCACTTCCACCCCAAAAGTCGCAGATAGTCGGGCGGCCGTATTAACCGCCATTTGTTTGCCAATGATATCCAACGGGAGAAGGTACAGCATGACCTCTAGGGCACTAGTGGGGGTTGTTTTCAGCGCCCCACTAATGAGCAGACAGACTGCCCGCTGCACTTTCTCCATCATGTTCCTGTATGTTAATTTCCCCAGAGCTGGCCACCATACGCTCACAACATACAGCAGTACGGGCCTTGCAACTGCTGTGTAAAGCCAATATACCAGCTCCGGTTTCAAGCCCCATTTTCTTCTAATGGCAATTTTACAATA
Source organism: Nephrotoma appendiculata (assembly GCA_947310385.1). Classification (NCBI taxonomy): domain Eukaryota; kingdom Metazoa; phylum Arthropoda; class Insecta; order Diptera; family Tipulidae; genus Nephrotoma; species Nephrotoma appendiculata. The sequence goes on along the minus strand of OX371224.1, from coordinate 238,414,566 downwards.
GTAGAGTGCCACAGTAGCCTTCTTAACTCTTTCTATCGTGTTTGGTTTCCAACTGAGCTTACTGTCCAGAAAAATCCCTAAGAATTTTATCTTTTCAGTAAGAACCAGTCTAGTACCATTCAGGCTTGGTGGAACCATTGCCGGAATTTTATATTTCCCAGTAAAAAGGACCAGCTCTGTTTTAGACGGGTTAATACCCAATCTACATCTACTGGCCCAAGCCGCAGTGATTGATAGCGCATTCTGCATCACATCCCTGATTGTACCCAGGTGCTTACCCGAGACAGCTATCGCTACGTCATCGGCATAAGCAACCACACTCATTCCTTTCCTCTCCAGTTCCAGTAGTAGTCCATTGATTACTATGTTCCATAGAAAGGGAGAAAGGACACCTCCCTAGGGTGTTCCTCGAACGACCCGTCTCCTGACGGAAACTTCCCCCATCCTCGCTATGACCCTCCTGTCAATTTAGTTGCAGGATTTGGTCTAATACTTTTTATAGATTGGTACAAAAAATTGGTACAAAAAATAATGAGACTAAAAATAAACTAAGTTCAATAAAAATGTCACAAAAAATTACCAATCAAAATCTAGTTCCTACGGAGCGCTTCTCCTACGAATCAATGTAAAATTTTGTATGACTTCGCTTAAAAAATGGCGATACACGATGGTAATACCAATTTGACTCTTGAAAGCCACCTGTCTTCAAACACAGTTATTTATTGATCCACCCTCGTAATTACAACAAGCTTGAAAATTGTACATAAATGAAACTATTATTGGAATTGTAAAAAGCGTAATTTCAGATTGAAAAATTATGAATATTTCGACTGGTCTATATTTTAATTAATTATTAATAAGTTTGGCTTTCATTAACATTCCGTTGGCATTGCACACTCTAAAAAATAATCGATGCGGTTTTTATTAACAGTCTCTCTTTATTGAATTATGAACACTATTAATATAGTGAAAAACTTCGGTATTTTATCAAAATATAAATAAAACCAAGATTTTTTTTAATGTATTAATTCTTTAAAATTAACAATTATCAGTGTACATAAATTGGAAAACAATTAAAATTTGGTTAAACTACCTTTATTTATACTCACTGCTTTTATTCTTTCAGGCAAGCTTATTATTTCTCCATATTTTTTTTTATGGTCGACACTGTAGGGTTAGTGGTTTTATATACATTGGACTTAAGTAAGGTTTAACAATTCTCGATAGGGTTTAAATCCGGAGAATTGCCAAGAGAGGATGTCATAATTTTGGTTAAGAAGGACATTCTCTATTAATTTTGCGGTATGGCAAGGAGCTCCATCTTGCTTAAAAGTGTAAAAGTATTGGCCTTGAGGTAGCGACCTCATGTAAGAAAATAAGACATCTGTTAACACCTTTTAATATTGTTCTTTTCTCACGGTTTTCTCTACGAAGTATATTGGACCAGGTCCATCTCCACTAATGCAGCTCCATATCATTACTGATGGTGGATGTTTAATGCTTAAACCCTCTCCTGGTCTCTTTCTGGTAAACTAGGCCGATTCCGTAACGGCCTCTAGTCTACATTCGTCACTTAATATAACCTATAAATTAAAAAAACTCTAATTTCGTTTTTTTTTTTTTTTTTTTTTTTTTTTTTTTTTATACAGTATTACAACTGATTCAGAGATCATCTAGTAATTTATCTTTCTTAAATTAAGTTCTCGGATTAAGATGAGTAACCTATTGGTTACTCATTTTATAATAATTTCTTCTAAAACAAACTGCCCAGCTCAAGCGGTTTCTGCCTTTGGAGTCTCCTCACTCCGCTAGTGGTGTCCAACATACGACGGATATCTGCATTTTCGTGTAGAGATAAGCGCTGTACGTGTTTCCTTGCATGGTTCTTTATTTCATCGGTGACGTATTCCATCTTCAAGTCTCTATGGATGTTGTCATTCCTAATGTACCATGGGGCGTTCACAATCCCTCGTATCACTTTATTTTGGAAGCATTGTATCATTTGTACATTGGTTTTCTTGGCACAACCCCAAAGTTGGATACCATAGGTCCATACTGGTTTTAGCATTTGCCTGTATAGAAGCAATTTGTTGTGCATTGAGAGCTCGGAATTTCTACCCATGAGCCAGTACATTTTTCTATATTTGATGTTTAACTCTTCTTTTTTCTTCTTGATGTGTTCTTTCCATCTTAGCTTAGCATCGAGGGTCATGCCAAGGTATTTAGCTGTATTTGCATATGGAATCTGGTTTGAGTTGAGAACCACGGGAATACAGTTTACATTTTGATTTGTAAAGTTAACGTGTACTGATTTGGCTTCATTTAATGAGATACGCCATTTTTTAGTCCAGTTGCTCACCGTGTTTACTGCACTTTGAAGTTTGCTTATTGCTTCCGAAATATCTTTTCCAACGGCTAGAATAGCTGTATCGTCTGCAAATGTTGCTACTGTGGTACCTTCAATATTCGGTAAGTCTCTCGTATAAAGAATAAACAGAATAGGTCCAAGTACGCTACCTTGTGGTATACCTGCTGATATTCTTTTTATTTCAGAGTACTCATTTTCAAATTTGACTCTAAAGTGTCGATCAGCTATGTACGATTTCAGAATTTGATAAAATTGCTTAGGCAGGTCTCGATGCAGTTTAAATTCAAGCCCTTGGTGCCAAACTTTGTCGAAAGCTTGAGCTACATCTAAGAAAATACTGGAGCATATTTTCTTATTCTCGAGTGCATCCTCAATGACATCCGTTATTCTGTGAACTTGTTCAACTGTAGAGTGATTTTCTCTAAACCCAAATTGGTGTGGTGGAATTAGGCATCTCTCTTCTATTATAGGTTTGAGTCTTTTCAGCAACAGTTTTTCAAATATTTTTGATATGACGGGAAGTAGTGATATCGGTCTATATGATTTTTTATCGTTTCCTGGTTTACCTGGTTTAGGAATCATTATTACTTCGGCCACCTTCCATTGTCGTGGAACATATTTCAGTCTGAAAGCTGCATTAATTATTTGATTTAATTTACGCAAACCTTTCTCGGGAATGGCTTTCCTAATTTGCCCAGTTATTAAATCATAACCTGGAGCTTTTCTGATACTTAAATTACTATTGATTTCAGTTTTAAGCTCCAATAAAGTCACATGCCTTATGTCAAGATCATCTGCTTTGTTTACGACTGTTGTATTTTCATTTGCTGTTTGTCTCGGCAACGGTTGAAAAGTCTCTTCTAAATAAGCAGCAAATAGAGAAACTTTCTGATTGTCACTTTTAGCCCATGATCCGTCATCGCATTTGAAATATATAATGAGTACTTTAAAATTCGATTTATCTTGATCAAGGAGTCTAGGTTTCTTTCATGGACGCCTGTATTTCAAATTATTTTCATACAGCCTTCGTCGCAATGTCATCGCTGATATCTTTATCCCTTCTTCACTATATTGTTTTTGAAGCTCGCTCGTCGTTGTTCTGCGCTTTTCTAAGGCCGATTGAATAATTTTCCGGTCTATTCTAGGCGTTGTCTTCCTAATCCCTTACAGTTTCTTCTCTTGGTATCACAAAATGTACCCCCAGATTGAAGAATCTTTGCCAACTTGCTTACTGATGAGCAAGAAACTTTTTCCATTTTTTCGATCTACGAATGGTTTTTTTGTTTTTAATAATAGTCCGATAGCATGTTTGTCTTTTTTCGACCCATTTTTGAAAATAAATGTCTCAGTCTAGACTTTCCAAACACGCACACTTTAACTTAAACACAAGTATTATAAAAATCACTTAACGTAGATTATATCTTAGTTTAGTTCAGTCACAAAATTTCTTAAAACACCTTGTGTGAGAGGATAAACTAAAAGTAAAATATGCATGCTATAGATATTTTTAGATTTTTCCAGGTAATATTTTTAAAGAATGTCGTAAAATAATCTTTAAACAATTACAGATGGGATCCTAAATGCATTTTATTACTTGAAATATTGTAAAATATAAAACAATAGCAGAAATTAGGAACTTCTAAAATACTAATAGTGTACATAATTCAATGAACAGCGACTGTAATTTGCTAAGTAAATTTAAAATTGTAAAACTAACATAATATTTTACATTATTTAGCCATGTCAAGTCAAAATTCATAAAGTTCCCCTTACTAAGCCTAAATTAAAATAACAATTTTTGAAATGTAAAAACAATTTGTCGAGAAAAAAACGAAATAAAACCTATTAAATAGTTAAAACAACTTTATCATACGAGAAAACCAAAAAATCATTATTATGTCCATATTCTAATTGTTAAAAAGTAACATTTACTTATAGACAATGTAAAATAAATTTTTTAATTAAAATTTACACTTTGCAAAGTAAATGTTGCAAATTGGTGTGTTAAATTTACATTGGCGATGTTTAGCAATTATTATTGCGTTTTTAATATAATTCGCTAGGTCAATTGAGGTTTACTTCATTTAAATGATGAACATGTAGTGTAAAACAATATTTTTGTAGTTTGATAACTACATAATCTTTTAATTAAAAATATTCAAAAAATTTACCTCATTAGTTTGAAAAGGTGAGACTGATAACCTCATCTAGATGCGATAACAAATATTTGGTTATCATTATCATCCAAAAGGATTAAGTTTTCATAACGTCTATGTTAATTTTATTTTGCTTAAAGTAAAATTGACACATTATTCCTAAGAAATGCAAGATATTTATATTTATATTATTTCTACTATACGCAAAATGTAAATTTTACCTAAACAAAATTATATGATTCAACATGTCCACATATTTTCGTTTTGATATGATCCAATAAGTTCAATCAATAGAATGTGAAGTAAATATTACATGCAACGATATAATTTTTTTATAAAATATTCTTACATAGCATGAAGTAAATTTCACATTTCAAAATTTGTTAATTTCACTTTGCGCTACTAGACTCAATCCCAACAGAGATTTTAAGTTAAATTTACTTATATTTTTTGTAGATTTTCCCCTATTGTTTTTTCCATTGCATTTATTTTACAAGAAAGTGTTTACAATGAACAGGTTGTTACTAAAATCTGTTGAGCTGATTATTTACTCTTAAAGATAACAGGTCAAGAAACAACTCCGATCAAGTTAGGTGATATTCAGATTAGAACAGCTGAAGTTGCGTGAATTCTTATACCGGACTGAGTCAAGTAGGTATATTTAAGTAAATAAAAATTCATCCCGTATAGGTCTCACAAAACACAATGTTATATTGGTCAAAACCGTGATCATGCATCCACCGAAAGTCCTCTCACAAAATTGTCCTAGGGGCCCTGTAACGTTCCTTTCGATCAAATTTGAGCTAACTAATTTGTAAAGATAATTTGGCCGACTTACGGTGATATAATCTCTTCAAATACTTTGCATTACGAAGAATATTTTTTAAAATAGATTATAACGAATTGAAGTTATCAGTTACAAGCAAATGATAATTTTTTGATAATTTACAAGTTTGATTTACATTAGAAAATCGAGAATGTCTAAATTTGCAAAAAGTGTAATTAGCTAGTGGTTAAATGATCTAAGATAGGAACGAATTATCTCCTTTACACAAACAATCTTTTCTTTATCTCCCACATTTTTCCTGTTATATACAACAACTTAGTAAAATGAAGTGAGCAAGCGTCTACCTATTGATATTTTCTTCGAAGGTATTGCCTTTATTCTAAATGCCTCCTTAGAGGCGAGCACGGGGATATTACAGAACATTCTTCTTCATACCCATTTTTCAAATAATTGTGTCTCCTTCTTACAAATCTTCGTATTAATTTTTTTTACAACATTTTCTTTCATTTTACTTTAATTTATTTTACAATAATTTCTCGTTCACTTTCGATTTTAGGGTACATATCAACAATGAATTAGTGAAAAAGTTGTCGACACTTCAGGATGTGATTTAATTGTCGGGCTCTAATAACAATAAAATACGCATAGAAATTCTTACAGGAAACCGTGCTCGACATCGCCGCACCTGTTGCTGAATGGTTGTAGACTCATTTCGTCTATAGATAATATTATCATGTCACAAGAGGTTGTTTTGCCTGCTCGAATATTATTCTGTCGTCATGTGATGACATTTGCTCCAATGCTGTTTTGAAAAAAAAAATTTAATGATTGCGTTCATGCAATTAAATCTGTAAATTTGATATTATTTCACGTTTTGTTCCGGGACTAATAGCACAAGTTTGATTAGTCTCCGTCTCGTCGTTGTCCATGAAGAAAATGTTTAAAACCTGGAGACGTTGTCAGGGCATCTTAGGCCATGGATGAGACTAATATTTTTAGTTCATATTTGGTCAATTTAAGATGCACACACAGTTTGAAGAAATTCTCTTGGCAATAGCCAGTTCAAAGAAGACAAAAACCAGCTCATGTCATATGTTGAATGGAAATTTGTCTATATTTTCGTTCTAGATACCACTATTCCAGAAACCACTATAGACTCTTAATGAGACTTAGGTTTTTAGAACTTGCTTGTTACATTTAAGGTACATTTTTTTTAACCCACATGCCTTTTTCAATTTGAATTAACTTTTATTTATTATTATTTATTTATTTAATTATTTTTTTTTTGTTATTTTTTTTTGTATTTTAGTTTTTATTTTTTGTTTTTATTTTGTTTGAAACAACCAAAAATATATAAAAAAAATTAATTCTTACAAAAGAGGCAAAAGTATGATGTAATAATTTAGTCTATATTACATTTTTTGTTTATTTTTCGATCACAAACATTGCATGCAGAAAACGTGTCTCTTTGTTTGAATATATCATTTTTTGTGAAATTTGGAACTTTTGTTTTTATTTGTCTAATAATGATTGCTGCAAAATGGCAACAACAAATAAACACACCCACCACATTTTGATTATTATATTTTTTTGTAATAACATTATAAGTCAATTTCAAATAATTATCGATCGTGACTGCATTATATTCTTGCAGAATCGTCATTATAAATACCCATGACCAACAAAATAGCTAGGAAGGTGGTATTTTAGGTTTCGAATATTCGATCACAAACTTTATATGTATATGTGGAAAAATTTACAATTGCCGCGGAATCATACCGGCAGGATATTAATTCCGCCACCGTTATAATTCAGTCGTGAATCTTAATTACGCAAGCGTAATACGAATTCTTGAATTAGGATGATGCTCACAGAATTTTGGCTTCCTTATAAGCCCTCCAGTAGCATTTAGATGAACACATACAGATCTTCGCCTAAAACGGACAGATATGTTTTTCGCATCAAAATTATTTGCAACGGATTGGAAAAACTGTAAATCTACTGGTTTTCAGATTGTAAGGTAAGACGTTAGCATCCGAGCTTTCCGTAAATTGGGCGGTTTTACAATTTTTTGGGTATTACCTTCAATAAAGGTTTACCAATTTCACTAAGTTGTTTTAAATAAATTGAGTTAGCAAATGTATATTTCATAACCTGCTTTACCTTTTCATGTTGCTCTACCCTTAACTGCGTGAACTCCTTAATTCCACCATCACCAATAGTAAAAATTTAAAAAATATTGCCACCTAATTTACATTAATAGTTTTAAGCGATAGTACACAAGGATTTCCCGATGCAATAAGGGCATCTATTATATTATTTCTCAATAATTCGTTTGTCCTCTTTTGAGATATATCGGTGGAGGTATGCATAATTCCTCGACTGAGCCATTTATTTAATGGTGTCTGTTCAAAGATAATCGGAACATTTTTTATTTGTCTTTTTTCGATGGTGTCTAATGCATTAACGGAAAGTTCGTTTGCTTCGTTGCATGATAACATTAATAGGTTCGCAAATATTATTTATATTAAAATTTGATTGTTTTTCAGTGGTAGCAAGACATCCTGAACTCTGATTGTATATTTCATGAATTATTTTTTAATTCCAGATTTTATAAATTTTATTACGATTTCTTTCCGAATTCATTATATACAATTGTTCACACATGTTATGCATTGCGGTTGTGGAGGTAAGTGGAAATTTTGGATTTAACCCATCCGGGGAAACGGTTTCGATGGCAAGCCGCACATTAAATACATTTAACTTTTTCAAAGAATCCATTTTGTTTTTTAAAATTTTAATTATATAATTTCGATTTCGAACTAAACAAACGAATCAACAATTGGAACAAAAAATAATTTGAAAGAATTAGAAAAGTAATTTGAAAAAGATTTATTTATTATTTTATTTATTTTTCAGAGTTCTTATAATCTTTTTTTTGCCAGTTTGCGCACATTTGTAGAATAAAATCAAATAAAAACGCAAGATACACTTAATGATTTGAACATATTAATATTACATTTATAAAGGAAATATTGTTTTTATATATTGATAATATTACAATAATACAGTAATTATTTATATTCGTGTTGCGCTTATTTATTTATTTATTTTATTTTAATTTGGATTTTGTATTTATAAATGTTTATATTTTTTAAATGTGTTATATTTCATATTAAGATGGATAATAAATATAAGGCATTATCGTACGTTTCACCAAAAGCGATAAATATTAAGCAAGGTAAGTAAAATGATTGTGCTTGTGGTTTGACCAGAATAAAATTTTGGAAAAGGGGTACAAAAAATACCAAAATGAAAATATATATTTTTGTTTAAATTTGTATTTACATATGTTAATATTACACATTTTATCACCTTGAATTCAAAAATCACATTAGTTTCCTTCATAGAGTTGTTTGTCCAACTACTTAAATGAATTTAAATGAACGATCACGTGTTGTTGTTGTTTCACATGTAAAATTTGATCTGATCTGGATCATGGTGGTGTCATGAAATGCAGCTAATATCACACTTTTATTACTGTTAGGGACATAAAAGCAAATTGTGATATTGTCGTCAGTAAATCCAAATAGAGAAGAGTATGTTTCGCGAGATCTTAAAGGCAGCATCTCGTTCGGAATATATGGCTTATTTTTTTAATGTACCTTTGAACCGCGCACACAAATCTCTAACGATCCTTTCACCGTGATTCGTTTCTCTACCCGACGCCTGTTTACCAGTATAAATTTGTCCTGTAATGGGGTATGAGTTGGACGCATCACAAACCCACCAAATTTTAATCCCATATTTCGCGGGTTTGGAGGGCATGTATTGTGTGAATTTGGTTCTTCCTATAAAATAAAATAAACTATTAAAAATTACTTACATACATATAGTAATTACATAATGATATCTTTCATTACATACCTCGGAACGGAAATAGCTGTTCATCCACAACAATACATTCAGAGGTTGTATAATTGCTTCGAAGATTCGAGTTCAGCATTTCAAAAAGTTCGCTAATTACCGCAGCTTTATCTGTCTGTAAGCGATATTGCCTTGTGTTTTTATTATCAAATCTCAAAAACCTGTTTAGGTCCCATTCAACCCCATACTAGTGCGATACAAGGGATTCGAAGTCGTTTCCTACAAAACTTTTGCTTGTTCATTGTTTGACTGGTGAACTCCTGCGTTTATCAAAATTGCTAGGTAGGCATTAAATTCCTCCTCGTTTAATATTTTCCATTGTCGCGCTGGTTTATTTGGATTGTTCTTATTGTGTTAAGTTGCCATAAGTTGCCTTAGCCTTTCTGTTGGTCTCTCGTATGACAGTGTAGACATCACGTTAGAAAATATACATCTAAACGTATCTGCTACAGACAGCATATTTGTTGATCGGTGAGGGCCTTTTTCTTGACTTCTCATTACATTATGTCTCAATCTCAAGGTTTGCCTCTGAATAGATTTTAGCCGCCAAATTTTGCCATCCTTCCCTTTTAATATATCTTGGGACACTATCGCACAGGTGTGATCGTTCTCTTCTGCATGTTCATCATCACTAGAAATATTTTCCTCGCCCACCTTAATTCTGACTGTACTGTCTTCACGTACATCTTCTACGTCAGAATCTTCATTATTTCCGTCCAGCGGTGAAGGTAACCATTCATCTTCAGAACAATTGTCCACTCCAAAAATATCTTCATCTTCAGATTCGTCAAGTTCGAATGAGATATGACTGCGGGTTCTCGTACGACAAACTGAATTTTGTCCAATAATAGAATGCAATATAATATAATATTAAATGGCCAAATCCATACCAATTCAAACTTACCGTGTAAATTCAACATTTAGTAGACACTTAATACACAAATATTATCCAACAACAAATGTATTATACAGTAAATAAATTGCCACACCTGTTCCGTTTAAATTTAGACACTAAACTATTATAATTTACTCACCTATATATTTTTTCCTGTCTATTCAAAAATATTATCTAAATCGGGGAATCCCATTTTTTGTTTATTTTCGTTTTTTTACATTAAAGTTCGATTAAGATGGTAGAAAAATACATGCATGCAAAAAAAGAAAAGTATAGTATATTAAAATTTTAATTTGAATGACAAAAACAACAATATAAACATGCAAAATTTTGCATGAGTTTTTGTCTTTTTTTGAGCAAATGTTACCATACAAATGGGAATGTAATCACTACAATACATAATTGCATCTTGTTATTAGGTGTGATATTAGAAGCTTGGCTTTGAAGTTGGTTGCATTCAAATATACTTGAATGCATCCAAATCGCATCCTTGCTGTTTTTATGACATAAGTTTCAGTCATTTACAAGCTGTCGTTTCGGGTCAATCAATGAGATGCATGTCGAAAGAGATGCATCTCATTGAGAGGGAATGGAATTGATTGATTCGCAATTTTAATCTTGAGGACAGATCCACGTCCAGATGCAGTAAAACAATTTCAATAGAAAAAACTTAAAATTTTACTAGAGGCGTATCCATATCAAACTCAAAAAGAGTTTGCAGAACAATTAGAAGTTACTCACCAACTTATATCACTTCGATTGCATCCAATGGGAAAATACAGAAGGAAGGAAAATGGTGCTTAAAAATGAACAGATGCCAAAATGGATAATCAAGCCAAGCAAGTGTTACTGTGTGACTGGTTTAAAGGAGTCATTAACTACGAGCTTCTGGAACCTGGGCAAACTGTCACAGCTGAACGTTACCAGACCCAATTGATCAAATTAAGTGATGGTCTGGAAGGAAAAAGACCGATTACGACTTCTAATCAGATATCTATATATATAAAACAAAGTCGGGTTAGTTACACCATTTATAACTGAAGAACGGCTGGACCGATTTTTATGATCTTTCTTTTGTTGGATTTGACTCCGTTCCGAATAGCATAATAACTATTAAAACATTGGAAAAATTCACCAAAAAAAAGTTATCAAGAAAATTCATTTTCTCATATATTTAGTACATTTTGTTTTTTTTATTTTGTTCGTCTCAATACAGTGGTGGTTTAGGAAAAAAGAAAAGTCGGAAAAACTCAAAAGGGATGTCCCAAAAATCTAATAAAAAAACATTTTTTTATATGAATTTTGTAGGTGTAGTTTGTATGTGACGAGTGGTGCAGTGGTTAAAGCTTCGGCGCTTGGACTGCAAGGTACTGGATACGAATCCGACTGGAGGCTGCATGCACATTTACCATTTTATTTTTTATCCAATTTTTTTTTTATTTCATCTACTTATCTATATATATAAAACAAAGTCGGATTAGTTACACCATTTATAACTGAAGAACGGCTGGACCGATTTTTATGATCTTTCTTTTGTTGGATTTGACTCCGTTCCGAATAGCATAATAACTATTAAAACATTGGAAAAATTCACCAAAAAAAAGTTATCAAGAAAATTCATTTTCTCATATATTTAGTACATTTTGTTTTTTTTTATTTTGTTCGTCTCAATACAGTGGTGGTTTAGGAAAAAAGAAAAGTCGGAAAAACTCAAAGGGGAAGCCCCAAAAATCTAATAAAAAAATCTTTTTTTTTATATGAATTTTGTAGGTGTAGTTTGTATGTGACGAGTGGTGCAGTGGTTAAAGCTTCGGCGCTTGGACTGCAAGGTACTGGATACGAATCCGACTGGAGGCTGCATGCACATTTACCATTTTATTTTTTATCCAATTTTTTTTTATTTCATCTACTTATCTATATAAATAAAACAAAGTCGTGTTAGTTACACCATTTATAACTGAAGAACGGCTGGACCGATTTTTATGATTTTTGTTTTGTTGGATTTGACTCCGTTCCGAATAGCATAATAACTATTAAAACATCGGAAAAATTCACCAAATAAAAATTTATCAAGAAAATTCATTTTCTCATACATTTAGTTCATTTTGTTTTTTTTTATTTTGTTCGTCTCAATACAGTGGTGGTTTAGGAAAAAAGAAAAGTCGGAAAAACTCAAAAGGGATGTCCCAAAAATCTAATAAAAAAACATTTTTTTATATGAATTTTGTAGGTGTAGTTTGTATGTGACGAGTGGTGCAGTGGTTAAAGCTTCGGCGCTTGGACCGCAAGGTACTGGATACGAATCCGACTGGAGGCTGCATGCACATTTACCATTTTATTTTTTATCCAATTTTTTTTTATTTCATCTACTTATCTATATAAATAAAACAAAGTCGTGTTAGTTACACCATTTATAACTGAAGAACGGCTGGACCGATTTTTATGATTTTTGTTTTGTTGGATTTGACTCCGTTCCGAATAGCATAATAACTATTAAAACATCGGAAAAATTCACCAAATAAAAATTTATCAAGAAAATTCATTTTCTCATACATTTAGTTCATTTTGTTTTTTTTTATTTTGTTCGTCTCAATACAGTGGTGGTTTAGGAAAAAAGAAAAGTCGAAAAAACTCAAAAGGGATGTCCCAAAAATCTAATAAAAAAATCTTTTTTTTTATATGAATTTTGTAGGTGTAGTTTGTATGTGACGAGTGGTGCAGTGGTTAAAGCTTCGGCGCTTGGACCGCAAGGTACTGGATACGAATCCGACTGGAGGCTGCATGCACATTTACCATTTTATTTTTTATCCAATTTTTGTTTTGTTTCATCTACTTATCTATATATATAAAACAAAGTCGGGTTAGTTACACCATTTATAACTGAAGAACGGCTGGACCGATTTTTATGATCTTTCTTTTGTTGGATTTGACTCCGTTCCGAATAGCATAATAACTATTAAAACATTGGAAAAATTCACCAAAAAAAAAGTTATCAAGAAAATTCATTTTCTCATACATTTAGTTCATTTTGTTTTTTTTTATTTTGTTCGTCTCAATACAGTGGGGGTTTAGGAAAAAGAAAAGTCGGAAAAACTCAAAAGAGAGCGCGTGGCGCTATGTGATGAAACTTCAGCTGACGACAAACATGCGAGTTGCGTTGTTAAACCAGAGACAACCTAACAGAGATATTTCATTCTATGTAAACGTAAAAATTTAAACTGCGAGTTTATTTTCTGTAAACAGCCGCAAACAACCAAAAATATTTTGTTTTTTTGCGTAAACGTATACGCAGTTTAACGAAAAATGACAGATACAACGATGACATTGGAATTGTCAGAAATATATTTTGTTTTCATTTTTTAGCTCGAACGAAAAATTTAATTTGATTGTCTGTGGTTAAATGATCTATCTGCCAAAGATTTCTCCAAGCAATTGCTGACTATCGGTAATGGCCATGTTCCGTCGACGAATCGAACAGATTGATTTCGTTTCCCCTGAACTTTTGCAATTTTGTCTCAACGAAGAACGAGCTCATCAACAAAGTGTTCCCGAATAATATTACTAACCACAAAAATCACAATTGGGTGAGTGAACGAGTAATTCTTGCGGCAAAGAACAAAAATGGGGATCACTTAAATTTCACAATTCAAAATCTAATCGTCGGTCCACTTCATTCCTTCAAATCTATCGACTGTGTGACAAACAAAGACGAATCAACCAACTGTGCAACTGAATTTTTAACCTCATTGGATCTGGCTGGCTTGCCACCGCACAATTTACAACTGAAAGTTGGTGTGTTGCCGGTAATCATCATGCTACGAAACCTGAATGAACTAAAACTATATGTAACGGAACGCGTTTTATTTTGAGAAATCTCAAGGAAAGTTCAAAGGTGAGGAAGTTCTCATTCCGAGAATTCTGATGATCCCAACCGATATGCCATTCGAGTTTAAACGAATTCAATTTCCGATTCGTCTAGCATTCGCCATGACGATCAACAAATCACAAGGCCCATCCTTGAGTGTTTGTGGCCTGAATCTAGAAAATGAATGTTTCTCTCACGGCCAATTGTACATAGCATGTTCACGTGTCAGCAAACCATGCTCTTTGTTCGTTCTCGCACCTGACAATAAAACAAAAAATGTCGTATATCACAAGATGTTTTAGTGAAGGGAATCGACCCTATTGCAACCTACTCAAGAAACAGTTTAAAAGGAAGTAGTGCAACAATGCTACGCGAATCATTTCGAATCAATTCAATAAAACGAAAGCCTTGCTGCCACGTGAATTACATTCATTTCAATTTAATTAAAATATATTTCATTTTGATTGAATTTAATTAATTTGGAGTATTCATTTTATCCGCCCCGGAGGTCTCGGGTTCAATTCCCGGTAGTGACAAGGAAAAAATTGCACGGCTGGTTTAGGATCAATGAATTAATCACTCATTAGTCATTATCCGAAATGAAAATATGATTATTAAACCTCATTTAAGGCAGCCAAATCTCTTGATGGGGTATAGTGCCAGAGAGAGAGAGAGAGAGAGAGAGAGAAATTCATTTTATCTTAATAAAAAAACTCAATTTAATTAAGCTATAATAACTTTAAGCAACATTTATTGATTTTGAGGCGGTACGAAGTTCGCCGGGTCAGCTAGTAGGACATATAATTGAAAGACAGCGGTTAAAAAAGTTGAAGATGAGAGTTGATGTGCAATAATGGCTCGATGACTATTTTGCTTCGAAACCACTAAGTTTAAATCGCGAAGGCATCTACGTGATAAATGGCATAAGGCCATAGATGGTAATGACAAATATTTCGACAATTAATCTTTGTAACAATTATATTTTAAATACAGTAGAATTTGACCAAAAAAAGCAGTGTTTCTACTTGCACACCTAATAAATGTAGAATCGAGTACGCATGAAATCAACGAAATTCAGTGTTTCTTGCTACTAAAGCTATAACCAGCGAGTCTGTAAGAATCAGTAACGAAACCTTACAGAATTTAACGAAAATTACCATGTTTCCATGAACCAGGTTGGAGTTAGGTTGAGTTGAAATTAGGTTTTCGTTAATTCCAAAATGGTGTTGATCGTTTCCATGGAGTAGAGTTAGGTTGAGTTGAAATTTTAATAACTGATTGATAAAGTTAATTTAATTTATGCCTAATAATAGCTAATCCCTTCTCTTGGTATACTAATACTAGTAGTTATTTGCCCTGAAAATCATTTTAAAATACTTTTTTGTTTTAAATATACATATTTGTGGTTCAAAATTTTTACATTAAAAATGACAATTTTTCCTTGCCGCCATTTTGATTTTCAACTCTACTCAATCCCACTAGTTTCGTCAAGTTCAAAATAATTTAACGAAAACTCAACTCTACTCTGTTTCCATGAACGCTAACTCCAACTCAAGCCACTTTCAACTCTGCATGGAAACAAGATAAATGTTTTATTACAGAATCTTTGACAGTTTGACCAGCGAATCTGTAACACGATTATTGTCAATTGAATTTTTAAATGTCAATTTACTATACATCCTACAAAACGGCACAACAAATTGAATAGATAATATCCATTTATAAATAAATTATTGATAAATTACAAATCAACCATGCCACGATGGTATGACATTTATATTAGAATTGTTTTTATATTAGAATTGTATTCAATTTTGCAGTTTCCTTCAGTTTGAGCGATAATTTTCGCTCTTGTTACGGATTGCTAAATGACAATTCAAATTTAACGAAACTGAACGAAAAGTACTTTGGGTTTCGCTGGTCAGTAATGTCAATAAACATACATTTTTCAGATGTCGCTTTGTTACTTAAATTTCTTACAGACTCGCTGGTTACGCCTTAAAATCAAACGGTTCATTTATTATCCGTCAGTCAATGTATGTATTATTAGATTATAAAACATTAAAATTTTATGACGACCTTATGACCTTGCGTCATTTTAATCTTCTTAATAGTTTAACCAAATCAAAGAAATAAAGGAATTTATCGAAAAAATGTTAATTGCAGATATTTTTAATGAAAACCTGTAAATATTTTTTTTATTGTTATGTTTCCTTCCCTTAATATTTTACTAAATTTTATTAATAATTTTCGAAAATTACTCATAAATATTTTAAAATATATTTATGTTGAGTACAATACAAACGGAGTTGGTGCTGTCTGCCTTCGATATTGATCAACCGAAATTTAAAAATCAAGCATTAGTTTTTTCGAATAACCGCATTTTCAACCACCATATGAAGTTGGAGTGCGCTATAAAATAATAACAAACGACGCAACAAGATGAAATATGATGCCAGACATCTCGTAATCAACAAAAAACCCGATGCAAGATAATGGAACATGACGCAATCTGTCGAAACATTATGCCACATGCTAGTGCAACATGCTGCAAAATGATCCTACATCATGAAACTTGGTGTAAAACCACGCAACATAGTGCGTTAAGGTAAAATATGATGCAACTTCACGCAACATGACGATCCTGTTTTTGGACTTCTAATCTAGTTTATCAGAAGTCGGTACCCTTTGCAACCGCTTTCTGGCTCTCGAAAAGTATCCACCAAGGGGTTTTTATCAAAATCATGCAAGCAGAATTAAAAAAAAACTAAACCCGGACTGGAAGGCTTCGATTTTTGTTGGTCTTAACTTTTTGCAATTTTCATCAAAATTTTTTAAGCTGAGAAAAAGAAATAGAAAAAGGAATTTGAACTCCATTGTAGGACTCCCTATTTATGGTACTCGAATATGCTCAAGATATATAAAAATCATTGCTCG
The DNA here is from genome assembly GCA_947310385.1 of Nephrotoma appendiculata. Lineage (NCBI taxonomy): Eukaryota > Metazoa > Arthropoda > Insecta > Diptera > Tipulidae > Nephrotoma > Nephrotoma appendiculata. Next base: position 238,397,631 of record OX371224.1, on the reverse strand, counting down.
TATTATTAGATTAGTTAGTATCTATCTATCTTTCTAATCTATCTTCCAATTGTAAAATTTCCAAGAACGTTTAAATAAATTCAAGATTTTTGCCTAGATTTTGCCTCATCCATCCAAGGTCAGTAAACTGGTTATTGATTGACTAACGTACAAATACTTCCCACAATAGAAAACAAAACACTTTTTCTTATAAACACTTCCTTAGGGCGCCTTTAGAAACTTTAACGGAAAAGGAAAGACAACCCTACTTCCGCTGAGGCAAAACGTGATGAACCAACTACCTAAAACACCTTCAATATCCAGGAAAGTGCCCACGAGAGACTACTTACTATTAAGCAATATTTCAATTCTTCCAACAAGTCCGTTTAGAACACACTCTAAAAAATTTGATCAAATTTACACTAAAGATCAATAAATTTCATTTGAATTATTTTAACAATTTTCATACAATAAATGTAGTAATGAAATTTTTTGTTATTTTTTAAATAAAATGTTGATTTTTTTCAATTACTTGTTTAAATTTCATCACCAATATGTTATAAATTTAATTGTTATTGTAAATCAAACAATACGTTTGTTGAAGTTTAATCTATTGATAAATTTGTAGTAGAAATGTTGAATAAAATCATTTTGTGGTAAATTTTAAACATAAAACTATTGACTAATCAACAAAATAAAACAAAATTCATTTACAGTAAACCTGAAACCATATAGAACTGCTCTATAACTAGTTTCAGTAATATATTTTAAGGTAAGTACGAGATAAAATATTATTATAAATTAATATTATTATAATACTATGATCTTAAGAACCGAGACCATTCGTTTTGGATAGTTTACATAATAAAGCACGAGTCTTTAAAGTTACGGTAAAAGTTGTGTAATATTTTTTCGCTTAATACGTCGTTTCGTAATATGTCATTTCCTACCATATCATTTAGATTATTTTTCATATTTTCAGCATATTCCCTTGGATTGAAAGGAATTAATTTGGTCCTTGAAACAAGCGGATCTGAAATAACAGAGGACGATATTCTCCCATATTATGGTGCTCAAAATAATGTGAGATTTATGTTGGTAAAATTTGATGACGAGGCATGGATGTAACCAACACTGCCAACAATAACAAGTGAACCGCATAATAGTTTATTTACCACACCACAACACCACGAAGAAAATCAATGCTCCGAAATATACTATACCTCGACGATTCGCCAATAATTATTTTAATGCCTCAAAACAAAAATATATTCTCCAAATATGTTTATAATGATCTGAATGAATATAGTATATCAATCGTCGCCTAGTACCTCGGATATGTTATTAGCAACTATTTTAAGTATGAGTAGTACAGCAATGTCTTCATCGTCATCCACTGACCACACTGAAGTTGCTAAACGTCAAAGTCAAAGATTTTGATTTAAATGGAATATTATTCAGAAAATATATTTTAAATGTAATACATTTAAAAATAAAAATAAATTTTGACCTAATATTAACAATTTTGAGTTTAAATTCGAACAACGAATGGTTGAAATTAAGCAAATTATATGAAAAATTCAGCGAATTTACATGCCAATTTCATCAACTATTGTTGAAAATATTGTTTAAATTGGTTTAATTTAATGCTAAATATGTTTAAAATGTGTTTAAATATAATTTATATTGTTTAAATTTAAACGCATTTTTGTTAATAATTCAACAATATTCAAAATGTTATTAATAAATTTTTTGTTTAAATTCTCTCCTTCAAAAATTGATCTTTAAACAGGAAGTTAAATATTTTTTACGCGTTTAAAATTACTACAATAATTGAGTGTAATTAGTTACACTCAATTATTGAAGTAAAATTCAACCAATTTTTTTTAGAGTGCAGTTTCAAACGGTGGCATAGCCTATAAGTAAGTTGCGAGCTACTGAGTTAGGACATACCTGAATGGCGATCTCTAATAAATATGTCAGTGATTCTTTCAAAACTTTAGAGAAAGTTAAGGACAGATTAACAGCACAAAGTGCCTTGGGATGTATTCCAGCCTGCAAAAACTCCCAACTCTCAGTTTTCGAACAAAATTTGTACTCAGGTATCCCTTGTATTCGTACGTTAGAATCAACAGCATAATTGCGAGTGTACCTCCAAGATAAGTTCTCGCCGTTTATTCTGTCATGTGTGTATTCAAAATCGATGTAGAGTTGATGATAGTTAATATTCGTTTCCCAATACTTTATCAGAATCATTATCATTGTAAAGAATTGATCAGTGGTGATCGGAAGGACGAGGGCTACACTGGTAGAGAGAAGATGACGAGAGAGTCTCTTGTCGCAATTACACAAGCTAGGAGAAAGCTGCAATGGTTGGGGAAGCAAAAGGAAAATTTTAAGTTTAATGCATAACAAAACATTCCACGCCGCGCTTCACTTGTGAAGAAATTAACACCTTCAGGGTTCAGAATAGCTTCTCTCATCCAGACCAACCTTCTAAACAATCGCTTCGAAGAGTGGTCACGGAAACGCAGATTTCCATTACTATGTAGTTGTAGAGCTCCAGAACTATTGTCTTCTTATATCCAAGGGTGTGAAATAAAAGGGAATATTTAGGTTAGACAGAACATTTAGAGCCGGCCACAAGACAGTAACTTGAAAATATGAATTGGCCCTTCTTTATACCATTTGTAAAATAAATTTTAGGTTTTCAGTTAGTTTGCTGTCTAAAATAAGACGCTTATGCGTTGAGATTTGTAAATGCTCCTTGTTGACTTTGTTCACTAACAGTTTTCAGTCTTGACTCTTGAATTACACATTTGCCGTAATAAATTAAATGGTTAGTACTGGCCATGTATATTTTTTTTGTGGGGTTTCAATTATATCGGTAAACACACTGCACTGCGGTTTGGTTTGCAGCAAATGAAGTAAGATTGCATTTTTATGCTTTAAAAGGAGTTTTGGATGGTCGCAATTGCTTTAAATTTGTATTGTTTTGCTGCTCGTATATATCTAAATGTTATTGTATTTGGAGAAAATCTGTTAAAATTAATACGTAACTAGTACGAGTAACTCGTACTCGCATTGCTTTTATAATCGACGTCTATTGTATAGTTAATCGGTAACGATTGTGGTTGCTCCAGGGTTACGATTTGAGTCGAAACATACGTGATTCACTATTTTCTTAAAATATATTTTATTATAATTGCTTTTTTGAGTGTTTTCTTCACATTAAATTTCGCTATAAATATTATTATGGTGAAAAACACGAGCTATCATTATTTTATTCAGACAGACAGAGCACGGAGAATTTGATTTTGTATTTTAAACCACTAAAACACGCAAAATGTATACGTAAATACAAACGAAACTTATTTACTGCTCGGAACAATTAATTATTGTAATCAGTTTATATACAAAGTGTACGTACATGGTTGACTGACCGCGACACGTCAGTTTGGTGCTCGTAATCTTCGCCGTTAGTACGTTATGTACATTTTCATTACAATTTGCTAACTTGGCAGTAAGTCAAAAACAAAATATTTGAAGCCGCCTATGGTTTTGCATTAGCGTCACCAGTTTACGTCATAATGTGCAAAAATGTAAATGTGGTACCCAACCTTCGATTCAATTCACCAGACTCGTCTTCGATTGTTAACCTCAATGTCAAGTGTTACCTAATCTCTTAAGCATAACTTATCATTTTTCAATTATTAAATACATAAGCAACTTAGATATGTTTAGAATTTATAATGTTTTACCTAACATACATGGTTGATTGCGGGGAACTGCAACAAAAATTCCCGTGTTTTGTGTTTTGCAATGATAACCAAGCACACAAATATTTATGGTTCTATTCACACGTATGAAGAAAAACAAATTTAAATAGATTTTTATTGATTTCAAACTAGAAATACTATACACCGCTCTCTGAATAACGAATCCACAAAAATGTAAACTTCCATTACCAATATTTTTGATTACTTTTTGAATGGTGGTGCTGTTTCGTTTCAAATCTATGTTACTTACATGCTAGTACATTACATACGAGTAGTAGTACTTAGAAAATATCTTTTATGTTTATTGCTGCAATAGGATACTTTAAATATTAATACTTACTTACACTATACACGTATCTGCCAGACAAGACAGTTCTATCTAATGTATGTGTACGTCTGTACTATGTACTGTATAATCAGCATTAGAAAATTGTGTAGATTTTACATAAATTGAGTGAATAAGAAATGGTATGCTATAGTTGCTTCAATAAATAACATATATTACACTAGGAACTAGATAGAATAAATATTGATAGTACGAAAAAACTAATGCTTGATTTTTAAATTTCGGTCAATCAATATCGAAGGCAGACAGCACCAACTCCGTTTGTATTGTACTCAACATAAATATATTTTAAAATATTTATGAGTAATTTTCGAAAATTATTAATAAAACTTAGTAAAATATTAAGGGAAGGAAACATAACAATAAAAAAATATTTACAGGTTTTCATTAAAAATATCTGCAATTAAAATTTTTTCGATAAATTCCTTTATTTCTTTGATTCGGTTAAACTATTAAGGCTGCGGACCAATACTCGGGTAAATTGTACAGTAAGGTAAATTGAAATTTTAGTACACATTTACCTAATACAGCGGGCCAATTCTGTAGTAAATAAAATATGGTAAAAATGGCTTAAAGGGTAAATTTATTTAAGAGACTCTCTTGAATTGGCTCATAGGTAATTATGTAAATGTCTAAAATTGTGTTTAGTTTGTTTAGTTTTGGAGCGCTTTACAACTATTGATGTTTTTGAAATTGGTTGAGCTAATTCCGGCAAAAACAAATGGATGGGCCACCGAAACTGAGCTTATAGTTTTCTTGTTTTGGTTGGGCTCTGGCACAAGTTATAGTGTCGCATCTAAAGCGATGATCATGCCGAAGACTACAATGAGGACTATTGTTCATAAATATTTAAAAATACTCGAACGAATGTCAAAAGACATAGTCCAAAGTCGACCACCAATTGCCAACCTCGACGATATTGGAGCAAAATTTGCATACAAAGCTCGGTCGCTGTCAAAATTAAATGTCCCCTAATCAACGAGATCAACACATAAATCGCAAATTGGATTATTCAATCAAACTGCAAGCTGTATGTGATCAAAATTATAAAATATACAATATGTGTGTGGGCTACCCGGGGATCAGTGCACGACCAACACGTGCTTATTAATAGTGCACTATATAGTCGTCCAGGTCTACGATACAATCACTATAATCATTATATCCACTATATCGTCACTATACAATCGTCCAGATTGGGAAAATAAAAACTATTTTAAATGCATACGCTCTAGTTTCTTCATATGTCGTATATTAATTAACACGAAACGTTAAAATAAAACCACATCAAATCAAATTATCTATTTTTTATATGGTTTACCCAGCTTTTTAGTACAGTATTTTAATTTATTCAACACACTGCTAAAATTTGGTAAATGTACAATTTACTCGATTATTGGCTCGCAGCCTAAGAAGACTAAAGTGACGCAAGGTTCGTCATCAAATTTTAATGTTTTATAATCTAATAATACATACATTGACTGACGGATAATAAATGAACCGTTTGATTTTAGTAGCAAGAAACACTGAATTTCGTTGATTTCATGCGTACTCGATTCTACATTTATTAGGTGTGCAAGTAGAAACTGCTTTTTTCGGTCAAATTCTACTGTATTTAAAATATAATTGTTACTCATCTTCAACTTTTTTTAACCGCTGTCTTTCAATTATATGTCATATATCTGATTAGAAGTCGTAATCGGTCTTTTTGCTTCCAGACCATCACTTAATTTGATCAATTGAGTCTGGTAACGTTCAGCTGTGACAGTTTGCCCAGGTTCTTGGAGCTCGTAGTTAATGACTCCTTTAAACCAGTCACACAGTAACACTTTCTTGGCTTGATTATCCATTTTTGCATCTGTTCATTTTTAAGCACCATTTTCCTTCCTTCTGTATTCGCACCATTACACCATTTGCACCATTTTCCTTCCTTCTTGTTGCGTCGTTTGTTATTATTTTATAGTGCACTCCAATTTCATATGGTGGTTGAAAATGCGGTTCTATAATTATTTTTAAGGATGTTCTGAAATATAGTCCACTACGACAATACTTGACAATTTTTAATCGATACTGATGAAATTTGGTAATTTGTTGAAAATCGCTTACTAAAATGGCACTTCCAAGCTGGAATATTGTTAGCTGGGACGGAATTAGGTCATTTAATAATCTATCAAATAGTATTTTGTAATTATTTTTGGAGAAATCAGACCATTTATTAACAGATGATGGTAAATTAGAATATAGTGTCTGGAAATAAAAAATTGTAGTGATTTTTAACGGAAGTTCTGGAATATGACCATTACGAACTAGAGCAATAAGTAAAACAAAAACCGTCGCTTTGCCTTCGTCTTTTTAGCACCTCATTTAGTCATCGTTTGGTCAGGATTGGACGTAATCAAAATTGCAGTAATTTAATAAAACCCAGAGTAGTAAAACGTTGACTGGGGATGGTTGAAAACCCGAATCCTGTCTTTTATTTCATAAATTATAATTGTCACATAAACTTTTATTTACTGTACAAAAATTTTTAAAATTCCAATTTTATATATATTGTGAAAAATAAAATTACAAATATAGTTTTAATAAAATTAATAAAACGTCGCTAATTTTGGTATTTTTTCAAAATTACCAACAACAAACCAAATTGGAATATTCCTATTGAATAATAAAAAAAAAAAGTTCAAAAAATGCTTCAATACAATCTAAAGTTGAATTGATCACTGTGAGGAATACCCAGGAATTTTTACCCAAAATTTTCATTACTTATCATTTTCATCAAAATATTTGAAAAAAACCGCACAAATTTAACAGTGGTTAAAGCTTTGGCGTTTGGATCGGGAGGTACCAGGTTCGAATCCCGATAGGATTAGGAATGAAAAAGAGATTTTTCATCATCTGATTACGATCGGCGATGAAATTTAATACAACTATAACTCTCTATCGGAGTGTTGAACCCATGGGCCGACCCATCTTTCATGTCAGTACTATAGGCTGCCATGGAGTTAAGCAATGCCAAGATGGTTCTATGTAAATTGGACCTATAGCCAACCGTACGCCTTCGATTGTAGCTTAGCTGTACGTCCTCCTACTGCATAAGCTAGGACGTGAAAAGCGGACTGTTATAAAGTTGGGAGTACTTCGGCCCCAGAAGCCTCGATTGCCAAAATTAAAAACAAACAAACAACATTTTTAAAAGGGCGGAGCTTCTATATTTACCTCTTTTGTATCGGAATAAGATAAGCTGTTAGGCTGGTTACCTACGTATAACATACTTCATGCAGATTTTCCCGAACAACGCAGCAACTGAATTTCTTGCGCACATGCATGCAACCGCTAATGCATTCGATAATCACCCAATTAATTGAAGAAATCTGCCACATGTCCTAAAATATTTTGAAACAAAATTTTGATGATTTTACCGGTCGAAAATTTTGATTTTACCGGTCGAATTTCATGATCTTCGACCAGATTAAGATATAGAGATAAAACAAAGTGTAGATTGCTTTCGTGATAATCAAACCTATGTACGGTGCACTAAAATCGGTGCAGTTGTTCTAGCGCCCAACCAGATAATTTTTTTAAAAAAACGAGTTGTTTATTTGAAAATTACAGACAGACACCAATTCTGTTTATGTATAGATGTTGCCAACAATTGGGGACTTGAAATTGCTGATAGATTTAAATTGATTGCGTTAGAAACGGACAGCTAAATATTCTCCGACTGCGGTACTCGCTCTCTAGTGAACAGATAGATTTTATCAGAAAAATTAAGTAATGATTAAAGTAGGTGTAGTTGATGCATGGAGCCCTTATAGACAGAGCTGCTGCAACGGCAAGAAGCCAAATAAGGTTATATATAAAGAGATGAATGCCATAATCATTTCTGACAAATATCCGGATACCTCTGATTATGCCTCGTAATAATGCCACCATTTACCAAAAAGACTTTACTTTTGATTACTTTTTGAGTGGAATATTGGTAGTTTCCATAAACCTTTTGGTATATTAGATTATGATCAGCTATGGATTGGGAAATGCTCGCGTACAACATGCACGAAGTTTGCTTCTTAGCCACAGGATCGCATTACTGATGAAAATGACATCAGATTTTTATCCCCATCCCGCCGGTTACGAAGCATAAATTAATCAATTTTTACACCAACACTGCAGCAATCGGATTCTGCCAAACCTTATATTCTAACCGACGCAAATAAATAACTAATTTTTCGCAGAGCTGTTTTAGTTCAGGATGAACTTAAAGGCAACTGAGTATGAGAACCAGGAAATTACTCCGAATTCTAGTTCACTCTATGTTTTAATTACCACACATCAAATAATATCTCACCTAACTGGAGAATTAAAGAATAAACATTTACACTGGGTATAATCGTACGTTAAATGTATTTTTCATCTATAAATATAAAAACACTGCGCGAATATATTGTTGAACAACCCGCGTGTATAAATATTACAAACAATCAAACCTCTTGCTATCACTCGAATTTTGTGTTCTACGCCACACGCGATACCCTCGAAAACACATGTGTTGATAGGAGAGGCAACGTGATCGCTGTTTCAATTATATTCCGTTATGCGTAGCAATTGATGAGAATGTAACTGTTAAAATTGTATTAAACATTAATTGGAAGATCAGCATGTGTTTGGTTAGTGGCTAGACTCTACAATAAAAATTACAGTACAGAATTTTATTTAAAAATTATAGCTGAAAATGAAGGAAAAATACAAAAACACAATTTTACAGTGTTTTCATTTTCATTGCTTTTAAAATTATTCCGTTATCGGTTCTCATTCGTTTCGAAATTGAAAAATTAAGTAATAGCGCAAAGCAATAAAGTTATAAATATAAAGCATGAACAACATGTTGATCGTTTTCGTTTATCGAAATAGAATTTCGTAGTTTTAATAATAAACCATCGGTCCATGATTATAAATAATTGTGATAACAACAAAATTTTGAAAAGAGAATTAAATAATTATTTAGGTTCTCTCGATTACTTTTAGTTACAAAACGAATACATGGAAATATGTATGTATGTAGTCGTATGGGGTAAGATCGAATGAATATTTAATTTTTGAGTTTGTGATGGTCCGATGCCTACATAACACATATTTATATGGCCATGAACTAATTTTAATAAAATTGTGTTGGTAAGAGAATATTTTATTTTATTTTTGTTTGTGTAGGTTTTTGTATTCATCTAATGGCAGAGGAATTATGTTTTGTATCGTACACTAAAACTAAATATTTTAAATATTTCATTGAAAAAATATCAAATAGATTAAGGCACTAAGCTATTTATAGATTTAATTATTAATTATTATGTAGCAGAAAAATGTACTTCTTGTATAAGATCAAAACGATAATAATCTGTTTGTACATTATTACGTTCTGTTTTAAATTGCCGAGATGTGGAGGCAATCATTGGCGCTTAGGCATAAAACGGTCATTGATACTAGTTATACTTATCATCAACAGATTTCATTTGTAGTAACTTGTATGGCAACTCGTAAGCATATTGAAAACGATCCACTGCTAAAATGAAATTAGTTAGGAAATATAAAGTTTACTGTAAATTTGATGAAATCATCAAGGTTAGAAATTAGAATACAGTAAATTTAATATACATGTGTATATGAATTTAATTATCAAATGAATGATCTAAACCCTAAACAAAAACTATTGAACAAAAATTTTTGTGCTATAAAACTCAGTAGAATGAAAAGACACTCATGTTTGCTTGTATCAAATTACGTATCAAATTAATTAATTCGGTAACAACTGGTAACAAACTCGGGAAGCGCGATTATGAACAAATAAGATTTCAAGAATTTCGTAACTTTTAGTAAACCGGGCTTTCCTAATAAAATGTGAAGATTCTTGGAAAACATCATCGCAAGTTGTATTTGTCAATCGAATGTGTTACATCTTCTACCAGTTCTCTCAATTTTTGAATGGCTATCTCGTAATTGCAAATCGTCAGACTTATCGTTATTGATCTAGTGAATCACGCGGCCCTCCAATAGATAACCGTCGAGAGTTAAACGTTTCAAGAGTAAATCAAATTCGCAAGATACTCCACCTACGCATCCCGACCACAACATTAATGTCCGTAATGACAAAATACAATAAGCAGGGTCGATATCATGAAATCGTGATTGGCTAAATATTGACGGAAATAAATATTTTACCGTCAAATTTACAAATAAAATTATTAATTAAACAAATTTTGTTATATTAAAATGGAAGATATTAATACATACAAATATGTAAGTAATAAAATTATACGTGTTTAAAATTTATTATTATTGAATATTAAGGGTAAATTTTAATTTTTAATATTTAATAATCTCAATATTTTTAGCAAAGGCAAACAATCAATCAACCCAATACAAAAACGGTTGATGGTTGAATTTATGGAAACCCACTCAGAGTTAGCAAGGGGATTTGTAGCGGCTCAAAATCCTTTTCACTTCATAGCACTCCTCGTAGCAAAACTATTTATACACCGCACAGCTTAATTACGAGGCATAGCTTGTTTTGCTGAATAAAGCTATTTCGCCACCTACATATTAAATTCGCGAAACTCGATATTTATCGATAGTCGATAGATATTGAGAATTACTGAAAGAAGAAACGAAAAAGGACAGTCGCGTTCTAGAAGTTACAGAGACACAGTCTCATACTTATAAATAATAAAACTAATGAAAGTGCCGCGAACAATCGTTCACACCATTTTGTGAACAAATTGAAAATAATAATTATACTTATAATTTATAAATAATAAAGAAACAATAATTTATTATAACGAATATATAGTGAGTGATAATTAATTAAATCGTAAAAAACGCAAGAACACCACTATAGATTGTTAAACACGAAACAAGCAAGAAACAAAAAAACGTTTTATGGGAGGAATTACGGCAACAATTGAACTCCAATGGCCCCCCATCTAGATCTACAATTAAATGGAAAAAGATATGGAGGTTTTTCGGAATATTTCTAAGTAGGTGTTTCCTGCAATGTAGGTATATTAAATGTGATATATTGTTATTTATTTTAGGTTTAGCAAGACCACAAATGATCTTGGAAAAATGTTGGGAGTATAACATAACCATTCATCAACTATATATAGACTTCCGGCAGGCATATGACAGTATAAACCGCGACAACCTTTGGGCCGCGCTCATATGCCTAGGTATTCCAGAGAAACTCGTTTCTCTGTGTAAATTAACAACGTCGGGATCTGCATGTAGAATTGTAATTGAAGGAACTGTATCAGACTCTTTTCAAATAACATCTGGTGTTCAACAGGGAGTTGCACTCGCTCCTGTGCTGTTCAATTTGGCGCTTGAGTACGTAGTGAGGAAAAGCAACATTGAAACTTCGCGCTGTATATTCAATAAATCAAGCCAAATTCTTGGATATGCAGATGATATCGTGCTTCTTGGCCGAAGACCTAGCGACATCAAGGACAGTTTGGAGGTGAACAGTACCAAAACGAAATTCGTAACAACACCCAGGAACATCTCCATGGCAAATCTCGAAATTGGCGACCATAACTTTGATAGCGTCGAAAATTTTAAATACCTCGGGTCACTTATAACATCCTTGAATGATATGCAGGCAGAAATAAAAGCCCGAATCGCTGCCGGACAACGAGTTTTCTACGCCCAATCAAAATTATTGCGATCTAAACACCTATCGCAGTCGTGTAAGCTCGCACTTTATAAAGCACTTATATGACCTGTGCTGACTTTCGGAAGCGAGAGCTGGACCATGACCTCTAACGAGTGTAGATTATTATCTACCTTCGAAAGGAAGGTCATCCGTTCAATTTTTGGTCCTATTAAAGTTGCGAACAATGAATATCGGATTCGCATGAACCACGAAATAAAGCAACTTCTCGGAGGTAGCGATATTATCGGCTTCATCAAATCTAATCGAGTGGGATGGCTCGGCCACGTTGCAAGGTCCCCACAACAACGAATGATTCACAAAGTGTTCCATCAACAACCAGCCGGAGTACGTCGTAGAGGAAGACCCTGACTGCGCTGGCGTCACGACATCGAACAAGACCTACTCGTATTAGGATGTCGAAATTGGAGGACGAGCGCGATGGACCGAGACGGATGGAGGACCATAGTGCGGGCTGCAAAATCCCTTCATGGGATGTAAATGCTAGAGAGAGAGAGAGAGAAGACCACAAATGGTTCGTAATAAGAAAATTATCTAATAATAAAATTGAGTGCAAAAAAACTGGTGGCGGTCCTTGCAATTTGAAGCCGATTTCCACGCTAGAGAATGCAACATCTAGAGCAGCTGGAGTGGAGTCAACTGTGAGTGGTATTAATTCAAAACATTTCGGGGCAATTACGATAACAAGTATAATTACGATAACAAGTTGATAGAACTCGAGTTCGAACCCGTTACGCCGCACCAAATAGAAATTGTCAAATGAAGTGACAACAATGAAGATGTGCATGTTGGTGGTATTGTTGATAATTACACGCAACAAAATACTTTTCGAAGCCAAAACCAAACACGAACACCTAATAAATATGAATTATTGCAAAAATTGGTAAATATTAACGAGAAACTAGTTGGTAGTTTTCAAAATATTGAAAATTTTTCTACATTCTTTATGATATATGTACATCTACAATTGATCACCCCACCAATTGATTTTTTTTTTTTAAAAGGGATTTTTTTTTAATCTTTTTTTTTCGACCGTCGGCCTTACTCTTTTAGTAAGGCCGACGGTCGGAAAAAAAAAGATTCTTGTTTGGTGAGTCGATGAGTACGATCCATTATTTTTTGCCAATACAATATTGTCTTTGAGTGTTATTACAAATTATAATTGTAATATTTTTTTTTATATAAAGTATATTCGACCGTATCATAATAATATTTAAAACCTCGCAATGTTGTCGTGTTTTCTTAAGAATCCCTGTAAGTGGAAAAAATAGATATTATCTAAAACCTGCGCGTGGGGATCGCGCGGATCGCTTTATTTTATTTACGGTTTTTTATATGGTTGTTGTTAGCGTATTTTTTTATTAGCGCCCGATAGATTTATACGGAGCAGCCAATTTTCTATGTCAAAACTTATAGTTTTTTCTGCATGTAATTAATTTATTTAACTCTAAACTAAGATTTTTCACTCAACTTTTTAGTTAAAAATCGATAAAAAAAATATTTTGCTCTACCTATTTATCGGGAGCCGCTATCGGGAGCGCTATCCATTTCAATGAGAAATTTGAAAAGGCCTTTATTTTGTAAACCCCTGAAATCGTTAGAAATTTAATCTTACAATAAAAATTTAAAACGCAGCAAAATGAATTCTTGTTTATAACGTCATGTCAAAATAAATGTCAATTAATATATTTCAGGTGATAAATGTTTGTTTTATTGATGAATTTATTTTTAATTTTTTTAATACGGCGACACCAGTGAATAATAGCTGCAGTTTCAGTAGAAAATTGCCCTTTAGTGCCGGATAGTGCTCGAATAATAAAACACGGCTTGTGTTGTGAAATTCCACGAGTGAAAATATGGTGGACAGTTCACGAATCGCTCGTGTATGAAAACATAATTAAAAATAAATTTAAACTAAAATTTAATTAAAAGTACATTAAATTAAACTAATGTCATTCGATAATAAGAATTTGCAACCCCAAAACGAAATATAACGTTCACGAATTGCACGTTGGGTTGTACTCTTAAATTAAGTCCGAACTGTAATCTATATATATAAAAATGGTGTAAAAAATGTATGTGCGCGCGCGCATCAGTTGAGAACGGCTGAACCGATTTAACTCAATCTTTTTTTGTTGTGTTTGCAATTACCAGGAGATGGTTCTTACGAAAGAAATGTTTGAAAAAATCCACCGGAAAAGTGGAAAAATCGAAAAATGATGTTTTTGTACAGGATGTCGCACGTATCCGAGATTTTCCAATTTTTTCTGTTCTAAAAGATGGTTATTTAGAAGAGAACAATTGTAAAATCTGAGTGAAAAATTCGGAAACTTCCAGAAAAACCCGAAGAAAATTGAGTTTTTTTTCTTGCGCGTAGTTGAGAACGACTGAACCGATTTGGCTCAACCTTTTTTTGCTGTGTTAACAATTTCAAGGAGATGGTTCTTACGAAATAAAATTGGAAAGTCCACCGAAAAAGTCGGAAAATTCGGAAAATCGAAAAATGATGTTTGTGATCGGATCCAGATGGTCTTTTAGAAGAGAAAAATTGTAAAATCTGAGTGGAAAACTCGAAAACTTCCGGAAAAAATCGAAAAAGAAAATTGAGTTTTTCCTTTCTTGCGCATCAGTTGAGAACGACTGAACCAATTAGGCTCAACCTTTTTTTGTTGTATTCGCAATTGCCAGGAGATGGTTGATATGATTGTATTGATATGTATGTTAAGATCGAAACGAAACGTTATAATTACATCCGCTTCGATCAATTAAACCTATGTTTCGAGCAGTACAATCATCTGCGCAATACCATTGCTTCGGACGGGGATGCAACCAACGTCGGTCAATTGACCATTCCCCAGCAACATATGTTGGCAGCCCACGGCATATGCATGAATATGCGCAGAATGCTATGACGTGTGTGCGGCATTACGGAGAGCCAGATTTGTTCATCACGTTCACATATGCAATCCAAAATGTCCTGAATTTACCGGTAATCTACTGCCACCACAAACTTCCAGCGATCGCCACGACATAAACGCACGTGTGTTTAAACAAAAACTCAGGACGTTAATGGACTTCATCGTTAAACAGGTGGTTTTTGGAGAGCCACGTTGTTGGAGGTACTCAGTAGAGTGGCAGAAGCGCGAATTACCACATGCACACATTCTACTATTGTTAATTGAGAAAATCAGACCAGAACAACCCGATTCAAACATCAGCGCCAAAATACCAGATCCAGAAGCAGACCTGGACTTGTTCGCGGTAGTCGCAACAAACATGATTCACGATCCGTGCGGAGATCATAATCCAGATTCATCGTGTATTGCCGATGGGAAATGCACAAACCAATATCCGCATCCGTTGGTGACATACACAATTAGTGGAAACGTCGGTTACCCAATATATCGGCATCGTTCACAACGAAGATGGTGGCACAACAGTCACAATGAGGTGATAGGAAAACATATCGTGAGCGATGATCACTGTATCGTTCCGTGTTGCATCTATCGAAAATATTTGCAACACACAGCAATGTTGAGTACTGTAATTCCATTTAATTTGTCTGGAAATACGTGAACAAAGGCAGCAACATGGCAGTGTTCAGAGTTGCTGATCCGAATGTAAATGACGAAGTGTTAAGATTCCAATTGGGCCGTTATGTCAGTTGCATTGAAGCGTTTTGGCATATTTTCTCATTTGCATTACATGAACGTCATCCCACTGTTCAAAATTTGTGGGTGCACTTGGAGAATGGACAACGTGTCTATTTCACAGAAGCTAAGGCACCACAACGAGCAGAGCGACCATCAGCTACAACACTCACGAATTTCTTCGAAATTTGCCAAAGCGATCCGTTCGCACGAGCATTGTTTTACTAGAAAATGCCATACGCTATTATACTTGGAACCAGTCAAGGAAGAAGTTTGAACGACGAAAGAAAAATGAACCTGTTACACGATATGTCGATGTGTATTCGACTCATGCGCTTGGCCGTGTGTACATCGTTCATCCACGACAAGATGAAGGCTTCTATCTTTCGTTTGCTTTTGTTCCATGTTCGTGGTCCTACTTCGTTCGAATCGCTTCGTACTATAGAATGTGTGTTGTGCGCCACTTATCGAGAAGCTTGAGAACCTTTGAATTTGCTGGAAAACGACTCACATTGGTGGGACCCAACACTCGCCGATGCCACTGTTTCTGCGCCAGCAAATCAAACTCGTACATTGTTCGCGATCATCATAGCGACGTGTTATCCATCGAACGCATTCAAAGAATTCAAAATCATCATCTGGGACGAATGCACGATGGTACATAAACGATCATTGGAATCGTTCAATCGAACGGTGAAGGATTTACAAAGTGACTCAAGACTATGTGAAGAAGTTGCAGTTGACCACGAACATGGGTCACCGAACGACTCATCAACTGCTGATTTTTCCAAACAACTGTTGGTGCTTAACAATGGTTAAATTCCTGTTATGTTTTGACAGGTTTGATTTCGTTTCCATCGAATTTTTGCATTTTCACGACGTCGAAGGAAGAACTATTCACGAATCTGTTTCCGCACATCCACTGAAATTGTTTATGAATCATGATTGGCTCAGCAAACGAGTGATTTTGGCAGCAAGAACAAGGAACAGTCTGAATTATTTGATTCAAAACCAAATCGCTGGGGAAATGCATTGTTACAAACCCGTTGACTGTGAGACCAATCAAGACGAGAAAACCTTCGACCGAGTTTTTTCATGATCTTGATTTGCCTGGAATACCACTGTATAACTTGATACTCAAGGTAGGATCTGTGATAATCATGCTACGTAATCTGAACTATCCGAGATTGTTTAACGGAACGTGATTGGCTGAGAATAAACTGATGAACCACATGATTGAAGCGACGATCATCAATGGCAAATTCAAAGGAGAAGATGTTCTAATTCCGAGAATTCTTCTGATTCCAACTGACCAACTGACATTTCGTTCGACTTCAAGAGCATTCAGTTCCCCATTCGTTTGGCGTTCGCTATATGATTAACAAATCACAAGGTCAATCGTTTGGAGTGTGCGGAATAAATCTGGAATTTCCGTGTTTTTCTCATGGTCAATGAATGGAAAAATATTTTTTACCACAATGCATTGTATTGATTCCATTTAATTTCACTCGAATAAAATACATAGAATTATTTTGAATTCCAACTGACTTCAATTCATTTCCTCACTGAGAGAAAAAATCGAAAAAACAACTCAAATTTCTATAGATGCCTGAGTTTGAATCGACATTTCATTCATTTTCAATACATTATGCCGCCTTTATGGTTGCGTTCGTTCGTTCTGACAATTTTTACGGCCAATCATATTGCTCAAAAATGATGATTTTTTTCTTCTTGATTTTTCCACAAGAGATGATTGGTCGAAAAAACGACGGAACGAACGAACGCACCATAAACTTGCCTTAAGTATTGATTTCGATGAAAATAGAATGGAAAGCCACTCAACTCAATCTTCTATTGTGAATTGAGTTGAGTTGTTTTATTTTATCTCTCATCAAAATCAATTTTCGTGAAGCACAAAATTATTTGCTCGGAGCAAAAAAAATTGGAAACGAGGTTCGCCGGGTCAGCTAGTTTATAATATACTACTGTGGGCAAAAAATAGTAAGACTTTGTTCATAATTTTCAAATTCTTTATTTATTTCTCCAAATATATTTTGACCCCCTCAAAGTAATCCCCCCGGCCTCAATACACTGGTGCCAACGTTTTTTCCAATCCTCGAAACAGTTGTTAAAGTCAATTTTCGGAATAGCCCCCAATGCGCGTAGCGATTCACGTTTAATGTCTTCAATTGACTCAAAACGGTTTCCTCGGAGCGGTCGTTTGAGTTTGCTGAACAGCCAGAAGTCAAACGGAGCTAAATCATTCGAATATGGTAGTTGCGGAATGATATGGGTGGAATTTTTGGCGAAAAAATCACGTAAAACCACTGCAGTATGAGAAGGTTTATTATCGTGGTGCAAAAACCAAGAGTTGTCGACCCATAATTCCGGCCTCTTTTTACGAATAGCTTCGCGCAAACGACGTATAACACTCAAATAGTATTCCTTGTTAACAGTTTGGTCGGTCGGAAGAAATTCGAAGTGCACCACACCTCGATAATCGAAGAAAACTGTCAATATTACCTTAATTTTTGGCTTGCTTTGACGTGATTTTTTCGACTTCGGCTCACCTTTGGCACGATATTCGGCCGAGTGATCATCTGTTTCTTGGTCGTAAGCATAGATCCAAGACTCATCGCCAGTTATAATACGTTTCATGACATCTTGGTAGTCGGAAAGCATTGTTCCACAGACATCAATTCGACGCTGTTTTTTCAAAAAATTGAGTGATTTTGGAACCCATCGTGCTTTCACTTTTCTTAGGCCCAAATGATCTTTCAAAATGGTTTTCACTGATCCTTCCGTTTTTTCAACGATGGCAGTAAGGTCTCTGACTGTTGATTTTATTAACGTGTTGATCATCAGTTGATGTTGATGGCCGTCCTAGACGTAGTTGGTCGTCAACACGTTCTCGACCCTCTTTGAACAATTTGTACTAATCAAAAACACTTGCTCGTGACATACAATTATCACCGAAGGCCTTTTGCAACATTCTGAACGTTTCGGTACTACAAATTTGATTCCCATAATTAAATTATTTTTAATGTCGAGTATTTGATTGTGCATTATTTATTATTACTCAAAAATTTAATTTACTTTTTTTCTAAATTTTTTTTTTGCTTTGCTAGTAAATGATAGCTGATTTTTTTTTATTTTCAATAGATTTGTTTATTGTATGTACATAGTTTTTTTCAGATTTATTTTTTTGCCTAGCTTGATCGCCAATTTTGATCAAGATTATAACTGAATTTTTTTTTCTTGATTTTTGATTATCTATTATATATATATTTTTTTATGTCTGTAAAACACAAAGTTCAATTCTTGAGTGAATTTTTTGGGTTGATTGTGCTTGTGATTTCTCATTAATTAGTGAATGATACTAGTTTATGTCTTCTGTTCTTGCAATGGATATTGAAATGCAGTAGATTATTATTAAGATGGTGAGCTTGAGCGTACGTCCTTATTGTCTGCAGGTGGTTCGTTACTATTTACAATTATTTTCCAGCGGTTAATTTAAAGATTTTGCATGTCTATACAACCCCCACGACCATTAAAATTTATTAGCCGGCAACCAAATACCGCGTGTAGACCGCTGCAAGATCAATCTGTTAATCGAACTTGAACTTTCAAGTTCTGTTACAACTATTCCAGAACAAAATAAACTCTTCATTGAAATTCAAAAGCAAATTTTAGGTGTATTAAAAGAAAGTAACATTTTAAAAAGGCAAAAGCTCTCAGAGCAACGATGCCTCGAAACCCAAAATTTATAGTTAATTAATTAAGATGTAAATATCCTTATTCTGAATATTAATAATGGTATAACACTGTGATGAATTGGCTGAATTTGATTGAATTTTACTGTGAATGGGAAATAGATAAATGGAATTAAAAGAATATTTAGTTTTTTATAATCAAAAAAATATATCATTATATTTAAAAAACATAAAAACAATTTTTTATTCGCCAAATGAATCTCTTATCATATTTCTTGTTTGTTCGGCTAGCACACGACTTCTCCTTGATAAAGGCGTTTCAACGATAGGGGACATTATATCTTCCTCTTCGACAGTTAAGTTAATATCGTGAGCCGAGATATTTAATTTAATACAATTGTTATGCAATGCTGCACATACATTGCAAATTTGTACTAACTTCTGTGGCTTATAACGACATTGACTTTCAGATAGCAAAATGCGCCACCGACATTTTAATAGGCCAATACACCTCTCTACAATAGATCTTGCTTTACAATGTATTGCATTGTATTTCGCCTCGGATGAATGTTCCTCTAAATTTCGGTATGGGGTCATCTGCCAGGGTTCAAGTGGATAACCAGAATCATATAAAAATATATAAAACTATAAAAATTAAGAAAATTATTTTGATTTAAATAAAACTAATACATCAATTACCTAGTAGGCATGAATTTGGGTACGTCTGAATAGTGAATATATTGCATCATATCAGAGCCATCTATGATTTTGAAGAGCCGTAATATTAAAAAGAGAGCTTTTGTAGAGGGGAAGCTTTTATTGAATTACTATAAGAAACCGTGATAATTGGAAAATTTTTGAACATGAATTTATGAATAAAAAATTAAACAAATCATCTAAATTTTAATTTTATATTTTTAATAAACTATTCAAAGAACACATATTTGAAAATCAGCCATCATAATGTACTATTTATTTGGTAAATTTAAACTAAAACGGAGCATAAATTTATTAATTTTCTATAAAAATTAGCTTTCCGTTTAGTTGTGTAGGTTTATAAAGTAAGGTAATAAAGGGTGCTGCCGTGGATTCCTCTTACATACAATTTAAAATTTAGTTTTATAAAAATGTAACTTATTTGGTAATTTCTCACATGCACCTCAGAATTTTTGAGATGAATGATGCACTTAATAGCAATCTAAACATTCTCCATTTATAACAAAATTAAAGAGAAAACGTGAGCTGAAACGAAATTTTATGAATCACCATGTAGAAACAATAATATTATTCATATAATAAAATTTTTACATCAAAATCTAATAAAGAAAATTATTTTTGTATACAAAAAATCAACGATGCGTCATGCTTTTCTTTATTAAATATTATTACAAAACAGAACAAAACGTAAAAAACTTCAATTTTATCCGATTGCAAAATAGAGCTTTCTGTAATTTGAAAATAATTTGAAAATCTGTAAACATGTCTCTATAATAAATTTACTTGAAATTACAGAAAAGCGTAAAATAATTAAATAACTATTTACGAAAATAAACCATTATTATTGTAAGTTAAGCACGAAATCTTTAAAACAAAAATTTAACATAATTAATAAAACTCAAAACAATTATAAATTTTATTTATAAAAACTGCGCGCTGTAAAACAATAATAGAAAAATGTCACAATTTTTCCAATTTTTTGTTTTTTTTTTCCAATCTAATTCGCTGGTGTTGCGTTTCTCTGTTGCTCCATAATCTATTGAACCAGGCAGTATACATAAACGAATTGTTAAATTTTCGAAACAAACATTTAGATTTTAAATTTTTTTTACAATTTTAGCGACATCTTTTGATTGGTTTTGTAATTGCGAAAAGCTTTATAAAATAACATTGTTTTTATTTGGTGAAGCTCTGTTTTGTTTATACTACAGGATGAAACAATATAGGCTGCGAATTTGTTGCGATGAAAAATCAAATTTTTAACAAGTAACGAAAAAACAGTTTTCGCTGTTTGTCATCAACAATGTTGAAATAGAACCCAAAACACAATAATCCCCATATTACATTGCTACTCCAAAAGCATTTTTTAACGAACGTTTGTTTTGGAAAAATAATGCTGAACTTTTTTATGGAATACTCTATACTAATTTCTAATTTTCTGTAGATACACATAAACAAATTCTGGTTTCTACAAAAAAAAAAAAAAAAATAATGTTTTTGCGTTAACTCAACATAATATGACTCAATATTAAAATATGTCTTTCCTGAATATTGAATTTTTTTTTTTTTTTTTTTTTTTATTTTTTTTTTTATAAAAAGAAAGTATTAATCATCCAATGGATTTAATGTCCTTTTAAGGTCAATTAATACTCCCCTATTCATTCACGCACTCACCCACCCATTCACCTACTCACACATTTACAGTATACCACCTGCACATTGCAAGCTCCATGTCAACCTGTAAACTGACATGGACGGTGGGTCGGCGCTGAATTCTTCACTCCAACAGAGGGTCTAAGTTGTGTTTATTAACATCACCGATCGTAATCGATGAAGAAAATTTGCTTTACATCCTGCCTCTGATGGGATTCGAACCAACAATTAACCATTCACATTGAAAATTCAAACAAAAAATGTATGTTTTTATGTACAAAAAAGCTTCTAAAAAAATACTAAAATACACTGGTTGGTATGAAAAAGTACAAAAAGCTTCCCCTCTATGGAAAGCTCATGGAAAAAAATGGTGGAATCTTATGGCTCTTATATTTAGGAGGCTCTGATCATATACAACCGCTCATCACTATTATTCCATACAAAAGAATCGTGATTGCTTCCTTCGTCTGTTGCATTTATTGCCATTATGGTCATGTGCACGTCACATATCTATATATAAAAATAAAACGAATATTAAATTCAATTTAATACATATACTGTATAATTTACATTTAAAAATTATAATAGATTTGTTTATTGGTTTTTGGCTCGTTTCTATTATTAAAATAATTATATGCTAAGCTTTTGATGTCAATTCGACATCATATCGAGCTAAAAACCAATAAAACAAATTCTATTACATGCTGTTAATTACTCGTTTGATATTTTCCAATTTATAAATTACGAACTTACAATCATTGCATTCAAACTATGACGAAATTTTCGATTAATGAATGAATGCTCGTTCTCGCTTGGCTTCAACATATATATGTGGTGCCATCCACACAGCGCACTACACCTGGGAAATTGAATTTCTCGTAAAAAGAGATTTTACTGACTTGCGATGGCTAAAATTTTATAAAATCGGCGCATATATCCCAATTAGGTAATCGTTGCCTGTTCCCAATTCATAACTTCCACTACTTAATATCTCCAGCGTAGCACACAATTTTAAACGGGGAGGTATTGTAGCGGATGTTTTTCCCCACTGAAGTCCTAATTTTTCCTCAAGATATATAAACGCTGTTTTACACCTTTGTTTAAATCTAAAATATTTGTAACAATAAAATATTTTTAAACACAATACATATAATTTATTGGGTCTACAAATAAATTTCCGACCTTTTTTTACTGAAATAAAAGAGTTTAGATTTTGTAGAGAATGAAAGAATGTTTTATTCAAAGTATGCTCCTTCGGAAGCTATAACCTTCGCCCATCGTTCAGGCAATAAACAGATTCCCCGAAGCAAGAAGTCTGGTGGGTTCGAGGCGATCCAGTCATCGACCCATTTTTTGACGTTTTCATATGAAGTGAAGTGCTGCTGTGCCAGGGCTGATTGCATCGACCGAAAAAAGTGGTAACCAGAGGGAGCAATGTCTGGTGAATACAGCGGGTGGGGTAGAATTTCCCAGTTCTGCCTGTTCAAGTAATTTTTGACAGATATAGCAACATGTGGCGTAGCGTTGTCATGTTGCAAAATAATCTTATTGTGCCTTTTGTCCCATTCCGGTCGTTTTTCAGCTAGAGCTTGCTTTAAAGACATCAATTGTCTTCATATCGCACCAAATACAAAGCATCGCCTTCTAACCATGGATATTTGCTTTTGGCGTCGACGGGCCTGGTTCACCTGGCTTGACCCACGCTGGTTTGCGCTTTGGATTGTCATAATGGATCCATTTTTCATCCCCAGTGATGATCCGATGCAAAAACCCCTTCCTTTGTTGTCGTTGACGCAACAATTAGCACATGGTTTTTCGACGTTCCATGTCCCTTTCTTTCAATTTGTGCGGCACCCAATTTCCCAGCTTCTGTACCAATCCCATTGCATGTATGCGTTGCGAAACACATTGTTGGGTAATATCATAAACGAATTATTTAATAAGACGTATAAAGCCGAATACATTTCTCCATCATGTTGTTTGTTGCTGTAAATAACCATTACAACCCTGGATGTGTAGTGGTACAAATTTCAAATAAACGTATAAAAAAATAAAACGTTGTGTATTCCATAAATAGTGACATATACATCCATACACTTTTTGTTTTTATTATTTTGCTTTCATACATTTGGTTTTGAGTGTTTCATTTATATTTTTGTTGTTTACTTTTTCCCCTGATATAATTGTGAGGGAATACAAAATTGAAATGCCGTATGATGGTCCTACACTACATAATACATGTTTTCTATTGCGTAATTTACACAGCTGTGTTTTGTAGGACTAGAATAAATGCACACACACATACCAAAGATCGTGTTGCATTATTTTTTTATTTCGTTTTCCAAAATTGCGTTTATTTATAAAGCGCTATTTCAATCGAATTATTGAATGCTTTAAAGCTTCACCGACCAAATTGCCCACCTCAATGAAATCTGTACGATAATTTGTTATTATTACAATTTATTACAACAAATCCCGATTGAGTGGTCGGTTTAGCGTACAATTAAACCTGCATCGCCAAAATTGTAACTTTTGATGTAGCTATTATATCGTGATAGTTCTTGGACCAGAATTTATTACAAATTAATTACATTGAATAAATTAGGTCAAGACCACCCCTATAACATGCCTGAGCGTAAATTTCATCTCAAAACTATTTATTGTTTATTTCATAAACGCCAATTTCAACAACTTTAATAAATTTTTTACACCAGACTGCCACCAGATTTTGGACTAAATGTTGCTCTAAAAGCCTTATCGGTAAAGTAAATCAACCTTATCCACGTGTGTAATAAATTATTTTTTTATAATATTAGATGCAATATGCATAAGAAAATATAGGTTTCAAATTGCGATATATAGGTTGGTTATGCCACATTTAAGAATTTATTACACCAGTGGCACTATTCTGGCTTACCCTGGGAATAGGGATTTGGGAAAAATATATTCATAGCATTTTGTATAAAATTAATTTTTATAGCCTACTGAAGAAACAAGTTTAGTGCAAACATTTTTAAAACATACTTAATTGGGAAACTTTTATTCCACAAAATTTTTATAGAGAAAAATAGTTTCCCATTTAACTTTGTTTCCAAAATATTTACACCAAACTTATTCCCTCAGTAGGCCAGAAACTACGATTTAGACAAAAATGTTATGAAAATATTTTTGAAAATTCCGAATAGGGCCACAGTGGTACTATTCTGGTAATACCCCGGGAACAGGGAATTGGAGAAAGAATTTATATGTAATTATTATTTAAACATTTTTTTCTGGCTTACTGAGATAAAAAGTATGTATTAATTTTTTTAAAACAAAATTAAATGGGTAATAATTATTCCTGCCCTGGGAAAAATAGTATGGAACTATTATCAGAGCAACCTTAATATAAGAGCCGTAAGATTCCGCCATTTTTTCCCATGAGCTTTCCATAGAGGGGAAGCTTTTTGTACTTTTTCATACCAATCGGTGTATTTTAATATTTTTTTAGAATCTTTTTTGTATATAAAAACATTAATGCTTCGTTTCAATTTTTAATTTGAATGGTTAGTTCAATATTCAGGAAAAGCATATTCTAAAATTGAGTCATACTATGTCGAATTAACGCAAAAATATTCAATTTAGTCTACCACAAATTTTTTTTTTATTGTAGAAATAAGAATTTGTTTATATGTGTATGTAAAAAATTAGTATAGAGTGTTCCATCAAAAATTTCAGCATTTCTTTCCCAAAACAAACGTTCGTTAAAAATGCTTTTTGAGTAGCTATGTAATATGGGGTTTATTGTGCTCTGGATTCTATTACAGCATTGTTGATGAATAATCTTCGAAAACTGTTTTTTCGTTATTTGTTAAAAATTGCATCGCAACAAATTCGCAGGCTATACTGTTTCATCCTGTAGTATAAACAAACCGGAGCAAATGAATAAAAACATTATATTATAGAGCTTTTGGCAATTAATAAACCAATCAAAAGATGTCGCTAAGTATAAATTAAAGTTAAATATTAAAACCTAAATGTTTGTTAACTAAAATTTAACAATTTATTATGTATACTTTCTGGTTCAATAGATTATTGAGATCTCCTGGAACTGAAAATAACCGAATACGAACGGATTGAAAAAAGAAAAGAAAATTTTTTTAAAAATGTGACATTTTTCTATTATTGTTTTTCAGCACGCAGCAACTACGATGATAAATATTTTGCGATGAAAAGCTTTATTTATGCCAACCGAACAATAAAAAAAATTTATAATTGTTTTGAGTTTTTTTAATTATGTTAAATTATTGTATTAAAGATTTCGCGCTTAACTTACAATAATAATGGTTTATTTTCGTAAATAGTTATTTAATTGTTTTACGCTTTTCTGTAATTTCAAGTAAATTTATTACAGAGACATCTGTAAACGGATTTTCAAATTACAGAAAGCTCAGTTTTGCAATCGGATAAAATTGAAGTTATTTTCGTTGTCATGACATCGTTGATTTTTTGTATACAAAAATAATTTTCGTAAATAGATTTTGATGTAAAAATTTTATTATATGAATAATATTATTGTTTCTACATGGTGATTCATAAAATTTCGTTTCAGCCCACGTTTTCTCTTTAATTTTGTTATAAATGGGTAATGTTTAGATTGCTATTAAGTGCGTCGTTCATCTCAAAAATTCTGATGTGCATGTGACCAGAATTTACCAAATAAGTTACATTTTTATAAAACTTAATTTTAAATTGGATGTAAGAGCAATCCGCGGCAGCACCCGTTATTATCTTACTTTATAAACCTACACAACTAAACGGAAAGCTCATTTTGATAGAAAATTAATAAATTTATGCTCCGCTTTAGTTTAAATTTACCAAATAAATACTACATTATGATGACTGATTTTCAAATATGTGTTCTTTGAATAGTTTATTAAAAATATAAAATTAAAATTTAGATGATTTGTTTAATTTTTTATTCATAAATTCATGTTCAAAAATTTTCCAATTACCACGGTTTCTTATAGTAATTCAATAAAAGCTTCCCCTCTACAAAAGCTCTCTTTTTAATATTACGGCTCTTCAAAATCATAGATGGCTCTGCTATTATTCCCAATTTATAAATATATACATCAAGCTTTACTCCTCAGTAAGCCGGAAAAAAATGTTTCAACAAAAATTACAAATAAATTCTTTTCCAAGTTCCCTATTCCCGGGGAATTACCAGAATAATGCCACAGACCACCACCAGATACAGGGTCAAATGATACTTCGTTAACCTAGTGAAGGGAAATCAACATGGTTCAGGTGTAGGGAATCCAAGTCGATTCTACCCGATTTCTTGTAGTTGGGCAATTACTTACACTCCAGAGACACCCGAAAACTTCGGGCAATGCCGCAAACAACCGAAACCGACAACCCTCCTATGCATCTGAACGAAAATGGAAAAAACATAAACGTATGTTGTTGTTTGTAGAAACCGGCGGAGTAATGGTAAAAAACGAAACCGAAAGTCGGGTAATTGGATTCCCTAGCACATACGTTTATGTTTTTTCTATTTTCGTTCAGATGCATAGGAGGGTTGTCGGTTTCGGTTGTTTGCGGCATTGCCCGAAGTTTTCGGGTGTCTCTGGGGGTAACTGCCCAACTACAAGAAATCGGGTAGAATCGACTTGGATTCCCTACACCTGAACCATGTTGATTTCCCTTCACTAGGTTAACGAAGTATCATTTGACCCTATATCTGGTGGTGGTCTGTGGCATTATTCTGGTAATTCCCCGGGAATAGGGAACTTGGAAAAGAATTTATTTGTAATTTTTGTTGAAACATTTTTTTCCGGCTTACTGAGGAGTAAAGCTTGATGTATATATTTATAAATTGGGAATAATAGTTCCATACTATTTTTCCCAGGGCAGGAATAATTATTACCCATTTAATTTTGTTTTAAAAAAATTAATACATACTTTTTATCTCAGTAAGCCAGAAAAAAATGTTTAAATAATAATTACATATAAATTCTTTCTCCAATTCCCTGTTCCCGGAGTATTACCAGAATAGTACCACTGTGGCCCTATTCGGAATTTTCAAAAATATTTTCATAACATTTTTGTCTAAATCGTAGTTTCTGGCCTACTGAGGGAATAAGTTTGGTGTAAATATTTTGGAAACAAAGTTAAATAGGAAACTATTTTTCCCTATAAAAATTTTGTGGAATAAAAGTTTCCCAATTAAGTATGTTTTAAAAATGTTTGCACTAAACTTGTTTCTTCAGTAGGCTATAAAAATTAATTTTATACAAAATGCTATGAATATATTTTTCCCAAATCCCTATTCCCACGGTACGCCAGAATAGTGCCACTGGTGTAATAAATTCTTAAATGTGGCAAAACCAACCTATATATCGCAATTTGAAACCTATATTTTCTTATGCATATTGCATCTAATATTATACAAAAATAATTTATTACACACGATACGACGCCTTATCGGTAATTTATTACCGATAAGGCTTTTATAGCAACATTTAGTCCAAAATCTGGTGGCAGTCTGGTGTAAAAAATTTATTAAAGTTGGTGAAATTGGCGTTTATGAAATAAACAATAAATAGTTTTGAGATGAAATTTACGCTCAGGCATGTTATAGGGGTGGTCTTGACCTAATTTATTCAATGTAATTAATTTGTAATAAATTCTGGTCCAAGAACTATCACGATATAATAGCTACATCAAAAGTTACAATTTTGGCGATGCAGGTTTAATTGTACGCTAAACCGACCACTCAATCGGGATTTGTTGTAATAAATTGTAATAATAACAAATTATCGTACAGATTTCATTGAGGTGGGCAATTTGGTCGGTGAAGCTTTAAAGCATTCAATAATTCGATTGAAATAGCGCTTTATAAATAAACGCAATTTTGGAAAACGAAATAAAAAAATAATGCAACACGATCTTTGGTATGTGTGTGTGCGTTTATTCTAGTCCTACAAAACACAGCTGTGTAAATTACGAAATAGAAAACATGTATTATATAGTGTAGGACCATCATACGGCATTTCAATTTTGTATTCCCTCACAATTATATCAGGGGCCCTATTCTCGAGTTCCACATCTATTTTCCACATGTGGATATCTGTCAAAATTGGGAGCGATACGAAATCTCGCATTATAAAATCTCGCATTACAAAATCTCCCATTTGAAAAATTAAAAATCTCGCATTACAAAATCTCGCATTTTTAAAATCTCGCATTTACAAAATCTCGCATTTCTAAAATCTTGCATTACGTCTATTTTTTAATCTCTTTTGAGGCCGAAGCACTCCCTGCTCTTTCGCAGTTTTTTATTCCGCTTTAGTTTACCAATCATCTTACAAATCAAAGACGTACGGCTGTAGGGCCGATTTAAGTTACTTTCTGCACATTGCGAGCTCCATGCCAGTCTATACCGACATGGAAGATTGGTCTTGTTAATGTTTTTAAAAATAACCTATTTAATTTTTTCATACAATAATTTAATTCAAAAATTTTATTTAAAATACAATTTATTAATAAAACTATCCCAATAAAATAATATGCGGAATACGGTGCAAAAAATCTGTTTTTTTGTTTTCTGGTATATTTTCACCACATTCCGCTCTCTCGATCTGCGATCTTGTTAAAATCCTTTCCTTTCCCAAATCTTCCAATATTTTGTATATACCGGCGTGACGTTTTCCGACTATTACCTTGAGACGGCGGTACCAAACTTCTACGATATTTTGTGTTCACGGGAAGGTCTCCGATCCATTATCGTTGTCACCGATAGCCCAAAATTCAGGTTTACATCTAGACCGTTGAAAGTATTCTCCAATATAATTTTTTTTTTAAATCAAACTTCCATGTTTTTACGTCCTCGTCATTAAATTTCCTAGACAAGCTCTGGTAATTATTAACGACTTCGTTTGGTGGAACAAAGGCTACACTTTTAATCATCCTGATTTGGTTTTACAAATTTTTATCATTTCCATATTTTGCCACAAGTCTTTCTTTTTGGGTTTTGCGCCATATTATTTGGCCAAAGTGAGTGAAAGAGGCATCCTTTAAACGATGCTTTTGGGAAAAAACTTTGGCTGACGAAACAATGGTCTTTTCAAAATCGCATATAATTTCTTCCGGATTGTTTGACAGCAATTTCTCATACGTTTAATCTCGCATAACAATTTCCCGTATATTCGTACGCGCGCGCGATTACATAAATGTACGGGAAATTGTTATGCTAGATTTTGTAATGCGAGATGTTGTAATGCGAGATTTTGTAATGCGAGATTTTGTAATGCAAAATTTTGTAATGTGAAATTTTGAATGCGAGATTTTGGAATGCGAGATTACATACCCAACCCGTCAAAATTCCCTTACCATTTCCACATGTATGTACACACATTTTTTAATCTTGAATAATTCAAATTTTTTTTACCAAAATCTTTCCCATTTGTTTTAAATAATTAAATTTGTATATTTAAAATAACTTTAAAATAACATAATCGTCAAATAACTAGCATGGGGAATTTTTTCCACATACTTTATACCCATTCGGAATTTTTCCGAATGGGTATAAAGTATGTGGAAAAAATTCCACATGCTAGTTATTTGACGATTATGTTATTTTAAAGTTATTTTAAATATAAAAATTTATTTATTTAAAAAAAATGGTAAAGATTTTGGTAAAAAAATCCGAATTATTCAAGATTAAAATATTTGTGTACATACATGTGGAAATGGTAGGGGAACTTTGACAGATATCCACATGAGGAAAATGGATGGGGAACTCAAGAATAGGGCCCCAGGGGAAAAAGTAAACGACAAAAATATAAATGAAACACTCAAAACCAAATGTATGAAAGCAAAATAATAAAAACAAAAAGTGTATGGATGTATATGTCACTATTTATGGAATACACAACGTTTTATTTTTGTATACGTTTATTTGAAATTTGTGCCACTACACATCCAGCTTTATACGTCTTATTAAATA
This sequence comes from Nephrotoma appendiculata, assembly GCA_947310385.1. Classification (NCBI taxonomy): domain Eukaryota; kingdom Metazoa; phylum Arthropoda; class Insecta; order Diptera; family Tipulidae; genus Nephrotoma; species Nephrotoma appendiculata. The sequence goes on along the minus strand of OX371224.1, from coordinate 238,367,085 downwards.
ATTCGTTTATGGTAATATTCAACTTTTCTGCCAATTGTTTTTCAGTCTGACAAGAGTCCACATCAAGGAATTCTTCCAATTCTGTATCTTCAAATTTTCTTGGTCTGCCTTCACGTTCTTTGTCTCTTACGTCAAAATCACCAACTTTGAATCGTTGAAACCACTCTTTGAATGTTATTTTCGATGGCGCATGTTCACCGTATACTTCCACAAGCAAACGAATTGTTTCCGCTGCAATAAAAAATAATGAAGTAAAACTTCCCGCAAATGTTGTTTTTTGGCACAAAATTCGACATATTCAATTACATGAAAATAATTGTTATTTACACTTTGAACAAATGTCACTAGTAATTATTCAAGCTTGGCATCTAACCTCCAAAAAATATGTATTGCCCGATTGAATAATATGCAAGCAGTGATACTAACGACAACAATCTAAAAAGGTCGGAAATTTATTTGTACACCTAATAATAAATTGTTCTTTGTGAAATGGACAAAGTAGTAAAAAAAAAGGATTGGCAAACTCGTAGTTGTTGTTTTCCATGCTGTAATCTGTATTGAAAAAAAATTCGTTTTGTTGTATTTAATGCAGCTGTTTGTTTTCTTTTTGCCGGCTTAAATGTTACGTGTTTTGCATAAAAAATCTTTTTTTCGTGGTCGCTTAGAATTCATACATTACTGTGAATTGATTTTCGTTTCTCTTCGGGAAATAAAACAATGAAAGCAAACGGACATGTTTTGTCACACAAAGCTTGTTTTTTTAAGAATGATACCCCGTCGCAAAAAAGGAGAGACCGACCGCTGTTCTGCTTAGAGCAAGAAAATTTAAAACTGGAAAAAAATAAAAAAAAACAAAAATTAAATTAAGAAACGCAAATGGAGAGAGCATAAAAATTATAAATACTCGATAGAGTATTTAAATCAAATAGATAAAAGGAAAAAAAATGGTTTATCTATTGGTAGCAAATAATAATTTCTTAATACCGAATTTACTGATGTGGTAGTTAAAAAGTTTGTAATATGTCTCGCGCAGCATTCTTGTTTTAGGCTCGTTCTGGCCGAAGGTCGTTGTGTGAGGAGCAATTCTATAAGCTCGTTCTCAAAGCACGATTATTTACATTAAGATTTACCTTTTCGAGTAGAGCTGCAGAATCTACACCGCCAGATAACAGTTGATGAATAAAGACGATGTCTGCAACAGATCGTCGCTTACCTAGTGATTTTAAGTTAATAAGCTCCAAGCGGTCGAGATAAGAAGGCAAATTGTAAACGTCCACAAAAGGTAATTCGCGCAGAGCAAAGCGCAAAAATCTACGTTGTACAGCTTCAATTCTTCGTATGTGCATTACATGGTATAGGGACCAAACCTGGCTAGCAAACTCGAGCAGAGGCCGAACAAATGTCATTTAAAGAGCCCTCGTAACATAAGGGTTCAAAAATTCTTTAGACCAGCGTTTCACAAATCCAAGCGAAAAGTTTGCTTTGTTGACAATAAAATCGATGTGATCTCTAAAGTTAAGTTCGTGGTCAAAAATCCCCCTAAGTCCCGTATGGTTAAAACTTTTACAACCACAGCGCTGTTGATACTATACTCTCGGCTAATGGAATTTGCGCGTTTTCTTGAGTATGTTATGCATTGGCATTTACTCACATTCAGATCTAGATTAATTTTAGTACACCAAGTTATGAAGTTATTGGGGTCATTCTGCAATAGGTTAACAGCGGTGGAACTTGAAATTTGTCTGTAAATTTTTATATCGTCTTCATAAATGGAAATTGACGAGTTTTTGATCATGAAATCGACATCGTTGATGGATAAGACGAAAAAATAGGCCCAAGATGACTGCGTTGCGGTATCGCGGAAGGAGCAGATGGATGACCTAAAGATCACCTGATACCTACGTTCCCTCAGATAAGAGTCCACCCATAGTAAGAATTGAGGTCCGAAACCAAGAGCCCTGAGTTTAAACAAAATAATCTTATGGGAATAAGGTCAATGGGAAACCCTGTCAAACGCCTTGCTGAAATCCGTGGTAATAACATCAACTTCCTTTCCACATTCCATAATGTTCAAAGTATTAGAAACAAATTCGGTTAGATTGATTGTAGAAGATCGTCTTCTGAGGAAGCCATGCTGATTCATTGAAAACAATGTTTTACATTGAAAGTAAAAGGAATCGTACACAATACTCTCGAATAACTTGGGAACACAGGAGAGTTTCGCAATTGGCCTTTAGTTAGAGACGTCTGATAGACATCCCTTCTTATGGGTTGGAATTATAACAGAATCTTTCCATATTGATCCTCCGTAGGAGATCGACTTTTGGAACAGTTTTTTAAAACGATGGAGGGCAATCCATCGGGGCCAGCGGAAAAATAATTTTTTAGCTTGTTGACAGTTTCAAGATCGATTTGAATAGAGACCGGAGACGCTTGAGCGCTGTTATTCATGTAACTGAAGTAGGCCGCATCAGGCTCGACATCGTTATTGGAGTAGGCGCTATTAAAAAAAAAATTCGCGAAAAACCCAGCAGTGGTTTTGGGGTCACCAGAACAATGATGACCGAACTTCATCACTTCAGCTATTGTTGAACAGATTTAGCTGCTACAACATTCCCTTTACTGTTAATATACTCTTTTCCGAATTGCTGTTTCCTTTTAAAGCTGCACGCTTCCACTCAGATTTGTTGTGTAACTTTTTCCGCGACGGTGTTTCCTTTCTAATAACTGATTTAGGAAAAAACAACTTATTTTCATTTGATATTTGTAAAATATCAGGTTCTGAAGAGTTCCTTTCAGGAAATAAATTGGGATCAGCAATAGAATCGTCGTCGTATATGCTGAGATTAGAACTATTATTAGAATCCGTACTATTTACTTTAGAGTCTTCTTCTAAATCAATAACTTTAGTTAAAAATCTGGCAAAAAAATATAATATAAAACCATTAAGAGTCCTCCAACATAAATTAACATAAATTAGTATGCCTAAATGTTTTTTACCGTTCGACACTGGCCGGTGAGAAAAATCAGTTCTCAGCATTTTCAATTTTGAAATATTTATTTACCTATCCACTTTTAATTAATTTGGTGTGAAAATTAAATAACTAAAAAAAGTAATATCCACGAATGTTGTTAACAGTTGTACCGCTAGGAAGAAACTGTAATTTTTATTCGAAGTGCATTGTATTTATACTTTTCTTTAGTACTAGCTGACGTGTGACTGAATAATCAGCCACGTGAATACATTTTATTCAATTTTTGTTTAAGAAATAATTAAGGAGATTTTTAAGATGTGAATTTGATGCACGTTTATCAAAAATAAAGTAAATTCATATACGCGGTTATTTTTTTTCTTAAACGGCAAGCACGGACTCAAATGCACACAGTATGATTTACGTGCCAAGTCAAATATTCATATCTCAAACGGGAAACGCGCGCTCGGAATCACATGACCATTTACGCGCCCAAACCTCTTACGCGCCCAAACCAAATATTCAAATCTCAACTTCGGCTGGGGACATTTTCACTATTCACTGCAGCAGTTGTTTTACGAAATGCATCCAATCGTTTTTCATTTAACAGTTGAATTCGTAATTCAGCTTCTTCGGCTTCTCGAACTGTATCGAAGACGGGACTTCTCGATGAAGTTGGAAAACGGACCATAGCGCAAGAAAGTCCGTGCTGTATAAGAATTATGTTGATATCGTGGAGAGCCAAATATTTTGCTACATTTCCAATATGGTGTCGGCTGTAATCAAGAGTCATCATCTGCATACTTCATCAAGAGATCAAGAGGTAATGAAGCTTGAAAAAAGCAACAAATATAAGCAAAAGTCTCTCGAAGCTGTCTGGCCTTTCGAAAGACTGCTGTTTCTGTTAAGCCCATTCATCATCGTTTACCAGACCCGGTGCAGCTGTAGCTTCTTTGAAGGTTTTGTTAATAAAACCATTGAATGTTCGTACAAATTCAAAGCTGGTGAACCCTCTAATATGCAGGAAGAAATCCTCCTCATCTCTCAAACTTACTGTATACATTCGAGCAACAACCGTCTTTCCACCTCTTTGCCATTTACCGCGACGTAAACGTAATGATGAGGAATGTCAGTATATATGAAATGACATGATCATTGAAGTTGAGTTGGTCGCTGAAAGCATGACTCAAGCTTCGTTCGACCAGTTCATGTTGCAAGCAATGCTTCATTTTCATTACCTGCTTCGAATGGAATTATTTGTTGATTCGGTAAGTGGACAGCAAGACGCATCTTGACATAAGATCGATCATGCATTTTCGACTCGATAAAAAATAGTTTGATATCGCGATTTTCAAAAAAGTAGCTGACATATGGTGACCAAAATATAAATCATAGTTTGCTATGAACCAAGGGGGATTAAAACTGTCATAAAACTGAATTTGACAATTCTCGTCGCTCTTGTAGACATAGAAACCAACGCTATCTACATTCGATTACAATCGCCAATAACTAAGTTTTAATAAAGCAAACTAATGGCAAACTCACATAGCGTCAAATCTTGGAAATTTTCTGAAACCACTTGAGGTACCCGTTTCGGGTACTCCCCGGTGGACTTTTTCCGATTTTTCTAGCATACGCACAGCGCAATATTTATGTCGACCTACCCTGAAAAAATCTAACGGATCGGATCATGTCGGGGTCATTTTAGTGTTGAGTATGAAAAAATTAAGCGTATTAATATAATAGATATACTGATTATTTAGTCACAGGTCAGCTTCTACCTAAAAGATAGGTAGAAGCTGACCTGTGACTAAATAATCAGTCACGTGAATACATTTTTATTGAATTTTTGATTAAGAAATAATTAAGAAGATTTTTTAAGATGTAAATTTGATGCACTTTTATCAAAAATAAAGTAAATGCATATACGCGTTTAATTTTTAAATCTTATGGCGTTTTCGATTAAAGAAAAAATGTTACACTGGTGGTAAATATGGTACTCCAACTGCTGTCATATTGTTCGATTGAAAAAAATAGTACCCTAATGGTAAATAATACGCGTGTTCAGTCCGACCAAAATGATAAAAAATATCATGATAATTTTTATCATGGTTTGCCATAAAACGCACTCATTTATTACAAAAAAAACCAAGATTTTTTTCGCTTATAACTGTCAAAATATTTGTATTTGTTTATTTAAAATTTATATTGTACGTTATTTTTCAAATAAATTATAAATTCAAATAAATTCAAATAAATTTTAATAAATTGGTTTAAATATGTGGTCGAGATATGCTATCGAGTTGTTAATTGAAGGGTATGAGGAGTACCAACTTCTAATTAATGCTCCTTTAGGAAAGCAGCAGTTTTGGCAAAATATTAAGGAATATTTGTCGGTGAAGAGTTTTGTGAGTATTAAATTTATAATATAATAATATATATATTCAACAAAATAATTTTAAAACTAGATAATAAAATAAATATATATTTTAGGATTTTTCTATTATTCAAATTAAAAGCAAGTGGCGTAATTTAGTGAAGCTGTATAAGGCAGCTAAAGATAGAATGCGGACTAGTGGCGAGCCGCATTCTACCTTTGAATTTTTTGATAAGCTGGATGCAATTTTTGGAGAGAGGCCGGCACAGTCGGGAAATGATGCTGTAGGGCTTGGTTTCGAGGAAGAATCGGCTTATACAGTCGAATGGTTAAACGACGAAGAGGCCACTCGATCACCAGAAAATTATAGCCCCATACTGTGGGCCTATAGTCCAAGTAATTTGGAACCGGAGGTGGACACTCCATTAGAAGATTTTTCGGCTCCCCCAAGAGCAGAACCCGGGAATACCAGACGGTCGCAACGACGATACCGTCGCACAAACATCGACCGTCTGTTAGAATACAGAAGGGCTGAAAGGAGAATCAAAGAAAAAAACCATAAGGAGCTTATGGAGAAGTTGGTCGGTATAACCACTTCATTTAATGGCATAGGCGCAACATTAAATAATGTGGCAAATGCTATCAAAGAGTTAGCGCGCCGAAATTAGTGAATTTTTTATATACTTTTTTTTCACAAATACTTCGTAATATGTACAATATACTCGTAGAATAATGAAATCGAGACTGAAATATAATTTATGATTATCGTTTTTATTTATTAAATTTACATTAATTTGTTTTTATTACATTCTCCTGAATCAATTCATTTAATAATTGGTCTTGCCTGGTTGATTCATTATTCACTTCAATTACAGAAATTCTAACACCTGTTGGAATGTCATCGTGTGCCAGATCCGTCTCTTCTTTTTCATCATCTCGGTCAATGCACAAATTGTGTAACCCACAAGCACTTAATGTTAGTAAAACAATGAGCCTTTTATTTATATTTCCAAACTTCTGTATGCGCTGAAATCTGGATTTCAAAAGACCAAATGCTTGTTCAATGATGATTCTCGTCGAAGAATGCATCTTATTGAACTGTTTTTTTTGTTTACTTAACCCATTAATTTTGTAAGGTGGAACCAACCACATATAAGTTTTAGGATAGGCAAGATCCCCAAGTAAAAATCCTCTATAAGGAATCAATTCACTTTGCCTTTCATTTATTTTTCTAAACAAGGTTGAACGACGCAACACTCGAGCATCATGCATTGAACCAGGCTCCCCCACAAACACGCTCGTAAATCTTTTACGATAGTCCACTGTTGCTTGCATTTGTAAGCTATGGACTTTTTTCGGTTGAAATAATCCCCCTGGTGGTGTTTAGGTCTTAGTATTTCAATACGACTGCAGTCTATTGCTCCAATAATGTTATTAATCTTTGACAATTTTTTGAAGCCTTCTGAAATATGTTTTTGTTCCTCGAGGGATGGCCACTTCACATATTTTTTCGATTCATTAGCCATAAATAAGGCAAGCTTCGTGATTGCATAATATGCATAACTGCGACTAATCCCAAACCGATCCCCTATTTGACGAAATGTTTCAGTATTTGCCAAATACCAGATGAACATATAAACATATGTTTTCGGAGACAAATTAATAAATTGTTGTTTTTTTACGTTACAGTGATTTGTGTAACTATCTGAAATTAATATTCGACAATCAAACGCGAACAACTTTAATTTTGTATCTGTTTACTTACCAACAATTATTTGTAGAGTATTTCTGGACAAACTAAAGTGACGCCTAAACTGTTCTTCAGTGTAACTTTCAATAACACTAGCAAAATTTTCAATTTTTTGATGCTCTTCATTCAGCATTAATAAAACTAATTCATCATCCGGTGAGAATCGCTTGATTCATACATTTTAAGGGAGAGAATCAACACACAAATGGGTATCAACAACACTGTATAACCGGATCCAAAATAGTACAATTTAAATAAACAAAAATATCTTATTATGAAGACATTAGGTTCTTTCGAGAATCTCGTATCCCGAGTAAATAGAAATAAATAAAATAGAAATAAATGTATAATTTAATAAAAATTAATAACAACTTAAAATTATATTTTCAACTATATTTTATATACGCATAAAAAAAATTGTTAGCAAGAAATGTTGGCAAAAGAGAGCTTGACAGAAATTTGACATTTAAAACTAATTTATCATTTTTGGTTGTTCACTCGGGTTTGACACAAAATTAAACGAAGTGAAGTTAGTGTCACAAAAAATATCATGATATTTTTTATCATTTTGGTCGGACTGAATACTAGTAATATGTTACACCCAGGGTAATTTTCTCTACTCCAGGTTTTTTGGTCGAGTAAGCGATTTTTTTTTGTTGTTGTATACGCCATATTTTTTGTATTTGTCAAAACATACGTGTTTGTTGTTTCGGCTTATGAAAACTGTGATTAAAAGTTATAGTGTGATTATAAAATTAATTAATTAATATTTAAACTTGTGTTTGTTAAATATATATATATATATATATATATATATATATATATATATATATATATATATATGTATAGTTATGCACCCACAGTACAAGCGCATCGGTACAACAACAACAACACAGTACACGCGCATCGGTACAACGACAACACAGTACACGCGCATTGGCACAACAACACAGTACACGCGCATCGGTACAACAACAACGCAGGAAATGTGCATCGTTAAACGATATTCAATTTTTAAAATAATTATAATAAAAAATAAAATCTAAAATTGCCAAATTGCATTAGTTACCAAAATTAGTAAAGTTCATTAAATTCACTTGTTTTTACATAATGCAACCTTTTCAATTTCTGTTAATATTGTAACAAGAGGCTAATTACTCTTGCCACCTTTTTGTTTTATTAAATGTTTAAGTCCGGGCTGTTAAGACGTGTTGGTGAAGTTTTGTTCATTAAAAATAAAGTTATTAAATTTACATAAAAGCATTTTAGACTTTGGTTGAAACCTACGAAACAATTGCAGAAGAATCAATACACATACATAACTATATATATATATATATATATATATATATATATATATATATATATATATATATATATATATTTGTATATATATTATAATCCGAAAATATATAATTTAATCCAAAATATACGGGTGTCGTATTTGGCGTCATGGAGGAAATTTTAAAAGATATCCACTTATCATCGTCGTCGTCGTCTTCAGATTCATCTGATGAGGAGTTTTTGAATTTCACAGAAAACTTTTTCCGGGGACGAATAAAAGGCATCGTGTGAAGAATTTCATTAAGGATGTTGTTCTTAAATATTCGGAAACTGAAGTAAGTCTGATTTATTAATTTGTGTTCAAGATAGATTTATTGTATTTTATTTGTATATATTTCTTACAGTTTCGTCAAAATTTTCGTGTTTCGAGAAAAACGGCCGATAAGTTAATCGAAACATTAGAAAATTCGTTTCATTTTAAATCAAAAAAATATGGGGCCGAAAAGAAATTTCAGCCGAAATCCAAGTATTAGCGTTTTTGTGGTAAGACTATCAGATAATAATTAATTATTTTTTACCATAACATGCGTATTTATTTTCAGGTTTGCCGGTAACAAGGAGACATACCGTGGAGTGACAAATATTTTTAATATGTCGATTTCCTCCGTGTATAGACATATTGGACTTGTAACAGAGTTTCTGTTCGAAATTTCTCCCAATTACATCAAATTTCCGACAACCGACGAAGAAAAAAAAGAAAAGGCTGATGCATTTGCACAGGTATTTTTTTTTAATTGAAATTATATCTTAAAAGATACTATACATTTTTATTTTACAGTTAGCGGGAATTAAAGGCGTCATTGGCTGCATTGACGGATGCTATATATACATAAGGAAAGCTGCTAAAAAAATAGCATCGACCTATGTTAATCGACATGGACTATTGACTATGACAATGCAGGCCACGGGCCTTGTGACGCAGACAAACTGTTCATTGACGTCTGCGTAGGATCCCCAAGCAAAATCCATGATGCTCGGATTTTCAAATTGTCGTATATTTCAAAAGATCTCCCTACAATTTGTGGTGAAGACTATCATGTGTTGGGCGACGCTGCTTACCCATTACGGACATTTTTAATGACTCCATATAAAGATAATGGTAGTCTAACAAATTTGCAAAAAAATTATAACAAGAAGCATTGCCAAACGCGCGTTAAAATAGAAAATTCGTTTGGTTGGAGGAGAAGGAATGCGAAGATGCGTTAGGTGAGATGTCGACACCGAATGCCGAACATAATGAAACCGCTCACATCGAGGTTTCAGTGGCGGTTTTGTAACATTTAGGGGATTTAAAAAGAAAAACTATTGTAAATGCATTATAATTCAGACTTCATTTTATTTAATATATATAGTTCTTTAATAAGTTTGCCGCCCCGGTGGCAAAGTGGTTAGCATGCTTGCTCCAGCGACCGGAGGTCCCGGGTTCGATTCCTGGTGGTGACAAAGAAAATATTTCACGGCTGGTTTAGGATCATTGAATTAATCACTCATTATCCGAAATGAAAATATGATTATGAAACCTCATGTGAGGCGGCCAAATCCCTTGATGGGATATAATAGTGCCAGAGAGAGAGAGAGAGTTCTTTAATAATAAACATTATTTTTTGCCAAATAAATTATCTAATTTCTTAAGTAAATCTTCATGTCTTTTTTGTTTATTTTCTTCCATTTTTTCCCAATACTCCGGTTTTGCTTTAGCTTTTTGTTTGGCCAATTCTAAATATTCAGCGGCAATTATTTCTGTTTCTGTAAACCTTCGCTTTTGTGGTCTTTCAGCGGATGGTAGTTTTTGTTCTTCAGACTGGGACGTGCTGGTGTCACTGTTCACTTCGGCGGGCTGTGTCTCTTCATTCGTTGAAGACGATGATTCCCTAACATCGGATCTAATCCGTATTTTTCCGGGAAAATAAAGCCGAGGCGGCTCTAGAGAATCATCGAGTGATTTTATTTTTTGTATTGCCTCGTCATATTCAGGGTCAACCCTAACGGCTCCACTCGTATTATTGTTGTCGATTACCTTTTTCGTTCGCCTCATCACGCACTTATACCGATTTTCGGCTTGGTATCCTGATATTTCACTACCGAATTGCTTTTTAATTTCTTCGGACAGAAAATTAAAAAGTTTGCGTTTGACTTTAAACTTTTTCAAAGGCCCAACCGAATCGCTGTACTCAGCATATTTTTCGAGTAAGAAATTAGTTTGACCTCCAGAAAACTTAAAACTAATTTGGCTCACATAGCCCGATGATTCTCCACGTGAATCGGCAGCTACTACTGGTGTAGGAATTGAAGGGGCCACTTTCGTGTGAACATCCTTATTTCTATCCATTTCATATTGAGCAAGTAAATTTATGTTATCCTCCGATAAAACGCCATACACTTGTTCAAGAGCTGTAATATAAAATATAATTTTATAGGTTAGAATTTATAACACAAAATTTTTAATTTAAAATACAAACTTTCAATATTTACCAGTAAGGTGGAATCGCCATCCATAATATTATTGCCCAACTCATCATACATGATACGATAATCTTCTAAATTAATTGTAATACTCGACATTTTATAATAAAAAAAATTCACATAACCAAACACTCGAAAATTCGACATCAACAATGACTCATGAAAAATGAAACAAAAATTGTTTTGACATTTAAAACCAGTGTACTTCATTTCTGTTCCATTGATTCAAAATGGGGGTGAAAAATGAGTGTACTATTTTGAGTGTAAGAAAAAATCAATCGAAAACTACATTAAATAGATAGAGTGTCATGACAAAATTGTATTTTTACACTCACAACACTATTAACATGAAAATGTATGTAAAATCATTTTATGTTCTCTGTTTTGTTTAATTGAGATTCAATTACAAATTTTCTACTCATTTTGTCATCACAGTGTTATGACAAAAACATCGGCAATTTTAATAAATTTTGTCATTGTCACGGTGTAATGCTCATGATCATAGATTCAATATAAACATATTTTGTCATGGCATTCTGGCGTCGTGACAAAATTTTGCTGAACACACCTGAGGTACCCGTTTCAGGTACTTCCCGTTGGAATTTTTCCGATTTTTCTAGCAAAGGCATACCGCTATATTTATGTCGACCTACCCTGAAAAATTTAAACGTTTAGGGGTCATTTTAGGGTTGAGTTTGAAAAAAATAAGCGTATTAATATAGTAGATATGTAAATAGATAGATAGAAGATAGATAACACATTTTACTATTCGATATAGGACACACATTTTACTTATTAAAATTATGCAATACAATTATAATAGAACTCAAAAACGATTTTAGTGCAATTTCATATAAATGTGTCCTACTTCAAATTAATTTACTTGACAAGACAACTAACCATAAAAACGGGGAAAAAATAACAGAATTTATAGTATAGCACAACATAGTACTCACATGACGAAATGACTGCGAGACAATAGTGCGGTGAAACCATGAAAATAGATATTTATTAGAAGGATTCATCTAGGCGTTATAAATTTCAAATTATAAAACTAAACGCGAGAGTTAATACGAAGCTTATTATATTTTACATGTTCCGTGAACTACCCCAAGGTTTTTTTTTGTTTTTTAAAAGAAAGAATTAATTATCCAATGGATTTAATTTTCTTTTAAGGTCAATTAGAAGCCCCTTTTCATTCTCGCACCCACCCATTCACCTACTCTCAGAACTACAGTATACCACCTGCACGTTACAAGCTCCATGTCAACCTGTACATTGACATGAACGATGGGTCGGTGCTGAATTCTGCACTCCAACGAGTAAGAGTCTTAGTTGTGTTTATTAACATCACCAATTGTAGTCGATGACGAAAATTCGCCTTGCGATCTGCCTCTGCTGGGATTCGAACCCAGTACATCCCGGTCCAAGTGCCGAAGCTTTAACCACTGCACTGTTTATCCGGTAAGGTTCATTCCAATATGTTCGGCTAAACGAAATGAAGGACGCAATTAGCTCCCACGAGCCCGTGAGAGTTAGTAAGGCCATTAGTACCTACTATTCCAAATAAATTTGCACTATAGTACCATAAAAACTAGTCCGTGTGGTAAAGGGTAAATCATTTCGGAAATATAAGTCTCGCATTTCATAGATTTCGGAGCAGTAATACAGTTTTTTCAAACTTTTATTGGGACATTTACTGATTTCGGACTTCCACCATGACATTTATAAAGATAAGAAATAAAACGATAATCGTAGTGAAAAAGGCTTTGTTCTAAGATCATTTGAAATTTTATAAATAAATTATTAATTTATATTTGAGTTGATGTTTGGTACAATAAAAGCAATTAATGGAATAACATTTGATGCGAACAAGTAAAAGCAGTTTCACTGATATTCTAAGAGCTTACATCTCTTGAGATAGTTGCTTCTTTTTTATACTAGACCCAATCCAAGTATTGCTATTCCTTGTTCAAATTTTATAATTTCTAATGTGCAACTCAGACTCCAAAATTTTTTTATTAAAAGTTCAACTAGCTTGGATTTAAATTTGGATTTATCCTGTCCTAAAATTATTTTATTCTTGGCTGCGCTGAAGATTTTCCAGCAAAATCCAGCGTTTAAATGATTTTTGACCTTCCATCACTGAGAATTTGTGTCCAATGTCCAGGATTGCCTCATCTATTGAATCCAACATCATATTTTTTCGATCTGTTTACGTTTTTCTTTTTAGACTAAACCAAACAAATAAAGATCCAAAATATGAAAATTCGTGCACGTAAACTTACTAATGTTCTACTTTTCTAAAGTCCGAAAATGTGGTTACGGGCGTAGCTCCAATGTGGCTTTCTTTACGGTTTACATGCTAATGAGTAGAATGTAGGGCGCGCAACAAAATGTTTACACATTAAAAAATTTTGAAGGATAAATTCTCGTTTAAAAAAGGTTTTTTCGAAACAGAAATCTATTAGCTTGGGTTATCGATTCGGTTCACTTTAAACGGTTATTATTTTCTTACAACTTCATAATAGTAGTCGTTCTCACTTTTCTTCACAAAACAAATAATAATGATATGACCATCATTTTCGCACATTTCCAATATCTAACAAATCCCAGTGTACGTGTGTTATCTAAAATTGAAATCAACAATAAAACTATTGTTAATCGAGTAATATAATGCCAGAATAAAACACACTCATTCAACAATGTACAATCTACAATATGCGACGGTCAACAATATTTAATTGGCAATTAATTTTGTGTTTATTTAAAAAGTAAAACGGTTTCTGATGCCTCGCAACAAATAACAATCTCGATATATATTCGAATAACAATCGAACCGTTTTCCCTTTCACCTATTGATGAATCGAACGAAATGAAATCGTATAAAAAACAGATCTCAGGCTTCTTTTTTTCAGTTGAAAGGAAAAAAAAATGTTAGAAATTAGAAATTTTCCATTGAATTGATTTTTAGTGAAATAAAGGAAATGCTTTGCTATTGTTATCATTTTTTTGATTATTTCCTTATAAAAACATTTTACTTTTTTCGTTTGCCGTATGATCAATATTTTTTATTGATAATTTAAGGATGTACCAAGAAAACCTGAAAATTGTTGATTAAAGCTGATTGGACCCTTCTTAAAAGCTTAAAGGATTATCACTTTAATAGGCATTATATTTTCTTGTTAATTAGGTGATAGGTGTTTAAAGACATTAAAGATTAGAAATATTTACAGAATAATACCTTACCTAATTTTTTATTGCCAGTTTTGGTTTTATAGCTATTTATATAATGTCAGTGCTAAAAATTTCATTGATTTTATGGGGAGGAAATTTGCAACACGATGCGAAACAAATGAAAATTTTAACGAAGGCTTTATCATAAATTAAACTAAATATGTTTAAATCAATAAAATAAAATAACTTTGAAATATTTCCTTTTTATTGATGAGTTGCTCAAACAAGATTATTCGCTGCGTTTGTACGAAAAGAGTTAATAATAACTTGTTTGTTTTATCAAACTCCTTCCGGGTTATTGAAAGAGTGGAAGAACCGACTCTGCCACTCTTCCAAAATCTTTGCTGAAACATTTCAATTATTTATCAAATTTTTTAATGGAGAGTTTTATACTACCTCTCGACTATTGGTACAATAAATTCTGTATAAAGATAGTAGAAAAATGTGGTTTTGCAATTAGTCGCTAGAGGCAGTACTAACACAAACAAGAATCGTTTTCTGCTAATATTTTTAGAAACCAGCAGAAAACTTATCAAACTTTTATGCAACTTAATAATTCAGAAATGTATCAAAGCCGGCGTCAGTCTCCATAAAATTATAAAGTCATTTTAATGAGAAATACCCCGTGTTTAGGTTTTTATGATAGCTGGAATCGTAATCTAAATATTGTTCATGAGCAACAAATTTATCTTATAAGGATATCTACTCCAACCTTACGGTTTTATGACGGAATTTATTCTGTTAAATGTTGTTTACATATTGTTATTCATATTTCAAACTCACAGAAGTTTTCGAATACTAAGTATTTCTCAATAACAGTAATAAAATCATAAATATGAGTATTTATCATTTAATTTTGGAGCGCAATATTATTTAGAAATTTATTAGATGAAGCCAAAAGTTTATTAAATCTATTTTCAAGGAGTATGCATTAAATTTATCTTTAGTGAGAATATTCGCTAAATTATGAGGATTCAAATTTGAGCATTGTTTGTTAATTCTTGGCACCTGGCCATACTAATTAGACTACAATTGAATGAAATTATTGGCACAAGAAGTTCAGTTGCATAGTTTTTAGGGGTTTTGTCCTGAACTGAATTTAATTTAGTAAGAAATTTGCGACATTTTCAGTTGGAGTCGTAGAATCAATGCCAAAAAGCTCCTTTGATTTAAAATAATAAATGCAATTATTAGAATTTTTTTTGAATTTCATATTCTTTGTCATCGTACGAAATACCCGACTTGGAATGATTGAAATGAATGCCCGAGAGCAATTAATTGCAATATTATTACTCATATTTATTGTTTTATTACTCTTTCTTACTTGTGATATATTTTCGTTTTGGAAAATCCATAAAGCTTGCCACATGGTTGCAGTGGTAATTTATACATTTAAGTGGAATATTTAGGTCCAAGTTCCTTGAATATGCGTCTAATACATGGTCTACTGATGAACATTTTACACAGCCGTAACCCGTGTTGCAATTTGAGGCCGCGTGTCCGAATGAAAAAGAAAAATTTTAAAACCAGTTTTAATGTTTTTTATAAATTTAGTTTTCCAAACACCGGCTTATTACAGACTTATTTGACGCCATGTTGTCGGTCAAGTCATTGAAAATCATTGTACCGACTTATTTGTGACGTAATAACAAAAAATAAAACGTAATTTCTATTATATGGAAAAAATAACTTTACTGACATGTGGTTCGTTGCCGCTAGATTTGAAAATAAAACCTGCATATATTACAGCATAAAACAAAATATACATAAGAGGACTCATGTAGAGATTCCGAGGTTAATCTATTTAACAATTGGCAATCTGTATAAGCCTAACATGAACAATAAACTATAAAATAAGATTACCCTCGGAAAAACCGGCTTATAAAATTTACACTACTTGATTTCTCTTATACTCGTATATTTATTGCTTGATGATTACAGTTAGTCAAGACACATATTTCTGTGTAGACGTACTTATTCAAATAAGTCTCCTCTTGAGGTCACTTATTTGAATATGTCGGTGCCCTCAAATAAGTCGGTGACTTATTTCATCGAGCAATAAATATATAAGAGAAATCAAGTAGTGTAAATTTTATAGTTTTAATATATTTATATATACATTTATTTTTTTGTTCTAAAGGGTGATTTTTTTGTGGTTAGGATTTTCATGCATTAGTATTTGACAGATCACGCGGGATTTCAGACAAGGTGTCAAAGAGAAAGATGCTCAGTATGCTTTGACATTTCATAATGAATAGACTTACTAACGAGCAACGCTTGCAAATAATTGAATTATATTACAAAAATCAGTGTTCGGTTCGAAAAGTGTTTCGCGATTTACGTCCGATTTATGGTCTACATAATCGACCAAGTGAGCAAACAATTAATGCGATTGTGACCATGTTTCGCACTCAGTTTACTTTATTGGACATTAAACCAACCACACGAATGCGTACAGTGCGTACAGAAGAGAATATTGCGTCTGTTTCTGAGAGTGTTGCTGAAGACCGTGAAATGTCGATTCGTCGCCGTTCGCAGCAATTGGGTTTGTGTTATTCGACGACATGGAAGATTTTACGCAAAGATCTTGGTGTAAAACCGTATAAAATACAGCTCCTGCAAGAACTGAAGCCGAACGATCTGCCACAACGTCGAATTTTCAGTGAATGGGCCCTAGAAAAGTTGGCAGAAAATCCGCTTTTTTATCGACAAATTTTGTTCAGCGATGAGGCTCATTTCTGGTTGAATGGCTACGTAAATAAGCAAAATTGCCGCATTTGGAGTGAAGAGCAACCAGAAGCCGTTCAAGAACTGCCCATGCATCCCGAAAAATGCACTGTTTGGTGTGGTTTGTACGCTGGTGGAATCATTGGACCGTATTTTTTCAAAGATGCTGTTGGACGCAACGTTACGGTGAATGGCGATCGCTATCGTTCGATGCTAACAAACTTTTTGTTGCCAAAAATGGAAGAACTGAACTTAGTTGACATGTGGTTTCAACAAGATGGCGCTACATGCCACACAGCTCGCGATTCTATGGCCATTTTGAGGGAAAACTTCGGAGAACAATTCATCTCAAGAAATGGCCCGGTAAGTTGGCCACCAAGATCATGCGATTTGACGCCTTTAGACTATTTTTTGTGGGGCTACGTCAAGTCTAAAGTCTACAGAAATAAGCCAGCAACTATTCCAGTTTTGGAAGACAACATTTCCGAAGAAATTCGGGCTATTCCGGCCGAAATGCTCGAAAAAGTTGCCCAAAATTGGACTTTCCGAATGGACCACCTAAGACGCAGCCGCGGTCAACATTTAAATAAAATTATCTTCAAAAAGTAAATGTCATGGACCAATCTAACGTTTCAAATAAAGAACCGATGAGATTTTGCAAATTTTATGCGTTTTTTTTTAAAAAAAAGTTCTCAAGCTCTTAAAAAATCACCCGTTATATTTAATCCATATATACACTACCGCTCAAAAGTGTTTAGGCACCCCTTTTCTCATGTATTATTGGTACAGTATTATGTTTACGAAACAACATTTGAATAAAATGAAATACTTATCTGAAACACAGTTTTATTACATAACCACCAACGATATAGGGTTAATTTTACTACCCTCTACCTGCGCTTGGCTGGATTGTCGTAACCTGTTTATTACAGTACAATTATTGTACAATAAAAGTCTGTAGGAATTTCTAGAAAAATTTATCAGTCTGGTTTATTCTAGGTAATGAATTAATGATGTTTAAATTGATTTTTTGAAAAGATTTCAGTGAAATGAGTCAAATACGATCAGTTGCAGTCCGATATTTACACTGTTAACATCGTAAGCGAAATATCGAGTGACAACTATTTAAAGTGCCTATAAGAAAATAACCAAGTAGCTTACCATACAGCTGGCATAAGTAATTGACAGATTGTCGATTGTAATGTTAAAAAATATCGAAAAAGTGACAGTTTTTTTAATAAAAGGCGTAGTGGAAGACCAAGAGCGTCAACATTTGTAAATGATCATAGAATAGTGATTACTAGCAAGATGAATAGACACAAAACAGCCACGGAAATAACCGAAGAATTAAATGTTGGTCAACCAAAACTAGTTAGTGTTTCTATGGTTAATCGTCCTCTACAGGAATCCGGACTCAATGGCCGTGTTGTTATTAAAAAACCATTTCTAGTAAACAAAATAAGCTAAAGCGACTTAAATGGGCTCGTGAACACCAACATAGAACGATAGAAGATTGCACCAAGGTTTTATGGACGGATGAGTCCAAATCTGAATTTTCGGTACCCGAAGACGAATATTCGTGCGAAGATATGTAGGTGAACGTGCCAGTAAAGAGTGTATTGCCGCTACCGTAAAGCATGGAGGGTTTTCAGTGATGATTTGGGACTATTTTGCTGGTACTAGTGTAGGCAATATAGTGAAAATTGACGAAATACTAAGAAAAGAAGGGAACCGTCAAATTTTGGAGATCCACTCAATACCTTCAGGAATTTTACTTTTAAGTCAAAATTTTATCTTTCATCAAGATAATGATCCAAAACATTCATGTAAGTTATGTAAAGTCTATTTTCACCATTTAGACGATGAAGGAACAATTAAAATTATGGAATGGCCTCCCCAGAGCATTGACTTGAACCCTATTGAGTTACTGTAGGAAGAATTGGCCCGGGAAGTAAAGCAATCAGCTCCAACATCAGCTACTGTTATGTGGAACAAACTTCAATTAATTTGGAACTCAATAACGCCAGAAACTCTGGCAAAGCTTATTGCGAGAATGCCTTGACTGTGCGCTGCGATTGTTCAATCAAGAAGCGGTCACACAAATGAAAGTAAAATTTTAATTAACCATTTTAATTTTGACATTTATTTAGTATAATGCCATTAATATATGTGTGTATGTACATAAAAAATAAATATTTTTATATTTTTTACTGAATTTTTATATGTTTTATGCTGTTCTTGATAGTGCCTAAACACTTTTGAGCGGTAATGTACGTATCTTATAAACATATCGGCATAATTATTTTATAGTTTATTGTTCTTGTTAGGCTTATACAAGTTGCCAAAAGTAAAATAGATTAACCTCGGAAACTCTACATGAGTTTCTTATGTATATTTTGCTCTATGCTTATTTGAATATCTTTGAAACAGAAATGTCTCCAAAATTGTGTCATGACTAAATGTAATCATAGAGCAAAATATACATAAGAGAACTCATGTAGACTTTCCGAGGTTAATCTATTTTACTTTTGGCAACCTGTATAAGCCTAACAAGAGCAATAAACTATAAAATAATTATGCCGATATGTTTATATGATACGTATATATGGATTAAAAATGGAAAAGAAAAAATAAATTTGTGTATATAAATATTTTAAAACTATAAAATAAGATTAACCTCGGAAAAATTGGCTTATAAAATTTGCACTACTTGATTTCTCTTATATATTTATTGCTCGATGATGTAATACGTGCCGTTTTTGTTTTCAAATCTAGTGGCAACGACCAATGCCTTCTAAACTACAGGCCGCTTACACCAAATATTGACGACACGCTAAGTCGACGTTTTTGTTGCTTTCTCTAGTTGTTTTGTTAGTGTAAATATCTTAATATTATTATTACGCAGTCTCGGTTTAGACATAAATTGACGTCATGTGCGAAAAAATGAGAGTAGTAAGAGGCCTGTATTCTAGAATCCATTGCAACGACTTACATGTCAAGAATTTTTTTTTTCTTTCGTATAATAGAAATTTGTGTTTTGTTTTTACGTCACAAATAAGTCGGTACAATGATTTGGAACGACTTGGCCGACTTATTCAAGATGGCGTCAAATAATATGGCTGTAATAATTCGGTGTTTGGAAAAATAAAATTTATAAAAAAAACATGAAAACTGGCTTTAAAAATTATAAATACAGTGGGTCGCACTCGTATTCGTAAATCAAATATTTAAAAAAAAAAACTCGATTAAAAAATATACAAATCATATTATAATTTAATCATTTGCATAATTCTGAAGTTCACTCTTAATCTTCATTATAGAATGAATAACAGGTTTCGATAACGGTGCAATTCAGAGAAAAAAATTAAAATCTGTACATGAGGGAAAATAAACGTCGCTTTCATATTCGTAAAATTCCATTTGTGTTTGAATTTTACCGTTTTTTATCATTATCCTTTTTTTGTTTTTGCGGTTTCGCTTTGCGCTCAATATCAGTATAGCATTTAGTTTCGAATTAACTGGAAGTTATCTTAATTTAATCCAAATTCTAGTGAAATGGGCCGTAAGCGAGGTGAAACGTCAATTGAATTACGAAAATTAGTAATTTTACATTGGGAAACAGGGAGAACATTTAAAGAAATCAGCCAAATAGTGCAAAGAAGTATTTCTACAATACAATACATCGTAAAACGTTTATTGTTGCAGAGGAACAGTATATTGTGCGCGAAATTAAAAGAGATCCTCGTTTAAGTGCTCCAAAGTTAACAGCGCAAATCAACACTTCTTTTAATAAATATGTACACCCAGATACCGTTGGCGCGTGCTAAAGAGAGCTGGATATAACGGTAGAGTAGCCAGAAAAAAAACATGGATCAGTAAGAAGAATCGAAAAATAAGATTAAATTTTGCAAAGTGTCATGTAAACAGGATTTTCGAGTTTTGGAAACAGGTTTTGTTTACAAACGAAAGCAAATTTAACATGTGTGTGTCTGATGGGCGACAAATTGTATGGAGAAAACCAAATACCGAAATGAATATAGAGAATTTACGACCTGCAGTAAAATATGGCGGGGGATCTGTAATGGTATGGGGTTGCTTCTCGGCATCTGGAGTAGGAAAGTTGCACATAATAGATGAATAATGAATAAAACAAAGTACATCGAATTTTTTAGGGCAAATTTGCCTGAAAGTGTGATAAAATTGGGCACACGAGAGGATTTTATGTTTTACCAGGACAATGATCCAAAACATAAAGCTTACGATACACGACAATGGTTATTATATAATTGCCCAAAAGTCATGGAAACCCCACTGCAATCGCCCGATATCAATCCCATTGAGAATCTGTGACAAGAATTGCACAATAAAATTCGAAAATATTCGATATCTAATAAAAACGATTTAATATATCGAGGGCGGAGTGGAATAATATTGATACGAAAATAACGGATACGTTGGTGCAATCAATGCGAAATCGTTTGTCAGAGGTGATCAAAACCAAGGGAAATCCAACTAAATATTAATTATTAAAAAGACTTAGCTCTTTTTTATTTAACTGGCTAATTTAATAACCTTCTGTGATGAATTACGAATACGAAAGCGATATGAATTTTAGACTAAGTTCAATTTATTATAATTTTCTTAAAATATGTAACACATACCTCACACATTTTTATATGAAAACTAGCTGACCCGGCGAACTTCGAACCGCCTCAAAATCAATAAATGTTGTTTAAAGTTATTATAGCTTAATTAAATTGAGTTTTTTATTAAGATAAAATGAATTTCTCTCTCTCTCTCTTTCTCTGGCACTATATCCCATCAAGAGATTTGGCCGCCTTAAATGAGGTTTAATAATCATATTTTCATTTCGGATAATGACTAATTCATTGATCCTAAACCAGCCGTGAATTTTTTTCCTTGTCACTACCGGGAATTGAACCCATAAAATGAATACTCAAAATTAATTAAATTCAATCAAAATGAAATATATTTTAATTACATTGAAATAAATGTAATTCACGTGGCAGCAAGGATTTCGTTTTATTGAATTGATTCGAAATGATTCGCGTAGCATTGTTGCACTACTTTCTTTTAAACTATTTGCTGAGTAGGTTGCAATAAGGTCGATTCCCTTCAGTAAAACATCTTGTGATATACAACATTTTTTGTTTTATTTTCAGGTGCGAGAACGAACAAAGCGGATGGTTTGCCGACACGTGAACATGCTATGTACAATTGGCCGTGAGAGAAACATTCATTTTCTAGATTCAGGCAACAAACACTCAAGGATGGGCCTTGTGATTTGTTGATCGTCATGGCGAATGCAAGACGAATCGGAAATTGAATTCGTTTAAACTCGAATGGCATATCGGTTGGGATCATCAGTATTCTCGGAATGACAACTTCCTCACCTTTGAACTTTCCTTGAGATTTCTCAAAATAAAACGCGTTCCGTTATATAGTTTTGGTTGATTCAGGTTTCGTAGCATGATGATTACCGGCAACACACCAACTTTCAGTTGTAAATGCAAGCCAGCCAGATCCACTGAGTTTATAAATTCAGTTGGACAGTTGGTTGATTCGTCTTTGTTTGTTACACAGTCGATAGATTTGAAGGAATGAAGTTGACCGACGATTAGATTTTTAATTGTGAAATTTAAATGATCCCCAATTTTGTTCTTTGCCGCAAGAATTACTCGTTCACTCACCCAATTGTGATTTTTGTGGTTAGTAATATTGTTCGGGAACACTTTGTTGATGGGCTCGTCCTTCGTTGAGACAAAATTGCAAAAGTTCTGAGGAAACGATATCAATCTGCTCGATTCGTCGACCGGAACACGGCCATTACCGATAGTCAGCAATTGCTTGGAGAAATCTTCGGCAGATGGATCGTTTAACCACAGACAATCAAGTTAAATTTTTCGTTCGAGCTAAAAAATGAAAACAAAATATATTTCTGACAATTCCAATGTCATCGTTGTATCTGTCATTTTTCGTTAAACTGCGTATACGTTTACGCAAAAAAACAAAATATTTTTGGTTGTTTGCGGCTATTTACAGAAAATGAACTCGCAGTTTAAATTTTTACGTTTACATAGAATGAAATATCTCTGTTACGTTGTCTCTGGTTTAACAATGCAACTCGCATGTTTGTCTTCAGCTGAAGTTTCATCACATAGCGCCACGCAGAGTCGATGATTTGAAGCAAGCGTTTATTTCATCGACAGCGGTCAATCTTGGAATCACTGGTATTGTTTGACGGAAATCACCGGACAGTTGAATCATTGCGCCTCCAAAACATCTTAAGTCATTGCGTAGATCTTTCATTAGTCGATTGAATGCTTCAAATGCGCATTTGTGCGCCATTGTACATTCATAATCGATGATGATTTTACTTGCTACCAAAACTTTCGCCATTGCTGAATGTTTCGCAATGTTGCAAGTCGGGTTTTCAGCCGATTGAAGATCTAACGACAATTTCAACGCAGAGCAACTGCTACAGCAATATTGGATCTCGCACGAACAGTGGCCAAAATCAATGATATGAAAGAGGGAAAGCATTCCTCCCAGTTCCACCGGGCGCATCGAAGAAAAATAATCCACCATTTCCATCATGAATAGCTAAGTAGATAAAAAAAAAATTGGATAAAAAATAAAATAGAAATGTACATGCAAGCCTCCAGTCGGATTCGTATCCAGTACCTTGCGGTCTAAGCGCCGAAGCTTTAACCACTGCACCACTCGTCACATACAAACTACACCTACAAAATTCATATAAAAAAAGGTTTTTTTTATTAGATTTTTGGGGCTTCCCTTTTGAGTTTTTCCGACTTTTCTTTTTTCCTAAATCACCACTGTATTGAGTCAAACAAAATAAAAAAAACAAAATGTACTAAATATATGAGAAAATGAATTTTCTTGATAACTTTTTTTTGGTGAATTTTTCCAATGTTTTAATAGTTATTATGCTATTCGGAACGGAGTCAAATCCAACAAAACAAAGATCATAAAAATCGGTCCAGCCGTTCTCCAGTTATAAATGGTGTAACTAACCCGACTTTGTTTTATATATATAGATGAAGTTAACTATAGCGTTTCTGATTTAAAAATAAAAAAATTATATTTTTGATGCACGTAAGTGTTTTTTATTCATTTATCGTTTTTAAAACTGCAATTACGAATACGAGTGCGACTCACTGTAGATTTATTTTTAACACCGAAGATGTTTTGGGGTCGCATTATATAAAAAAATGCAACAAAATTTTGTCCCAAGAATATGCAACAAAAAATAAAATAAATACGAGAGAACCAAAACACGCTGGTGCGCCCTTTTTGTTTTGTGCGCTCTCTATGCACCTTCATATTTCTCATTTACGATATCAATTAGTGAGCGTAAAATCAAATTGTTGGCTCAAACTTTATTATTTTTTATTTTTAGGTCTATATAAATACAGTATTAAAGCAACGAACTTAGAAAAAATATACTAAAACAGGGATGTAGCTCACTGCATAACATATGGTACTACGGTCTCAGTAGCTAACAAGAGGAAGTATGATCTAGAACAGCCCTAGAATCGAAAAAGCGTAAGCTAACGGTACATATGGGTTGGAGAAGGTCAGAATCAATGATTAATGTGTACCTAAATTTTCGGCTTTCCATACAGTCAAGCACCATTTTAGTTTCCGATCCACAGATTGCACCACAAAACTGATAAAAAAATGTTCACCGACTGCGAAACTGCTCAACGAATTTTTTCACCTCAAACCAAAAACAAGGTCAATTATGAAGAATGTCATTGCACTACATTGTATAAAATAAATAATTAGTTCACTGTACAGTGTTGAACTTTTATCAGTTTCAACAGATGCGAGCAACCATGGCGCAAAATGTTCGATCTAAAATCGGTAATAATTTCAAAATTGATATATTTGGATGAACTGCCAAATGAAACAGCTGAAATCATTACAAATTTTATAATAAAATCGTTAAATAAATTTAGTCTTTTACCAAAATGTTTCGCCTTCTCAGCCGATAACTGCAATATGAAAATCGGTGAAATCGTAGAAGTGATTGTATCGTAGAAGTGTTTGGGATTTGCTGCCCAGTTCATATAATTCACAATGCAGCAAAACACGAAATTGATGCATTGCCGTTTAAAGTTAAAGGTTTCGCGCTCAAAATTTACAATTATTTTTCAAATTATACTATTACAACAGAAAGTTTCAAGTCATTTGGTGTGTTGGAACAAATAGATATAGAAGTTTAATAAAACATTCTGGGACGAGATGGTTGTCGTTGTATCCGACTATTCATTGTACTTTACAAGTATTTGAGGATTGAAATCTGATTTTTTACCTCTAAATAGATGTCCAGTAGTTTCAAAAAGGGTTTTCGAAACAATTTAACTGAGGCATATTTGAGGTTTATTCATGCAATTATGTTTGAATTTCACGAATGCACTTTGCAGTAATTTTAAAGTAATTTAAATTAGTTCGTAAACAAATTGAACAATTGTCACAAAAAAGTATTTTTATCACTACCGGTGAGTTTAATTTTATGTAATTTAACCAGAGATGGTTATGAAACCGAGGTCAACGAATTTATAGTTCACGTATTCAGCTCATACAAAATTTTCGTAGACTGCATTCAACTATGGACTGATAAATTCAAAGAATGTTCCTGCTTTGAATGGGTGAGATTAAATACGGTTTCCAAATGAGACGCGATCCAGCACGAAAGCGTCCAAATTAAGCTTGATTTGAATTGAATTTACTACTTTAATTAACTTATAATGTGAATAAGATTTTTTATTATTCAAGCTAGGTATGCAGCTCGAGCTAAGATAAATTTTAACGCGGTCTCCACAAGTCTTTAATTAGCTACAGATAAATCATCAAGCTAAATAATTTGTGTAGAGATAAATTTTGTTTGTTTTCTTTTTTGAAAGAAATGTCAATTTTTTTTAATTTTAAAATGTCAATTATGCCAATTATCTTATTTATATCTTGCTGCTTAGTTGTTTTTTATATGTAATTGTCATTTTTTGAAAAGAAAACTTGAATTTCACATTGAATTTAAAATGGATTCTAGCGATGAGGATATTATTATTATTGGAGCCGCGTCCCTTATTGTACTGATGATGGAAGAGCAAGAAAATATTAAGAGGAGAAAAGCTAAATTTATATTTAACCCCTATTTAGAAAATAGGAGCCAAAAAGGACGCTTTGCTATTGATGTATGTATTAAAAAATACAAAAGAATGGTTTTAATTACAAAAGAATGGTTTTAACTTATTTTTATTTTATGACGTTCCATGATATGCGAGAAAGGAAAGATGTAGTAACAAATTCCGCATCGTTCCACTGCGTTGCAATTATTATGAGTTGTGAGTATGATGAGGTGTCTATCCCTCAATTAGTTGTTAATATTTTATTTATTAAACATCTTGACTGCCAATATTGTAATCAACTATCAATATACACCGACCAAAATAATTTGTTTACTGTTAAGGTAGAATACGTTTGTATTGATTGATCCTTTATATTGTATAATGGTATTTTTATTGGGTATCGGAAAAATTGGTGGCGTGATGACGATTACACCGGTATGGCACGATAGTACGATAGATGGATGTATGAGTTGATGAGGGACGATAACAATATTTTGAATGGATCAGTCGAGTTTTAAATTTTAACCAGTAAAGTGATATTTTAATAATAATTGAGGTTATTAAATTAAAAGTTTGATTGTGAAAACAAACTATTATTCATTATTCAGTTTTAAAACTTTTGTTAATATATTGGATTAATACGTGTGTTAGTAAAATCATATAACGATATTAGTTTGGTGGTTTATATTAATTTATAGACGTAATAAGAAATATGTGAAGGTGGAAACTCGAACCATTCAAATGAACGCTTAAATAAACGAAAACAAAAATGAACTGTGAAAAAGCGTATCTTTTTTAATTGATTAACCTTTTTTTTTTTTGATAATATCCAATATTATGGTGTTAAATGGTAGTGTTGAATAGACTTAAAATAATGTGATAGTCCATTAACGACGAAAAATTAGTGAAGTGTGATTGAAATCTACGAATCTACGAATTCGAATCTACGAATTTTAATAACTGATTCAGAAAAAAAAATCGGATCTAAAATTCCTTCACCGTTCGATTACTAAACCTAAGGAAATTTATAAAATCTACAATAATAAAATAATTCGAACCTATAATAAATAATTCTATAATATTCTAACAATGAGTACATTTATGGAAATTTTCGCATGATAATAATAAAACTATAATATTGTCAAGAATTCTGTATGATGAAAAGGCATTTGATTTTTATTAATAATTATTGTATCTTTTCAAAATTAACCATTTTACTAATTATTTAAAAAGAATGAGATAAAAAAAAACGGTTAGGAGAAATGTAACGAAGGTGAGTTTTCGGCGAGGCATGTGGCATTCATGAATTTCTTTTGCTTTGGTGTGGTTTTTATGCCTTCTTTCCTCTTGCTTTCTAAACTTATTTTTATTTTATATTACGGTATTATTATTT
The DNA here is from genome assembly GCA_947310385.1 of Nephrotoma appendiculata. Taxonomy (NCBI): domain Eukaryota; kingdom Metazoa; phylum Arthropoda; class Insecta; order Diptera; family Tipulidae; genus Nephrotoma; species Nephrotoma appendiculata. The sequence continues at coordinate 238,339,649 of OX371224.1, read as the reverse complement.
ATTTTCTTAGATACGGTCATTACTGATCTGCTCATGTTCCGGAAACCCCACCCCTGTCGCTCCTGAGGCTTAGCCGTGCAATCGACCGTCAAATCGGAACCGCTGAGCCGATACAAAATTGTCTGCTAATAGTTCAAGCGTAGCTAAACTGTTACAATGTATTTTACGAAAACTTCCATATGACACCCGCTGAATTCGACGTATTGTTTGAGTTATTGGAACCACATTTATTGCCTAAAATCCGAACTCGACCTAATGATGAAATAACGGCAAAAGAAAAACTATCGATCGTGTTGGAGTGAGTATATTTATGTTATATTATATTTATAATATACAAAAAACATCTAAATTGTAATCATTATTCATATATTAATATAACGCATCAACAAACCGCATTTTGCATCAATATTTAATGAAGTTTGTAATGTAATTTGCAACTTACTGCATGATGAAGTTCCCAAATTATCGCAAAACAATTTCCTAGAAATTTCAAATGAGTTCAATGCTCAATGGAATTTTTCGAATTGCCTCGACGCTATTGATAGCAAACATATAGCATTAAAATGTCCCATGAATTCTGGTAGCATGTTTTATAATTATAAGGTAATAATCACATATAAACTCGTGATTATTTTGCAAAAATTTTCATAAACGAGTTCCTTTTTACTTTTTACGCTATTTGCCGTAGGCACTTGGCGAAACACACTTATACTTAATAAACACATTTTTATTAATCACTTGTTTTTTGTTTCGCAGAATATTTTGAATATTTTTCAAAAAGTTTAAAAAATCACTCGATCGATTTCGACTTGTTAGGTCATCATCAGGAGTATCTTATATCTACTGATTTGTATTAGTAAAAATTTTGTTATATAGTAGAATAAAGCAAAATATAAATAAAAGAAGGAGGGACAAAAAATAAGCAATAAAAATTAATCTACGGATCGCGCAGGTAGGCGATGAGTCATAGTAATTTTTTGTCCCTCCTTCTTTTATTTATATTTTGCTTTTTTCTACTATATAACAAAATTATTACTAATACAAATCAGTAGATATAAGATACTCCTGATGATGACCTAACAAGTCGAAATCGATCGAGTGATTTTTTAAACTTTTTGAAAAATATTCAAAATATTCTGCGAAACAAAAAACAAGTGATTAATAAAAATGTGTTTATTAACTGCCGGTTCATACGACGGAGAAAAATCTCGGATTTTTCTATCCCAGATTTTTGTTTAATTTTTTTCAACTTTTTGTATGAAAAGACATGCTGTTGTATAATTTACGTGATGTAATTGGTTTAAACGATGGGATAGAAAAATCCGAGATTTTTATCCTCCGTATGAACTCGCTGTAAGAGTTCCTTTTTAATTTTCAGGCGTTCCATAGCATTGTTCTGATGGCTGTTGCTGACGCAAATTATCGTTTTGTATATTTTGATATTGGTGCACATGGTAGTGAAGGTGATGCAGCCTCCAAATTCCGGTTCAATGATAAATGGTAATGAGAAATGGTAATGGTTTTATTTTCGACCAGTCATTTACCATTACCACAAAATTTTCGATTCCGGTTCAACAAATGGGTTTTAACCTGGGAAAAATTTAATAAATTACGTTTTTTGGTTCATTGGGCTATATTTTGACAGAATTTTTTTTTCTTGTGATGAGTAAACATAGCAAAATACATAAAATATAAATATGTATATATAATAATATTTATATACATATACATATATTTATGTTTACTACAAAATGATTGCAAGGAATATTCAAAATAAATTACAAAATTAATTGAATTTTAACTAAATTCTATTTTCAGTGGAAAATTTAAAAAGTCCCGTATCGAATACAATCAAATGAAAATATTCTGCTACCATAAATTATGGGTGAAAATTATGGGATTTTATCCTAAATCCTAAATAAAATCTAAAGGAAGCAGTTGACTGAATACCACCTCGCCGTTTCACCGTATGAATTTTGGAGAATCACCTGTAAATCGTATGGCTAGCAGTGCATCGAAAAGGGATATGCACTAAGCGCGGTACAATATCTCTTAGCGATACACGAAATTAACGATGCCATTGAATCTCTATGTAAAGGGCAATTACTATCGTTGTCAAATTATACAAGGAAACGGATGACCTAGCTGGAATTTTTGATAAGTGGTCTGAATATTTATTGTTTTGTAAAAATTTTGAAGGATCATGTTGGATCATTATGTTTCAATATATAATATAAAATAAATTTGTATGCTACTTCTATCAAAATAATAGTTTTTTAATTGGAAAATACAAAACCAACCAATTCCCATGAAAAAAATTCTTATGGTGTTTTTTGACATTAGTTATGGGTTTTTTTCTCAGTCATTTAACAGGAATCGCTTTTCTGGGTTTTTATACCAATTGCATTTTTTCGACTAATAAAAACCATAATGGTAAATTTACCAGCGAACCGGAATTTGGCCGGTTGTGTTTACCGCATGCAAGTTTGGAAAATCGGTTTTAAATAACGAACTACCTTTTCCAGAAGATTGTACAGTTGGAAATAACAAAATACCATTTATTTTTTTTAGTGACGATACATTTCCTTTGCATAAAAGAATATTGAAACCGTATGTGCCACGCAAGCCTCAATGTTTGACCGAATCAGAACGCATATTTAATTATAGTCCAGAAATATTAGCCCAGAATCGATGTTCTCCAGTCAACTGCATTCTGTAAATGCTGGGCGGCAGACTAATTTTGGAAAATTTGTGCGGGATACCGTAAAAGAATATGTAAATTCCAAATCAGGATCGTTGGAGTGGCAGCGTAGATCGGTTTTTTTTAAAGAAAATTAAAAATAGTTTTTAAATGTTATAACATATTTAATAAAAATTAAAGTTAAAAACTATATCTACATATTCAATTTAATAATTTCATCCATTATTTGTTGTTGAAATTTTATGTTTAATAATTCAATGGTGTCGTCTGGCAATTTCTGCAGCATTTTGTCTAAATTATTCAGGATAATGTAATGTTTCAAAGGCGGTTGGGTAGATTCTGATTTATTTTTTTTGGAATTAATATATTCATTGATAGTATTAGACATTTTATCTGTAGCACTATTCATCATTGGAGTTTTTTTTGCCTTTTTCTCCATCTATTTTGAAAAAATATGTACGAAATTTATAATCCATTATAATAAAACCATTAAGACTATATATAATTAATTAATTATATATATTTGAATCGTCATCTCCGGTTGTACTGGTAGAAATGATCCTAAATATAAAATAGACGGTTCTAAAACATTTTCATATTTAACAATTTATTCATGATGCTTACCGTCTTCGGTTTTCAGGAGCAGCTGACATCAAAAATGCCATATCTTTGTTGAAGTCCCAGTCTATAATCTCCCACTCCTCTTCTAGTTATGTAAAATCTTCTATATCTGATGCAGCACTACCAGATTTAGGCATTTGTTTGTTTCGTCCTCTGTGATAGCGCATGCTGTCTCTAAGTGATTTCCATGTAGCTTTGCACTTCCTTACTTAATTAATTTAAATTAGTTAAAAAATCAAAGACACATCAAAAAGAATATTTACCCGATTTATCCATGTCGCTTGCTACTTGGCTCCAATTACCAGCAATAGAATTAACATTTTTATGGTGCTTATCGCCTAGGTCCCAAATACTTGGAAATGTTTCCACTAAAGAACATAATTTTTTTTTCTTCACTAGAAAATCCTTTTTTTTTTATTTCACTGTTTGTATTTCTTGCACTAAGTTTCTTTTTCATGGATTCTTTTGACTCCTTTTCAGTAGGTTCTATGACCTCATCATTAGTCTCTACGACCTCAATATTAGGTTCTAAGACGTCGTTGCTTTGAAAATTATTTGTAGTTTTGATATATTCATCGTAATCTTCAATTAAACATCGTATATCCGAATAATTCATTTTGAATATACACTTTCGCGGCGTCCTATTATAACAGCTGTCAAAATTTATCTTACAATTAATGTACCGTGCGATAAATAGCTGCTAAATTCAGTGTAGACTTGTTAGTAGCACCATCTACATTACAATCCGCGCAACTATCATTTCACATTTTTTTAGCGTGAACTGCGTACCGATCAGCTAAATCGAAAGATAAATTTCACATTTTTTTAGCTGAGCTAAATTTTATGTCAAATTTGTATGGAAAATTTATCTTAGCTCGAGCTGCATACCGAGCTTTACACCAAAACAACCAATATTTTGCTTTTAAAAAAATGTTCTCTTTTTTTAGAGAAAGTTTCTCTTTTTCTTCTTTAGTCAAACATTCATGTTAAAATTCCAATTTAGCTTGACTTCGGATTCAAGAATTATTTTATGTATTGTAGTGTCTTGAAACAGACTACCAAAATACCGCCTTCTGCATTTATTTTATTCGCCGCGAGCACTTGAATTATAAATAAAATTTACAACACGGCATTTTGGCTTTTAAGACTTACTTACATCAAATCATTTGTAGTCAGATTCTTTGTATTTAATATGTATATTTCTAATATTATTTAATTGAATTTGTAATATATTTAGAGCACCAAAATGTATAACTTCCAAAATTGTAGAACCTTGTTAGTTGATCATAAGTATAAAATTGAACTGAATCACGATAAACCCTACGAAAAGAAAAAATAAATTTAGAATTTAGAAAAACGAACCGAATTTGCAAGTTCTATTGACCGATTGGAAACCAAATTAACCTAAAAAAGTTAATAGAAAGTAAAGGGTTGTACAAATGGGACTCCATGTTTGTTTTCTGTCATTTCATATCATTTTGTTAGATAAATATTTGCCATTTATCGCTATGGAGTCGTATTCAATTGAAGACCGTGTTAAAGTTATTCAAGATTACTTCAAAAATGGTGAAAAAATAAAAGACACGGTTCGAGCAATTCGTAAATATGTTGGTCGACATTACCGCCCAAATGAAACAACCATCGGTCGTTTGATGTGCAAATTTGAGGCTACGGGTTCTGTGGTGGATGCAACAAAACCTAGTAGACCAAAAACTTTTCTTACACCAGGGGGCCAATTTTGGTTGAAAATTTCCGGAAGAATTTCAGGAAAAATAACCGGAAGATATTAGTATTGTGTAAATGTATGTGTATGCGAATCCACGCCATATTTTATTTTTAACATTTGTTTTGTATTGGCATTTAGTTCAATTTGCTCATATATATGTATATATAATATAGAGTGTAATAAGTTTCATGTGTATGAATAAAAAAATAAAAATTATAAAGTTTGTTGAATGTGAAAAATGTTTTCTTTTATACCATTAAAATACTACGATCGAAAATTAAAAACAAAGAGGTACAATGAGTACTTGCGCGATACGCTAGATCCGTTCAATATATCCGACCGATGGTAAGTTTAATAAAATTTTCATTATTACATACAAATTTAAAAACATGTCAATTATTCTAATATAAAATAATGTTTTTAACAGTTTTATAGATAATTACCGTCTTCCGAAACAAATTGTGCACGAACTGATATAAAAAATAAAACCATTTGTCAACGAACCGGACAATTCATTAAGAATACCACTTCATTTAGAAGTGCTTTGCACGTTAAATTTGTATGCAAGTGGCAGCCATCAGCGTCGCGTTGGCTTAGATGATTTTGCCATTATGAGCCAGAGCAAAGTGTCCTTTAGCGTGACGCGGATTAGTCGAATTATAAGCACTAAACTGGCCCGGCAGCATATAGTGTTTGAGTCGAATTTAGCTGCAACAAACATCAAAAAACAAGAATTTCTTGAGAAATTTGGCGTACCCGGTATTATTGGTCTGATCGACTGTACGCACATTGCGATCGCCAATATTAATAAAATAACTGAATATGCTTACGTTAATAGGAAAGGATTCCATTCATTAAACGTTCAAGCCGTAAATAGATCTTTTTTATTCTTGTTTACTTGGAGCTATAATTTATAAAACATTTTATTTACAGATTTGTGATTTAAATTTAAAAATCCTTACTGTGAATGCGAGGTACCCTGGATCGATACACGACTCCCACATATGAGATTCGAGTAAAATAAAAACAGTAATGCAACGGATGAATGGACAAGACCACAAGTCATGGCTTTTTGGTAATATAATAATAATAATTTAATTTGTGTGTATTTAGTGCAACATAATTCTATTGCAGGTGACAGTGGGTATGCATTGAAACCCCATATGATGTTTCCATACCGTAGGCCCAATTCCAACGAAGAACATAAGATCAATGTAGCTCACGCCAAAATTCGCTCACTTCGTGCCAGTTAATAATGCAGACGACGAAGATTCTGGAGAAGAAAATCGGCGATTTATTGTAAATTATATCCAGGAGATGGGCCTCGAATTTTAATGTATTTTTTTTTAAATAAATAAAACATGATTTTTCTTCTAATTTCACGATTCTTTTAATTCAAATAAATGGTATTGACAACAAATAAAGGTATTAATAAAAATAAAATAAATAAAAATTGTAATTTAAGGCCTCCTCTCGTTTAATTTATTTAAAATTTGCCTCAATAAATCCACTGACTCTTGCTGTAATTGAAGGGACCGGATAACCGAGGTTACAGCTACACTATCTTGTTTTAAAAAAACAAATTTAAAATCACGTAGGAATATAGTACGTTTCATAGACAATACTTACATTTTGTGGATCATCTCTTTGCCGTAGTGGTCTGGGAGGCAAAACTTCAGCGATTCTTTGGCGCCGTAGTCTTGCTCGTCGAGCACTAACTGACAGGCTTTGTTCATTCAGCCTTTGAGGTCCATTTGCGGTGGAACATCCAGGGTGTGATGGCGGTGGTACTGTGGAATGTGGTAATGTGGAAGAAGTGGATTGCGTCTTATTTTGGTGGGGTTCTATTACTGATGATGAGGTCTGAGATAGTGGAAAAAATATAGGAGGGGAGGAGTTGAGTAATGAAGAAGTATGATGTGGTGATAAAATAAAAGATGAGACAGTTTGGTTTTGGCAGGATCTGGATGACGCAATGGGAGAAAATGCAGGAGAGGGTGGTGTGGAGTTTTCGGACTCAGGCTATTAAGTAAAATAAGAAATAAATTTTATATAGGTACATAAATAATAGGTTAATTTAATTTACCAATCCAACTTCAACAATATTGCGAGCCCCGTCTAAATTTTCCCTTCCACAAATATTAATAATTTGTTCATCCTCTTGCGTGAGGTTTGGAATCACTTCGAATCCACCACCCCCGGTTTCATTTCTGGCCGCTCTGGCTCTATTTAACTTCCGCTTAACGCCCTTTTTTAAATCTTGCCATCCCTAAAAATAAAAAAATTATTATTTATTGATTTTGTAAAAATTTTTTGTATTTAATTATCTTACCCGTTTCCACTACTCCACACTTTTAGGATAAGTCGATCCATTATTTAATTGAGGGCTTATTTCGCTCCACAGTTCAGCTTTTCGACAATTTCCACTAGCGGCACCAAATCCGAATAGTTCTGCAAAATTTATTTCGACAAAATCGATCAAAATCCTTTTCTGCTCTAAGTTTATTCTATTCTGTAATAAAAATTTTAAAATAAAAATTAATTATAAAATTTATAACGTTTAAAAATACTTAAAACAAAATATACTAGAAAAAGGGACTTCCCCAAAATCCCATAAAAATAGAAATATTTCAAAAAAAATTTTGCTATTTAAATAATTTTTTTATCTTTATTATTTATTATTACTCGTATAATCATAATTTTGTTTTGAAAAAAAAAATAATTATAAATCTTAATATTTATTATACGAAAATTATATGCACATTAAAAAACGGTCATATAATTTTGAGTTTTGCTTACCATGTTGCTCGATGACTATCAATTAATATAAAATAAACTACGAACTAACCAAAAATAAGAATTTATCCTTCGCAGTAACAAGGGAAAATGTCTCATGTAAGAACCCAACACACTAAAAATTTGAACCGATTCACCCGATTCAATTATTTTTAGTACTAACCAACAAAAAATGTCACACTAACACAACAAAGTTAAATAACAGCACACAACAGCAATTAGTATATTATCCGCCTTGTACGTATACGAGTACGTATATGAGTCAATTTTCGACCTAAATTGGCCCCCAGATAATATCGCTGTTGTGAGGCAAGGTGTGAGAGATAATCTGAAACAACAACGCGAGTTTGTTGCGAATTATTCACGAAGACTTGAATTTACACGCATACAAGATCCAATTAACACAGAAGATCAAACTAATTGATCATCATAAATGTTGTGTGTTCACCGGTTGGCTCTTAAAGCACCGTGCAATTGATGGCCAATTGACAGTGGGACCAATGGGACAGTGAACAAGTATTATTATCGTATTTGTATCAACGGAAATCCATGTGAATACCAAGAGCAGCCGTTTCCTCAAAAAGTGACTGTTTGGTGTGTTTTTTGGCATCATGGGACCTTATTTTTCTAGCAAATGAAGACGGAAACGCAGTTATCATCAATTCTACACGAAACCAAGCAATGATAACGGACTATTTTTTGCCTCAGCTTGATTGAATCGACTTGTGTGATGTTTATTTTCAACAAGGCAGCCATAGAATAGAACTAGCCATATTACGCGCGAGAATTTCTACAAATTGCAACGGTTCTTCAAAAATCGCTAAATTTCGCGTCGCGGAAATTTGAATTGCGTAACTAGAATGAATCGAATAATGTTGCCACGTTGAATAAATTCGATTTATTGTTAACTATTTGATTAATTTAGCAATCGCAACTTAAGCTGTTTTGCTTTGGCAAAGTCCGCTTAGCTTTGAATAATAAAATATTAGAGACCAATTTAGCAATATTTGCTTGTGAATTTCCACAATAATTGTTCATCACAGTTGGCGAATTTATCAGTAGTAATTAAAGTAGAGTTGGCTTTAACTAAAACTAAAAAAAAAAATAAGATTTTCATAAAACCGATTCAGATTAACCGATTCAAGTTATCTGAAGCTATAATTGTCCTCGCCCAGCAACACATAAAATAAAAATAGTGTACGATGGAATAACCACGATCCACCCTAATCAGTTGGAAATTTATCACTCAAATATAGAATATCTCACAGTTCACTATGCATGTACATACATATTAAGTGGATTTTTTACCTGTACATGACACCCGTTTACGTATTCTATAGCATACGTACTTTAATGGTTATAATTAGTTTTCTCCAGTATTTCCTTAAACATATTGTTTAATATTTATTAGCACTGCAGGCAAAATAACATATATTACAACAAAACAATTGCTCAATCCTTTTAAGACACCCATAACAATAACACATAATTATATATACGTATTATGATGTTGTGTTTATATTTTTAATATATAAGCACAACATACCGAAACCGTATTTATATTTATTAGATGTATTTATAATGTGATAGGTATCCCTAATGTTATAAATGGAATGTACGTGATTTTAGCATTATGTTTCCGTTTTTTACTATAATGCTTCTCTAATAGCCACTAGCCCAAATGAGATTTGTGCCATTTCTGTGTAAGATGTTTAAAACAAGTCTTGAAATACTTTTATGTAAGGCTTTGCTCCGGGTTAGTCAAACTTCTAAACTTCTTTCAAATTATAAGGCTTTGAATTTGGATCCCGAACTGGGCCCCTATTATGAAATTTTTCCGACGTCGAAAATCCAGCTCGCGTCGGATTATCATATTATGAAACTAAAAAAATCCGATCCGCGCGGATTTTATACTATTATGAAATAAAAATCCGAGCTAGCGGATTTTACGTCAAAATTCAATTGTCAAATCCGACACCTAGTTAGGTGACGGATATTGTACTCGTAGTATACGCACGGAAATTAGATCGTAGCTCATACTTTTTATGTTATTTAATTATTTAAAAATTTAATATGTTTTTAAATGTGAGCTACATCGGATCCGCTCGAAACGCGATATTTTAAAACGCGATATTTCGAAACGAGATATGACAAAACGAGATATGGTACAAAACACAATATTTTAAAACGCGATATGGTACAAGACGCGATATGGTACCAAACGTGATATTTCAAAACGCGTAGCGACGGGAGCGTAGCGACCCGATTTGTACCGATCCTATATACTCTCGCTCCTATCGATTTTTAAATTCCTATAAACTGAAATTAAATTTCCCCTTCACCCGACTGATATAACCCGATCCTAAATTCCCGTTTTGTACCATACCGCGGTTTGCACCATATCGTGTTTTGAAATATCGCGTTTTGAAATATCGCGTATTGTACCATATCGCGTTTTGTACTCTATCGTGTTTTGAAATATCGCATTTTAAAATATCGCGTTTTGATAATTCGCAATTGAAATATTCATATAGAACCGACAAATCAGATTGTATGTACCATTGCGGGAATATCCTCACATTTATTTACATTATAAAAAAGTGATGTGTCATCAGCAAATAATCGAATTTTACCATACAATTTCCATTTACAAATGTCATTTATAAAAATTAGGAACAGTGTTGGACCCAGAACACGCAAGGTAGTGTTCTGGGTCCAACACTGTTCCTAATTTTTATAAATGACATTTGTATAAATGACATTTGTACTCCAGAAGTGATTGGTTGAAGAGAACTAGAATGTCCATAAATGGAAACGTATTGGAATCGATTGACCAGATAACTCTTCAATAAATTAAATGGAGTTCCTCTAAATCCATATTGATACAGCTTCTCAAGTAAGATTGTATGGTTTTTATATGATAAATACATTTTATATCATATTGTTATGAAAAAAATAAAAATAATATTTTGTGCTGAACTGTGTAAGACCTTAAGCGGTCACGAATTATAATTTGCATTAAAATCTTATTAATAATGCATAAATGTCCGTAGCCTTTTTCAACTCGAGAAAGGTAGTACGTAGAAAGTTGATCGGTTACAGTTCTTTTTTTACAACTATTACACTTTTCTTAAAATTATGCTGCTTATATACTAGTCTTAGGTCTAATTTGTTAGGCTCCGCCTACTGTAGTTATTGTTGTCTATAATTAGGTGGTAAATCTTGTTGTACGTTGTGGGCTTTGTATTTTTAAATCCCGAATTCTTCAAGTGTGTGGAGTATGTGTCCTTTTCTGGCTTTATGTAACACGGCTTATCCTACCTGCTATTTGAATACTATTGCAATCTACTTTCTTTTTCTATCAAAATTTGCCAAGATGGAGTCTGGTGTGGTAAACTTGCTATAATTTGATGTTTTGAAATCATTATTTTATCGATAGTCTAGACTACTAGTCATTTGAATAAATACTTAAAATGTCAGTAGACGCCATATTGAAATAGAAGAAACGTCAAAATATGCCTGCTATATACATGCTATCAAGTTCTGCCGACATAGCATGTATTCATAACATACGCATAGCAAATAAATATTATTGAGAGTCTAAACTTGCCATTTGGTCGAAATTTTCTAGCATAACTAGATAGCAATAGCAGGTGGAGAGTCCATGTAATATTGTTAGGTTGTGTTCAAAGTCTGTGAATTGACGTTTTCTGTTTTGATGTGTTGTGCGTAGTTCTATTTTGGATCTGTTGTTGTAATCCTTTTTATCGTTCTCTCGTCCGTAATCGCCTCAACTCAAAATAATTAGACTAATAGTCATTACTTTTCTTTTTATAAAATTTATTTTAAATTCACATATAAATTCGCATATATTTTTCTATTGCTTTCAATTATTTTTTTATATCCTACGTCGACTACGATCGGATTACATCTCAATCTTTTTTCTAGATGAACATTTTATTTTAGGTTTGCATTACATATAATTCAAAAGTGTTTTTTTTTATATATATATGTATAATTATTATTTATTTTTTTGTTACATCAGTCGGCCACGCTATATACGTAGGCGTCCTCGCCTTCTAAAATTTAACGATTATTATAAATATATATATAAAAAAAATATAGAAAAGTTGAGCATTAGAAGTTATATTTTTTTTTTAATGTCAAATTCAAACGTAAGCTTTTATATTCACCATTCCATTGCTCAAATTTTCTTTACAATTCTTTATCACACATTAACAGTTTTAATTCCAATTACAATGCTAATTAAATTTCCCTTTTTTTATATATAGATATACAGTTATTTTGCGTCAAGATCATTACTCCTTACAATTTTCTTTAATCTATCTATTGAGACAACAGCCTCATACTTTCGAGACGACTGTTGCTCTCCTTCTATATCCTTGACTATATATCGATCTTTATCCAGAACTTTATCGATCATATAGGGCCCACTATAATTACAACTCAACTTCAAGCTAGATCCAGTAGAAACTGGATTCCACCTAACCATCACTATATCCCCCTTTATGTATGAGCCCCCCTCTCTTCGTTTTCTATCATAATATTCTTTCTGCTTACCCTGATCTTTGACTATCAATTCTGATACTTGGTTAAAATCTACCGCTTTATCATTACCTACTTCCCTATTTATACTGTTAATCTCGCATGTCAGTGGATTGTCTTTTGGTCCAATTGGCACATATCGAAACACTAAATTAGCAGGTGTCTTTTGCGTAACCCGATGAACCGTATTATTCATTGACCACATAACTTCTAAGAGTTTAGTATCCCAATCACTACACTCGACTCCAGTGGATAAAGTCCTTAACCCTGTCAGAATAGTTTTGTTGGCAACCTCGGCTTGTCCATTAGCCCGAGGTGTATGTGATCCTACCTTGACATGCTGGATATTATAACTCCTGCACATCTCTAAAAAGGGCCTACCCGTGAAAGCACCTCCTCTATCTGAAATTATACGTTGCGGCCTACCATAACAGAACATGAACTCTAAAAATGTATTCATAGTTTCCACTGATTCTACCGTTTTAACTGCCTTAAGCCAAGTAAACTTGGAAAACCCATCCACAATACACAAGACGTATTTTCTTTTGTCTTTGGTTCTCACAAACGGTCCCAAGTGGTCTACATGAACCGTTACGAACGGAACATTTCCTTTGTCAAGTGGATGCAAGAATCCCGGAGGCTTGCCCGTTGGGACTTTATAGTAAAGGCAATTAATGCATCTATTAATATACTTAGAAACTTGTTCTCTCATTTTGGGAAAATAGTAAGTTTCCTTTAACTTTGACAATGTTTTGTCCACACCCATATGTGACACATTGATGTGAGCCTCGTTAATCAGATATGACCTTAATTCCCCTGGAACGTATAACCTCCATCTTTCTTTCGAAATTTTATATAATCTACCCTTATAAACCATATATTTATTTTTTAAATCTTCATTCACATCTAAGTTTTTTATGATCTCTTTTATTTCCTTACATCCTCTCTGCATACAAGCTACCCAATCAGTGTTTACGCTTATCCCTAACACTATATTCTCATCTTCTATAGGATACCTTGAAAAGGCATCTGCAACTTTATTAACTGACCCCTTTTGATACTCAATCCTATAATCGAACTCTAGTAATTTCATAAACCATCTCGCGACCCGCGGATTTAAATCTCTCTTTGACTCCATCAGCTTTAAACTGTTACAATCAGTCCTTATTACAAACGGTATTCCCAATAGATATATTCTGAATTTTTCCAATGCACTAACAATAGCTAAAGCCTCAAGCTCGATGCTATGATATCGAGATTCTTCTGAAGAAGTCCTTCTACTATAATACGCTACTGGGTGTAACTTATCATTCGTTTGTTTTTGAAGCAAAACAGCCCCAATGCCTATTGCACACGCATCGGTATGTAATTCTGTAGCTGATGCTGGGTCAAACACCTTCAAAACAGGCGATGACACAAGTACCTTCTTAATCGACTCAAATGCCTGTTGTTGAGAATCTTCCCACATGAAATTCGAATTTTTCGATAACAAATCTGTAAGTGGACGCGCTATGACAGCAAAATTCCTTACAAAACGTCTAAAATAGCTTGCAAGGCCCAAAAAACTTCGAACACTCTTTTGATCTTTCGGTGGTGGAAATTTGACCAAACTCTCGATTTTAACCTGACCCGGCTGAATTCCATCCCCACTTATTTCGAATCCTAAATAATTTATTTTTCTCATCAAAAACCTACACTTGCTTAAATTGATTGTCAGATTACTTTCTCGGATAACATCCAATATAATCTTTAAATTTTCTATTCCTTCTGCCCTTGTTTCGGTAGCTATCAATATATCATCAAGATATGCCACTGCTACACTAAATCGTAATCTACCCAAAATCATATTAATTAATCGCTGAAATACCGCTGGGGCGTTACAAAGCCCAAAGGGCATACGTTTGAACTGGTAATGCCCATCCGGCGTTATAAAAGCTGTTTTATCTCTACTTTTCTCTGAAACGGGGACCTGATAATAACCTGAGTATAAATCTAAACTCGTAAAATAGCTCTTTCTTCCTAACCTATCTAACTGGTCGTCTATTCGAGGAATGGGATAGTGATCTTTGACGGTATTACTATTTAATTTTCTGTAATCTATACATAAACGATACTCACCGGTCTTCTTCTTGACCAATATTATAGGGCTGGCATATTCTGATGAACAATCTTCGATGACGTCATTTGATTTTAAATCTTCGATCATCTCTTGTACTTTCCCTAGTTCATAGTGACTAAGACGGTATGGGCGATAATAAACTGGTTTGCTTGGCTCCTTTAGTTGAATCTCCATTTGAACTTTGTCAGTTAGACCCAACTGACTCATGTTTGTTGAAACTACATCCTTGTATTCGTTCATAATTTTCAATACTTCGGATTTATCATCGTCTGTAACTATTTGCTGGCTTTCAATTTGACGTTGATTCTTATTGTAATTCGAAGCGCCTCTAATTTCGTCATAGGGTATGCACACCATAGCTCTGGTGAGCACGGAACCCTTCTTAATGTCAATCGGATTATCGGTGAAGTTAGCAACTGGAACTATAGATGATTTCTTCGTTGACTGTATTACACAATTCGGAATAGCTGTTCCATTTTCTTGTAAACGATTGTCAACATGCAAAACTTCATCCCTCTCAAAATCGGTTGCCACTTGAATGTGACCTACATAACCGCTAGGTATCACTGTAGTCTCCTTTGCGATTAAATTTGTTTTCCCGGTACTATATCGTACCCCAATTTTGTTAAAACCACTATCCTCCCGTTGTTGAATACTAAGCCCATCTGAATTGGCGATAATATGCACATGTGGTTGTTCGGTAAATGAATGCCCAACTAATATTGGTACACTCTGGAATTCGGGTTTCACTATGAAAACTTTCACCTTCGCTGATACATCGCCTACTTTAAGAACGAGAGTTGTAACACCAACTGGCTGCACTTCCCCACCTCCATAACCTTTTAATTTAACAAGGTTCTCGTCCTCGTAAAAGGTTACACCAATTTGATCTGCAATATCACTTCTTAAAACTGTACAGCTGCTTCCCAGGTCAACGTAACAATCTATGCTTTCGCCATTTATCTCTGCTTTCTTGAAAAACTTCTGATGAGTGTTAACCTGTACATGCAACACTTTTGGGTTTTCATTCGATGAACTATAAGTTGGAGAATTGCTAGGCAATTTATTCGTTCCACAGTTTCTGGCAAAGTGACCCTCTTTACCACACTTAAAACAAATTAGTTTTTTCATAACATTTGCGGTATCCGTACCATCGGTCCGCCGTATTGAAATAATGCTATTCGTCTTATTACGCATCTGATTTACTCCTTTGTATTGATTCGTTGAACTAACTAAGCTTCTTAATGCTTGATTTTTTTCTGTCCTGTAATAATTATCAGCTTCTTTTAAATCGATTAAAAGTTCGGACGGTCTATCATATCTTCTTAATGGTCCTAAGAAACTGCGATATCGACTGTCATGTAATCCATCTACGATTAACTCAATAATTTCATCATTCTTCATACCAGCTTGATTACACAACGACAGCTTTTGGAAATAATATGGTAAAATTTCTTCACCCGCTTTCCGTCTATATGATTCTGCTCTTCTCCGCCTTTCTAATGCGCTTCCGTTTGTTGGAAAATTCTCGAGTAGTAGCTTTCTCCATTCCCGCCACTCGAAATTGACTCTTCCTAAACCATCCAACCAAACTTTTGCAGATCCAACTAATTTTAACAGTGCAAAGTGTCGTGTAGCTAAATCCGACATATTATATATTTCACTATATTCTTCGACTCTTGAAATCCATGAGGATACATCCCCTAGACCATCGAACTCAGGAAGAAGCTTCGATATGTCGCTGAATCCTTTCGAGTCGACCGCTCGATTCTCATCCGGCATAGATGAACATACTCGTATATCACTATTCGACCTATCACGTCGATGTACTTCATTCTCCATCGTTGAGTGTGGATTTCTATTTTTTCTGGGTGCCATGATAACATATACGATACCACGTTGTACGTAAAAGCTAACCTTTTAATGTGTTTCACCAAAACTTATGAGATTCTCCAAAATCTCTAAACAATCACCAAATTGTTTACTTATCAATAAAGATTCACCAAAATCTTTAAAACGTTTAATAAAACACTTAATTTAGTTTCTTGTCCAACACGCGGTTTCACAAAAATTTATATAACGATGTTATTTTAATTTTTTTTTTTATTTTAATCCCACTTCTGAAATCTGTTGTAATCCTTTTTATCGTTCTCTCGTCCGTAATCGCCTCAACTCAAAATAATTAGACTAATAATCATTACTTTTCTTTTTATAAAATTTATTTTAAATTCACATATAAATTCGCATATATTTTTCTATTGCTTTCAATTATTTTTTTATATCCTACGTCGACTACGATCGGATTACATCTCAATCTTTTTTCTAGATGAACATTTTATTTTAGGTTTGCATTACATATAATTCAAAAGTGTTTTTTTTTTATATATATATGTATAATTATTATTTTTTTTTTTGTTACATCACTGTTACGTTTATATCTTTGGTATGTTCTTTTAAACATCTTAGAAATGATCTTCCTGTTTGTTCTATGTAAAATTTATTGCAATCATTGCATGAGTACACGCCTGTATCTAAGAATTGTCTATGTGGTTTGTTTTTTAGTTTTTGTTGTAATTTGTTGTTATTTCTAAACGCTATTTTATATCCGAGTCTATTGAAGGTTTTTGTACGGCTTTGTGTGTTGTTTTGTTGAATTCTACGCTCACGTATTTTGGAGAGGTTCTATCAGTTTCTGCTAGTGTAGTAATGTTTTGTAATTGTATTTTTGCTTTGTATTTATTAATTCTATTGTACAATGTTGTATCGTATCCGTTTTTGTTGGCAATGTGCTTGATAATGTTTAATTCTTCGTTGAAATCTTCAGTGTGCATCGGTATATTATTTAATCTGTTGATCATGTGGTTGTATGCTGATATTTTGTACTGGTATGAATGCTGTGAGTCATTAGGATTGTATGATCTGTATCGGTGGGTTTTCTGTATGTTTTGAAGGCGTGTTTTAAACAAACGTAAAGCACGCCTTCAAGATTGGGGTATATGGTGCATGCCTAGGGTATATAGAATCAAAGCAATCCTTAATATGAAAGTTAATATTGAGACGTTACAAAACATCTCTAGTAGAATGCATCAATGTTACAACTGTCAGGCGTATAACCACACACACAAATACTGTAATAGGGAGCCCAGATGCGTAAACTGCGCTGGGAAATATCTATTGCAATAAAAGTAAACGAAAACAGTGAAATACATACACTGTGGCAATCATCACCCAGCAAATTACAGAGGCTGCGAGGTAGCGAAAGAGCTGAGAAGAATGATAGACAACAAGAGAAATCAAACAAGTGAGGATGCAATCCTACTCAAAACAAATAGCGCCAAAGTACGAGAAGGCATAACAAATGCACAAATGGCTAACCAAAACGAAAATTTCAAGAACGCACCGAGTCAGGGAAACCATGTCCTGCAAGAAATACTTCAGAAGATAAACGCTATCAATTCGCATCTGGCTGGGCAGGACCAAATACTAGAATATATGGGCGAGCTACTGAAAAAACAAGAACAGAGACTAGGAACACTGGAAAATACATCGATGAGCCAAGATAAAAGAATAACGGATGCTTCAAGTAAAACTAGAGAAATTATTGACTACATTAATTCTAGTCAATACAAGCTTAACAAGAATAAATAATGACACACTATTTAAGAATTGCTACCTGGAATGCAAATGGCCTAGCGGAACGCATTTCAGAATTAGAAGTATTTTTAAAAACAAAAAAAATTGATATATGTCTAATCTTAGAAAATCATTTTACCAGAATCTCGTATGCCAAAATACGTGGATACCAGTGCTATCAAGCCCTACATCCAGCAGAAAGAGCTCGAGGCGGGACAGCAATCTTTATTAAGGATACTATAAAACACCACGAAGAATTAAAAATAGGAGGGAAGGAGGAGCTATAAGGACAGTAAAATGTGAGCTTCACTCCAGTAGAAAGCCAACCTACTGGCCTACGGACCCTTCTGGATTTCTATATATCAAGAGGTAACTCCGAAAATTACTTAGCAGTTGAAAATGAAGAAGGGCTATCGTCAGACCATTTACCAGTTTTAATGACAATAAGTGACGCGGTAATAAGGAAAGCAAGCACTCTAAGACTAACAAATAACAAAACCAACTAGGAATACTTTCGACAGCTGGTCGGAGAAAGCATTAACCTACAGGTGCAGATCTCGAACGCTTACACGATAGAAGAAGAACCAGAAAATCTCATTGAAATTGTGCAAAAAGCGGCCTGGGAAAGTACTCCTGATCAGCAAGAAATATTACAAAAAGTACAAATAATAGTAAAATAATTTTTAATTTATCGAGCGGGACGAAGAAATAATGTATGTCTCTGTATATACTATCCAGTTGAATTGAGAGAGTTGGTTAACGAAAAAAGAAGAGCTCGTAAGACTTGGCAGAGAACCAGAGCCCCTGAAGACAAAATAATTCTAAACAACTTGTGCAACAAACTTAAATTACTCATAAAGGAGATTAAGGATGAGTCAGTTGCAAGTTTCCTAAGTAATCTGACAGGTAAACCTGACAAACTATTCTCTGTGAAAAGCCACCAAAGGTTTAAAAATGCCTAAAATGCAAGTGCTACCCATTAGAATGGTTGATGGAACCTGGGCTCGCAGCGAAAAACAAAAAGCTGATCTGTTTGCCGAACACCTAGAAAATACCTTTAAACCACCAACTGGACAAGCGTATAATGAATATCTAACACCTATAAGCCCAGGTACATAGAATTACTGATGCAATTGAGGACGCGCTGGAAAAAAAGGAAGTATGTTCAGTAATATTCTTAGACGTAGCCCAAGCATTTGATAAGGTTTGTCACCGTGGTCTAGAATTTAAGCTCCAACGAGATTTGCCAAAACAACATTTTGAATTGCTAAAGTCTTACATCAATGACCGTTACTTTCGGGAAGACAGGAAGGGGAATACTCAAAACTAAATAAAATATTGGCAGAGATTCCACAAAGCAATGTTCTAGGGCCCGTATTATACCTCCTGTATACAAATGATCTACCAAACATACAAGAGAACGTTTGCTGATGACACAGCTGTTATAACCACCGATGCTAGTATTGTTGAGTCCACAAGGAAACTACAAAATGCTGTTAATATAGTGAATAACTGGTCAAAACAATGGAAAATAACACTTAACGAATCGAAATCAACGCATATCACCTTTACAAAGAGGAAATTAGAATGTATTCCGATTAGACTGAATTCACAACAAATTCAAAGACTCTAAACTCAGGTGGAAAGAGCATGTTAAATTGAAAAGGCAAGAACTGAATTGAATTCAGAATATTGCACTGGCTTATAGGAAGAAACTCCGAACTGACAACGCACAACAAACTGCTTTTATATAAACAAATCCTAAAACCTATCTGGACGTATGGTATTCAGCTTTGGGGCTGCGCAAGGAAAACTACAGTGAAAGTCATTCAAACATTTCAAAACAAAGTACTACGTAGCACGTAGCATTGTGAATGCTCCTTGGTATATTAGAAATGACAATCTCCATCGAGAATTAAATATGAAATACATCAGCGAAGAAATACAAAAATTTGCAAGGATTCATGTACTGCAACTGCAGCAGCATGACAACGAGGAGCTGCGGAACCTACTGGATCGCACCAATGAACCAAAGAGCCTTAAAAGAACAAAGCCTTTAGAATTAGTGGGTCCTTGAGCCGCTTAAATCAAAGCACTGGCAGAGCTGAGCTGGGACGAACCGATAGGTCTCACCCACAAGAATAGACTACTAAACTAATAAAACAATTACTAGATAATCCATATGATTAGTTGTTTGTAATATTATACAGAAATATAGATTGCTTAAATAAAAATAAAAATTATTTAAATTTAACCGGAAATAGCTAGTTTTATTTATGGACAATTAATACTTAAAAAAAAAAAAAAAAAAAAAAAAACCCGTTTAGCTAATCTCGAAGTTGACACATTAAGAGAAAAAATGATTAAACGCGTTTAGCTAATCGCTAGTCTGCCAAGGGTATAAGGAATAACCTATAACAATAAGATCAACATCGATCCATTAGTTTTAGGACGTAGCTATCATTTTATTTATATAGATGATAATTTATTAGAAAGGCTAAGGTAAGACTCGTTTAATCTCTGCACAGCTGTTGAATGGTAAAATCCCAAAAAATCGAAAGTTTAAAGTTTTCTTAATGTTAATTTAATATATGAGTCAAGATGATCAATCCCCTCATAGATCTAAGAGTAGCGTTTTGAAATAATGTAAAGGGTTATCCAATTCAAGGTTGATAAAGTAAACTTAAAAAAAACACACAAAATATTCGGAATGTATTGTAATTTTTATTTCATTTTACAGATTGATCCTTGCCATTTTTAGTTAAACAAGATATCATTCAAATGTCCTCCACGGGACTTCTTACAGGCCTTGATTCTTTTGAGGTAATTTTCAATGACTTTTCGGCACATTTCGGGCGGTATCTCGGCCATTACCTTACGAATATTAGTTTTCAATTCGTCAAAAGTTTGAGGATTGTTTGCGTAAACACGATCTTTCGCGTAGCCCCACAAAAAGAAATCCAAAGGCGTTAAATCACAGGATCTTGGAGGCCAATTGACATCAGCCAATCGCGAAATCAAACGTCCAGGAAATTTCTCTTGCAAAAGATCTCGATTTGCTCGTGTTACGTGACTGGTTGCTCCATCCTGCTGGAACCACATATCGTCAAGATCATAATCTTCGATTTTTGTAAAAAAATAATCGGTTAACATGAGGTCATAGCGCTCAGAATTGACGGTAACGGTTCGTCCATGGTTGTTCTCAAAAAAATACGGCCCAATCACACCACCAGACCACAATGCGCACCAAACAGTGACTTTTTCCGGGTGTAATGGCTTCTCTACAATCAATTGTGGATTTTCTGAGCCCCAAATTCTACAGTTTTGCTTATTAACGTATCCACCAAGCGAAAAATGAGCTTCATCACTGAAGAAAATTTAGTTCGAAAAATCAGCATCGACGGCCTGTTTTTCCGCGTTTAATTTTAACGCGTTGGTCGATTGTTAAATGCTCCATATTCTTAAATGGCAGAATGTCAACTAAATAAATGACAGCGTACTTGACGTTTATCTTTGACAGATGTCGGTATACAGATTTCTACTTTATCAACCTCAAATTGGATAACCCTGTATAATCATATATCTCGTTACGCGTGTGGCTATGTCACAAAATCTATAGGATTCGCCCGGATCTAATAATAATCAAATAATACCACAGATACGTAATAAATAAATAGGACAAGTTAATCGTAACCAAAGTAAAGTGGCTGTTTACAGCACTCTTATTTTGGTCAGAAGTGCCAACATCAAAGGCATCCATACACAAAACCACTGGTATCCTGAAATGTGATACAAAATTTAAATTGTCTCTTAATATATTTTTGAAAGATTAATGACTCCGTTCTCGACCGATTTACAAATATTTGAATTTCATTTTGTGAACATTTCATAAACTGTAAACCTTAGAATACAAAAACAAATTTAACAAATCTTATAACGTTCGTACTCGTAGTTTTTGAAAGCTTTAAATAACATAAAAAATGCGAATATCGTAGCACATAAAATTACATTCGCCTCTAGCAAGGAATACACAACCAACCCAACTTTTAACTCAACAGTTGGAAAAAAGATTAAGCGACCTGACATTTATTTATTTATATGGGTGTTTTAACCCCCTCGAGTGGAACAAATTAATTTCATATTCAGTGAAAACACACAACATAATATTAATCTCTTTTTCCCATAATATTGTTCCAGAATACGGTGACATGTCGTTTGCATTATTACATTACAATGTATTTACCTATGCCCTTGAGGTATATCACTCCTTAAAGTGATTACAAGTAAATTATTTTTATTAAATTTTTTGGATCTTGTAGTTTATTCTGTCCATAATATATGTATATTTCATTATTCGAGGTTCCTGTCTTACAATATTTTATGACAATTTAAGTGAGATAATTTATCTTTACACGAATAATTCCCTAATCACTCTCGTTATTTGAAAAGGGATTTAATATTGTTACTGGTTAGGGAACATTATGTATGATGGACCTAGCAGAACTAATTTAAAGACTCATTATTTAACCTAAATCTGTATTAAATGGAATTTTACTAGAAATATTTGATAAATGTTAAAATTTTAACCAATAAAATATTAAGCGAGGATTGATTAAGTCGCGGCGTTGAACTCAGTTCTAAATACACTTCAATACAACATATTTCATCGGTGCACCAGAAGAGTGACTCAAAAATCGTCATTTTTGAGTTATTTGTAAAATTTTCTAGCTAAATATTATATATGTATTTGTATGGGAAAGAACGACAAAATAATAATTTCAAAAATAACCGACAGATTGCGATTGTGTCGTTCTTCCGATCAATACAAAACGGTTATTTATTTTTCAGGAAGAGCGACACGAGACTAGTTTTGTGTTGATTATTAAGATGAACTGAACAATAATTTTCTGAACAAATGACATAAAACAAATTTGTGACGAATTAAGTCTTGTAATACTGGGTCTTCCAGCAGTTTTTCATCCACCAAAAAACCAGCAAAAACCATCGGACCACCATGTAATGATTGTTTTCGGCACAACAAAATTAGAGAAGAGCAATGGTAGGAATTTGTTTACACATTATTGGGCATTAGGAGATTTACAAAGGAGAATCTTTAACTGATAGAAACCTAAATACCCATACGTACGCGAAGGCAGTCATATAAAATTGAACAATTCGTTTAACTTTACCCTTATAAGAAGATAAGAGTATGCAAGACCTATTTTAAAGGTACGATTGCTATTTCCGACAGGCCGTTACGCACGGTTTAAGAAAAAAAATAGGGTCACACGTTGAGACGAGAGAAATATGGTCACCACTTAAGACGCAATGATGGAATTAAACAAGCAGCACGTCATTACATCAACTCTGGGATGGAGAGTCACTATTGTCGGAAAGACTCAAAACGAGAATTCATTGAAGGTGGGAAGTCAGTAGCAGACTTGCATAGAGACTACTGTGAACAATATGACGAGCAACACGCAAACTATCTGATGTGCTCCCGCATTTCGGACCACGAATTGAACATTGCTTTCCATCGACCATCGAAAGACCATTGCCAGGAGTGCGTAACATTTTAAAATGCTTCTGAAGAGGAGAAGGAGTGACTAAAAGAAAACCATAATAGACATCTAGTAGAAAAGAATTTGTCACGCGATGAAAAGAAAAGTGATAAAGAGAGTGGGAGTAGTAATTTGGTTGTAGCGATTTACGACTTGGAATGTATAATTTTTTTTTTTTTTGATTATGGTGCCAATGGCTTTATTCTTGAATCTTTCTACATAAGAAGGAGTGTTCAAGTGTTCAAATCTTAAGCAATTACAAGTTTTAACCAATGTTAATACTTAATAAGTGTTCACAATTTAATTTAGATCCTACCTATAAGCGTAATCTATACATTTAATGATTTTACTGCTCTTCTCAGTCGTTTAAATCGTGTCTGTTTTAGTATATCCCGGGCCAATTCGTTGGGGTGTCCCTGAAGGATTAAGTAGTATTTCGAACTAAATTCGTTGATTGTTTCTTTAACTGTTTTAATACCAAGGTCGTCGTGTATGTTAGTATTTCGGATATACCATGGAGCATTAGCAATACATCGGAGTATTTTCGCTTGAGTTCGTTGCAGGAGTTCTCTATTTTAGGCACTGGTGGATCCCCATAACTGAATACGATAGGTTCATATTTGCTCGATTAGCGCTTTGTATAGTAAGACCTTATTGCCTAATGATAACTTTGATTTTCTTCCTATCAGTCAATACATTTTGGAAAATGTTAATAAATAAATGTTAATGTTTATTTGGTTGCGCTTTGCTTCAATATGTTCTTTCCACGTTAGCTGTCTATCCAGGTGTAAGCCTAGGTATTTGACCTTGGTTTGTTGAGGAATATATACACCATTTAATTGGACTGGTGAGCAGGAGCATTTGTTTAGCGTGAATGTGACATGAGTTGATTTTTTTCGTTTACTTTTATTCGACAGATCTTGAGCCAATCCTTAATTTTGCTCAGATGACTTTGCACTTCTCTTGAGGCTGTTTGCGGGTTTTCGTGTGATACCAGGATGGCTGTATCATCAGCAAATGTTGATATTATCACATTGTCGGTAACAGGATTCGCGTGAAGTTTGTCCTAAATCTGTCCTAAAAAAAAAAAAAAAAAAAATTAAGATTTGTTTAGGACAAACTTCACAATTCTGTACATGTTGGTGAAGTTTATCCTAAACCTGTCCTAAAAAGCAACAATAACAAAATATGTGTATATGTATTTGTATAATGTCTCGATAGAACGAATTTTACAATAAATAGTTACATAAGTAAACATATTTTCTAACAAAAATTTTAAATTTTCTGAATGTTTTCGGGAATCTCATATAAACCAGTATTAAATAAAGCAAGTATTGAGATGCTACTAGGCCCTAACTAATAGAAAAACTAGTTTATTTTATTAAAATTGGGATTTATGGGTATCAAGGTTTTTCAAATTACTTGTAATTTTTCTCTAAGTTTTCTCGGAAAATCCCACGAACCCAACATCAAAATGACTTATACTTTAAAGAATCTTCTAGGTCACATTAAACATCAAAACACATTAATTTTGACCAAATTGCGGGATAAGGGTGTTTAGGACAGCGATGTTGTCATCTGCTCCCTATAAATCACTTGTAAGGTTTTCCTAAGTTTTCTCGGAAAATCCAAGGAACCCAACATCAAAATGACTAATATTTTAAGAGTCTTCTAGGTCACATTAAACATCAAAACACCTCAATTTTGACCAAATTGGGGTATTAGGGTGTTTAGGACAGCGATGTTGGCATCTGCTCTCTATCAATCACTTGTAAGGTTTTCCTAAGTTTTCTCAGAAAATCCTAGGAACCCAACATCAAAATGACTTATATTTTAAGAATCTTTTAGGTCACATTAAACATCAAAACACCTCAATTTTGACCAAATTGGGGAATTAGGGTGTTTAGGACAGTGAAGTTGGTATCTGCTCCCTATAAATCACTTGTAAGATTTTCCTAAGTTTTCTCGGAAAATCCTAGGAACCCAACATCAAAATGACTTAAATTTTAAGAATTTTTTAGGTCACATTAAACATCAAAACACCTCAATTTTGACCAAATTGGGGGATTAGGGTGTTTAAGACAGCGATGTTGGCATCTGCTCTCTATAAATCACTTGTAAGGTTTTCCTAAGTTTTCTCGGAAAATCCTAGGAACCCAACATCAAAATGACTTATATTTTAACAATCTTCTAGGTCACATTAAACATCAAAACACCTCAATTTTGACCAAATTGGGGGATTAGGGTGTTTAGGACAGCGATGTTTGGCATCTGCTCTCTATAAATCACTTGTAAGGTTTTCCTAAGTTTTCTCGGAAAATCCTAGGAACCCAACATCAAAATGACTTATATTTTAAGAATCTTCTAGGCTACATTAAACATCAAAACACCTCAATTTTGACCAAATTGGGGAATTAGGGTGTTTAGGACAGTGAAGTTGGTATCTGCTCTCTATAAATCACTTGTAAGGTTTTCCTAAGTTTTCTCGGAAAATCCCAGGAACCCAACACTAAAATGTCTTATATTTTAAGACTCTTCTAGGTCACATTAAACATCAAAACACCTCAATTTTGACCAAATTGGGGTATTAGGGTGTTTAGGACAGCGATGTTGGCATCTGCTCTCTATAAATCACTTGTAAGGTTTTCCTAAGTTTTCTCGGAAAATCCCAGGAACCCAACATCAAAATGACTTATATTTTAAGAATCTTCTAGGTCTTATTAAACATCAAAACACATTAATTTTGACCAAATTGGGGGATTAGGATGTTTAGGACAACGATGTTTGGCATCTGCTCTCTATAAATCACTTGTAAGGTTTTCCTAAGTTTTCTCGGAAAATCCTAGGAACCCAACATCAAAATGACTTAAATTTTAAGAATTTTTTAGGTCACATTAAACATCAAAACACCTCAATTTTGACCAAATTGGGGTATTAGGGTGTTTAGGACAGTGAAGATTGTATCTGCTCTCTATAAATCACTTGTAAGGTTTTCCTAAGTTTTCTCGGAAAATCCCAGGAACCCAACACCAAAATGACTTATATTTTAAGAATCTTCTAGGTCTTATTAAACATCAAAACACATTAATTTTGACAAAATTGGGGGATTAGGGTGTTTAGGACAGCGATGTTTGGCATCTGCTCTCTATAAATCACTTGTAAGGATTTCCTAAGTTTTGTCGGAAAATCCTAGGAACCCAACATCAAAATGACTTATATTTTAAGAATCTTCTAGGTCTTATTAAACATCAAAACACATTAATTTTGACCAAATTGGGGGATTAGGGTGTTTAGGACAGCGATGTTTGGCATCTGCTCTCTATAAATCACTTGTAAGGTCTTCCCAAGTTTTCTCGGAAAATCGTAGGAACCCAACATCAAAATGACTTATATTTTAAGAATCTTCTAGGTCACATTAAACATCAAAACACATTAATTTTGACCAAATTGCGGGATAAGGGTGTTTAGGACAGCGATGTTGTCATCTGCTCCCTATAAATCACTTGTAAGATTTTCCTAAGTTTTCTCGGAAAATCCCAGGAACCCAACATCAAAATGACTTATATTTTAAGAATCTTCTAGGTTACATTAAACATCAAAACACCTCAATTTTGACCAAATTGGGGGATTAGGGTGTTTAGGACAGCGATGTTTGGCAGCTGCTCTCTATAAATCACTTGTAAGGTTTTCCTAAGTTTTCTCGGAAAATCCTAGGAACCCAACATCAAAATGACTTATATTTTAAGAATCTTCTAGGTCATATTAAACATCAAAACACCTCAATTTTGACCAAATTGGGGGATGAGGGTGTTTAGGATAGCGATGTTGGCATCTACTCTCTATAAATCACTTGTAAGGTTTTCCTAATTTTTCTCGGAAAATCCCAGGAACCCAACATCAAAATGACTTATATTTTAAGAGTCTTCTAGGTCACATTAAACATCAAAACACCTCAATTTTGACCTAATTGGAGGATTAGGGTGTTTAGGACAGCTGTGTTTTTCGCATCTGCTACCTGTTAATCACTTGTAAGGTTTTCCTAAGTTTTCTCGGAAAATCCTAGGAACCCAACATCAAAATGACTTATATTTTAAGAATCTTCTAGGTCATATTAAACATCAAAACACCTCAATTTTGACCAAATTGGGGGATGAGGGTGTTTTGGACAGCGATGTTGACATCTGCTCTCTAAAAGTCACTTGTAAGGTTTTCCTAAGTTTTCTCGGAAAATCCTAGGAACCCAACATCAAAATGACTTATATTTTAAGAATCCTCTAGATCACATTAAACATCAAAACACCTCAATTTTGACCAAATTGGGGAATTAGGGTGTTTAGGACAGCTGCTCTCTATCAATCACTTGTAAGATTTTCCTAAGTTTTCTCGGAAAATCCTAGGAACCCAACATCAAAATGACTTATATTTTAAGAGTCTGCTAGGTCACATTAAACATCAAAACACCTCAATTTTGACCTAATTGGAGGATTAGGGTGTTTAGGACAGCTGTGTTTTTCGCATCTGCTACCTATAAATCACTTGTAAGGTTTTCCTAAGTTTTCTCGGAAAATCCTAGGAACCCAACATCAAAATGACATATTTTAAGAATCTTCTAGGTCACATTAAACATCAAAACACCTCAATTTTGTCCAAATTGGGGGATTAGGGTGTTTACGACAGCGATGTTTGGCATCTTCTCTCTATAAATCACTTGCAAGGTTTTCCTAAGTTTTCTCGGAAAATCCTAGGAACCCAACACCAAAATGACTTATATTTTAAGAATCTTCTAGATCACATTAAACATCAAAACACCTCAATTTTGACCAAATTGGGGGATGAGGGTGTTTTGGACAGCGATGTTGACATCTGCTCTCTATAAATCACTTGTAAGGTTTTCCTATGTTTTCTCGGAAAATCCCAGGAACCCAACACCAAAATGACTTATATTTTAAGAATCTTCTAGATCACATTAAACATCAAAACACCTCAATTTTGACCAAATTGGGGGATTAGGGTGTTTAGGATAGCGATGTTGGCATCTACTCTCTATAAATCACTTGTAAGGTTTTCCTAATTTTTCTCGGAAAATCCCAGGAACCCAACATCAAAATGACTTATATTTTAAGAATTTTCTAGGTCACATTAAACATCAAACCACCTCAATTTTGACCTAATTGGGGGTGAGGGTGTTTAGGACAGCGATGTTTGGCATCTGCTCTCTATAAATCACTTGTAAGGTTTTCCTAAGTTTTCTCGGAAAATCCTAGGAACCCAACATCAAAATGACTTAAATTTTAAGAGTCATCTAGCTCACATTAAACATCAAAACACCTCAATTTTGACCAAATTGGGGGATTAGGGTGTTTAGGACAACGATGTTTGGCATCTACTCTCTATAAATCACTTGTAAGGTTTTCCTAAGTTTTCTCGGAAAATCCTAGGAACCCAAAATCAAAATGACTTATATTTTAAGAATCTTCTAGGTTACATTAAACATCAAAACACCTCAATTTTGACCAATTTGGGGAATTAGGGTGTTTAGGACAGTGAAGTTGGTATCTGCTCTCTATAAATCACTTGTAAAGTTTTCCTAAGTTTTCTCGGAAAATCCCAGGAACCCAACACCAAAATGACTTATATTTTAAGAATCTTCTAGGTCACATTAAACATCAAAACACCTCAATTTTGACCAAATTGGGGTATTAGGGTGTTTAGGACAGCGATGTTGGCATCTGCTCTCTATAAATCACTTGTAAGGATTTCCTAAGTTTTGTCGGAAAATCCTAGGAACCCAACATCAAAATGACTTATATTTTAAGAATCTTCTAGGTCACATTAAACATCAAAACACCTCAATTTTGACCAAATTGCGGGATAAGGGTGTTTAGGACAGCGATGTTGACATCTGCTCTCTATAAATCACTTGTAAGGTTTTCCTAAGTTTTCTCGGAAAATCCCAGGAACCCAACATCAAAATGACTTATATTTTAAGAATCTTTTAGGTTACATTAAACATCAAAACACCTCAATTTTGACCAAATTGGGAGATTTGGGTGTTTAGGACAGCGATGTTGGCATTTGCTCTCTATAAATTACTTGTAAGGTTTTCCTAAGTTTTGTCGGAAAATCCTAGTCAGTAAGAATCCGACACTTCCCGTTCTTGATATTCTTATCTACACTGTTATGAGCGAAAATAAGTCATTTAAGAAAAAATTCCTCATTATTCATATGCATATTCATTCACATTTTCAAATTACATTTGAATTTTTTTAAACATTCTGATTCGTAATTGGCCTATATATAAATAGAAAATTAGAATATTTTGCAAACAAGATCGTGTCACTAAAATAAGAAAAGTCGACTACAATACAGTTTATACTCAAATATTTTATTTGTACAAATAATTAATTCAAAGTCGAACAGAATATACATTCTTCATCAATAAATTGTATTCGAATTCGGCATTTTTCATGAATTGCCCGATGGCAGGAGATACATTTGACTACATTTTGTGCCGTGGTTAATATTTCAGAACAGGATAGACAAACATTTGTCATTGATTCTGAATTTGTTAAAATAACTTCTTTAAGATATAAGCGGTAATTTATTAAAGCAGTTCGATTCAATTCTTCATCTTCTGAATCCAGTTCTGTTATTGATTTTCCTGCTATCATTTTTTCCGCAGCATAAATAATTAAAGGCCCGCAATTGAATCCGTCCTTTTGATGTGGCAATGAGCTGTTTGAAATGATTTGAAATTCTTGATTAGGTTGTTGGTAATATTTAAGAATTTCGTTAATAAATTTTTTTATTTTGTTTCCCAGTTTAAAAATGCGTTTTACAGGATTCAATGGATCGTAAGTAATTATTAACCGATCATCAAAATCTATGACAGCTAGTGTCCAATGTCCCGCTTCACAAATAGGTAAAATGACGTATCTGTAATATAAGATAATGATTTTATTTAGCTTTGTTGGTTTTTTAAATAATTATTGGTTATATAGCTAGACAAACCAAGAAAATTATTTTTATAAACTACTTAAGGTTTCAAATTATTGCACTGTAGAGTCGCCGTGGTTTCCAATTACAAGTTTTTTAAACAGTTTCAATCGCAATCTCCTTCTTGAAATCACGAACTAAATAAAATCACAGATTTATAATTAGTTAGTGTAGTTTAGTTAGTATTAACGTTTACGAACACTGAGTGATCATCTTCAGATTAATTTTGCAACTAAGTTAGTTAGTTGCAAAATTAATCTGAAAATGTTCACTCAGTGATCGTAAACATTAATAATAAAATATATCACTAATTATAAATCTGCGATTTTAATTATTTCGTGGTTTTAAGAAGGATATTGTGATTGTAACTGTTTAACAAACTTAAGGTTTCGTAGCTTCAATTAAAAACAATTCAGTTTTCTAAAGCTCAAGTATTAATAAAATATAATTATCTTGTGAGTTATGTAACCAATATTTTAAGAGATAACGTACCTGTACTTCTTGCATAACGGAATTTCCCTTTGTATGTTGGGATCCACTGCTTTATAGTCGTTTTGCAGAATTTTCATTATTTGGTAGTGATCCAAACACACGCTATTTCTCCCTTTAGTAATTATACTTATGGCAATATATACTAGTTCCGTAGTCAGAAAATTTGTGTGATTTAAGGAGTTATAGCAATTGTTATACAAACAACACCATAAATCATTAAAATGAAATTGAAATATAATTATTTCATATTTCAGTTCACTCATTCTCTCGTAACACCTGTATTTGGCGTTTAACACTGAGTGAAAATTAATTTGTTTAGGTGGAAATAGCCGTTGTAAAGGTAATTTTCCTGCATATCGGGGAGTCTTCTTAATTAATTTTTTGCACCATCTCTCTTCCAAATCTTTATTAAATGGGTTTTCTTCATCTCCAGTAATCCTCAATGGTGTAGATCTCTGTATTGAGGTTGAGGCTTCCGTTTGAAACTTTGAATGTTCATTTTTTGGGCGTTTTCGCGTTTTAATATGAGGAGCACATTCGACGCTTTTAATTAATAGAAGTGTTGTTTGCTGCAACTTGTCTATAAATCGACCCAATTTCATGTGTAATTCTCCGATTAAATTATGTTTAATAAGATTAAACCAACTTTCAACAACCGCATTGGAAAGCCGCCTGTTAATTTGAAATTTTTTTAAAAGTACCGTACTCCACAATGGTAAAAATTTCATGTACTTCTTTACACAAAATTTCACAAATTCTTCACAATACAATATATTTTTAGGCCCTTCGAATTCGTCTTTACTTAAGTCGTTGATCACTCTAATTAAAATTTTGTTGTACCTTTCGAAGTAAGGGGTGTCTTCTAAGTTTGTTTCACAATATTGGTGCAGGTTGTAAATTTCAGTATCGTTAGATTTGCTGGAGATGGTATCATCTGTCGTCTTTATTTCCATAATATGCTTTAAATTAATAATATCTGATAAGTCACTTTGGGCTTTCACAAACTTATTATTTTGAAATTTAGAGAAACCCATTATACAAAATATTTCAAAGTATTTATCAATTTCTTCTAAATTATCACTGTCTATGATAAGGAACATGGTTATCATTATAAATTCCTTTAATTTATACGGGCAGTTGTTAATTTTATTTTTTATTTGCCGTATAATAATGGCCGCAAAATGTGCACAACAAATAAAAACTCCAGAAAGATTCCCTTTGTTCGACTTTCCAGTTATTATAGAATAAGTTACGTGAAGATATCTATTAATATCCATTAAATTCATTTCCCATAAAATAGAATTTATAAATACCCAAGACCAGTCTGTGACGAAAATTTTTGGAATGGTAACTTTCGGTGTGTGTTTCCTTACAGCCTTATTGAGATCCTTAAATAAAGATCTCAACGAATCCACATCATGTTCACAAGTGATGTATTCCGAAATAGGCATAATAATGTTATTTGCTTTAATTACGCAAGCATAGTAATAAATCCTTGAAAATGTATGTGTTGTGCAGCATTTCAAGTTTCTTACTAAACTACCCGTAGCATCGACATGTATTATTAAATTTTCTTCATGTAGAAATTGAAGCGCCGAATCCCTTATTAGAGTTATTGCCAATGGATTTCTCACAGCATAAATGTACTTATCTTCTTGTGATTGCCTGTCAAGCCGATACACCGTGTCCATAAGGTCACATCCCTTTATTAAATCGGGTAATAATATTTTTTCAGACCTTGCTTTCCGTAAATTTATTGGCCTTACGATTCCCTGTGTATTGCCAGATTCAAGCAGTGGCACATCGATGTGTTGAAATTGTTTTAAGCTAAACGCATAAGCATGCGAGCATTCTAGTTGATTTTGAACTGTCTCTCGAGCTTTACCCCTAAGTTGAGTGAATTCCTTTTGCACCCCGTGATATTTCGCATCAGTACCACAACTAAAAATTCTCATTGTCTTACAGTTACTTAACACAAATTTAAATTTTTGCTTGTGAATATGTGTATATTTACAATTTGCGTATTGCACGACAATTTGACCCTTCTCGCTCCAATTTATCGACCGAAAACTCAAAACGCAAGGATGCTTAGCGGCCGTAAGTGCTTCTCGTATAGCGCTTCTAACATCTTCATTCGACCAGCTCTTTGAAAAGTCAATTGATATTTCCATAAAACCGCGTAATATCCAGTGCTCTTTGTTTGGCTCTTCAATCTCAATAGGCACATTTTCTAGTGAAATATTTAGCGTATCATCGTTTGTGATTATCAACTGGGTTTCATCCAAAATATCAGTTGTTTGTTGATGTAGGGCAGGGGATATAATATTTTGTTTCGAAATACTTGTTTTTTTGATATATTCATTACTTGATTCTAGCTTCTTGTAATCGTGTGGTGAAGAATGCTTTATCTCGTAGTTTTCGCTATTAAAATTTTCGTTGGATATCTCAGGTATTTTGTTACTGATTTCATTGAAATCAAAATATTTGGTTTCAGTAGAAAATTTCGATATTTCGGTAATCTCCAAATTGGTTGACTCCAGTTTGGCAGGCACATCGCGTTTAGAAAAGTGAGTGTTGTTAAGTTCTAAAATTTGCGATTTAGAAGTATATTTCCTCCAACAATCATATATACGTTTTCGATTAATTGCCGTATCTTTGATTTCTAATTTGTTGCAAATTATTGTTAAAACGGAAGATTTTTTTCTTGGCAATTTACAATTTTGAAGATCATCGCCAAACAAATCTAATAAGACTGGTAACAGTTTTTTTTCAATTAATTTTAAATTGAATAATTTTCAGTTAAAAAATGAAGACTTCGTAAATTTTGCCATTTTCACGATTATTAGATTATTTTAAACTTTAGAGTTTGATTCACGAAAACACTTTGTATTAAAGACACAACAACTTTACAGTTTGTTTTATATAAGTACTACAACTTTACAGTTTGTAAAAAAAAACACCACAACTTTATAACTAGTTTGTTTCACAAAAATTCACACAACTTCACTGATTATCACTTGAATTTTAACTTAAATATTGTAAAAATTCAAAATTGAACACAAAATCTCTCTAATTACCAAAACTATGCACACACGAATCATTAACCGTTAACAGTTTGTCAATATTTAAACTGAATATACTGCTACTACTAATTAGACAATCGTAGAAAGTAAGGAAGGATGGACAATTGATAAAAAACCCTTTGAAAAAATTGGGCCGGATGATACTTTTATTACTTCGTTCTGTAATTCATTCTATAAATAATTTTTTTGACCAACCATCTCTTGTGAAAAATGCAGAAGAAAAATATATCGTCATTTTGGAGAAATGTGATTGTTCGAAAAAATTGTTTGAGTGAGGGAATCACCAGAGCAATAAAAGTTTGAATCCCTTCCTTAGAAAAAAGCCATAAAACAAACCAAAATAAAATCTATAAATAGAAAACAAATGAGGAGAGTAATTGTGACTTATTTTTCAATTTTCGGTTAAGCAGCACTAACACAAACAAAAACGAAATAAAAAAAATTCAAGCCCATTTTTGAGATGTACATTTTGCTTTGTACCTGCTGACTATTTACTAGAGAGCAGTAATAAAACGGCACAAACAAATTTTGTATCTAAATATAAAATAAGGTTTTAAAGACCGCTATGAAGTTATCCCATACTTTCATCCCACTATTATTTTCATCCCATACTTTCTCATTTTCTTATAAGGTACTTTTTTTTTTAACCTAGTAATATTTTATTTGATAGTTGAATTTTCATATATGAACTCCTTGGAACAAACAAATTGTACTGTTAAAATCTAAAGAGGATCGACCGATCTCTCACCAAGATTGTATTTTGAACCTTTTCGGTTGTTTCGAGCCCAAATATTAAATACCTTAAGTCGTGGGAATTCCCGCTAGTAGAATATACGTGATACGGGCAATCTATTGGTTTCGTTGAAAAATAGAAAAATTCTCCAGCCTTTGGCGTTATTAAAATTTTATTGTTCGTTTTATATTTTACGAATTTGAACAATGAAAACTAGTTTGGGGTGGGTACTTCTATTAAAAGGTACACAGATTTGTCATTACTGATAGTTTCTGTACCCTATTGGCCAACTTATGACGAAACATAAAGTTACCGCGATCGTGGGAATTTCCATTTTTCGAATATACGTGACACACATTGCTGACCAGCGAACCGCACTGATGACGAGCGCGACTGACCACGAGACTGATGATGAACGATAAGTGAACAGATTCAGAATGAAACAATTCGTGCACATCAAAAATACCGCCCGAGCATAACACAATTAAAACGACTGATTGCGCCGAAGCGGTGCTCCTTCGTATTCCTTTACGGTTCGGAATCCGATTACAATGCGCACAGATCAGTAATGATTGGAGAAATATCGTCTGTCTACATTGCAAGGCGTTGAAATTCAGCTGCAAAACTCCTGAATTGTGATGCGTATGTGGAAAAGTGAAATTGCCACAATTAGTCGTGCCACCAGAACCATTACGCTCATAGGATCTTCAAGAGGAAGTGATTCTACCCATTTTCTGGCCAACATCCAAATATGCAACAGTTGCTTCCAAATGACGTCGTTTATGGGGTGGGGCGGGATGGGGACTCAAGATAATTGAACTCGCAAACAGATGAACAAGTAGTTGTTGTTATTGACGGAGAAATCCCAATCGGTACTATATTGCTGCGAGATACATATATGAGAATTATGAAATAGAAGCATTACAAATATGTGAAACGCTGAACCTTTTAAGCTAGGCTTTTAATTCCTTTTTGGATTTGCATACTTACATTCAGTATAATATAATTTTGCTATTGATTTATTCGATATTTAAAAATTCGATATGCTTTGAATATTGCTATTATGAAACAAAGCGAATTGTCCAATTTCTTGTGGAGCTGTCAAATCAATTTTATATATTATTAAAATACATACGTTATTTGTAGTAAATTATTTTACTACTTACATCTTGGTAAATATATCTATTGATATTTAAAAACAATAATTATAATTGCCTTAAATAAAAAATATAAAAATGCACGTTCAAATTTATTTACACAGTAAAAATATATTATTTTAAAACAACACTGACACAAAACAAGTTGAGGGGGGAATTTCCAGATTGATAGCACCTCGCGGTGCTCTCTGGATAACTCTAAATGAATCAGGCAGTGTAGTGGAGGCAAGCAGGGGAAATCCTGTTTATAGTCAAGGCCTACATGTCAGAGCAAGTTATTGGCGCCTCAAAACCAATATCATATCAGCGTCTGTTCTCCAGGTTAGGTGCGGCTGAAGCGGGAGTCTGTCTTGTATCAAGCGGCTTGCCATATAAATGAGTTCAAGGTAGGACTAGATGCTTTAAGATTCTCACCAGTACGTGACCCACCCACGTAACGAGTTAAGCGGCAGGCCGATAACCTGCCCCCATAAAAACAATTAAGTTATGAACCCTAATCAAAGGCCTCGGATTACCCGTTCATCACAAAATTAACCTCGAAAATTGTACACATACAACTCTTTAAAAATCGGAATATGGAACGTTCTTAGCCTCTTAAGACCTGGAGATCTAGAGAATCTTTCGAACCAAGTAAAGAGTTACACATTAGACGTAATTTCACTACAAGAGCTTAGATGGTCTGGGAGTGGGATCCATAACACCACCAATGGTTACACTCTTCATTAGAGCGGCCATTTGGAGTTGGCTTTCAAATCCATCGGCGCGTGAAGCATCATATTATTGATTTCTGCTCTATCAACATGCGGATATGCACGGTCAGACTTCGCACTAAAAACTTTAACATCACGATCATTAATGTACATACACCCACCGAAGATAAATCTGATGACATGAAAGATATATTCTTTGTCAAGCTAAAGAGACAAAAAGACACACACAATACGACATTCCCCACCTAAAGACCAGTCGAATTTTCAAATTTCGTTTAATTCGATTGGTATTTTTTTTTGGTTTCATAATATTTTCGAATTATTCAACAGAAAAAAAAACATAATACCAAAATATGTCGCGAATCGAATTTTCCGAAATCGAATAAATTTCATAATAGACCCCTTGGTAGAAATACCGATTATAAAACAGAATTGCTTTTTTATTAGCTGACTATAACACCGAAATTTCGAACGGACACCCACTTTTTACTTACATATTATGTTTTATGATATCTTGTTTTATGACATCCTGTTTTAGCTTGTGAAATGTGTCGTACCGTATGGGACCCCTTCTATAATCTTCAATTTTCTCAGCCTATGTATCAGAATATATGTATATGATGTGTATGTAAAATTACTTTCTTTCCGTATTGAATTATTCAGTGAAGCAACTCTATATATCTTTCATCAGTTTATCAAATACCTACCTTTTGCAGCCTTTAACAAAATTAAATTCTTCCCTCATTAGTAATTTTTTTGTAGGCGTACCAATTGTTTTTATTTTAAAATAGAAAACAAAAACCAACCAAATAATTTTCAAACACAGATAAAATTAAAAAAGTTCTACGACAGCAAACGAAATATAGCGAAAAATGAACAAATGTACCTCTGTTAGGTTGAGATTTTGAGAACTATATATTTTTTTTTATTTAAATAGTACAATTTTATCACATAATGATAATTTATTACTAATGATGAAAACGCACTTATTTGAAACTAATAAGTGAAGCGAGTGTGGGTTTACAAGAAATCAATATTCTGCTCCCAATAATGAAACTTTATTTATTAGACGACTAGCTCATGCGGTTTTATTCTTTTAAGGCGTATCAAGAAGTTGTATTGCTTCACTGTTGGTATGTTGTAGTAATCTTCCTTCATGTTTGATGACAAATTCCTGAATCATTTCATCAATCCATTTAACATTTAGGTCTTTGTGTAATTCCTCGTTGGTAACGTAGCGATAAGCATTCGTTATTGCTCATAGAAATTTGTTTTGACAACGTTCAATAATTAAACGATTTGAATGTTTAGTACAGCCCTAGAGTTGGATACCATACGTCCAAATTGGTTTAATTATCGATTCGTAGATCAGGCATTTACAGTACAGGCTAACCTTAGAATGTCTTCATATTAGCCAGTGCATCCCACATTGTATTATTTTCATTTGATCTGCTTTTTGTATAACGTGATATTTCCAGTTAATCGTGAATCGAGATGCAATCCCGAGATACTTAGCATATTCAGCTTGGGAAATTTGTACCGCATTGAAAAATGTATGGATGTTGCTATTTTTGTGCCGCAAAGTGTATGTTACATGTACTGATTTCAGCTCGTTAAGCTTTATTTTCTAATCCTTGGCCCATTGGCTAATTTTATCGAGTGCGTGCTGTAAGTATTCTACTGCTCGGTTCAGCGATTCGCTTGATGCCAATACTGTGGTATCATGAGCAAAATTTGTTTTGATGTTTAATGTGACCTAGAAGATTCTTAAAATATAAGTCTTTTTGAAGTTCGGTTCCTGGGATTTTCCGAGAAAACCTAGGAAAACCTTACAAGTGATTTATAGAGAGCAGATGCCAACATCGGTGTCCTAAACACCTTCATCCCCCAATTTGGTCAAAATTGAGGTGTTTTGATGTTTAATGTGACCTAGAAGATTCTTAAAATATAAGTCATTTTGATGTTGGGTTCCTAGGATTTTCCGAGAAAACTTGGGAAAACCTTACAAGTGATTTATAGAGAGCAGATGCCAACATCGCTGTCCTAAACACCCTAATTCCCCAATTTGGTCAAAATTGAGGTGTTTTGATGTTTAATGTGACCTAGAAGATTCTTGAAATATAAGTCATTTTGATGTTGGGTTCCTAGGATTTTCCGAGAAAACTTAGGAAATCCTTATAAGTGATTTTTAGAGAGTAGATGCCAACATCGCTATCCTAAATACCCTCATCCCCCAATTTGGTCAAAATTGAGGTGTTTTGATGTTTAATGTGACCTGAAAGAGTCTTAAAATTTAAGTCATTTTGATGTTGGGTTCCTAGGATTTTCCGAGAAAACTTAGGAAAGCTTTACAAGTGATTTTTAGAGAGCAGATGTCAACATCGCTGTCCAAAACACCCTCATCCCCCAATTTGGTCAAAATTGAGGTGTTTTGATGTTTAATATGACCTACAAGATTCTTAAAATATAAGTCATTTTGATGTTGGGTCCCTGGGATTTTCCGAGAAAAATTAGGAAAACCTTACAAGTGATTTATAGAGAGCAGATGCCAACATCGCTGTCCTAAACACCCTCATCCCCCAATTTGGTCAAAATTGAGGTGTTTTGAAGTTTAATGTGACCTAGAAGATTCTTAAAATATAAGACATTTTGGTGTTGGGTTCCTGGGATTTTCCGAGAAAACTTAGGAAAACCTTGTAAGTGATTTATAGAGAGTAGATCCCAACATCGCTGCCCTAAACACCCTAATCCCCCAATTTGGTCAAAATTGAGGTGTTTTGATGTTTAATGTGACCTAGAAGATTCTTAAAATATAAGTCATTTAGATGTTGGGTTCCTAGGATTTTCCGAGAAAACTTAGGAAAACCTTACAAGTGATTTATAGAGAGCAGATGCCATCTTAGCTGTCCAAAACACCCTAATTCCCCAATTTGGTCAAAATTGAGGTGTTTTGATGTTTAATATGACCTACAAGATTCTTAAAATATAAGTCATTTTGATGTTGGGTCCCTGGGATTTTCCGAGAAAAATTAGGAAAACCTTACAAGTGATTTATAGAGAGCAGATGCCAACATCGCTGTCCTAAACACCCTCATCCCCCAATTTGGTCAAAATTGAGGTGTTTTGAAGTTTAATGTGACCTAGAAGATTCTTAAAATATAAGACATTTTGGTGTTGGGTTCCTGGGATTTTCCGAGAAAACTTAGGAAATCCTTGTAAGTGATTTATAGAGAGTAGATGCCAACATCGCTGCCCTAAACACCCTAATCCCCCAATTTGGTCAAAATTGAGGTGTTTTGATGTTTAATGTGACCTAGAAGATTCTTAAAATATAAGTCATTTAGATGTTGGGTTCCTAGGATTTTCCGAGAAAACTTAGGAAAACCTTACAAGTGATTTATAGAGAGCAGATGCCATCTTAGCTGTCCAAAACACCCTAATTCCCCAATTTGGTCAAAATTGAGGTGTTTTGATGTTTAATATGACCTAGAAGATTCTTAAAATATAAGTCATTTTGATGTTGGGTCCCTGGGATTATCCGAGAAAACTTAGGAAAACCTTACAAGTGATTTATAGAGAGCAGATGCGAAAAACACAGCTGTCCTAAACACCCTAATCCCCCAATTTGGTCAAAATTGAGGTGTTTTGATGTTTAATGTGACCTAAAAGATTCTTAAAATATAAGACATTTTGGTGTTGGGTTCCTGGGATTTTCCGAGAAAACTTAGGAAAACCTTACAAGTGATTTTTAGAGAGTAGATGCCAAACATCGGTGTCCTAAACACCCTAATCCCCAATTTGGTCAAAATTGAGGTGTTTTTATGTTTAATGTGACCTAGAAGATTCTTAAAATATAAGACATTTTGGTGTTGGGTTCCTGGGATTTTCCGAGGAAACTTAGGAAAACCTTACAAGTGATTTATAGAGAGTAGATGCCAACATCGGTGTCCTAAACACCCTCATCCTCCAATTTGGTCAAAATTAATGTGTTTTGAAGTTTAATGTGACCTAGAAGATTCTTAAAATATAAGACATTTTGGTGTTGGGTTCCTGGGATTTTCCGAGAAAACTTAGGAAAACCTTACAAGTGATTTTTAGAGAGTAGATGCCAACATCGGTGTCCTAAACACCCTAATCCCCCAATTTGGTCAAAATTGAGGTGTTTTGATGTTTAATGTGAACTAGAAGATTCTTAAAATATAAGACATTTTGATGTTGGGTTCCTAGGATTTTCCGAGAAAACTTGGGAAAACCTTACAAGTGATTTTTAGAGAGTAGATGCCAACATCGCTGTCCTAAACACCCTCATCCCCCAATTTGGTCAAAATTGAGGTGTTTTGAAGTTTAATGTGACCTAAAAGATTCTTTAAATATAAGTCATTTTGATGTTGGGTTCCTGGGATTTTCCGAGAAAACTTAGGAAAACCTTACAAGTGATTTTTAGAGAGCAGATGCCAACATCGCTGCCCTAAACACCCTCATCCCCCAATTTGGTCAAAATTGAGGTGTTTTGATGTTTAATGTGACCTAGAAGATTCTTAAAATATAAGTAATTTTGATGTTGGGTTCCTAGGATTTTCCGAGAAAACTTAGGAAAACCTTACAAGTGATTTTTAGAGAGTAGATGCAAACATGGCTGTCCTAAACACCCTCATCCCTTAATTTAGTCAAAATTGATGTGTTTTGAAGTTTAATGTGACCTAGAAGATTCTTAAAATATAAGTCATTTTGATGTTGGGTTCCTAGGATTTTCCGAGAAAACTTAGAAAAACCTTACAAGTGATTTATAGAGAGTAGATGCCAGCATGGCTGTCCTAAACACCCTAATCCCCCAATTCGGTCAAAATTGAGGTGTTTTAAAGTTTAATGTGACATAGAAGATTCTTTAAATATAAATCATTTTGATGTTGGGTTCCTAGGATTTTCCGAGAAAACTTAGGAAAACCTTACAAGTGATTTATAGAGAGCAGCTGCCAAACATCGCTGTCCTTAACACCCTAATCCCCCAATTTGGTCAAAATTGAGGTGTTTTGATGTTTAATGTGACCTAGAAGATTCTTAAAATA
The DNA here is from genome assembly GCA_947310385.1 of Nephrotoma appendiculata. Lineage (NCBI taxonomy): Eukaryota > Metazoa > Arthropoda > Insecta > Diptera > Tipulidae > Nephrotoma > Nephrotoma appendiculata. The sequence continues at coordinate 238,297,689 of OX371224.1, read as the reverse complement.
TAAGTCATTTTGATGTTGGGTTCCTAGGATTTTCCGAGAAAACTTAGGAAAACCTTACAAGTGATTTATAGAGAGCAGATGCCATCTTCGCTGTCCTAAACACACTAATCCCCCAATTTGGTCAAAATTGAGGTGTTTTGATGTTTAATGTGACCTAGAAGATTCTTAAAATATAAGTCATTTTGATGTTGGGTTCCTGGGATTTTCCGAAAAAAACTTGGGAAAACCTTACAAGTGATTTATAGAGAGCAGATGCCAACATCGGTGTCCTAAACACCCTAATCCCCCAATTTGGTCAAAATTGAGGTGTTTTGATGTTTAATGTGACCTAGAAGATTCTTAAAATACAAGTCATTTTGATGTTGGGTTCCTAGGATTTTCCGAGAAAACTTAGGAAAACCTTACAAGTGATTTATAGAGAACAGATGTCAACATCGCTGTCCTAAACACCCTCATCCCCCAATTTGGTCAAAATTGAGGTGTTTTGAAGTTTAATGTGACCTAGAAGATTCTTAAAATATAAGACATTTTGGTGTTGGGTTCCTGGCATTTTCCGAGAAAACTTAGGTAAACCTTGTAAGTGATTTTTAGAGAGTAGATGCCAACATCGCTGCCCTAAACACCCTAATCCCCCAATTTGGTCAAAATTGAGGTGTTTTGATGTTTAATGTGACCTAGAAGATTCTTAAAATATAAGTCATTTTGATGTTGGGTTCCTAGGATTTTCCGAGAAAACTTAGGAAAACCTTACAAGTGATTTATAGAGAGTAGATGCCAACTTAGCTCTCCTAAACACCCTATTCCCCCAATTCGGTCAAAATTGAGGTGTTTTAAAGTTTAATGTGACATAGAAGATTATTTAAATATAAATCATTTTGATGTTGGGTTCCTAGGATTTTCAGAGAAAACTTGGGAAAACCTTACAAGTGATTTTTAGAGAGTAGATGCCAACATCGCTGCCCTAAACACCCTAATCCCCCAATTTGGTCAAAATTGAGGTGTTTTGATGTTTAATGTGACCTAGAAGATTCTTAAAATATAAGTCATTTTGATGTTGGGTTCCTAGGATTTTCCGAGAAAACTTAGGAAAACCTTACAAGTTATTTATAGAGAGTAGATGCCAACTTAGCTCTCCTAAGCACCCTATTCCCCCAATTCGGTCAAAATTGAGGTGTTTTAAAGTTTAATGTGACCTAGAAGATTATTTAAATATAAATGATTTTGATGTTGGGTTCCTAGGATTTTCAGAGAAAACTTGGGAAAACCTTACAAGTGATTTTTAGAGAGTAGATGCCAACATCGCTGCCCTAAACACCTTCATCCCCCAATTTGGTCAAAATTGAGGTGTTTTGATGTTTAATGTGACCTAAAAGATTCTTAAAATATAAGACATTTTGGTGTTGGGTTCCTGGGATTTTCCGAGAAAACTTAGGAAAACCTTACAAGTGATTTTTAGAGAGTAGATGCCAACATCGCTGTCCTAAACACCCTAATCCCCCAATTTGGTCAAAATTGAGGTGTTTTTATGTTTAATGTGACCTAGAAGATTCTTAAAATATAAGACATTTTGATGTTGGGTTCCTGGGATTTTCCGAGAAAACTTAGGAAAACCTTACAAGTGATTTATAGAGAGTAGATGCCAACATCGGTGTCCTAAACACCCTCATCCCCTAATTGGTCAAAATTAATGTGTTTTGATGTTTAATGTGACCTAGAAGATTCTTAAAATATAAGACATTTTGATGTTGGGTTCCTGGGATTTTTCGAGAAAACTTAGGAAAACCTTACAAGTGATTTTTATAGAGCAGATGCCAACATCGGTGTCCTAAACACCCTAATCCCCCAATTTGGTCAAAATTGAGGTGTTTTGATGTTTAATGTGACCTAGAAGATTCTTAAAATATAAGACATTTTGGTGTTGGGTTCCTAGGATTTTCCGAGAAAACTTAGGAAAACCTTACAAGTGATTTATAGAGAGCAGATGCCAACATCGGTGTCCTAAACACCTTCATCCCCCAATTTGGTCAAAATTGAGGTGTTTTGATGTTTAATGTGACCTAGAAGATTCTTAAAATATAAGTCATTTTGATGTTGGGTTCCTAGGATTTTCCGAGAAAACTTGGGAAAACCTTACAAGTGATTTATAGAGAGCAGATGCCAACATCGCTGTCCTAAACACCCTAATTCCCCAATTTGGTCAAAATTGAGGTGTTTTGATGTTTAATGTGACCTAGAAGATTCTTGAAATATAAGTCATTTTGATGTTGGGTTCCTAGGATTTTCCGAGAAAACTTAGGAAATCCTTATAAGTGATTTTTAGAGAGTAGATGCCAACATCGCTATCCTAAATACCCTCATCCCCCAATTTGGTCAAAATTGAGGTGTTTTGATGTTTAATGTGACCTGAAAGAGTCTTAAAATTTAAGTCATTTTGATGTTGGGTTCCTAGGATTTTCCGAGAAAACTTAGGAAAGCTTTACAAGTGATTTTTAGAGAGCAGATGTCAACATCGCTGTCCAAAACACCCTCATCCCCCAATTTGGTCAAAATTGAGGTGTTTTGATGTTTAATATGACCTACAAGATTCTTAAAATATAAGTCATTTTGATGTTGGGTCCCTGGGATTTTCCGAGAAAAATTAGGAAAACCTTACAAGTGATTTATAGAGAGCAGATGCCAACATCGCTGTCCTAAACACCCTCATCCCCCAATTTGGTCAAAATTGAGGTGTTTTGAAGTTTAATGTGACCTAGAAGATTCTTAAAATATAAGACATTTTGGTGTTGGGTTCCTGGGATTTTCCGAGAAAACTTAGGAAAACCTTGTAAGTGATTTATAAAGAGTAGATGCCAACATCGCTGCCCTAAACACCCTAATCCCCCAATTTGGTCAAAATTGAGGTGTTTTGATGTTTAATGTGACCTAGAAGATTCTTAAAATATAAGTCATTTAGATGTTGGGTTCCTAGGATTTTCCGAGAAAACTTAGGAAAACCTTACAAGTGATTTATAGAGAGCAGATGCCATCTTAGCTGTCCAAAACACCCTAATTCCCCAATTTGGTCAAAATTGAGGTGTTTTGATGTTTAATATGACCTACAAGATTCTTAAAATATAAGTCATTTTGATGTTGGGTCCCTGGGATTTTCCGAGAAAAATTAGGAAAACCTTACAAGTGATTTATAGAGAGCAGATGCCAACATCGCTGTCCTAAACACCCTCATCCCCCAATTTGGTCAAAATTGAGGTGTTTTGAAGTTTAATGTGACCTAGAAGATTCTTAAAATATAAGACATTTTGGTGTTGGGTTCCTGGGATTTTCCGAGAAAACTTAGGAAATCCTTGTAAGTGATTTATAGAGAGTAGATGCCAACATCGCTGCCCTAAACACCCTAATCCCCCAATTTGGTCAAAATTGAGGTGTTTTGATGTTTAATGTGACCTAGAAGATTCTTAAAATATAAGTCATTTAGATGTTGGGTTCCTAGGATTTTCCGAGAAAACTTAGGAAAACCTTACAAGTGATTTATAGAGAGCAGATGCCATCTTAGCTGTCCAAAACACCCTAATTCCCCAATTTGGTCAAAATTGAGGTGTTTTGATGTTTAATATGACCTAGAAGATTCTTAAAATATAAGTCATTTTGATGTTGGGTCCCTGGGATTATCCGAGAAAACTTAGGAAAACCTTACAAGTGATTTATAGAGAGCAGATGCGAAAAACACAGCTGTCCTAAACACCCTAATCCCCCAATTTGGTCAAAATTGAGGTGTTTTGATGTTTAATGTGACCTAAAAGATTCTTAAAATATAAGACATTTTGGTGTTGGGTTCCTGGGATTTTCCGAGAAAACTTAGGAAAACCTTACAAGTGATTTTTAGAGAGTAGATGCCAAACATCGGTGTCCTAAACACCCTAATCCCCCAATTTGGTCAAAATTGAGGTGTTTTTATGTTTAATGTGACCTAGAAGATTCTTAAAATATAAGACATTTTGGTGTTGGGTTCCTGGGATTTTCCGAGGAAACTTAGGAAAACCTTACAAGTGATTTATAGAGAGTAGATGCCAACATCGGTGTCCTAAACACCCTCATCCTCCAATTTGGTCAAAATTAATGTGTTTTGAAGTTTAATGTGACCTAGAAGATTCTTAAAATATAAGACATTTTGGTGTTGGGTTCCTGGGATTTTCCGAGAAAACTTAGGAAAACCTTACAAGTGATTTTTAGAGAGTAGATGCCAACATCGGTGTCCTAAACACCCTAATCCCCCAATTTGGTCAAAATTGAGGTGTTTTGATGTTTAATGTGAACTAGAAGATTCTTAAAATATAAGACATTTTGATGTTGGGTTCCTAGGATTTTCCGAGAAAACTTGGGAAAACCTTACAAGTGATTTTTAGAGAGTAGATGCCAACATCGCTGTCCTAAACACCCTCATCCCCCAATTTGGTCAAAATTGAGGTGTTTTGAAGTTTAATGTGACCTAAAAGATTCTTTAAATATAAGTCATTTTGATGTTGGGTTCCTGGGATTTTCCGAGAAAACTTAGGAAAACCTTACAAGTGATTTTTAGAGAGCAGATGCCAACATCGCTGCCCTAAACACCCTCATCCCCCAATTTGGTCAAAATTGAGGTGTTTTGATGTTTAATGTGACCTAGAAGATTCTTAAAATATAAGTCATTTTGATGTTGGGTTCCTAGGATTTTCCGAGAAAACTTAGGAAAACCTTACAAGTGATTTTTAGAGAGTAGATGCCAACATGGCTGTCCTAAACACCCTCATCCCTTAATTTAGTCAAAATTGATGTGTTTTGAAGTTTAATGTGACCTAGAAGATTCTTAAAATATAAGTCATTTTGATGTTGGGTTCCTAGGATTTTCCGAGAAAACTTAAAAAAACCTTACAAGTGATTTATAGAGAGCAGATGCCATCTTCGCTGTCCTAAACACACTAATCCCCCAATTTGGTCAAAATTGAGGTGTTTTGATGTTTAATGTGACCTAGAAGATTCTTAAAATATAAGTCATTTTGATGTTGGGTTCCTGGGATTTTCCGAAAAAAACTTGGGAAAACCTTACAAGTGATTTATAGAGAGCAGATGCCAACATCGGTGTCCTAAACACCCTAATCCCCCAATTTGGTCAAAATTGAGGTGTTTTGATGTTTAATGTGACCTAGAAGATTCTTAAAATACAAGTCATTTTGATGTTGGGTTCCTAGGATTTTCCGAGAAAACTTAGGAAAACCTTACAAGTGATTTATAGAGAGCAGATGTCAACATCGCTGTCCAAAACACCCTCATCCCCCAATTTGGTCAAAATTGAGGTGTTTTGAAGTTTAATGTGACCTAGAAGATTCTTAAAATATAAGACATTTTGGTGTTGGGTTCCTGGGATTTTCCGAGAAAACTTAGGTAAACCTTGTAAGTGATTTTTAGAGAGTAGATGCCAACATCGCTGCCCTAAACACCCTAATCCCCCAATTTGGTCAAAATTGAGGTGTTTTGATGTTTAATGTGACCTAGAAGATTCTTAAAATATAAGTCATTTTGATGTTGGGTTCCTAGGATTTTCCGAGAAAACTTAGGAAAACCTTACAAGTGATTTATAGAGAGTAGATGCCAACTTAGCTCTCCTAAACACCCTATTCCCCCAATTCGGTCAAAATTGAGGTGTTTTAAAGTTTAATGTGACATAGAAGATTATTTAAATATAAATCATTTTGATGTTGGGTTCCTAGGATTTTCAGAGAAAACTTGGGAAAACCTTACAAGTGATTTTTAGAGAGTAGATGCCAACATCGCTGCCCTAAACACCCTAATCCCCCAATTTGGTCAAAATTGAGGTGTTTTGATGTTTAATGTGACCTAGAAGATTCTTAAAATATAAGTCATTTTGATGTTGGGTTCCTAGGATTTTCCGAGAAAACTTAGGAAAACCTTACAAGTGATTTATAGAGAGTAGATGCCAACATAGCTCTCCTAAGCACCCTATTCCCCCAATTCGGTCAAAATTGAGGTGTTTTAAAGTTTAATGTGACCTAGAAGATTATTTAAATATAAATCATTTTGATGTTGGGTTCCTAGGATTTTCAGAGAAAACTTGGGAAAACCTTACAAGTGATTTTTAGAGAGTAGATGCCAACATCGCTGCCCTAAACACCTTCATCCCCCAATTTGGTCAAAATTGAGGTGTTTTGATGTTTAATGTGACCTAAAAGATTCTTAAAATATAAGACATTTTGGTGTTGGGTTCCTGGGATTTTCCGAGAAAACTTAGGAAAACCTTACAAGTGATTTTTAGAGAGTAGATGCCAACATCGCTGTCCTAAACACCCTAATCCCCCAATTTGGTCAAAATTGAGGTGTTTTTATGTTTAATGTGACCTAGAAGATTCTTAAAATATAAGACATTTTGATGTTGGGTTCCTGGGATTTTCCGAGAAAACTTAGGAAAACCTTACAAGTGATTTATAGAGAGTAGATGCCAACATCGGTGTCCTAAACACCCTCATCCCCTAATTGGTCAAAATTAATGTGTTTTGATGTTTAATGTGACCTAGAAGATTCTTAAAATATAAGACATTTTGATGTTGGGTTCCTGGGATTTTTCGAGAAAACTTAGGAAAACCTTACAAGTGATTTTTATAGAGCAGATGCCAACATCGGTGTCCTAAACACCCTAATCCCCCAATTTGGTCAAAATTGAGGTGTTTTGATGTTTAATGTGACCTAGAAGATTCTTAAAATATAAGACATTTTGGTGTTGGGTTCCTAGGATTTTCCGAGAAAACTTAGGAAAACCTTACAAGTGATTTATAGAGAGCAGATGCCATCTTCGCTGTCCTAAACACCCTAATCCCCCAATTTGGTCAAAATTGAGGTGTTTTGATGTTTAATGTGACCTAGAAGATTCTTAAAATATAAGACATTTTGGTGTTGGGTTCCTAGGATTTTCCGAGAAAACTTGGGAAAACCTTACAAGTCATTTTTAGAGAGTAGATGCCAACATCGCTGCCCTAAACACCCTCATCCCCCAATTTGGTCAAAATTGAGGTGTTTTGATGTTTAATGTGACCTAGAAGATTCTTAAAATATAAGACATTTTGGTGTTGGGTTCCTAGGATTTTCCGAGAAAACTTGGGAAAACCTTACAAGTGATTTTTAGAGAGTAGATGCCAACATCGCTGTCCTAAACACCCTCATCCCCCAATTTGGTCAAAATTGAGGTGTTTTGAAGTTTAATGTGACCTAGAAGATTCTTTAAATATAAGTCATTTTGATGTTGGGTTCCTGGGATTTTCCGAGAAAACTTAGGAAAACCTTACAAGTGATTTTTAGAGAGCAGATGCCAACATCGCTGCCCTAAACACCCTCATCCCCCAATTTGGTCAAAATTGAGGTGTTTTGAAGTTTAATGTGACATAGAAGATTCTTAAAATATAAGTCATTTTGATGTTGGGTTCCTAGGATTTTCCGAGAAAACTTAGGAAAACCTTACAAGTGATTTTTAGAGAGTAGATGCCAACATGGCTGTCCTAAACACCCTCATCCCTTAATTTGGTCAAAATTGATGTGTTTTGAAGTTCAATGTGACCTAGAAGATTCTTAAAATATAAGTCATTTTGATGTTGGGTTCCTAGGATTTTCCGAGAAAACTTAGGAAAACCTTACAAGTGATTTATAGAGAGTAGATGCCAACATGGCTGTCCTAAACACCCTCATCCCCCAATTCGGTCAAAATTGAGGTGTTTTAAAGTTTAATGTGACCTAGAAGATTCTTAAAATATAAGTCATTTTGACGTTGGGTTCCTAGGATTTTCCGAGAAAACTTAGGAAAACCTTACAAGTGATTTTTATAGAGCAGATGTCAACATCGCTGTCCAAAACACCCTTATGCCCCAATTTGGTCAAAATTGAGGTGTTTTGATGTTTAATATGACCTACAAGATTCTTAAAATATAAGTCATTTTGATGTTGGGTCCCTGGGATTTTCCGAGAAAACTTAGGAAAACCTTACAAGTGATTTATAGAGAGCAGATGCCAACATCGCTGTCCTTAACACCCTCATCCCCCAATTTGGTCAAAATTGAGGTGTTTTGAAGTTTAATGTGACCTAGAAGATTCTTAAAATATAAGACATTTTGATGTTGGGTTCCTACGATTTTCCGAGAAAACTTGGGAAATCCTTACAAGTGATTTTTAGAGAGTAGATGCAAACATCGCTGTCCTAAATACCCTAATCCCCCAATTTGGTCAAAATTGAGGTGTTTTGATGTTTAATGTGACCTAGAAGATTCTTAAAATATAAGACATTTTGGTGTTGGGTTACTGGGATTTTCCGAGAAAACTTAGGAAAACCTTACAAGTGATTTATAGAGAGCAGATGCCAACATCGCTGTCCTAAACACCCTCATCCCCCAATTTGGTCAAAATTGAGGTGTTTTGAAGTTTAATGTGACCTAGAAGATTCTTAAAATATAAGTCATTTTGATGTTGAGTTCCTAGGATTTTCCGAGAAAACTTGGGAAAACCTTACAAGTGATTTTTAGAGAGTAGATGCCAACATCGCTGTCCTAGACACCCTCATCCCCCAATTTGGTCAAAATTGAGGTGTTTTGAAGTTTAATGTGACCTAAAAGATTCTTTAAATATAAGTCATTTTGATGTTGGGTTCCTACGATTTTCCGAGAAAACTTGGGAAATCCTTACAAGTGATTTTTAGAGAGTAGATGCAAACATCGCTGTCCTAAACACCCTAATCCCCCAATTTGGTCAAATTTGAGGTGTTTTGATGTTTAATGTGACCTAGAAGATTCTTAAAATATAAGTCATTTTGATGTTGGGTTCCTAGGATTTTCCGAGAAAACTTGGGAAAACCTTACAAGTGATTTATAGAGAGCAGATGCCAACATCGGTGTCCTAAACACCTTCATCCCCCAATTTGGTCAAAATTGAGGTGTTTTGATGTTTAATGTGACCTAGAAGATTCTTAAAATATAAGTCATTTTGATGTTGGGTTCCTAGGATTTTCCGAGAAAACTTGGGAAAACCTTACAAGTGATTTATAGAGAGTAGATGCCAACATCGCTGTCCTAAACACCCTAATTCCCCAATTTGGTCAAAATTGAGGTGTTTTGATGTTTAATGTGACCTAGAAGATTCTTGAAATATAAGTCATTTTGATGTTGGGTTCCTAGGATTTTCCGAGAAAACTTAGGAAATCCTTATAAGTGATTTTTAGAGAGTAGATGCCAACATCGCTATCCTAAATACCCTCATCCCCCAATTTGGTCAAAATTGAGGTGTTTTGATGTTTAATGTGACCTGAAAGAGTCTTAAAATTTAAGTCATTTTGATGTTGGGTTCCTAGGATTTTCCGAGAAAACTTAGGAAAGCTTTACAAGTGATTTTTAGAGAGCAGATGTCAACATCGCTGTCCAAAACACCCTCATCCCCCAATTTGGTCAAAATTGAGGTGTTTTGATGTTTAATATGACCTACAAGATTCTTAAAATATAAGTCATTTTGATGTTGGGTCCCTGGGATTTTCCGAGAAAAATTAGGAAAACCTTACAAGTGATTTATAGAGAGCAGATGCCAACATCGCTGTCCTAAACACCCTCATCCCCCAATTTGGTCAAAATTGAGGTGTTTTGAAGTTTAATGTGACCTAGAAGATTCTTAAAATATAAGACATTTTGGTGTTGGGTTCCTGGGATTTTCCGAGAAAACTTAGGAAAACCTTGTAAGTGATTTATAGAGAGTAGATCCCAACATCGCTGCCCTAAACACCCTAATCCCCCAATTTGGTCAAAATTGAGGTGTTTTGATGTTTAATGTGACCTAGAAGATTCTTAAAATATAAGTCATTTAGATGTTGGGTTCCTAGGATTTTCCGAGAAAACTTAGGAAAACCTTACAAGTGATTTATAGAGAGCAGATGCCATCTTAGCTGTCCAAAACACCCTAATTCCCCAATTTGGTCAAAATTGAGGTGTTTTGATGTTTAATATGACCTACAAGATTCTTAAAATATAAGTCATTTTGATGTTGGGTCCCTGGGATTTTCCGAGAAAAATTAGGAAAACCTTACAAGTGATTTATAGAGAGCAGATGCCAACATCGCTGTCCTAAACACCCTCATCCCCCAATTTGGTCAAAATTGAGATGTTTTGAAGTTTAATGTGACCTAGAAGATTCTTAAAATATAAGACATTTTGGTGTTGGGTTCCTGGGATTTTCCGAGAAAACTTAGGAAATCCTTGTAAGTGATTTATAGAGAGTAGATGCCAACATCGCTGCCCTAAACACCCTAATCCCCCAATTTGGTCAAAATTGAGGTGTTTTGATGTTTAATGTGACCTAGAAGATTCTTAAAATATAAGTCATTTAGATGTTGGGTTCCTAGGATTTTCCGAGAAAACTTAGGAAAACCTTACAAGTGATTTATAGAGAGCAGATGCCATCTTAGCTGTCCAAAACACCCTAATTCCCCAATTTGGTCAAAATTGAGGTGTTTTGATGTTTAATATGACCTAGAAGATTCTTAAAATATAAGTCATTTTGATGTTGGGTCCCTGGGATTATCCGAGAAAACTTAGGAAAACCTTACAAGTGATTTATAGAGAGCAGATGCGAAAAACACAGCTGTCCTAAACACCCTAATCCCCCAATTTGGTCAAAATTGAGGTGTTTTGATGTTTAATGTGACCTAAAAGATTCTTAAAATATAAGACATTTTGGTGTTGGGTTCCTGGGATTTTCCGAGAAAACTTAGGAAAACCTTACAAGTGATTTTTAGAGAGTAGATGCCAAACATCGGTGTCCTAAACACCCTAATCCCCCAATTTGGTCAAAATTGAGGTGTTTTTATGTTTAATGTGACCTAGAAGATTCTTAAAATATAAGACATTTTGGTGTTGGGTTCCTGGGATTTTCCGAGGAAACTTAGGAAAACCTTACAAGTGATTTATAGAGAGTAGATGCCAACATCGGTGTCCTAAACACCCTCATCCTCCAATTTGGTCAAAATTAATGTGTTTTGAAGTTTAATGTGACCTAGAAGATTCTTAAAATATAAGACATTTTGGTGTTGGGTTCCTGGGATTTTCCGAGAAAACTTAGGAAAACCTTACAAGTGATTTTTAGAGAGTAGATGCCAACATCGGTGTCCTAAACACCCTAATCCCCCAATTTGGTCAAAATTGAGGTGTTTTGATGTTTAATGTGAACTAGAAGATTCTTAAAATATAAGACATTTTGATGTTGGGTTCCTAGGATTTTCCGAGAAAACTTGGGAAAACCTTACAAGTGATTTTTAGAGAGTAGATGCCAACATCGCTGTCCTAAACACCCTCATCCCCCAATTTGGTCAAAATTGAGGTGTTTTGAAGTTTAATGTGACCTAAAAGATTCTTTAAATATAAGTCATTTTGATGTTGGGTTCCTGGGATTTTCCGAGAAAACTTAGGAAAACCTTACAAGTGATTTTTAGAGAGCAGATGCCAACATCGCTGCCCTAAACACCCTCATCCCCCAATTTGGTCAAAATTGAGGTGTTTTGATGTTTAATGTGACCTAGAAGATTCTTAAAATATAAGTCATTTTGATGTTGGGTTCCTAGGATTTTCCGAGAAAACTTAGGAAAACCTTACAAGTGATTTTTAGAGAGTAGATGCAAACATGGCTGTCCTAAACACCCTCATCCCTTAATTTAGTCAAAATTGATGTGTTTTGAAGTTTAATGTGACCTAGAAGATTCTTAAAATATAAGTCATTTTGATGTTGGGTTCCTAGGATTTTCCGAGAAAACTTAGAAAAACCTTACAAGTGATTTATAGAGAGTAGATGCCAACATGGCTGTCCTAAACACCCTAATCCCCCAATTCGGTCAAAATTGAGGTGTTTTAAAGTTTAATGTGACATAGAAGATTCTTTAAATATAAATCATTTTGATGTTGGGTTCCTAGGATTTTCCGAGAAAACTTAGGAAAACCTTACAAGTGATTTATAGAGAGCAGCTGCCAAACATCGCTGTCCTTAACACCCTAATCCCCCAATTTGGTCAAAATTGAGGTGTTTTGATGTTTAATGTGACCTAGAAGATTCTTAAAATATAAGTCATTTTGATGTTGGGTTCCTAGGATTTTCCGAGAAAACTTAGGAAAACCTTACAAGTGATTTATAGAGAGCAGATGCCATCTTCGCTGTCCTAAACACACTAATCCCCCAATTTGGTCAAAATTGAGGTGTTTTGATGTTTAATGTGACCTAGAAGATTCTTAAAATACAAGTCATTTTGATGTTGGGTTCCTAGGATTTTCCGAGAAAACTTAGGAAAACCTTACAAGTGATTTATAGAGAGCAGATGTCAACATCGCTGTCCAAAACACCCTCATCCCCCAATTTGGTCAAAATTGAGGTGTTTTGAAGTTTAATGTGACCTAGAAGATTCTTAAAATATAAGACATTTTGGTGTTGGGTTCCTGGCATTTTCCGAGAAAACTTAGGTAAACCTTGTAAGTGATTTATAGAGAGTAGATGCCAACATCGCTGCCCTAAACACCCTAATCCCCCAATTTGGTCAAAATTGAGGTGTTTTGATGTTTAATGTGACCTAGAAGATTCTTAAAATATAAGTCATTTTGATGTTGGGTTCCTAGGATTTTCCGAGAAAACTTAGGAAAACCTTACAAGTGATTTATAGAGAGTAGATGCCAACTTAGCTCTCCTAAACACCCTATTCCCCCAATTCGGTCAAAATTGAGGTGTTTTAAAGTTTAATGTGACATAGAAGATTATTTAAATATAAATCATTTTGATGTTGGGTTCCTAGGATTTTCAGAGAAAACTTGGGAAAACCTTACAAGTGATTTTTAGAGAGTAGATGCCAACATCGCTGCCCTAAACACCCTAATCCCCCAATTTGGTCAAAATTGAGGTGTTTTGATGTTTAATGTGACCTAGAAGATTCTTAAAATATAAGTCATTTTGATGTTGGGTTCCTAGGATTTTCCGAGAAAACTTAGGAAAACCTTACAAGTGATTTATAGAGAGTAGATGCCAACTTAGCTCTCCTAAACACCCTATTCCCCCAATTCGGTCAAAATTGAGGTGTTTTAAAGTTTAATGTGACATAGAAGATTATTTAAATATAAATCATTTTGATGTTGGGTTCCTAGGATTTTCAGAGAAAACTTGGGAAAACCTTACAAGTGATTTTTAGAGAGTAGATGCCAACATCGCTGCCCTAAACACCCTAATCCCCCAATTTGGTCAAAATTGAGGTGTTTTGATGTTTAATGTGACCTAGAAGATTCTTAAAATATAAGACATTTTGGTGTTGGGTTCCTGGGATTTTCCGAGAAAACTTAGGAAAACCTTACAAGTGATTTATAGAGAGCAGATGCCAACATCGCTGTCCTAAACACCCTCATCCCCCAATTTGGTCAAAATTGAGGTGTTTTGAAGTTTAATGTGACCTAGAAGATTCTTAAAATATAAGTCATTTTGATGTTGAGTTCCTAGGATTTTCCGAGAAAACTTGGGAAAACCTTACAAGTGATTTTTAGAGAGTAGATGCCAACATCGCTGTCCTAGACACCCTCATCCCCCAATTTGGTCAAAATTGAGGTGTTTTGAAGTTTAATGTGACCTAAAAGATTCTTTAAATATAAGTCATTTTGATGTTGGGTTCCTACGATTTTCCGAGAAAACTTGGGAAATCCTTACAATTGATTTTTAGAGAGTAGATGCAAACATCGCTGTCCTTAACACCCTAATCCCCCAATTTGGTCAAAATTGAGGTGTTTTGATGTTTAATGTGACCTAGAAGATTCTTAAAATATAAGTCATTTTGATGTTGGGTTCCTAGGATTTTCCGAGAAAACTTGGGAAAACCTTACAAGTGATTTATAGAGAGCAGATGCCAACATCGGTGTCCTAAACACCTTCATCCCCCAATTTGGTCAAAATTGAGGTGTTTTGATGTTTAATGTGACCTAGAAGATTCTTAAAATATAAGTCATTTTGATGTTGGGTTCCTAGGATTTTCCGAGAAAACTTGGGAAAACCTTACAAGTGATTTATAGAGAGTAGATGCCAACATCGCTGTCCTAAACACCCTAATTCCCCAATTTGGTCAAAATTGAGGTGTTTTGATGTTTAATGTGACCTAGAAGATTCTTGAAATATAAGTCATTTTGATGTTGGGTTCCTAGGATTTTCCGAGAAAACTTAGGAAATCCTTATAAGTGATTTTTAGAGAGTAGATGCCAACATCGCTATCCTAAATACCCTCATCCCCCAATTTGGTCAAAATTGAGGTGTTTTGATGTTTAATGTGACCTGAAAGAGTCTTAAAATTTAAGTCATTTTGATGTTGGGTTCCTAGGATTTTCCGAGAAAACTTAGGAAAGCTTTACAAGTGATTTTTAGAGAGCAGATGTCAACATCGCTGTCCAAAACACCCTCATCCCCCAATTTGGTCAAAATTGAGGTGTTTTGATGTTTAATATGACCTACAAGATTCTTAAAATATAAGTCATTTTGATGTTGGGTCCCTGGGATTTTCCGAGAAAAATTAGGAAAACCTTACAAGTGATTTATAGAGAGCAGATGCCAACATCGCTGTCCTAAACACCCTCATCCCCCAATTTGGTCAAAATTGAGGTGTTTTGAAGTTTAATGTGACCTAGAAGATTCTTAAAATATAAGACATTTTGGTGTTGGGTTCCTGGGATTTTCCGAGAAAACTTAGGAAAACCTTGTAAGTGATTTATAGAGAGTAGATCCCAACATCGCTGCCCTAAACACCCTAATCCCCCAATTTGGTCAAAATTGAGGTGTTTTGATGTTTAATGTGACCTAGAAGATTCTTAAAATATAAGTCATTTAGATGTTGGGTTCCTAGGATTTTCCGAGAAAACTTAGGAAAACCTTACAAGTGATTTATAGAGAGCAGATGCCATCTTAGCTGTCCAAAACACCCTAATTCCCCAATTTGGTCAAAATTGAGGTGTTTTGATGTTTAATATGACCTACAAGATTCTTAAAATATAAGTCATTTTGATGTTGGGTCCCTGGGATTTTCCGAGAAAAATTAGGAAAACCTTACAAGTGATTTATAGAGAGCAGATGCCAACATCGCTGTCCTAAACACCCTCATCCCCCAATTTGGTCAAAATTGAGGTGTTTTGAAGTTTAATGTGACCTAGAAGATTCTTAAAATATAAGACATTTTGGTGTTGGGTTCCTGGGATTTTCCGAGAAAACTTAGGAAATCCTTGTAAGTGATTTATAGAGAGTAGATGCCAACATCGCTGCCCTAAACACCCTAATCCCCCAATTTGGTCAAAATTGAGGTGTTTTGATGTTTAATGTGACCTAGAAGATTCTTAAAATATAAGTCATTTAGATGTTGGGTTCCTAGGATTTTCCGAGAAAACTTAGGAAAACCTTACAAGTGATTTATAGAGAGCAGATGCCATCTTAGCTGTCCAAAACACCCTAATTCCCCAATTTGGTCAAAATTGAGGTGTTTTGATGTTTAATATGACCTAGAAGATTCTTAAAATATAAGTCATTTTGATGTTGGGTCCCTGGGATTATCCGAGAAAACTTAGGAAAACCTTACAAGTGATTTATAGAGAGCAGATGCGAAAAACACAGCTGTCCTAAACACCCTAATCCCCCAATTTGGTCAAAATTGAGGTGTTTTGATGTTTAATGTGACCTAAAAGATTCTTAAAATATAAGACATTTTGGTGTTGGGTTCCTGGGATTTTCCGAGAAAACTTAGGAAAACCTTACAAGTGATTTTTAGAGAGTAGATGCCAAACATCGGTGTCCTAAACACCCTAATCCCCCAATTTGGTCAAAATTGAGGTGTTTTTATGTTTAATGTGACCTAGAAGATTCTTAAAATATAAGACATTTTGGTGTTGGGTTCCTGGGATTTTCCGAGGAAACTTAGGAAAACCTTACAAGTGATTTATAGAGAGTAGATGCCAACATCGGTGTCCTAAACACCCTCATCCTCCAATTTGGTCAAAATTAATGTGTTTTGAAGTTTAATGTGACCTAGAAGATTCTTAAAATATAAGACATTTTGGTGTTGGGTTCCTGGGATTTTCCGAGAAAACTTAGGAAAACCTTACAAGTGATTTTTAGAGAGTAGATGCCAACATCGGTGTCCTAAACACCCTAATCCCCCAATCTGGTCAAAATTGAGGTGTTTTGATGTTTAATGTGAACTAGAAGATTCTTAAAATATAAGACATTTTGATGTTGGGTTCCTAGGATTTTCCGAGAAAACTTGGGAAAACCTTACAAGTGATTTTTAGAGAGTAGATGCCAACATCGCTGTCCTAAACACCCTCATCCCCCAATTTGGTCAAAATTGAGGTGTTTTGAAGTTTAATGTGACCTAAAAGATTCTTTAAATATAAGTCATTTTGATGTTGGGTTCCTGGGATTTTCCGAGAAAACTTAGGAAAACCTTACAAGTGATTTTTAGAGAGCAGATGCCAACATCGCTGCCCTAAACACCCTCATCCCCCAATTTGGTCAAAATTGAGGTGTTTTGATGTTTAATGTGACCTAGAAGATTCTTAAAATATAAGTCATTTTGATGTTGGGTTCCTAGGATTTTCCGAGAAAACTTAGGAAAACCTTACAAGTGATTTTTAGAGAGTAGATGCAAACATGGCTGTCCTAAACACCCTCATCCCTTAATTTAGTCAAAATTGATGTGTTTTGAAGTTTAATGTGACCTAGAAGATTCTTAAAATATAAGTCATTTTGATGTTGGGTTCCTAGGATTTTCCGAGAAAACTTAGAAAAACCTTACAAGTGATTTATAGAGAGTAGATGCCAACATGGCTGTCCTAAACACCCTAATCCCCCAATTCGGTCAAAATTGAGGTGTTTTAAAGTTTAATGTGACATAGAAGATTCTTTAAATATAAATCATTTTGATGTTGGGTTCCTAGGATTTTCCGAGAAAACTTAGGAAAACCTTACAAGTGATTTATAGAGAGCAGCTGCCAAACATCGCTGTCCTTAACACCCTAATCCCCCAATTTGGTCAAAATTGAGGTGTTTTGATGTTTAATGTGACCTAGAAGATTCTTAAAATATAAGTCATTTTGATGTTGGGTTCCTAGGATTTTCCGAGAAAACTTAGGAAAACCTTACAAGTGATTTATAGAGAGCAGATGCCATCTTCGCTGTCCTTAACACACTAATCCCCCAATTTGGTCAAAATTGAGGTGTTTTGATGTTTAATGTGACCTAGAAGATTCTTAAAATATAAGTCATTTTGATGTTGGGTTCCTGGGATTTTCCGAAAAAAACTTGGGAAAACCTTACAAGTGATTTATAGAGAGCAGATGCCAACATCGGTGTCCTAAACACCCTAATCCCCCAATTTGGTCAAAATTGAGGTGTTTTGATGTTTAATGTGACCTAGAAGATTCTTAAAATACAAGTCATTTTGATGTTGGGTTCCTAGGATTTTCCGAGAAAACTTAGGAAAACCTTACAAGTGATTTATAGAGAGCAGATGTCAACATCGCTGTCCAAAACACCCTCATCCCCCAATTTGGTCAAAATTGAGGTGTTTTGAAGTTTAATGTGACCTAGAAGATTCTTAAAATATAAGACATTTTGGTGTTGGGTTCCTGGCATTTTCCGAGAAAACTTAGGTAAACCTTGTAAGTGATTTTTAGAGAGTAGATGCCAACATCGCTGCCCTAAACACCCTAATCCCCCAATTTGGTCAAAATTGAGGTGTTTTGATGTTTAATGTGACCTAGAAGATTCTTAAAATATAAGTCATTTTGATGTTGGGTTCCTAGGATTTTCCGAGAAAACTTAGGAAAACCTTACAAGTGATTTATAGAGAGTAGATGCCAACTTAGCTCTCCTAAACACCCTATTCCCCCAATTCGGTCAAAATTGAGGTGTTTTAAAGTTTAATGTGACATAGAAGATTATTTAAATATAAATGATTTTGATGTTGGGTTCCTAGGATTTTCAGAGAAAACTTGGGAAAACCTTACAAGTGATTTTTAGAGAGTAGATGCCAACATCGCTGCCCTAAACACCTTCATCCCCCAATTTGGTCAAAATTGAGGTGTTTTGATGTTTAATGTGACCTAAAAGATTCTTAAAATATAAGACATTTTGGTGTTGGGTTCCTGGGATTTTCCGAGAAAACTTAGGAAAACCTTACAAGTGATTTTTAGAGAGTAGATGCCAACATCGCTGTCCTAAACACCCTAATCCCCCAATTTGGTCAAAATTGAGGTGTTTTTATGTTTAATGTGACCTAGAAGATTCTTAAAATATAAGACATTTTGATGTTGGGTTCCTGGGATTTTCCGAGAAAACTTAGGAAAACCTTACAAGTGATTTATAGAGAGTAGATGCCAACATCGGTGTCCTAAACACCCTCATCCCCTAATTGGTCAAAATTAATGTGTTTTGATGTTTAATGTGACCTAGAAGATTCTTAAAATATAAGACATTTTGATGTTGGGTTCCTGGGATTTTTCGAGAAAACTTAGGAAAACCTTACAAGTGATTTTTATAGAGCAGATGCCAACATCGGTGTCCTAAACACCCTAATCCCCCAATTTGGTCAAAATTGAGGTGTTTTGATGTTTAATGTGACCTAGAAGATTCTTAAAATATAAGACATTTTGGTGTTGGGTTCCTAGGATTTTCCGAGAAAACTTAGGAAAACCTTACAAGTGATTTATATAGAGCAGATGCCATCTTCGCTGTCCTAAACACCCTAATCCCCCAATTTGGTCAAAATTGAGGTGTTTTGATGTTTAATGTGACCTAGAAGATTCTTAAAATATAAGACATTTTGGTGTTGGGTTCCTAGGATTTTCCGAGAAAACTTGGGAAAACCTTACAAGTCATTTTTAGAGAGTAGATGCCAACATCGCTGCCCTAAACACCCTCATCCCCCAATTTGGTCAAAATTGAGGTGTTTTGATGTTTAATGTGACCTAGAAGATTCTTAAAATATAAGACATTTTGGTGTTGGGTTCCTAGGATTTTCCGAGAAAACTTGGGAAAACCTTACAAGTGATTTTTAGAGAGTAGATGCCAACATCGCTGTCCTAAACACCCTCATCCCCCAATTTGGTCAAAATTGAGGTGTTTTGAAGTTTAATGTGACCTAGAAGATTCTTTAAATATAAGTCATTTTGATGTTGGGTTCCTGGGATTTTCCGAGAAAACTTAGGAAAACCTTACAAGTGATTTTTAGAGAGCAGATGCCAACATCGCTGCCCTAAACACCCTCATCCCCCAATTTGGTCAAAATTGAGGTGTTTTGAAGTTTAATGTGACATAGAAGATTCTTAAAATATAAGTCATTTTGATGTTGGGTTCCTAGGATTTTCCGAGAAAACTTGGGAAAACCTTACAAGTGATTTTTAGAGAGTAGATGCCAACATGGCTGTCCTAAACACCCTCATCCCTTAATTTGGTCAAAATTGATGTGTTTTGAAGTTCAATGTGACCTAGAAGATTCTTAAAATATAAGTCATTTTGATGTTGGGTTCCTAGGATTTTCCGAGAAAACTTAGGAAAACCTTACAAGTGATTTATAGAGAGTAGATGCAAACATGGCTGTCCTAAACACCCTCATCCCCCAATTCGGTCAAAATTGAGGTGTTTTAAAGTTTAATGTGACCTAGAAGATTCTTAAAATATAAGTCATTTTGACGTTGGGTTCCTAGGATTTTCCGAGAAAACTTAGGAAAACCTTACAAGTGATTTTTATAGAGCAGATGTCAACATCGCTGTCCAAAACACCCTTATCCCCCAATTTGGTCAAAATTGAGGTGTTTTGATGTTTAATATGACCTACAAGATTCTTAAAATATAAGTCATTTTGATGTTGGGTCCCTGGGATTTTCCGAGAAAACTTAGGAAAACCTTACAAGTGATTTATAGAGAGCAGATGCCAACATCGCTGTCCTAAACACCCTCATCCCCCAATTTGGTCAAAATTGAGGTGTTTTGAAGTTTAATGTGACCTAGAAGATTCTTAAAATATAAGACATTTTGATGTTGGGTTCCTACGATTTTCCGAGAAAACTTGGGAAATCCTTACAAGTGATTTTTAGAGAGTAGATGCAAACATCGCTGTCCTAAATACCCTAATCCCCCAATTTGGTCAAAATTGAGGTGTTTTGATGTTTAATGTGACCTAGAAGATTCTTAAAATATAAGACATTTTGGTGTTGGGTTCCTGGGATTTTCCGAGAAAACTTAGGAAAACCTTACAAGTGATTTATAGAGAGCAGATGCCAACATCGCTGTCCTAAACACCCTCATCCCCCAATTTGGTCAAAATTGAGGTGTTTTGAAGTTTAATGTGACCTAGAAGATTCTTAAAATATAAGTCATTTTGATGTTGAGTTCCTAGGATTTTCCGAGAAAACTTGGGAAAACCTTACAAGTGATTTTTAGAGAGTAGATGCCAACATCGCTGTCCTAGACACCCTCATCCCCCAATTTGGTCAAAATTGAGGTGTTTTGAAGTTTAATGTGACCTAAAAGATTCTTTAAATATAAGTCATTTTGATGTTGGGTTCCTACGATTTTCCGAGAAAACTTGGGAAATCCTTACAAGTGATTTTTAGAGAGTAGATGCAAACATCGCTGTCCTAAACACCCTAATCCCCCAATTTGGTCAAAATTGAGGTGTTTTGATGTTTAATGTGACCTAGAAGATTCTTAAAATATAAGTCATTTTGATGTTGGGTTCCTAGGATTTTCCGAGAAAACTTGGGAAAACCTTACAAGTGATTTTTAGAGAGTAGATGCCAAACATCGCTGCCCTAAACACCCTAATCCCCCAATTTGGTCAAAATTGAGGTGTTTTGATGTTTAATGTGACCTAGAAGATTCTTAAAATATAAGACATTTTGGTGTTGGGTTCCTGGGATTTTCCGAGAAAACTTAGGAAATCCTTACAAGTGATTTTTAGAGAGTAGATGCCAACATCGCTGTCCTAAACACCCTAATCCCCCAATTTGGTCAAAATTGAGGTGTTTTGATGTTTAATGTGACCTAGAAGATTCTTAAAATATAAGACATTTTGGTGTTGGGTTCCTGGGATTTTCCGAGAAAACTTAGGAAAACCTTGTAAGTGATTTATAGAGAGTAGATGCCAACATCGCTGTCCTAAACACCCTAATCCCCCAATTTGGTCAAAATTGAGGTGTTTTGATGTTTAATGTGACCTAGAAGATTCTTAAAATATAAGTCATTTTGATGTTGGGTTCCTAGGATTTTCCGAGAAAACTTAGAAAAACCTTACAAGTGATTTATAGAGAGTAGATGCCAACCTCTGTCCTTAACACCCTTAAATCTCAATTTTAAGAAAATAAACTAGTTTTTCTATTAGATTCTTTTCTATTAGATTCCCGAAAACATTCAGAAAAATTAAAATTTTTGTTGGAAAATAGATGTATTTAACCTTTTATTGTAAAATTCGTTCTATCGAGACATTATACAAACACATATACACATATTTTGTTATTGTTGTTTTTAGGACAGATTTAGGATAAACTTCACCAACGTGGTAACAGGTAAGTCTGCTGTATACAACAAATATAAAATAGGTTCCAGAATGCTTCCTTGTGGAACTCCTGCGCTTTTATCATTTAGAGAAGTTGATGCACCATTTTGTTGGACCAGGTATGTCTTAGTAAGCAGGATGACCGATAGATAAAAAATCCAGGGACTGTTCCGTCTCGGCGTTATTAGTCTTGAACCCTATTGAGTATGTTTGTCGTTGTAATTACCCCCTACGAGAAATTTCTTACCCAGCTGACCAAAATAACCAATAAACTGCAATTTATTTATAGCGTGCTTTGAAGGGCAGTACACTGCTGATTTCACACAATTTCCAAACCATTCCTGCAGAAAGATGCTCGTTGATTGGATATGATCGTTCTCATATTTCGTAAGTTCATAATGTTTTAGTCTTCTCTTAATCAATGCAGCAGTGCCACCGTATGTATATTCTGCATCATTAGATCCATAAATTCACCAGTGCCATGAAGCTTTGCATCATACCAGATAGCTTGTTTAAGGCTGATGAGATGTTTCCTTCCGCACATGCCCCCACTTTTGGAACGGGACCCTTAAGTACACTTGCGTACGAAACCCCGTGATGCACACTACTGTTTACATTTATATTCTGGTTTCAGTTTTGAACTTTAGCTTCTGACTGTAATTTAAGCAATCGTTGCTCATCTCGTTGTCTAGGATTAATACTCCTTTTCAATTCAATATAAACTGGGCAATCTCTATAATTCGCTATGTGGTTTCCATCGCAGGTACTACATTTTCTGACAGAAGCTTGAGTTTTATTTTTATCGCATTTCGTTGAATTATGGAGATCACCACAGATTTCACAAACATCGCTCAAAGTGCAATAAGCTTTAGTGTGGCCGTATTCTTGGCACTTAACACACTGTACCGGTCCAGTTCTTTTTCTGGGTTCTTCGACAGTAATTCTTATATGTATAGACGATACTTTAGATCATATATTTCATGTTTTTTTATTATCTGGTTCTAATTGCAGGCGGAATATTGGCTGTGGCACCTTTTCCCGATTTATAATATTAGTTATAGATTTAACACGGAAGTTTTTATCTGCGAGAGCAGCTTGTACCTCGTTTCTTTGAACGAAGCTCTCAATTCGTTTTAACATCACAATCAACCATTTTGGCTCTTTAGTTGATAAGTATAGTTGTGTTTTCTCACTTCATCAAAATGATTTATCACGGCCTTGTATGCCTCAATATTTGACGGGTGAATTTTGGGTTCTTTTATATTTCCTCGTTAAACCCCGGAAATATAAATGTTACCCTCCGTTAAAGTGAAGATGGTTCTTGCTAAATCTCTATTTGATTCTTCCCTCAAATAGATTAGTGGCGGTTTCTCAGTCTTTGATATGCTATTTTTTGGTACAGCATCTTCAGCGGCGTTTGTTTAACTAGAAAGCCGGTTGCTTGTAACAGTTTTCTTAGCGTAAAAATGTTCTGATGAAAAAACTGTTTCAGACTCTCCTACTTGTCGATTCCAGTGCAGCATGTCTCAACCGGCTAGCAACAGTGGTTGAGGGGTGGTTATTTTCTGGGGCGAAGGAGAGCTTGAATTTTCTGCTTGTTGTTAGATAAGACATTCGTTGGATCCTTTATGAGTTATTGATGTGTCACAAACAATGTGTCACAACACAACTAGAAGCACAAAAAAAATTGAACACAAATGAAATTTATTATTTATCTCTCAGTAAATCCGCTGACTCCCAATTTTTTTATTCAGCAACATTTTTTGTTTCACGTACTGTATATGTTGTTAGTACTCGTAGTGTAGGTATGTATTAATATTGTACATTTACGAATTGATTTTGTTTCGCGAGAAAAAATATATTTTTGGCTCAGCAAGAGGTGTGGGGCTTGATAATGCAATAATGCAGATTGAAGACGAGGAGTTCAAAATTAACATTGAAGGTGGAAAGACCAACCAATAAAATATAAATATTTAACATGTAATGGTTGAGCTTCCCAATGGCGACAAACAAAAATTAAATAAACATTACAAAAATAATAAATGTGTTAAGGAAAACAAACAAAATGTCAAAAAGAATTTCATGTATTTTGTTCGAAAGGGATTGCACACCGTTTAAGTTTATTTTATCAAAGTTACTTTTTGAAAAAATCATGTAGTAAATTGATTTGGAATGTGATTTTGTATGTTTGGAAATACTTGGTACAAATTTTCGAATTTATTTAGCGTGGAAATATTGCTATCATTGTAATAAGACGGAGATTCGGGCATGCCATTGCATTTTATCGGAAACTGTTTACTATAAGAAACATAATCTGACCATTTACCATTCGCTGCTGATGTATTAAAATAATTAATTTACTAATTCTTTAAATAAATTTTCAGAATATAGATTTCTAAACGTAACAGATACTGAGTTTCAACGCAATATTTCCATAATTTCCAAGACACATATGGTTTTATATTTTCAACTAACACTCATAAACCTCTAAATAAACTCATGATAATACAAATAAATAATAAAAATTAGTTTCGTACTATTTAAAATATTTATATATTTAAGTTTTTAACAAAATATCAAATAGTTCGTACAAACTTTAGTTTGTTTTCCTTAATGGTTGGAATCAGGCTAATCAAATCGTTGGAATTTACCCGCCTGAGATGAAATATTTTTATCTTTGGGCAAATTTTAATTGCAAGCATCCAACATAGTAAACACAAATTATCAGCAATAATGACGCTCATTATACCACTTTTTCTACAAAAAAAAATGGCCTAATTTATGTCCAAACCACAGAAATGTGTAATTAAAAAAACATAGTATGTAATGGCTTTTTGATAAAAAAATTTCGCTTGATTTGAAGTACAACCAAAACAAATGTGTAAGTTAGTTCAAAACACATACAAAAATAAATGTTTGACATGATTCTTATGTCTTACCCATACAATTGTGTGGGTAAGTGGGAAAAGGGATATATAATTTTGCTGTTTTTCTGTCATTTCTATATGATTCACGTCAATATCAAAAACAAACAAACAAAACACGCGCCATTTTCATTATCGGCATTTGGTGTTTTTATTTTGTCGTGCGTTTACATAAGATTATATTGTTTATTTAAATTAAAAATAAAATTATTTTTTGTGTAATAGTTTTGTGTAATAAGTAAGAAGCATTAAAAACTATCGGCTGTTCTTCAGAATGAATAAAATGTACGAACGAGAAACGAGCGATCAAGCTGATTGAGGAAATACGGATGGAAGGCCGGGATGTTTTGTACCGAATTGGTCACGTAAATTATAAAATAAATTCCGCTAAAGCGGTTAACGTGGACCCAAATTGGCAAGGCAATGGCCATGCCATCCGATGAGGCCATGAAAATGTGGAAGGTAATTCGAGCGAAATATGTCCGTCTGGTGAAGTCTGCTCGGAGCGGTAGCGATGGACGACCACCAAATAGTCGTGATTCGAGGTTGATTCGAGAAATGGAATTCATCAAAGAAAAAATTATCACAGAGTACGCTAATAATATTCTATAATATCTAATTTAATTTATATATATATATATATATATATATTATATATATATATATATATATATATATATATATATATATATATATATATATATATATATATATATATATATATATATATATATATATATATATATATGGTAACTAGTACAAAATAATTTATCTATCCCATTTAAAGAAATTTTACTAATTCGATATTTGTTTATTTATTTGAAGGCCAACGGAAAGCAGTTTATCAGCGGCTACACCTGGAGTGTACTAAACTTTGTTTGATACATTCAGCAACGAACTCAATGTCGTGGAAGAAGTAGAACCAAGTGAAATAGAAGAACCAATAGCAGTACTACCCGCGGACATTGAAATAGTTTACGAACCTGCAAATATTTCAACCGAACCGGCGCCTGACCCATCTAATTTGGGTCGAACAACTACTCGACGAAACCCGACTAAACAGGCTAGCAAATCTAGCAATGTAAGCGCGATAGAATCAATTTTAAAGAAATCAGTGTCGCAAATGGAAGCCAATAGAGACGCCTTGAAGGACCTTAATAGACCAGTAACTATGCTTTCGGTTTTGGTCGAAAATTTAAATGAGAGATTTATGAAACGGCCTACCTTGGCCATAGCAAACAGCATTCGCACATGAGTTGAATATCTTATTCGACAAAAGAGAGGAGGAATTGAAAATGTTAAATTTAATTAAATTTTTCAAATTTTTTATTAATATTATTATTAGTTAAGGAATTTATTACAATTTCATTTATACTTTTTGTGATAATAAAATGTATATACTCGTAAATTATATTTTTGCTGTCAAAAAATCGATCTATTGGTTTGTCGGTTCATAAACATTTGAAGTCGACTTTGTGTGGATCATTTTTAGGATATTATATTTTTTCCAATTATTTTCTTATGATCTTTACTTGGTCAAAATTTAGCGAATATGGGGGGGGGGGGGGGTCTTTAATATTTATAAGGTAATTATGATCGTACATACATTTTTTAAGATATTGCTTCGTTTGCCCTATGTATGTTTATTTGCAATCCTTGCACGACACTTGATAGATTAATTTAGATTGAAATTGTTTTTCTGTTTTGTCTTTCAATTTAGAGATGTTTGTTTAGTGTGTTGAACGGCTTCGCAACTAATTCTATATTATGTTCGTTGAACGATCGTATGAAGGTATAAAAAATACGTTCGGATTAGCAACATTCGGATTAAAGAATATTTGTTTCTCAGCAATGATAATTTTTTTAATTGTCTTTTGTGGGTAGATATTTTTAATTAAAGTTTCTTTAAGAAGTTTGAATTTTGTTGGTGGAGTTCCTGGTCAGATAGTAAAAGGATGCTCTTAGCAAGAAACGTGAGAGTATTTGTTTGGTACGTTAACGTTAAATAGGAATGATAATTGAAGTAACGGCCAGACTAAGTTTCTTTATGGTACCAATCTGTACGTAATTGTGCAGTTTCATTTTTTATTATTTTTCGATCTAAAAAAGAGATACTATTGTCTATTTCGTTGTAACATTAGTAATGTTCCACGGCGTAATCTGTGGATGATCAGGTCATAATGTGAAAATTTGAATTAATAATTTGTTAACCTTGTCGGAATTAATAAGTGGAACATGATTAATATTTATTGGTATAATGTTTGTAATTTAATCGATAATTCATAGGGCGGTAATGATTATCGAAATGAATCTTTTTATTAGTAATCTTGTTTGGTTACTTCCCCTCTTTGAAAAACAACAACAACAATCATCGATCGCAAATAATTGAGATAATTTTTCCAATCGTTCATTTTGTTTTGTGTAGTGGCAGCCCAGTATGCAATTTTTCCACTGTGTGGAAAAAATGGTATCAAATTCCATACTAGAAAATATCAAAGACACAAAAATATTGATTTTAAAATCCAATTGGAGGGAGATTGTTTTGAAAAAATAATATTGGTTTTGGAGAGAAATCATTTTCTTTCTTTTTCTATTGCATGGTTTTGTTTTATTTTTATTTATTTTGTATCTCCTCTCCTCTCCAGTTGCATTTGACAAGTTGGCGGATAACTACGCGCACAACCGCACAGCTGCTTAATATATTAATTTCTTATTGTTTTTTTTTCTATAAAGTTTTTAATTATTAAAAGAATTTTTTTGTGCCTTATAATAACAATAATAATAATAGTGCTTTGTAAGTGATTCATCAACAATGTGCTGTATTAGAAAGGTAATAAAAATCTATTTTAATATGGCGTCGCCATATACATATAAAATGTATATATATATTTGAGATGACGTAAATTGTTGATGAAATTGTTCTTCTTACTTTTTTAAGATGTTCAATATGCGGGAGTTGAAGATATCAAATCGGGAGGCGGATGAAAAAAATATTATAAAAAAATATTTCCTGTACTGAATATTGAAGTAAAATATATTTACAAAAAAAAATGCAAAAAAAGTCTTTCATTTCAAAATAAAACCACAATGCGAAAAGTACTATAGAAATCTCTCTCTATCTGCTCTCTCTATATGCTCTCTCTATCGGCTCTCTCCAATTTATTTTTTCTCTTTTTAGTCGGATTCACACCAACACTGGAATTTTTGTGACACTTTTCTTTGGCGGGTAGTACGAATTTCTGTGTAATCAACATGGTTCTTTCCATAGAAAGAGTGTGTTTTTAGAAAGCGAATGTAAATGGAATTACGTCGGCATTGCATATTGGTCTAATTAGAATACAGTGTTGTAAAAAAGTATTACCCAAAATACGATAATTATTATTAACACTACCGCTCAAAAGTGTTGAGGCACCCCTTTTTCATGTATTATTGATACAGTATTATGTTTACGAAACAACATTTGAATAAAATGAAATACTTATCTGAAACGCAGTTTCATTATATAACCACCAATGATATAGGATTAATTTTACTACCCCCTACCGGCGCTTAGTTGGATTATCGTAAACTGTTTATTACGGTACAATTACTATTATAGTCTGCAGGAATTTCACAAAAAAACTATCAGTCTGGTTTATTTTATGTAATGCTGTTTAAATTGATTTTTTGAAAAGATTTCAGTGAAATGAGTCAAATACGATCAGTTGCAGTCTGATATTTACACTGTTAACATCGTAAGCGAAATATCGAGTGACAACTATTTAAAATGCCTTCAAGAAAAGAACCAAGTACTGAAACACGTGCGCTTATAATAGATTACCATATAGCTGGCATAAGTAATTGACAGATTGCCAAAAAAAGGAATTAGAGCACGCTACGGTCGATCGTAATGTTAAAAAATATGCAGCAAGTGACAGTTTTTTTAATAAAAGACGTAGTGGAAGTTCAAGAGCGACTACATCTGTAGGTGATCATAGAATAGTGATTACTAGCAAGACGAATAGACACAAAACAGACCCGGAAATAACAGAAGAATTAAATGTTGGTCGCCCAAAACTAGTTAGTGTTTCTACGGTTAATCGTCCTCTACAGGAATTCGGACTCCATGGCCGTGTTCCTATTAAAAAACCATTACTAGTAAACAAAATAAGCAAAAGCGACTTAAATGAGCCCGTGAACATCAACTTTGGAGGAAGAATTGGACCGAAAAGTAAAGCAATCAGCTCCAACATCAGCTGCTGTTATGTGGAACAAACTTCAATCAATTTGAAACTCAATAACGCCAGAAACTCTGGTAAAACTTATTTGAGAATGCCTCGACAGTAGGCTGCGATTGTTCAATCAAGAAGCGGTCACACATATGAAAGTAAAATTCTAATTAAGCATTTTAATTTTGACATTTATTTAGTATAATGCCATTAATAAATGTGTGTATGTACATAAAATATAAATATTTTCATATTTTTACTGAGTTTTTATATGTTTTATGCTGTTCTTTACAGTGCCTAAACACTTTTGAGCGGTAGTGTTGCATTCGCCATTGGCACTGTAAGTCCGATCATACAAAAACAAAAATATGTCATAATTATTGTTTTGCGTTATTTAATTAAGAAATTAAATTATTTTTCATTTTGTTTTTATTAAAGTAATTTTGCGTGTACAGTAGATTTAAATTTAATATTGATTGTGTATCAAAAAATCAATTTGTGGTCGTGGAAATACAGAAGACGTGAGCGTAAAAATATTGTTTCTTATTTTTAATAGAACCTTAATTTTATTATTCGGAACTTATATTTTGTCCATGCAAAAATTTATAGTATTTTATCGCTAGATTCGTCCCTTGGGAATAACGGGTGAAACGCGAATACCAGACAAGGCCAAACAAAAACCAAAGCCTTTGGAAAAATTATTACTTTTTGTTTACCGTGTATAGCGGAAAATCTGGCATCGCATGAAATTTTACCGCCATTTCGATACCATGCTACATCATCGGATCACATAACAGGATAAGTTTATGTGGCTAATCCACAATTTTTATATTCTTTAAACTATATTTATTAAACTATATTTACTAAATATTTATTTATTAAACTATATTTATTATATTTCTATATTTATGCAACTATCCATTATATCTATTTATTAAAAATTTACCTATTTACAATTATGTATATTTATTTTTACAAACCTCTCTCTTCTGATCTCCGAAAACCCCCAACCGATTTCAATGAAATTTTGTGAATGTATATTGTTAAACAAGCTTAAAAGATAGGAGTTTTGGATCCGATAGGTGGCGCTGTTGTCAAGATTTTAAAAAAAACCTTTTAATTTTTTTTTAGATTTCCCATTTAAAAATACATACAACCCCAAATTTTAACTGCTCTACTCCACCCATAAATATTACCTCATGTTTACTTCATGCTCATATTTTGATTTGGCTTGAAGAAAAAATCCGCCCAGAAGAAATTGACCAAATAATTTCGCTAGAAATTCCAGATCGATCAATTGACCAAGAATTGTCCGATATTGTTACCACAAATATGATCCATGGTCCGTGCGGTGATTTTAACATGACATCCCCATTTTATCGTAGAACCGCAGAGAATGGTGGCCACACATTCACAATGCGAATGTCGAACACTACAAATCAAATTGAAATTGATAATCAGTGGGTGGTACCATACTCACTAATACTTTCAAAAACATACAAGGCTCATATTAATGTCGAGATTTCCAGTTCTGCAGAGTCCATCAAGTACATTTGCAAATATGTTAATAAAGGCAGTGATTTGGCAGTATGTATTTGAAGTACAAAATATAAACGAAAACGACGAAATATCACGATACCAAATGGACAGATACATCAGCAGCAACGAAGCTGTCTGGCGTATACTTAGTTTTCCCATACACGAACGAAGCCCAAGTGTCGAGCACCTTCCGATTTATCTTGAAAACGGTCAACGTTGATATTTTACTGAAGAAAATGCTCTCCTACGAGCATTCGAGCCACCAAAAACGACACTTAGCGAATTTTTCAAACCTTGCTAAAAACCTGATGTTTTCGGACAGTTCGCAAAAACATTATTATATACCGATGTCCCACGCTATTTTATATGGAACAAGTCAGGTAAAAAATCGGATCCACGTAGACAAGGAGAACTATATCCAACAATGCCTGTGATTGTGATTTAAAGCCAATACATTAGGACGACTTACATCCAACGCCTTTCAAATTTTTGCGAAGAGTCAATGGACAAGTGTTCAATCCTTATCAAGATACATGTCGCGAGATGCAATTGTTGGCAGACGACAATCATTGGGATCTGGCACTTGCAGATGCAACATTTACATCCACGCCGAATAACATTCGTCAACTGTTAGCAATTTTATTACCGACATGTTATCCAGCACAATTATTGGCTTTGTGAGCAAAATACAAGAATTACATGCCTGAAGACATACTACACCAAGTTAGGATATTAAACTGACCATACGTCCCACGCTGCGTGGAACTGTCCCACATTTCACTGGGTTGCCCCACGGACAAATCTGTCCCACGAAACAAATATTTGTACGACAAGTCTCACAATTTCAATTCACAAATCATTGCACCCATACATATACATTGTTTGTGGAATATTTCAGTGTAAGTAATGATTTAATAATGGTTGCACATCAATTATTATTTCTTATAGTTTTCAGAGAGAGAATCAATATCAAAATTGTATGTTATGTTATTTTTGTTTTTTCAATGCAAATTCCAATAGGAAGCGGGGAAATAAAATAACATAACAGTAATTTTATGCCACGAGAATCGGGCCCATTGTTTTAACTGTAATTTTCCCGTAGTTTATTTATACCATTTTTTAATAAAAACAAACAAAGCAAACTGCATAAAAATTTGATGCAATGAATGAGCCCTCCTCTCCCTCTCTCTCTTTCGACTAAGTAAAATAGAAATAAATTGTATTGTATCAATGAGCCCGATTCTCGAGGCATAAAATTTCTGTTTTGTTATTTTATTTCCCCGCTTCCTATTGGAATTTGTATTGAAAAAACAAAAATAACATAACATAAAATTTTAGATCCCGGAATCGACTCCCGGAATTTTTCACAACCACAGCTTTCGATCGATGAATTACACATCCATCTTAGCTAATTCAATCATTATTTGATAAGAAATTTGCATGTGCAAGAACAAAATCAGAAGCCGTAATTAAAAATATTTTAATGGATCAAGTTCTGAACCAACTTAAAGCCGATTTGTCTGCCGCGAATTTTGTAACGGTTTATACTGATGCATCGAATCATAAGGAAATAAAAATAGTTTAGTAAAAATAACACGAATACCAATTTTGGTGGCATGTCACGTCAATGTACGAAAAATGTTCTAAGCAAGCTTAACTCGAATTTGAACCAGAATATATTTTGTATTGGATGCGCGGCACATATTCTAAATAATGCAATTAGAACTGCTGCTGATTTAATGCCAACCGATGTAAATGGAATGGTTAAAAAAATTTATGGCTATTTTCATATATATACTGTACGGGTGGAGACGTTGAAAGAGTTCTGCGACGAAAGTAATGTTGAATATCACAAACTACTTGGATACAGTGAAACTCGCTGGCTGGCATTAATGCCAGCGCTAGAAAGAATTCTGAAGATGTACGAAGAACGAACCTTGGAAGGCATATTTCTTATCTGTTGAGAAATGCCCAATTAAAATAAAAGAATTTTTTGAAAATCCCATTTCGGAAATTTGGTGTAAATTTATGCACAATCTAGCTAGCATGTTCCACCATAGCATCAAACTAATTGAGGGAGAAACATCTAACACTAAGGAAATAGTTCAAACATTAAATAATTTGAAAGAAAATCTTCAGGAAAGGCTAACTTCGGGATATGTACCACTCGCTGTAAGAAACGATATAACGGAACTAGGTAATAGCGGAAAAATTGACCAAATGTATTTGTTGCGAATATATCTACATTTTATTCGACATGTTTAGAATATTTACCACAATGGACAATCCATCAAACATTTAAACTGGGTGCTTTTAAAATTGCAAATTAATTGGGATGAAGTTCAGAAGCACTTTGAAGTAATACATACAAATATTCCGAATCACGGAATAAATGAAAATCAATTGTTTGATGAAATCACTTTTATAAAACAATATGTATCAGAGGAAAAGCTTAAAAAGTGGCAGGATGAGTCAACTTCTACTGACATACGATGGGTAGAAATTTTTGCCCACTTTAGAAAATCCTACATTTGCTATGAAAATGTTAAAAGGATAGCGGAATACTCTCTTTGTTTACCAGGAACCAACGCATATACAGAGAGAGTGTTGTCCATTGTTAATAAAATATGGACAGAGGAAAAATCACATTTAGCACTGGAAACAAATCAAAGCTATGATAATGGTTCGCGATAATTATCAAAACTGCAATGAATTTATGAAAAATATTTCAGAAAAGCCAGACATTTTGAAGAGAGTTCATAGCTCAGAAAAATATTTAACAAATAAAAATTAAGTGTTCCTTTAAAAATATTATTAATTTAATTGAAATATATTGAAATGCTTTTTATTTAAAAAAATATATATTTGTATTTGAATTTTTTATAAATGAAATATTTGATAATTGGTTAATGTTTTTATTTTTGTCATTAATAAAAGAAGAAATTTATAATATTAAACATAATTTTTATTTATTTCTGTTAATGTTTTCTGTTTCTCATCTTAAAAACCGTAGCATTTGATCGTCCCACGTTCTCGCCATAGAAATTTCTAATTAGTTAGTTTTTCAAGAAATTTTACATTTTGTCCCACTTTTTAGCAATTAGGCTCTGGTCAGTTTAAGTTAGATACACAAACCAAGATCCAAACATTGATTACACGCCAGAAATGTACAATGAAGCTTTCATGTTGATCGAGGATTTGTGTATTTTATTTTCAAATTGGCCAATAAATCATTATGGTATGCCGTCGGCTGATCGTCCGGCAGCAGACTTAGTTAACAGTGATGCGCACCGAGAAGCACAGTATAACAATGTTGACTTAGCTACATTTATTGCGAACAAAAAAGTATTTATGATCGAATTATGCTGACTTTATGGATATACCAGGCAGAACTGGTAAGACGTTTTTAATATCACTTATCCTTGCAAAGATACGTTCGCAGCACTAAATTGCTTTGGCAATTGCATCGTCAGTAGCGCTCAAACTGCCATTAGACGTTCATAACAAACCGAACGCAATGTGTAGCATTAAAAAAACAGCGGAATGGCTGCTGTGGTGCAAAAAAAAATCGATCATTATCTGGGATGAATGTACTATGGCTCATAAACATTCACTCGAAGCAGTGCATAGAACGGCACAAATATTTTCTGAACAATTACTAGATATTGGTAACGGTAATATCGAACTGCATCTAAACACACAATGCATCAAATTGCCAGATAATCTATGCACTATCGTTAATTCAAAAGATGAATAAATCGAGAATCTCATCCTTGACATTCTGAATATTTACTTGAACCATAATTGGCTCAGTGGACGTACTATTTGTTGACGAAATTAATTTTCAGATACAAGAGTCGTTGCCATGCGAACTGATGTCTCTCAAACCAATCAACACTGTCGTTGATGAAAATGATGCAGTACCCAACAGAATTTTTAAATTCAATAGATATGTCAGGAATGCCACCACACAATCTTAGATTAAAAATTGGTTCGCCGATAATTCTGTTTCGTAATTTAAACCCACCCAGATTATGCAACGGCACACATTTAGTCATCAAGCGGAACACCGGAAATGTTATTGAATCAACCATTTTGAACGGAAAGTTTAAGGGAGAAGTCGTTCTTTTGCCACGTATCCCAATGATACTTTCGACAACGACAATCTTATTCAAACGGCTTCAATTTCCGATTCGTTTGGCATTCGTTATAACAATCAACAAATCTCAAGAGCAAACAATGTCCGCTTGTGGGCTCGACTTAGAAAATCCATGTTTCTCTCATGGCCAGTTACACGTTGCATGCTCACGTATGCGTAAACCATCGAATCTCTTCATATTGGCAAAAGACAGATTGACAAAAAATATTGTTCACAAAATCGTACTACGTTAAATTTAAATTCAGTTGGTTAAGTTTTATATGGATAGTATTCATATGGCAATCTGTCACACTGTTCCGCAACTTTAAGATATGTAAATAACATTTTATTTGCATATGACTTGCGCATATGTTCTATGTATGTCAAATGCATAAAATATCAGACACCCGTGCTACCAGATAAAGGGCTTTCTACATGAAATGTGGTCTCCAAAAGAAGGCGGTTTGTCAACGTCTGCCGGGTCAGCTAGTATTTTATAAAACATACATATATACATCTAAAACTGCATGCCTGATTATATTTATAAATTCATTGTTTAACTTTAATTATTGTACTTAATATTTTTATTACGAAAATTTACAATTGTATACCAATAATTATTTCCTGAACTATAAAATCTATATTTGCAATCTTATTATTTCGCTTTATGATCTCGTTGTGTAATTTAAAATTCGAATTTGTTTTTTGTCGTCGTGGATACTCACTCATATGTTCTTATACAATGAAAGCCTTCACTATGTGTGCATAATTTATTAGATAGCATGGGTTAACATATTATTTCTTTTAGGGGCATACCAAAATAGACACGCGGTATAGCCAAAAGCGAGGGTGGTGAGCATGTGATCATAATATCTCGACCACGCAAAACCGGTTGTATCTAACAGTATATTTTTTTTTAAATAATCTCGTTACCATTTTTGCATTGCATAACCTTATATTAGTAGTTCATTCTTTATTGTGTTTACTCAATTACAGTTTAACTTTCTTTCTAACGTGTTCC
Source organism: Nephrotoma appendiculata (assembly GCA_947310385.1). Lineage (NCBI taxonomy): Eukaryota > Metazoa > Arthropoda > Insecta > Diptera > Tipulidae > Nephrotoma > Nephrotoma appendiculata. The sequence continues at coordinate 238,262,246 of OX371224.1, read as the reverse complement.
ATGTTTACGTAATTATTATTAGTGTGTCATCAATGTGAGTATAATTGAAGTGCAGCACATCTCGTCCTCTGTAGTTGGTGACAAAAACCCCGCCCGCCATCTTCACCTAGCCGGCAAACGTGCTTCAAGTCAGCTGAAAAAATATGGACCGATGATTCCACCAGCCCATAAACCACACCAAACCGTTGTTTTGTTCGGGTTGCTCTTCGGGTAGCCATTAAGCCAGAAATGGGCCTCATCGCTGAAAAAAAATTTGGTCAAAAACAGTGGATCTTCTTCAAGCTTTTCAAGAGCCCAAAGACTGAAACGGTAACGATTTGGATGATCGGCTGGCTTCAATTCTTGTACGAGTCTTTCGATGATGAAATGTCAAACAATACTGAACAAAATTACCATAACTGTTTCACACGACTCACTCGTGATCTGTCATAAAATTCCTACTGAGAAAAGTACCTCTAAATGAATCACCCGTTAGTATAATATACACTAGGTAACTTTTATTATCCCGTATCGAAAAAACAAAAAGAGCTTATGATGATGGTAATATTACGTCGAAAACAGGCTATTCTAAAACTACAGAAAATAATTGTGTAGCAAATTCTATTCTTGAATGTATCTATTGTAAAGCTGTCTTTTAACTGTGGATTTGATAAGAGCTAAGCACAACGTTTTATCGAATTCTTGCAAATTATTGAAAAACTCAACACCTCTAAAAAAAATGCTATTTTGGGTTAGTGATAGTTTGTATTTTGGGAGACGGTAATTATTACAATTCCGATAGCTCTGTTGGTTAACTTAAGATTAGTCATTAGATCAGCATTTGATTTTATGATACCAAGTTTAATTTTGTAGTTTGTAGTAACGTATTCAAACTCGATGAGTTTGATAATCGGTAAAAACTTCTCGTTATAAAGTAATTTTATTGATGTACGGGACAGTAGATATCTTATAGGTCTTAAATTTAGCTTCAGATTGCTATTGTACAACCACTTCAAAATTTCCTGTAAATCCGAATACATTTTGGGTTTTAGTTCAGTGCTGTTATTGCACCCATAAATAATGGCTATATCATTCGCAAATACTTGTAAGCAATGTAAACTATATGTTTTCTAGATGTGCAGATAGCTAACTAAAACTATTTGATAGTTATTAGTTTGATAACACTATCGTATTCATAGTAACTTAGTTTCCGTAAAAGAATATAGTGGTCTACACAATCAAATGCCTTCATTAGGTCGAGAAACATGCATGCAGTGGCTTTTCGGTGCTTTATATGCCCATAAAGAGTTTCAATAAAATTCATTAACTATTCGGGTTAAGATACTCCGTTCAAAAATTGTGCTCACAATCGGCAGAACTGAAATTTTGTCGATAATGGCCAACTGACCACCTATCTCTACTTTTGAAAATTGGTGTTATTTTTGTAATTTTCATAACCCTGGAGAATGTTTCTCGTCAATTTACTTGACTTACTTAGCGGGGCATTGATTTGGTCATAACCCATTGAAGTATTCGTTTCTAATTTATCAATTATAAATAATAATTAAATAATAATTAGTTATTTAGAATCTCATTGTCATTTATGTATGTTAAGAACCCAAGAGTACTACTTATATTTTGGGTTGGTTCACTGTATTGAAAATTTGTTGGATAATTTTTCGTAACACTAACACGTACATTACTAAAAAATTCAGCAAGTTTTAAGATAAGCAGAATTGTTAAAAATTTGACTATTAAGCTTCCACATGAATTTTGGATTGGCCATATTTACACGAAATCCTCAAATAAAGTATTGCTTCTTATGAAAAATATACGTGATTTAAATAACGCCTTAGACATTTTTAACGAATTCAAGAAGAAATCATTATTAAGGCATTTTTTATGTAGATTGTAAAATTGATCTCTTCAGTTGGCCAATTTTTTAAGTTCCGAATTAAACCAAGGCTTTTTTAAGAATTTACTTTCGTGTTGACAGTAATCTGTTTAGAATATCTTTTAAAGTCGATCGTGGTTAGCTTGTGTTATCTAAACTAAGTTTTATAATTTTTTCATAGTCAGTGATAATTTTGATAAATGTTAAATTAGAAGTTTATTAAACTTATGAATTAAATTATTTGTATAATACCCAAAATTAGTTTCATAATGATGATCTGAATGGTAGATGAAATCGTTTATAACCGTTGAAACCGCTGTATGAAATTCGTATTTACAGACTTAGTTTTGATTGTTCTTCAATAGCCATAGTGTTGACAAATGTGATAACACAGTGATAAAAAATTGAACGCTAGTTAGTTTTTAAATCCATTTTGAATAGTTTTAGTTATAATTAATTTTAACAAAATGTGATCTATTATTGTGATTACTACATTTGTAAAATTATTTTATGTAAGTGATTTTTCATCATATAATTTTGATTTGTATATGTACATAATGTTTAAGTGAACATAGTTTATGTCTAGTTGTGATTACCGTTTTTTTCTCTTCTTTTACATTAATTGAGTTACCTTTGTTAATGAAATATGTAAAGGGTGATTTTTTTGTGGTTAGGATTTTCATGCATTAGTATTTGACAGATCACGCGGGATTTCAGACAAGGTGTCAAAGAGAAAGATGCTCAGTATGCTTTGACATTTCATAATGAATAGACTTACTAACGAGCAACGCTTGCAAATAATTGAATTATATTACAAAAATCAGTGTTCGGTTCGAAAAGTGTTTCGCGATTTACGTCCGATTTATGGTCTTCATAATCGACCAAGTGAGCAAACAATTAATGCGATTGTGACCAAGTTTCGCACTCAGTTTACTTTATTGGACATTAAACCAACCACACGAATGCGTACAGTGCGTACAGAAGAGAATATTGCGTCTGTTTCTGAGAGTGTTGCTGAAGACCGTGAAATGTCGATTCGTCGCCGTTCGCAGCAATTGGGTTTGTGTTATTCGACGACATGGAAGATTTTACGCAAAGATCTTGGTGTAAAACCGTATAAAATACAGCTCCTGCAAGAACTGAAGCCGAACGATCTGCCACAACGTCGAATTTTCAGTGAATGGGCCCTAGAAAAGTTGGCAGAAAATCCGCTTTTTTATCGACAAATTTTGTTTAGCGATGAGGCTCATTTCTGGTTGAATGGCTACGTAAATAAGCAAAATTGCCGCATTTGGAGTGAAGAGCAACCAGAAGCCGTTCAAGAACTGCCCATGCATCCCGAAAAATGCACTGTTTGGTGTGGTTTGTACGCTGGTGGAATCATTGGACCGTATTTTTTCAAAGATGCTGTTGGACGCAACGTTACGGTGAATGGCGATCGCTATCGTTCGATGCTAACAAACTTTTTGTTGCCAAAAATGGAAGAACTGAACTTAGTTGTTAGTTGACATGTGGTTTCAACAAGATGGCGCTACATGCCACACAGCTCGCGATTCTATGGCCATTTTGAGGGAAAACTTCGGAGAACAATTCATCTCAAGAAATGGCCCGGTAAGTTGGCCACCAAGATCATGCGATTTGACGCCTTTAGACTATTTTTTGTGGGGCTACGTCAAGTCTAAAGTCTACAGAAATAAGCCAGCAACTATTCCAGTTTTGGAAGACAACATTTCCGAAGAAATTCGGGCTATTCCGGCCGAAATGCTCGAAAAAGTTGCCCAAAATTGGACTTTTCGAATGGACCACCTAAGACGCAGCCGCGGTCAACATTTAAATGAAATTATCTTCAAAAAGTAAATGTCATAGACCAATCTAACGTTTCAAATAAAGAACCGATGAGATTTTGCAAATTTTATGCGTTTTTTTTTAAAAAAAAGTTCTCAAGCTCTTAAAAAATCACCCGTTATATGACATTTCGAAACGTTGGTTGTTAAAATAAATTAAACTCTTTTAAAAATATGTTGTATTGAAGTGTATTGAGAACTGTGATATAAATTATAACCCAATAAAATTATGTATTTATTAACCGAGGATGTTCTTAAATTATGTCCAAACACCGTAAAATATTGATTAAGTTGATAACACTTTTGGGCGCCCTTTTCCAACACACCAGTAAATTGTATGTATTCTCAAGTAAATCCAGAAAATAAAATTTTTATATTTTCATTTAAATTTTTCGACTTTCAAACCTTTTCAGGGTTTCCATGATATTGAACCAACGAGAGTGTATAGCTATTTACAGATTTTCTTCTTTTCTTCATTTCACTTTTACCAATCTGTGTTTTCCTTTTAATTCATACAAAATAAATTATTTTTGATTAAAACAATTAAGATAAACCAAATTTTTTAAGGGTTTTGTATAATAAATTTATTCGAATGATATGAAATGCCGATTAGAATATTTTAATCATGGGACTTAGGATTAGGTTAGTTTATGTGTTTAGAAAATAAAATTTATTATCATTTTATTAATAATATTTTAATGAAGTTGTATTCAATAGACTTGTGTGTACGATAAAGTCGTAAAGTCGTTTTCGGGTTTATGAATACAAACAGATTAAAATTTATGCCCGAGAGAGAATAAGCTAAAATTACAGATAATTTGAAAACAGATAAATTTATTTATGGTTGGTTATTAAAACAAACTTTTCATTTGTTTTTGTCACACAAAATTTACATTTTATCAAAACATACGCAAACGGAAATTAACGTGCTGTTATTCATAGATATATTAACATATCTATGAATAGCAGCACGTTAATTTCTGAGAATTGAAAAGTCTGGTTCCAACAACGATTTCGGTTGGTATTCTCGCAGCATTTACTTTATCAACGGCAAAGAGACTACTGCCCTGATTGTACAAACAAAAATATCAACGAGCTTTCAATAGGGACACCTAAACGAGTGTTTTTTAATATGAAAAAAAGTCTTTTCCAACGAGAAATTCTGGCATAATGCAATATTTATATGGTAAACAGCGGACCCGCCAGACCAGCCCAAACGTTTACTTGCCTGCTATAAGCGGGTTCAGCATACGTTTCTTCGATATTCGAATTTTCCATAAACTGTATGCTAAGTGATATTTGACAGTGAGTTAGATATTTCAATCTTTTCGTTTCGTCATTGTGTGATTTGCTGTTGCCCAAAGTAAAACAAAAAATTAGTGCAATTTCTCATTATTCTGCGCCGTTCAATTCTCGTGTCATGGCCGACGATGTTTGATGCTTGTTATTGACACATTTGGCGAAAGAAAATACTAAATAAATAGAACTAATAAATTTCAATACACGATAAATTTTTATAATTATATTAAGCGCGTTTACCAAATGTTAACTTTATTTTTGTATAATTTGTTAAATTTCTTCTTGTTAATGGAATATTCAATTATATACTTTTCCAGGCAGAATGGTTTGAATATTTGCTGCATTTTTCATATTTTTAAAAGAATTTTTTAATGAATTTGATGAATAATAATATTAGTATCTTTAATTTTATCTTACAGAATATTCGCAGTTTACGGAAAAATTTTGACTTATTCTTGAGTAATATTAATGCTCTTAATATCGATTTTGATGTCATGTTTTTGACTGAAATATGGATTTCTAGTTCGGAAATTTCAGATTATAATTTGGATGGCTTTATGCTCTATGCAAATTGTAATGATCAATATAGATCAGGTGGTGTGGCGGCACTTGTTAGGTCCTCGTTGGATTTTCAGGTATTTCCGCTAACGTTTTCTTCCGCCAATGTTTTGAAAATTGTCATTAGTCTAGGTAAAGTTAAATATTGCTTCGTGTTGATTTATAGGTTGCATTCCTATGGATTTGAAGAATTTTTGAGAGAATTGAACGACTTCTTAAACTTCGATACTTCAAAACATAAAATATTGCTTGGTTATATAAATTGTGATCTAATGAAAGATTCTCAGTTGAAAGATAAAACGCTGCAAAATAAAACGCTGTTGTAGTGGAATAGAAGCCATAAATAATATAATAAATATTTAAAAATGGCATAATTAGGAAAAAATGAGCAATTCCGAGGTGGCGATATTATTTTCTTACGTTAAGAAATTTAGAAATATTGTTATGTGCAAAACGGATGTGGGGTGGCAAACCAATTAAAAAAGGATACATGGCAAAAAATAACCACAGAATACAATTCAAGAAATATTAATAAAAAAAAGAAACACAGCTACAAAACACGTTTAGGAATAAATTAGATGGATTTAGGAAAATGACAGCAGAAGAAAAAGCTAAACGGTTTAGAACAGGTGGTGGATCTAACAGGCCTAAAATGTCCGAATCCAATACGATTTATTCTACTGTGGAGGGTTCTGTTCATCCACTCCAAAACATTGACTCGTCAGATGAGTTATTACAAGTATCTAACTTATTATCATCTACAATAATAATTTAATTCAATTCAACAAAATAATATTTAATATTTTGTAAGTTCTAGGAAACTGAACATTTAGATGTCGAAATCCTCGATGAAGGTCTTATGGAAGAAAGTGGTGAAAACGACACTCATATAGACGAAAGCAATTCGGTTAAGAGCAATTTAACCGAATCAACCAATCAAATTGAACCTCAACCATCAACATTTGGAATTGCCAGGTCAAGTGTCTAAATCAGAAAATTTGAAGACTAAACTGATGGAAAAAATTATTCAAACAGAAAAACTGAAAGAAGAATGACTTAGATCAAAAATAAAATATTATAACCAAAAAATGCAAAATAATAATAACACTGTGCTTGAATTGCAAACTTTTTTTTCGTGACAAGCTGGGCACCCGGACTTAAACCTAATTCGAGTATGCTGAATTCAACGGTGCTTGCTAGTCCCATTTCAAAGTTAGTCCCCATTTTTGAGATATCGCTTTCGACTTGTTTTGGTTCTGAGTCAAACTATACCTTCATTTTAACGTTGATAGCTCTTGAACCATTAAGATTTTCGTTATGCTTTCTTCAGCAAAGTTGCTGCGCAAGTCAAGACCAACAACTTTGCCGAACAAAACAAGACCGAAAAACAACATCTAATTTTTTTGGCTTTTCATTTCGACGAAAAACACTGTTTTTATCATTTTTAATCATTTTGTTGAATTTAAATCGAGTAGAATCGATCGAATAAAAATCGCATCGACAAATATAGATACAATAGAAACTATTTAAAATAAAGTTAAATCGATTCAGTTGAATTTATGGTGATTTTTTCTAAAAAGAAATTCCTAAAAAATTAACATTTTCTTCTCTTTGACAAAACAATGTAAATTAAGAAACATCTGCATCAATATATCAACAATCAAATGTCACTGCGCCATTCAATCACAGAATCATACGACGGATAAAAGTCTCGGATTTTTCTATCCCAGATTATTTTTCAATTTTTTTCAACTTTGCAAAGTGGCGTGTCTGTTGTATGTATAATTTAAGTGATGTAATTGGTTAAAACGATGGGATGGAAAAATCCAGGATTTTTATCCACTATCGCAACGGCACGCCATTGTTTTGTGAAAGAGAAGAAAAATGTTAATTTTTTATAATTTTTTTTTAGGAAAAATCACCATAAAATCATGCTCCTGAAAATTACATGTAATTGAAGTTGGTAGTAAATTTCCGCCGAAAAAAATTTTAAAAAATCAATATCACATAATTCAGATATTTAATGGTAATATGAACTAGGTGAAGTTAGACCAATTCGTAAACTGTTGGATAAAATATATGTAACTTGTCGTGTTAGGGGCAACGAATTTTAGTTGTGGCACTAACAGTAAATACTTGTGCCAAAAAGTAGGCCATATTTTATGTAGCATCATAGTGAAATAAAAGCTGGTCGTATGTTTAGTGGACATTTGGACCGGATGAAGTTAGACCAGTTCGCAAATAGCTGGATCCCATATGCTACATAAAATATGGCCTGATTTATGGCACAAGTTTTCATAGTAAGTGCTACAACTCAAATTCATTGCCCCCTAACACGACAAATTATAAATACAGGATCCAGCTATTTACGAACTGGTCTAACTAATTTTCGAAAATTTAATTTTTTGCGAAATAAAAAAGCAGGTGTTTAGTGTGAAATGTGTTTATTAAGTGTAAGTGTGTTTCGCCAAGTGCCTACGGCACATAGTGTTAAAAAAAGTAGTACATTAACAGCCTGGCAGCTTTGTGATTGATAAAAAAAGCTTAGCTGTGTATCGATTTTTACTTTTTAACGAAGGTGTCTATATTGTTTTCGATTCTTTCAAAATTGACCTAAAACGACTAAAGTTTTATCGGATGGGGAGTAAGAATGAAGCTCTCCGCCATGAAAAGGTTTGATTAGCAAAGAAGTCTATTGCTAACAGAATTGGTAATGTTCGACATTTTTGACATATTGTATACATTAACTACATATTCGACGGACATTTACCCGAGCAGAATATTAATTAACTAAGCAGCATAGACCATACGGTACAACACTGGATTACAACAAGACGCCGCTACGTGCGACGATGGACATTCTGCATGAGCGATTTGAGGGCATGGTTATTTCGTGCGGCACACTTCTTCCTTTGGGTCTATCTTAAATCATAGAACAATGCAAACAAACCGCAAACAATTGATGCCCTCAAAGTCAACATAACGAACACCATCCGGAAAATTCGGCCAGATTTATGCGACAAAGTCATCGAAAATTGGACCTTCCGAATTCGTGTCACCAAGCAAAGCCGCGGCTGACTTATGAACAACGTATTATTCTATACTTAATGCCATAAAATATTCTTTCAAATAAAAAAAGATCGTGTGGATATATCACTCATAAAACCTTTATGTATATACTCGTATATGATGTCTAAATTGTAATGTCGACTATCTGCTTTGCCTGTTTAGAGTATAAAATAATGTTGTGTCGCTTAAATTATTACTTTCACCTGTGCAGTTCACTACTCGTATATGTATGATGGATTTAAGTATTATTATTACTATAATTATTATCTGTGTCTTTGTTTTTGTTATTTTAATTTTAAGGTTCATTATCAATTGTATACATTAAACGTGTATATATTATTGGAATAGGTACAAAGAAAGGGTCGAATGTCGAAGGGCCGAATATCGAAGGGCCGAATGTCGAAGGGCCGAATGTGTCGAAAGGCCGAATGTGTCGAAGGGACGAATGTCGAAGGGCCAAATGTCGAAGGGCCGAATGTGTCGAAGGGTCGAATGTGTCGAAGAGCCGAATGGGTCGAAGGGCCGAATTTTTTTTTGTTTTTAGAAATATAAATTTGTAAATTTGTTCTTTTATAACAAAATAAAATATTTTAAGAATATTTTTATATTTTTTTATTTTTCATATTTTTTTATAGAATATTTTGTAAATTTTTTTTTATTACACATAAATGAATTTCTGATGAATTTATGTATTTTAATATTTTTCATCTTCGAATATTTATGAAATTCCACGTATCCGGTCAGCAATACATTTTGGTGAAGGAAAATTTTGTCATGCGCCACCAGAGACATTCGGCCCTATTTGTCAGCCTTCTGATAATAGGTATATGGTACAAAAAATTTAAAAAATAATTAAATTAAATAAAAAAAATATATTTCTAAAAACAAAAAAAAAATGAAAAAAAATTCGGCCCTTCGACACATTCGGCCCTTTGAAATTCGGCCCTTCGACATTCGGCCCTTTGATATCATACCATATTATTACGTCGAGTCATCAATAAAAATTCATTCATTATTAAACAATTCAACACTATTTTACATTCAAATCCAGATTATTCGTCACGCAACAACCCCATTTAACAAACAGTATGAAATCTTATTTCTTATATTTCTTTATTACATTTAAATATAGAAAATGTTTTCCTCATAATTTGATAATCCGTTGGTTTATAATTTGGTGTCAGGTAAATTTATTTTTTTTTTCTAGCTGACTACCTAAAGGTAGTTTTAAATTTTCGTAATTTTCTTGGTTATTTGTTTTGTTCTCTTCTACCGGCGTCATTGATAAGCTTAGATAATTATCATTAACTTGTAGAGTTAAATATACCTATATAAACTTTAACTTGCTATGCAGTGGTGCGTTGCCATAAAAAAATTAAAAAATGCTAATCCAAGCATTTTTATTGGCAACGTTCTAACACATTTACATAATATTATGTAGTACATGCGATGAGAAACGTTTCTCGGACAATGTGATCAAAGGGTTAGGTAAATATTATCGCGAAGTAATATTTTTATATTATTTAAAGAAATCGCTTGCTTCTTCTGGTATTTTTTAGTAAATAAATAATATTTCATTGTTGATAGACCAATAAAGTCAGTCTCAAGACTCTCCAGTAAACTTCTCGTGTGTTTAGTTGTTCTATTTTGCTTTAAAGGCTCAATTGATCAAATTAAGTGATGCTCTGGAGGAAAGATACCATTTACGAACCAAGAAAGGCCATATTGCCGCAAGCCAACGCTCGTTCATATACAGCAAAATCAACCCAGGAACTCATTTTCTCCTTAGGTTGGAAAGTTTTACAGCGTGCGACTTATCTTCCAGACTTGGCTCTCTCTGATTACCACTTATTCAGATCAATGTCATCATATTTGAAAGACGGTTCACAAAAGTTGAAGATGTGCAATATTGGCTCGCCGACTATTTTGTTTCGAAACCACCAAGTTTCTACCGCGAAGGCATTCTTCATCTACCTGATAAAGGGCAAAAGACTCATAGATAGTAATATATTTCGATAATTAATCTTTGTAACAATTATATTTTCAATAAAGTTGAATTTGACCATAAAGAGTAAAGTTTCTATTTGCACACTTAACACATAAAACATATAATTTTTATCAATCATTTGACTCAATAATATTTTAAATATATAAGTATGTTACCATCTAATGACACTTTATTATCGCATCATCTTAAAGTATATCCTCGTATTTAAAAATATTACTTACATCGCTCAAGAAGAAATGTATAACAGGCTCGAAATTTGTGAATTCAAAAAAAAAATGTTAAATATAGGGAACATAAAAGGAACCAAAATATTAGGTTTGTTGGTGGAAAATTTACTCCATCCATTTTTGTTTTAAGTGGATTATGAAAATGAATGAAAACCAAAATTAAAAGGTAAAGTGTAAAGGTGTAAATATAACGCAAGGGAAAATGTACATATTTCATTTTTAAAACAACGGTTAAACCGACAAACAGGTTATCCCAAAAATTGTTCTTAAATTTTTAATATCTGGCTGGCAATCTTTTTCCAGTAATTTATTTTAACACTCGTATATTATCCAAAAAATTATATTTTAAGGGGTTGCAAAACAGTTTTGTGGCCGTGCTAATTTGTAATTTAAGTATTTTTTTTTTGGCAAGTTCTATTTTCCACTGAGATATTGTGTGCGGTGTGGTGTGATATTGTGTGTTTACCTCTGGAGAGATAAGGACTGGTTTATACTTGGAATAAGATAAAATTTCAAACTACAACAACCATTTAATAATTTATACCAATGTCAAATTGTCTGCTAAAGGGAAAGGTAAAGTAAAATTATGAAAAATCTTTTTGCAACTTAATACATAAATAAGTGGGTCTTTCAAATAATTCGTTCATCAATTAATTTTCCATGAACTTTACAAAAAACAATCGTTTTTGCTAATGAAATGATGATAAATCTTTATTCTTTATCAAAAAATTTTCAACAGGTTTCATCAAAAATTTAAAACCAAAAATTTTTATAAATTCATATATTATCTTCCCACAAAGATCGGACAAAAACTGAAGTATTTAAGGCAATTTACGGTAAATAATTATGTAGGTCAAAAGAGGTACTTCAACCCTGGTTATTTTATCTCTGGCCTTTTTCAAATTCGTATATACCCTTACCTTTAATTATTTGTCGATGCAGTTTTCCAGTCGTCTGTACCAAAAAATACCTTTCGTGAAAATGTTAACAATAACTACCGGTCATGGTGGTAATCAATTACTTTTGTTTTCCTTATTTAAAGAGATTTAAAACCTTTCCTTATTTAAAGGTTACAGGTATTTAAAACATTCTGGATACAACTTGAACAACTTTTCTGTTTCGTTTAGAGTAGCGAAAGCTACTTTCACGGTTCTCTTCGTTGGATTTCTTGTTGAAGGTTTTCGTTTATAAATACTTTTGAGGCAACCAAAATTGAAATGATTTATAAACATAGAATTCGATATGATTTTGGGCTGCACGTGCAGTGATCGGTATTCCCCTGATAAAATCTACTACTATAGAGCAACTAAAAGAACACTTAAAAGAGAAATGTTTCACTTAGTTCAAGGTTGGGAAAATGAATTAAAAATGTCAATACTTTTTTATACATGGATTTATCCATTGCCCGCGGTTATAATTCACCACGATTACGCACCAGCTATTTATCTACCGATCCTCTACCACCCGTCATTTACCAACCCCTTGGTTCTTTACCCATTGGCCATCACCTCCAATTATTACATCTCCGGAGGGTAATGGCATAGCGTAATTATCGCGGAAATATTGATCAATGGCAATTGTCGGGGAGTAATGTACCGTACATTTTAAGGACAGACCTTTATTGACCGCGACATAAAGTCGATATCCATGTCAGCACAAACCGATTTTGAAAAAATCATTAAAACATTTTGCTTGAAAAATGCGTTTTGCATGAACCAAATTACAAGCGATCTACTTGATCAACAAGCAAAATGCTCGCATGTGGTCACGAGCAAAGTGCTATAACTTGTCCATTAATAATATTGTATGCAAATATTTACATAATACCCCTTTAATTTCATTTTTTGCTGTATTCTAGGTGTGTCTTTTTATTTGTTGTTTTATATTCAAGTAAGTCTACATATTTGGCTTTATTAATGTAAAAAAAAAAAAATATTAATGTAAAAATACAAAATAAAATAAATCCACTTGGAATTTGAAGGTTTAAAATATAAATGTAAAGTATCAATAATAAAATCCCAGAGGACATAAAATTGTCTTAATCTACTTTTAAGATAATCGTTAGTTAAACAAAAATCAAACAAAGAGTTAATTTTTGTATCGCCATAGTTGGTCTGTGATTATCTAAATGAAACTTATCTAAACCTTTATTTTAATTGAATTTAGTACATGGGGTACGTTGATTAGGCCTACGAGGAGATTACCAATAAATGTAATTGTTAGCAATTCGCGTATATTTTCTAGCGTTGCCATGTTGTACATATGTCTTATACCCGGGTAGATATAGTGGTTGTCGCTGTATGTTTACGTGGGACGGTAGATCATGATCATAAACCCGTTCCCCTTTCCAGGTCAAGTAGCGTATAAACTTCTTTTGAATTTTCTCAATACTTTGGATATTGGATACGTTTTTCGTAGAACGGGCACCACACATTTACAGCATATTCCAGCTGTGCCCTAATTCTCTAAAAACCAAGATAAATTGTAATAATTAGTAAAAGTATATTTAATATCGTGATGTTTTAGTAAGTTCGCATTCACTAAATTGTTTTCAAGATAAAATGTAAAGTGGCAAGAATAATTTATGTCAAAAAGTATCACCAACAATTTATCATTGAATAACTTTACTTGAATGTGTAAAAGGCTTTCGTTAAAAACAAGTGGCACAACTAAAACGTTCTTCCATAACTAGACCGAAATCAAATACTAAAAAGGGTTTTGATTGATAAATTTTCGATGCTGTGGGGACTTAGTCTCAGGCACATAAAAAAAATATTGGATGAGGAATTCGTGGAGTTCGAAAAATTCGTAGTGACTCGATGGTTAAATGAGCTTTGTTGCTTAAAACGCATAGTTTTTTGTAGTTTAATCGAAATTGTAAAATTCTAGTACAACAATCCCGGGATTACAGAAAATATTCTAGATGACAAGATCCGACTATTACACTTAGATACTAGTAACTTGCAGGAGCAGAAAGTGCTAAATAGAGCAATTCGTCTTCATCAATGAAATACACTGAAATTATGATCTGCATAACACAGATTTGATTGGATTTCAAAAACATATCGTACATAATAATTGCAGAATAATGTGATTTTGGACTTAGCTTAGAGGAAATGTTGTCAATCGACGAGTAAATATGCGCCACAAAAGCTCGTGACCATCTAAAGGAATATTTGCTGCTAAAGCCACACAGATAGGGCTACAAATTATTTGTTTTGCTACAAATTCGAGATTTATTCTGGAACAGAAAATGACGCAGCTAAACGCCTTTCACATGAACCGGATTTGGGCGCTAGTAGTAATGTAGTGGTTCTGCTTGCTCGAGACTTTCCCAAAAATTCAAATTACAAATGATACTTTGATAATTATTATACCGTATACGTCGTACCCGTAGTAGGATATTTAGCCAAAGATGGTATTCACTCTCTTGGAACTGTTAGACGCTACAGAATACCTTCGTGTTAAGTTCCAAGCGACACGGAAATGAAAAAATTAAAACGAGGAACCTCCGATGAGTATGTCTGTGATTTCGAGGGAACAGATATATGCAATGTATATTGGAAGGATAACAAGGTCGTCACGCTACTTTCATCTTTTATTGGCACCGAACCAATTCATACGGTTGAAAAATATGATCGTAATATGAAAGAAAGGATTCAGATACCTTGCCCAACCATTGCAAAGCGATATAACTGACATATATGAGGGGTCAATTTACTTGATAGCCTGATTGATCGGTACAAAATAAAAGTGAGATCACGCAAATGGTACATGAGACTCTTTAACCATTTGTTATATATCACCATTATAAATGCTTGGCTTCTACACCGAAGAACCAATAAGGACCAACTTATGAAATTAGTCGACTTTAGAATCGAATTAGCTCGGACCTTATTGACAATAGGTGCACCAACTCTTGCCAAACGAGGAGGACCATCCGAGATACAACGGGAATATGAAGAGAAAAAGAAGAAACGAAATGTACAACCATTACCTACCAAAGATACTCGTTTAGATAATATAAACCACTTTCCCATATACATAAAATGAACCCTATTGCGTTGTAAAAACACAAGCTGCAATGCTCAAACATATGTAGTTTGTGAAAAATGCGACACGGCTTTATGCTTCAACAAAAACCAAAATTGCTCCAAAATATTTCACAAAAATTAATTTTTTGTTTATCTTATTGCGCACTGATTCATAATGCATCGAATTTTCTTTTAACTAAAAAACAATGAAATACCGAAAAAAAACAAAATGATTTTAACGAACTTTGATTTTCAATTTCCAGTCTATAACATTTATTTTTTTTGGGGAAAAAATCGCGCACTGTAGTAGATTTTTTTCAGGATCAGGTACCACTCTGTTTCATACTACAACAAACAATTATTAAATTAAGCACTTTCGATCTAGCTATTTCCTATAAAAAAATAGTGATTATCCGGACATATTTCTGCCACACGAAAACGTAACGGTCTATATAGGACGGTTATACTGGCATACCCAACGAAGAACAGCCTTTTAAAAGTCTATTAAAATTTTTGGTGACTAGTGTATTGTCACATCATAGAAAAGTTACAATCTACAGCAAATATGGTTCTCGTCGAATGCTGTGCGGAAACAGCATTTAATTTGTTTCTAGTATTAATAATAATTTCATAAAATGATTTAATTTAAAAATTGCAAAATTAATAGTGTGTTAATAAAAAAAAATTAAAGAATTAAATTTTACATTATATGCAATTTGCCATGAGAAATTAAAATTTATTAAGTAATTTTAAATAAAATTTAATATTTGTTTTAATTAGAATTACAATAACTTTTTATTTTGAACTCGAAATAAAAATAAACTTATAACGTTTAACTTGTTATTTTTTCCGGTATATGTCTCAAACTCAACTTTGGCATTTGTCATCATATCAACAACCAATCAAAATGTACTCCTTAACAATATTTTAATTAGTATGAACAGAATATCTTCTCGTTAAAATAAACATTTGAATTACAGCAAATGCAGCCAAATTGCACAAACCCTGTAGTAGTAGTCAATAATTATAACATTTGGAGTGTATGTCGAAGTAGTAGTTATTTGATATGGACGCCTTCATTGTGGTTAGTGCTGAGAGTAACAAACCCCTTCGTTATATCATACTACACGTGCGCTACTTCTTATATCAATTAAGGATAAATAAAGATACTTATGTAAAGCACAAAAATGTAAATACCTTGTTTTGGCATTTTCAGTTTTATTTATAATCGTCCACTAGTTTATAAAATTTCATTATATAAATCACGTTTCAGGTGAAGAGGCAAATATTTTTGTTATTATATTTCGATTTTCATTTCACCATCACCATATTACGTATAAGCGAAAGCCATTATCGAGATAATATAGAAATTTTTATTATAAAAAAGTATTCTTATTATATTTTGTGTTATTATAGCACCTTAGTACAAACGCCATCGAAAACATTAGCTCGCTCTGAAAAGCTAAAATTGCTAATACAGGTTTAATTTCAAAGCAAATACACCTGAATTAATATTTCACGTTATACAGTAGCTATTGAATTCTGTTGCTTGTAACACAATGTGCCAGTCTATATAAGCGAGTGAACACAAAAGAAGCTTTAATATTTTTTGTCCTCTGTCTTTACGAGCTGAGCAAGCCAAACAAAAAATGAAAATATGTTGAATGGAATAAAAGGAAAAACACTTTTTTTTCTGTTGCCAGAATCTGAGGTATGGTGAAATTTATTTTATTAGATTTTTCAATAATAATAAAGAAATTGATCCTTTTCTTCCTCAAAATATCTAGACATGAGATATATGTGGATGATGTAGTACGAGTATATGGTAACCTTAGTCGTACGGATGATAATGTAAAATTATCCATAAATTCGTCACACTTTCATCAATTTTCATATTTTTATACTATCGGGTGGATCATAAATTATAGCCTGTGGAGTTTGTACCCAAACATGTTTTACTACTTTGTCATACAAGCAAATTATATGAAACTAATTTCTTCCTGAGTTCGAAAAGATTATTTATTCGTTATAATGCTGAACATTAGAACATTATTATTATTGTGTTTTCTTAAGGTTTACTAGCGGAAATTTTATTGTCTGTACAATATTTGAATAATAATGTTCTTCGACCGTCTTAGGTATGATGACACAAACTTACAGAGACAATATGCCTATGATGTCATATACTCGAATCTACAATATTAGGTATGCAAGTAGAAACTGCTTTTCTTGGTCAAATTTAACTTTATTGAAAATAGAATTGTTACAAAGATTAATTATCGATACATTCGTCATTACAATCAAGGGTCTTTTGCCATTTATCAGGTAGATGGTAAACGCCTTCGCGATAGAAACTTGGTGGTTTCGAAACAATATAGTCATCGAGAAATTTTTGCACATCTTCAACTTTCATGAACCGCTGGTCTTTCAAAAATGATGAAATCGATCTAAATAAGTGGTAATCAGCCTAAGGAGAAGATGAATTCCTGGGTTGATTTTGAAGTATGTGAACGAGCAGCATAGTCGTGCAGCAATTTCACCTTCCGCCTTCCTTGGCTCGTAAATGGTATTTTTTCCTCCAGAGCATCACTTAATTTGATTAATTGAGCCACCAGACACATAGTAATACTTTTTTGGCATGACTGAACTGAAGTTGATGGTTGGCCTGGATCAACCAATGGTTTACTGCTTTTTGTATTATCGTAAAAAATCCACTTTTCATCACTCGTAATGATTTTGTGCAAAAAATTCTTTCTTTTGTACCGAAAAATCAAATTCATACAGATGTCAACTATTCGTTTTATGTTTTCTTCGGCCAGTTTTTGAGGAACACATTCTCATTGCTTCTGGATGGACGAGGAATCAGAATAAACACGGTGAGAAAAATCAAGTATATCAATCACCCCGTATACCTGGAGCCATTTTACCAATCCTACTATATCAGAGCAACAAACAATTTACTACTAAATGTCAAACTATAACCAACAACAACACTCAAACTTGCAATTAAACTAATTTGAAACAAACGTCAATAGTTACTGTACAACTCAACTGCGAAACCACATGTACGAGCCAGAACGTCACACATACAAATTCAAAGAAACCCAAATTGATATTCCAGAAACCAGTAATAGATTTCAAATCATCAAAAACCTCCATATTGACAGACAAATCAGCAATGATAAGCAACCGTCAATCCTGGTCATTAAGAAGCTGAGCGAAGACAATCATCAAATAAATGAAAAAATCAAGTTCAAAAAATGTCTACAACATAACTACAAATCAAGCAAATTCATACATTTTTCAAACTAATTTTTCTCAAATTAAATCATCACAAAATTACAGTGACGAGGAGGATAAACATTTACAAACCGGAACTAATTCATTGCCAGCAAACAATTCAAAATAAATACAAAACCAAGCCAACGATATACAGTGTGTAGCATAACTATATAACCACTCGTTTTTTTGATTTTTTAAAATAACGGATTTAAAAATTTCAAAACTTTTTATGCAAAAAGTTGCGTAAGGATGAAATATATAAAATACAAAAAAAAACTCGTTACAATATTCAATCGTTTTAAACAAAAATAATAAATATTTGAACTTGCCTTGTTGCATAACTATATAACCACTTTTATTTCAATAACTTTAACTCAATAATAAATTAATAAAAATAAATAAAAACAAAAATGTTAATATTTCGTTGGTCCACCTTTGTTTTCCGCTATAGCTAAAATTCTATTCGGCATAGTTCTAACCAAAGGATGTATAATTTCGGGTGATATTTCCTCTCACGCATGTTGAATAGCTACTTTTAATTCTTCTACAGTGTCAAATTGCCGGTTACCTTCGTAAATTTCTCTAACCAATATTACCCAAAGATTTTCGATCGGATTTTGGTGTGGTGAACAAGCGGGCCAATCTAATACTGGTATGTAGTGTGTTTCAAACCATGATTTTGTACCCCGACTCGTATGTACTGGAGCATTATCTTGTTGGAAAATCCAGTTTTCATCTTGGTTTATATACAAGAAAGGTAATAGATGATTTTCTAACACGCCAATGTACTCTACGCTGTTTATTTTGGTGGATGGAAACGCTAAGGTAAGAGTTCCCGCTGAACAGAAAGCACCCCATACCATTAAAGTACCACCACCAAAATTTCGTTTAGAAAATTATTTTAGCTCTTTTCTCATATCTCTCCAATAGTACTGAATACCGTCCGGACCATCAAGATTAAATTTTTTATTGTACATTAGAAAAAATTACCTGTAATTGATTAATGGGCTAGTTTTGATAAAATCGCATAGCTTTCATAACAACGAAACAATTATTTTTTTAATTACTTTTGACCAGTCGCGACTCATGTTTGCTCTAACAAATTCAAGACGGGCAGCTTTGTGCCGTGGCAGAAACTTAGGCGCTGATATCGGTTTACTGTGTTTCAGATGTCCAGCAACTTTCAAACACCGACAGATTGTGCTCCGACACACATTTAATTTAAGGTCGCTTTTCAGGCGCTTAAGGCTTTTGAAAGTATTACTCGCGGCTTTAATCAACCCACGGGTTTCGCGTAAACTCATCTTTTTTTTTGGCCCTCCGCTTTGTTTTGTCCCGCAAGCAACCGGATCTCTTAAAAAATTGCCAACGGTAACATGGCTGCGGTTTAATTTTTGCCCGATTCCGTCTTAACGAAAAACCTTCTTCGGAAAGTGCCAGAATTTTGCCTTTTTCTTCGTCCGATAAATATTTTCCACGTGGCATTATTTTTCTAAGACTGTAGTTGTAAGTAAGCAAGGTGAACTAATACTAAAAATTTTAGCGCTCGCTCTTGCGAGCAAACTTATACAAAGACTTAGGCCGTCTGTCTGTTGGCACTATCACAGCAAAATCTATACACACCAGAGAGCTCAAAATTTATACACAGATAGATACTACTCTAAAAAGGTCACATTTAAAATTTGGGAACTCTAGGTCAAGTAGTTTTTGGGATATTCAACTTTTTCTAAAAATATAGGTCACACAGACGGGGCTGTCCACTTTTTTTTAAATTTTCAATTATTATTCTAGGCATACTTTAATCTATAATAAAAAGAGTGTTATTGCAAAACTAGTTTGTGTAATTTTTTTTGATTTGCTTAAGATTCCATTCATTTTTTGTCTATTGGGCTAATTTGTTGTATTAGCGCCTTAGTTGTTTCAGAGGTTTTACACCTCTGTCCGTCCGTCTGTTGCATTTTTCCTATGTTATCGAGCGCTTGTCGGACAATTTCAATTGTCCGCTTCTACTAGTTATAATTTATAAAACTGAGCGAGAAAAAACCATCAAAAGGCCTAGTGGTTATATAAATAGTTATACAACAAGACAAATTCAAATATTTATTATTTTTGTTTAAAACGATTGAATATTGTAACGGTTTTTTTTGTATTTTATATATTTCATCCTTACGCAACTTTTTGCATAAAAAGTTTTGAAATTTTTAAATCCGTTATTTTAAAAAATCAAAAAAACGGGTGGTTATATAGTTATGCAACACAATTTTGCTTTATGTTTGGACTCTTTAAAAGTAGTTTTATGTATTGTCATATATTTTGTGATTTTTTTTTGTCTGAATCTCTCCTGACAATCCCATTGATTGGTTTTATGTCCTTCACCACAAAACTTACAGCAAATTTTTTAAATCACACATATGGTTATTATCACAAGCTTGAGCACATGTTTGACATCGTGAAATATCTTTTCATTTACATTTTTAATGGTGTGACCATAGTTTAAGCATTTTTACAATGCCAAGGGTTTGGAATATAGTAATGTATTTTTAATAAAATATTATCATACATTACAACATTATTTGGGATAATATTAGATCTAAATGTTAAATTAACTAGTTCCATATTCGTTGTAGTTTCTGTTTGAGAATTTCGTTTTGTCATTCTTTCTACATTATCAACAGGAATATTTGATTTTAAATTAGATTTAATATCATCTATGGCTAAATCTGTTCGAACATTTTTTCTTAATCCTATTGTAGTATTAAAATTTTTAGGAATGAAGGTTATATTTATCGAAATTTTTAAATTTATCGGACGATACACAAGAATTGGCATCATCGTGACGCTTAAAAATGATTCTAGCCATACATATTTTTGCTTATTTGCTCCACATATTCAACACCACTAAAATTATTCAATTTAATTGCTTGACCTAAATCAAATATAATATTGCCGATCTCATATACATTTTTTCGCCAAATTTTTTTTTAAAAGATGGAACCAATGCACAGTAACCCACCATACGGACACTTTTTTCATTAAAAAGTTTAGCTAAGACAACAATTTTTGTGAGACATCTAACGTTACATGAACAAAATTTTACGAACTTTAAATTTTTTATCGATCTTTATTTTCGACGATTTGCACATGCTGGATGCACATGTTGAAGTATGTGCATATACTTGTTGAATAAAAACGTAAACAAGAAGCAAGATCAAGTTTGAATTTCTTCAATGGTTTTTGCTTTTCGTAAAATATTTTTTTTTTGTTTTGTGTCCTTTTAAAACAAAATTATGTTTTGTGTCCTATATTACCTACGAGTATGTACCTTATGAATGAACTGTGAAAATATTTTATGATACGAGAGACTCCATTAAAAAGAAGTTATTGTAAATAAGACTTATTATTATTGTAAATGCAACATTGTTATTCATATTATTAAGCGATAATTTGTTAATCCGTGGATAATTGATAGTAGGGATAATAAATATGTAGATTATATTTTTTTAATATTAAATCTAAGGAAGCATGCACGTGTTAATTTTATCTTGTCTTTATGAGTGTGTATTTTAAAAACGCATATGAACAAAATCGACCTTGAACTAGTGTATGAACTAGACATTTTTGTTTTATAAACTTATTCTTAGTGTGGAATACCGTCGATGAGGTAAACTAGTTGAGCGTTGCACTTTTTTATTTATTTATTCTTGCATCGATTGGTTTTGATACCGAAAAAATCTGAGAATGATAAAATTTCATAAAAGGGCCCCAATTTATAAATATATAGTCTAGGAAGCAAGAATATTATTAAATTATAGGAGCCTATTATAATGTAAAATATTATTTCGTTAAAGAAACAGCAGCAGATAATTTTTTTTATGAAAGCTGATATTCGATAGGAACTAGAAGAAACTCGCGTTTATACTTGATAAATTTGAATTTAGTTTGATTTCGGTTTGTTATTTATTTAGTAGAAATGTGGAAATGGGAATTGAAGGAAGACGAACAAATATGAATATTTATACAAAATATTTTTTTGATTTTTTCCTGTGATGTATGTGCAATAAACTTTTATTTAAAAAAGTCGAATATTATAAATGTATTGTTTCTCCAAAATTATTTTTCCGAGGAATTAAATTATTTTTCCTTTAAATATTATAAACTTTTAACAGGAGAAGCTGCCACATTAGTTCGTCATATCGCAGTAACTGAGGCAAACATAGTGCGGCTACGGAGAAGATTAAATAGAGATACGATAAAAAAAGGCTCGTGATGACAAATCTCATAAAGCAGTTTGTTGATAAGCCAGATATATCAAAGATTTCGGCTAAGGCGCTTCATCAAATAGCTGACGTATCGGATGAAGTTCTGAGAGGATTGAAGGTGTTAGCCGAAGCGGAAAAAGGGACCCATGGCTCATTCATATTTTGGTAAACAAATTGGATAGTGTGATAACTGTAGAGGATTTCCCTACGATGGGAAGATTTTTCCGATTTTTAAGCAAACGAAGTGATTTATTGGATGCTATAGAAGTCAATAAAGTGTCGACCAGCAATCGAATTAAATCCTAATCAAGTGCAGAGCCTTTGTGCCTTAAATGCTCGCAAGGCCATTACCTCAGTAAATGTGACCAGTTTCTTTCCCTAAGCGTTAATGATAGACAGGTAGGTTTTGTGCCTGAGAGAAAGCTGTGCTTAAACTGTTTCACTTCAAGCCATCAGTCAATCGTATGCAGCTCGAGTTATACATGCGGTAAATGCCACAGAAAACACCATCTTATGCTACACACCGAAGATGCAGTCAGGCCAACAGCGACCACGGCTACTAGAAAAAAAAATAGAAGATGACTATGACTCATGTTGTCAAATGCAGCAACCATATCAAGTTTCCAATCATTATTACCAACAGCAGTAGTTCGAGTTCCAATCTGGAAATCTACAAATATATGCAGAATGTTGCTGGACTTGGGATCTCAAGCGTTATTCATTACCGAGGAATGTATGCAGCGATTAAAACCTACGAGATCAAAGGCAAACTTCGCAATATGGGGCTTGGCACCGAGAAAGGTCACTACGAGCGTTTCAGTTTGTGTCACACTGAAATCCTTACACTCGACAAAGAATGAGGTGGTGAATTTTTTTTTTTAAATTTTACTGTTACATTTTTGGTTTTGCGCAGCAGTGTCTAATAAAGAAACTACAACATTTTCATCGTGAACTTTTAATTTTTTAGGTAACATAAAATAGCAAATATGATTAATAATTAGCTTTTCTGAGATTCTGAAATTTTCATCAAAAAATATTTACTGACGTAAAGTAATGTTAAGAGTTAAATGATACAGAAAGAAAATAATTTCTTTAAAAAAATAGAATTCTAAAAGTTTTGTTTAAATTTGAAATACTTTTTAACTAAATATTAATAATTATTATAGTTATTTAAAAGAGAATAGTATCAGCTTTTTAAAGAAATTAATACTTGGAAATAAAAATAGTTATTTCTCAAGATATTGGAATTTCTTTAATACAAGGTGCTGCGTTGGAAGGCTGCTCTTTAAACATGTATAACTTGAAAGGGGGGCTTTAACGTGCAAAGTGACAGAAGTAACCTTACCTTCGTTTTGATCAAGGAATCCAACGGTACCATTCGTGTTAGCTACTTTAGGGACACCCTGTATGTATAGATGATAATTAATATAAATATGGGCAAATATTTAAATAATAAATATTTAAGATTTATTTACTTAAATTTTTAATATTTCTTAGTAAATTTTGAGTTTGATTTTCTTGTATTTTTTAAGTTCTGGAATACGATTCCAAATTAACCAGAAACTTGAATATTGCTTAAAGAGATTAAATGAAATTTGCTATGACCTGCGGGAATTGGATTCTAAAATTAATTGTTTTTGAAGTTGTTACATTGTATTGGAGTGAAACTTCATACTTAAGCTTTTCTCATAAATTAGGAGATCCCAGTTATTTTTAGCCGAAAGTCCGGAAGTGACGTAGGAGCCTTTTCGGTTTGTGCAAATATTTTGCAAAGTGTATTATTATAATTAGAAAAAACATTATGAACTAAAAGATTCTAAATTACATTCACAATAATATTGGCTAAAATCAGTGTTTCAATGGAAATTTTAATTTTAACAGAAAACTGTTTATCAACAAAATTCAGGCTTTGTACAGCCAGACTTTACTATAAATTGAGAGACCGCGTTAATTTTAGAAGTGGCAGCAATATTATATACATACTTTTATATAACATTCACGAAAAAACCATTAAAAACCAAAAGATTTTAAATTAAATTTGAAACAAAATTTGTTCAGATCATTTTAATTTATTTTACGTAATAAAATAAAGTAAAGTAACCATGAAACATGTTGATCTTGCGATTTTTGTTATTTTCTCACAGAAAAGCAAGGTCTGATGAAAACATCGCTGCTGTGCGAGCTGCGAGAGTGTACGGGAAACTCCTTGGCAGTTAAATTTCTCGTCATTCACAAGATCTTGCCCCGCGACTTCAGCTTGGCAAATTTAGTGTAGAGGCTTGGGTCTACACCCGTATAAAATCCAACTGATCTAAGAACTTAAGGTAAACGACCATAGACAACGCCGTAAGCTAGCTGGTTTAACTCTGGAGCAGTTAGAAGTTAACCCAAATTTCGCTAAAAAATCATCTTTATCGACTTCTTCCTTTGGAGCTACCTTAAATTGCAGATCTATGCGAGTAAATCGCAAACAATTGATGCCCTCAAAGTAAACATAACGAACGCCATCCAGCAAATTCAGCGAAATTTATTCGATTCATTGAAAATTGTACCTCCCCAATACGTCCCACCAAGCAAAACCCAACATTTGAATGTCGAAAACGGACATTTGAATGACGTTATATTCCAAGCTTAAATACCATAAAATATTATTACAAACAAAAAATTTCACACAACATGTTTTATTTACAATTAAAAATCGAGCATCCTCGTAAATTTAATTTCAAACACATTAGTTTGAAGTTTAGCTTTGATAATGATGTTAAATTGACATCGAAAGCTTAGAAATTAATTATTATAAATTTAAAATCTGAGCCATATACCAAAAAAACCTTATATTTACTATTATTTACTCATAAAAAATTTTCCAAATACATTAGTTTGGTTAATTTTTATCGGAAATGATGACTTTTTCTAAAATAAAACTTTATTTCACAAAAGTTCGACATCTATATAGCCCAGTCGGATTGACTATTCTGTATCAATTTGTAGTAATTGCGAGATTCTTGCGAGATTTAGTGGGAATCTGTGTTAAAGAAGTGGCAGCTTCCACGGAAGCTTTTTCAATTTTTTTTTGTTTTCTGAAGTTTACACGGGAATTATGATTTTTGATTGTGTAAAACAGTTTTACCAAAAGACAAGTAACTTTAATTTTTCGCTTTAGAAATCAAGTTTGATGTATTCGAAATCTATGTATACATTCGTGGTAAAAAAAGTGTGGTGTAGGCCACAACATATTCACCAATCCAATTGTTTACAAGTTTTTCTGCATCAATGCACTTTGTGCCAATAATATTTGCCACGGAGATGCTGGCGTTCATGCGTAATGTTTACAAAAAATGTCAACAAAAGTTTCCTTTATATAATATACTCGTAAAGGTTAGTAACATGATACTATAAGTAACTTGTACTATGGAATTTTACTGGAAATAAAATAATAAATTTTAATTTTCATCCCCATGCTTCTTTTATTGCTCCAATTTTAAAAATTCATAAAATTAATTTACATTTAATTGTGTGACGATATTTTAAAAAGTTAAATAACAATCGTTAAAAAATCCAAATGTAATCATTTATTAAATTTGGTTATGCAACCAGTTGCAACTTATTATTTTAAAACAAAAAATCTATATATATATAGAAATCTAAATCTAAAATCTGATTCTATTTCCTGCCAATCAAATTAGATTTTTCATTTTGAATTAATATTAGTGAACTATTTCCATGTTCCAGGAAATCGCTTAAATAAGTGAAACAATCCCACCAACCAACTAGTTGAAATTACTCATTCGATAAATTTTTCGTAATCAGCAATAATTTTAATTTTTATTTTTACCAAACCACTGGACTTTTCGCGACCAGGAGGTCAGTAGACTTACTTTGGCAAAAAATCTGAGGAGGAGTTACACGAAACTGGGGATAATCACTTGATTACGCCGAGTTATCAAAATACTTTATTATGCAATGTAAATTACTAAATGGGTACAAGACTCAGTCGTAATATAAATAAATAAAAAAATAAAAAATATCCAGATATCATTACAAGTCAATCATCTGTTCAACCGCTAAGAAATATTAAAAAATTTAAGGTTTATTTAATTTGTCCATATTTCATACTTAAATCGTTAAAAAAATTGGCTACCTGCTTTTTAATATTATTAATGTATATTACATCTTGTAATTTGTATGTTATATTAATCTATCGTTTATATATTATCATTAGAATAAATTGCAGTCGAAAGTACACGATCAACGTAAAAAATAAGAAGAAACAAAATAGGAATTTAAATAATTTCGTTTTTCTGTTTATAATATTTAAAGGAAAAATAATTTAATTCCTCGGAAAAATAATTTTGGAGAAACAATACATTTATAATATTCGACTTTTTTAAATAAAAGTTTATTGCACATACATCACAGGAAAAAATCAAAAAAATATTTTGTATAAATATTCATATTTGTTCGTCTTCCTTCAATTCCCATTTCCACATTTCTACTAAATAAATAACAAACCGAAATCAAACTAAATTCAAATTTATCAAGTATAAACGCGAGTTTCTTCTAGTTCCTATCGAATATCAGCTTTCATAAAAAAAAATTATCTGCTGCTGTTTCTTTAACGAAATAATATTTTACATTATAATAGGCTCCTATAATTTAATAATATTCTTGCTTCCTAGACTATATATTTATAAATTGGGGCCCTTTTAAGAAATTTTATCATTCTCAGATTTTTTCGGTATCAAAACCAATCGATGCAAGAATAAATAAATAAAAAAGTGCAACGCTCAACTAGTTTACCTCATCGACGGTATTCCACACTAAGAATAAGTTTATAAAACAAAAATGTCTAGTTCATACACTAGTTCAAGGTCGATTTTGTTCATATGCGTTTTTAAAATACACACTCATAAAGACAAGATAAAATTAACACGTGCATGCTTCCTTAGATTTAATATTAAAAAAATATAATCTACATATTTATTATCCCTACTATCAATTATCCACGGATTAACAAATTATCGCTTAATAATATGAATAACAATGTTGCATTTACAATAATAATAAGTCTTATTTACAATAACTTCTTTTTAATGGAGTCTCTCGTATCATAAAATATTTTCACAGTTCATTCATATGGTACATACTCGTAGGTAATATAGGACACAAAACATAATTTTGTTTTAAAAGGACACAAAACAAAAAAAAAATATTTTACGAAAAGCAAAAACCATTGAAGAAATTCAAACTTGATCTTGCTTCTTGTTTACGTTTTTATTCAACAAGTATATGCACATACTTCAACATGTGCATCCAGCATGTGCAAATCGTCGAAAATAAAGATCGATAAAAAATTTAAAGTTCGTAAAATTTTGTTCATGTAACGTTAGATGTCTCACAAAAATTGTTGTCTTAGCTAAACTTTTTAATGAAAAAAGTGTCCGTATGGTGGGTTACTGTGCATTGGTTCCATCTTTTAAAAAAAAATTTGGCGAAAAAATGTATATGAGATCGGCAAAATTATATTTGCCTAAATGCAGCATATTTAAATTTTCTTTAGAAACAATTACATTAAAAGCCCTGAATCTTCTCTGTAGTATTTATTGATTTCTGTTTTGCCTGACTGCATTGTTTATCAATCGTCATATCTTCTGCGTTATTTACTATTGGTTCAAGGTCAATTTTTTTGTATGACGCGTTGGTAATTTTCCGTTTGTGTTCAGTATTAGATAGGCTAGGTTCACTTTTTTTGTTAGTACATTGAAAAGATGAGTCAAATTTAGTTTTTTTTTGTTGGAGATTCATCAGAATCTGAATCTAATGAAGATGGATCTGAAAATATGTGGGTCGAATCATTATTCTGATTCTCCCCCTTCGTCAATTATTATAAAAGAAATTAAACACTACAACTAATAAAGCTTACCCGATATATAACTATTATAAGAAATCACTATAACAAAAATTTAACTTATTACTGTTTTCAAAAAATTATTATATAAACTTAACACTCTACATATTTAAAAATATAATCACCAAAATTTCCAAAAAAACAAGATGGTTTAATGAATGCTCAAAAAAGAATGTATTTTAAAAGTTGTTAAGCTTAAAAAGTTAAAATTTAAGTTAATGTGTGAGTTTAAAAAAAATTAACAATAAACGTGAATTAGACATTCAATAAAAATATCAATAAACAAATAGTTGACAGTGACAAAAATGTACAATCATCAAACTGATCCGCACAACACTATGCGAAGTACCAATATCTTTTGTGTCTCTATATCTTAAATATCCCACTCCACCGTTAAATAAAACCAAACATAGAGGTGGCTCTAGCTATGCACTACTCGACGTGATTACAGAAACTCATATTTTCAACGAAAGTAACCCCTACGTCTTTAAATTCATATAATCTTTGTGTAATTGTTTTTCGATGTAAAGATATAATCTTTCACTTATTTATGTTGAGACTGAGTAGATTGGAATCACACCAAGTCACTAAGGTTGTCAATATCTTGTTGTAATTTGTGGGTGTCGTTGATGTTCTCCACAAATGTAAGGCCCCCTGTAAACATAGCGTACAACTTTTTAATGATAAATTACTGCGGTAAGCCTTGAGGAACGCTGGAGGAGGCTGGATTAATTCAGACCTTTTGTTTCCCAAGTAGGAATTAAACCAGTGTACAAACGTCCGATGAACGTATCGAGGACATTATAAACAACATATGAAATAAGAGTCCGCATTTACTTTTTTCAAGCTGTGACAGTGATCAAATAAGTTTGGAAGCCGCTATTGATAAACCCATTGAAACCCAATTACAAACAATAAAGAAAAAAATCGTTATAACGAGGGACTCAAATTTGATTTACAAATCAGAGAGCCGTTTCAAGAAATTTTAAATTACTCGAAAGAAATCTTATAATCAACTTATTAATCAAGGCAGAAAACAGTTTCTGTAAATATGCTATTCATATACCAAAATAAATATACATCTTTACTGTGTAGTATGGAAATCTTTAATGTAGCTATATAAATCTTTACTGTGTAGTGATCAACAATTAAAAGTATTTATCTCTGGTGAAGATTTAGAATTTTATACTGGCCACCAAATTTATAACGAAATTAGGGGCGAACAGAGAGATAAGGTTAAAAAGAGTTAAAGTCATCAAACCGTCCATAATTTTAAAATGGAAATTATGAAAAATACAAACCTTGATTTGGCTATAAAAGGAAACACGCAAGTGAGAAAGATTTTCAGAAAAATAATATCATCTCACCTTAAAAGTATGTTATCACTGATTGTGATTGTATGTATGGACTACTATTTTAAATGTACCATGCAAAATCAATCTGTCAAATACATATATTCGGTGGCAGAATTAAACATATTGATGATGCGGACTAATCAACTTCAGCTTCTATCTGGATATGACGGACTTGCCTAATCAAGCCCGAGCCATCTCAATTTTCAGAGCCAATCCTTATCCCGAAGTTACAGATCTAATTTGCCGACTTCCCTTACCTGTACATTTTGTTGCCAGGGGCAATGTCGTAAAAACCCTGACGTTCCACAAAGAATACTAAAATCCGTGAATACTGTATTATGCTGAACCACATAGCCAAATTTTTTTAAATTTAATCAAAGTTATTAAAATCAATAAAATGTCAATGCCTAAAGGTCTCAGCCAAAACGAAAAATCATTCCAATATACATGTGTTGTACACATTTCATCAACATAATTGGCCGCCAAATTACAATGAAATGCCCTCAAATAAAAAAAGACGGAAACAACCTGTTATACTCCATTTACATGCGACCAACATTTTTTTCTTTAATCTTTGCAGGTAAATAAGAAACATCCGCTATATTAAAATATTTAATTTTGCAGAAAAAAATGTTGTTCGCATGTAAATGGTTATTAGACATTTTCTGCATCATGCTAAATGCTGACAGTTTAGTTGAAGTAGATGAAGTGTTTAAATGTTACTGTACAATATTTACCACTCACCACTTTCAACGGAAAATGTCAAAGATTGTTTGAAAAAAATTTAAATTCGATAATTATATATATGATGAGGATAAGCGTGGTAAAATTTCAGATAGCCCAACAAACATCGCAAATTATGACAGTAACGATGAAATTGACGAAGAGGAATTGCCTAATTACAAACGAAGTAATTTTTACAACCGTTACATGGAATTGTATCAAAAATTTAACGAAAATTCAAAAAATTGTGCTAGCTCGAATAGCAAGAACAAGTTTTATTACCCCCACTTCGTACTCTTTACCATCCAAAAATATTTTTCATGATTGAGGCTATGGGCTTCCTGCTTCTCCACCATCATGAGAGTAGAGGGGCGTGTATAAAACTCAAATGTTGAAAATTCGTTCAACATAGTAAAACACCAATATTTTGACCAACAACATCTAAAAATTGGAAGATTTCTGTATATTATGAGCAGTAAAATATCCTCAATATATAAATCAATTGAAGTTTCGCTTATTCGTCCTAAGCAAACTTCCAAGAAAAGATGATTATACAAATCAACAAAAAAAAAATCATCAAACCAAATACTCTGAAATCGCACTGGAATATCAACTCCACAGGAAGGGGAGGATAATGATTCGGATCCAGATAATATACAAAATCAAGATATGTGGAATAAAAAAATAACGCACACACCTAAACACATAGGACTACGGGTTGTAGAACGTTATGCAAAAAGAATTCTATTTAAGAGTAAGACAAGCACCAAACATACAAATATTTCGAAATATTTACGAAACACGCCCCTAGATTTGATTCAGAATAGATATACTCACCCAACTGAGGAGGGAGTTTCCATTTCTACAATTAATACATGTGGTTTTGATGCATTTGTTCAAATTTTTTACAGGGTGTAGATGCCGAATTCTTTTAAACCTTTTTAAAAATTTGTCCAATGGATTTTATAATTTTATTGGAAGTTTGGTAAAATTTGGTACAAATGATACAAATTATGCTATTAGAAGTAATTTACTGTTAAATTTTTATCTATAGAAATGTTAACACAAGATTCACGAACAACCGTCAATATCAACTGTAACTTATTAATATTATTTTAGATTTGTTTCATCGAACGGTGGAAACTGAATTTAAATGGTTTACAGACAAAATAAAAAACGAAAGCCTTATAATTTTATACCGATTGATGTATTTAATATCAAACAAAAATAATATTATAAACCTACCAAGTTCTAGATGTGACATCTGTCATGTAAGTGTAACTGGATCAAGCATAACGCGCACTCTAAATAGAGTAGCTCTTATAGATGTTCAGTCAGCAAAATATACAATTTACTCCGTAGCAATTAAAGAGGTCCGCTTCTGATGCCAAAGACACGGGATATTATCGCGCAATCATTAACCAACCAAATGGTGAACGGGAGCTTTACGACGACCTTCACAAACGTCATAGAACTGTAGATGATACTCATCATGTGAGTTCAGCGGTTTTAGTTCACAGTAAAAATTAATAAAATTAACTAAAAACGGTTAATAGATAAAATCTAAAATACGAATTTGTTAAAATTATATTATTCATGAAAGCCATTTGTGACAATTGTTGCGTTAGCGCAACATCAAACATGCCTTGCATTTTTCTCTTGAGAAAAAAAAACCTTAAAGAATTTTCCGTTACCTGCATAACAGTTATTATAATAGGTATATAAAGAGTGTTAAAAAACGTTTTTAGGATTATTATTATGTAATTATTTCCTTGTACACGTGTAACTTGAAAGAAGTGTTTTGTTTTTGTGAATAAAAAATTATGGATGCTGAATCTAATATTAAAAAGTCTATATAAACTCCGTTGAACAGTTTAGCGCAAATTCTGAATGCATTTGATAACTTGCCGGATGATGTGGAACTGCCAACAGAACATTTTGCCAACATGAACATTGTTGTCGATGAATCCATCGCTATCAATCCCTATTATGGATTTCAGCCATGCAAGCAATTTATTCGAAACGAGCGCGTTCGTTTCGGTTACAAAACATAGGTATGCGCTGGTAGATTGGGATACTGCTACCATTTCGATTTTTATCAAGGACAACAACGTCCCAAAAACTTTGGTCTTGGCGAATCCATAGTGGTAACATTTGCATATAAACTACAAAACCAGTTTTCAAGTATTCCTTACTCGTTTTATTTCGTTAATTCTTTTACAGTGGGCAAAGATCGACGTTATGTTCACTCAGAACATCAAAAAATGGATATTCCCCAACCAGCTGTCGTTAAGATGGACAACCAAAACATGGATGGGGTGGATTTATTGGATAACCACATTTCGAATTACCGGATGAATATTAGAGACAAAAAATTCTACATGCCTCTAGTCTCGTGGATGTTCAATTTAACAGTAACTAATTTCTGGACTTTAGCTAAATCTTACAATGTCAAAACTGACCAACTTGAGTTTCGTCGATAGTAACCTACATCATTTCTATCGCGACATGGTAAATTAGCAGCTAGAGAAAAAAAAAATTAAAAATGCCTAGAGACTCGGCAAATGGACCACATACTTGTGTTAAAACCGAAATAAGATTACGATGTAAACATTGCAATGCACAGCAAATATTCCGGAGAATTTCATCGGCGACTAACATAATAACATAATTAATATTTTATTGAAGTGATTTTATTGTTAAAGAATTATTTTATAATTTCATTATTTAGTACTTCAACTGAAATGAGATGAAATATGTTTGTTATTTAATTTAAATAAATTATTTTTACTGTTGAAATTGAATAATTAAAAAAAATGTATATGCAAGTGCCCATTGTTGCGTTAGCGCACACCCTACTACATCCTAAATCCTAGCATCATTAGCGTTATTTGGTTTATATTCTATGTTTTCTGTAACCTCAATAATTCGAATTAAATCAAAAAATTGAAAATTATTGTAAAAAAAAATAATTGTTATAATTGCTATATATTACACTCATAATTAACATTTACTACTTTATTTGTATTTATTTTTTGTTTTATTTATTTCAGTGCTGTGAAACGTTATTGTAACGTAACGCGAAACCGGAAAACCGGAATTTAATTTTCGTATCGTAACGAAAAACCGAAAATTTATTTCAACTGTAACGAAAAACGTAACAAAAACCCGAATTATTTTTAAAGTTATTAAGTTACATATTTATTATTTATTCTCGTACTATTTTGGCTCTTTCTTCTAGGAAGAAAAAAAATTATTCCAATACAAACTTGAAAAATATATTTAATATGTATGTTTTATTTATTATTTATTTTATGAACCAACAATACAATACTGAATTTATTTTACATTAATATTGATTATAATTTATTTCCCAGTAATCATTTATGAGACATATAACCAAATTGTAACTGTATCCGAAACGTAACAGTAACCATAGCAATACATATATAGTAGTACCATCATTCGAAAAAAATCTTTAGAGGGTGAAAATCCAGGTAGCGCGTTAATCGAAATTAAGTTATGCAATAATTTTACTAGTTCGCCTAAATGTTTGCAAGATTAAATACAGTTACAGTAGACACGGCGTATTTTTGTATACCATTAACCAGTATAGTATTGCTTCACTCTAACTTATTATACTACATATTAACACAGAATATATTTATTTCAACTCGTATTGTTTTACAATTGTCAAGGTCATGTAGAAAATGTGTTTAATATTTTTTGTGATAAACAATAAAACAAATCATGAATACCTTACTTCAATTTTCTTTTTATAAAAAATAGCATAAATAATTTTTTTTCTATGATAGAAATGCAAAAGAATATGAATTGTTCAATCAAAGAAATCCATTATTGGAAAGGAGATATGAACGATAGGATATATACATATGTATATTTAATATATTGAGTACTTAGCTGTGTATTATTATTGTTTATTTTAAATACATCTGTTCTCACAAACACAAACGAATAAAGATTAAAAATGAAAACGATGTAGAAATCTATATAAATAGAACAACTAAATACAATTTTTTAAAAGGATGCCGTTGATTGCACTGTTACAGAATGGTAATTTATAAAGGGTTATCCAAGTCGAGGTTGATAAAGTAGAAATCTGTATACCGACATCTGTCAAAGATAAACGTCAAGTACGCTGTCATTTATTTAGTTGACACTCTGCCATTTAAGAATATGGAGCATTTAACAATCGACCAACGCGTTAAAATTATTAAATCTGCTGATGCTGATTTTTCGAACAAAATTTTCTTCAGTGATGAAGCTCATTTTTCGCTTGGTGGATACGTTAATAAGCAAAACTGTAGAATTTGGGGCTCAGAAAATCCACAATTGATTGTAGAGAAGCCATTACACCCGGAAAAAGTCACTGTTTGGTGCGCATTGTGGTCTGGTGGTGTGATTGGGCCGTATTTTTTTGAGAACAACCATGGACGAACCGTTACCGTCAATTCTGAGCGCTATGGCCGCATGTTAACCGATTATTTTTTTACGAAAATCGAAGATTATGATCTTGACGATATGTGGTTCCAGCAGGATGGAGCAACCAGTCACGTAACACGAGCAAATCGAGATCTTTTGCAAGAGAAATTTCCTGGACGTTTGATTTCGCGATTGGCTGATGTCAATTGGCCTCCAAGATCCTGTGATTTAACGCCTTTGGATTTCTTTTTGTGGGGCTACGCGAAAGATCATGTTTACGCAAACAATCCTCAAACTCTTGACGAACTGAAAACTAATATTCGTAAGGTAATGGCCGAGATACCCCCCGAAATGTGCCGAAAAGTCATTGAAAATTACCTCAAAAGAATCAAGGCCTGTAAGAAGTCCCGTGGAGGACATTTGAATGATATCTTGTTTAACTAAAAATGGCAAGGATCAATCTGTAAAATGAAATAAAAATTACAATACATTCCGAATATTTTGTGTGTTTTTTTTATGTTTACTTTATCAAGCTTGAATTGGATAACCTATTAATTGAAAATATGGACGAGTAATTTTCTTATATATGCATACATTAAGAACAATGTATTGTTATGGAAAGACAGATTTTCTATTTATCCAAATCTGTGTGAAAGTTCAGGGACATTGTACCAATATTTGTTTCAAAATTAAAATAAAATTTATTAATTCGATTTTATCATAAAAAATATTACGTAAGAGAAGTACGTAAAAATAGGAAAATTGTCACTTGGACATACTACAATAGTATGTCGTTTATCATTATTGTCTTTCAATCAACTATTTATTAAGGGATTGTTCCTCATTGGAATAGAAAAAACAAGGATGTCATTATAAAGATTATAATTTCAACCAAAGCATGTCTGACTTGATCTGTTTTGTCACAGAATCCAATGAGAGTCATGTGGTGTTTACAGTGTGCAAATCTAGAGCGTATAATTATAATCTAATTATGAGCATTTAAGGTTCGCTAACAAAACTTAAATTCATTTTTCTGTTAATCTAATCTGTTAATCTCTAATAAATTTTATTGTTTAAATTGGGGCTGAATTAATCCATCTCAAATGAATTACATATCCCTTTTGTGTTTTACTAACACAATTGTGCGGGTAGGGCTAAAGTACCATGTATATGTAGTTTTGTATGTTTTTTGAACAAATTTACACATTTGTGAATTCCTTTTTAACTTATTTTCCGTCCGAAAAAACACTATATCTATACACACAGTTGTGTTGGTTTTACTTCAAATCAAGCGAAATTTTTAATGAACAACGCCGTTACATACGTTAATTTTTTACTCGCACATTTGTGTGGGTTGGACTAAAATTGAGAAGATTTTTTATTTTTCTTAGTTGAAAAAGGGATATAAGAAAGTATATAAGATATTTTTTATAAATTCAATATACAAGTGAATAGCTTACGAGTTTAGTTTGCCGCTCACTATTTTGTAATTAAAACTATTTTTAAATAGTAGTTAAGCTAGAGATTGGTCAGCATTGTCTGAAAGAAAACGTTTCAGTTCTTTATGGCAGGATAAATAATGGCTTACTTTTAAGTTCCGTCTTTAGTTGAACGCTAATTTTAAATTGTTTAGTTTGATGTACCATACAAATTATTTTTTTTAAATAAAAAATGCGTTGTGTATTTTATTTTGAATAAAAAAAATCAGTTTTTATTTTCCTCTAAATTGTAAAATTTTATTTTTATGTCTTAATTTAATTAATTAACCTTAATTTGTATTTAGTCTTACACCGTTTTAATACTTAATTACCTTTCCGAAACGAATATTTATTTGTGGAGACTTTAAACAGCTTTCACAATAAAACAATTTTTATTTTGCCTTAGAAGTTTGTTTGAAAATCAAACTTTAGAGAAAAAATTTACTTTAGAGAAAAAATTGTCTATTATGAGAGCTCTGTTAAGGTGATGATATATGTACAGATTTTCCCTTTAAGGCATAAAAATTATGCGCGCTTGTTGGTTAAAAGTCAGCCATCTTGAATCGCTTTGAATCAATTCGGATGATTTTGCATACTCATGAACGATGGCTACTAATAAGACAATAAGGCCTGTTTCAGCTGAACTAAGACAAGCGAACTGTACCTCAATTTTGTTGCCTTTTCGAGACTACGAGACTACGGGACTATGAAATATTTTGTATACGTACACTGTGTATAGTATTAATTTGTGTTACTGTGTGGTTTCATTTTTTTTATGTGTATTAATGTAGAGAGTATGACGATAAGCATGAAAAATTGTCGAATCGGTTTAAATCGGTAAAATTTTTGGTGCTTACATCCATTTGTCTCGTTGTAATTTGATGGAAAATTGAAATTCAAATTTAAACACATAGCACAAATGATATTAAAATTATTTGAAATTAGAAAAATTATAATAATTTTGAAGCATAATTGTATGATTTTATTTATTTTATTAATTTGGATTTTATATATAAAAGAAATAACCAATAAAATAGTTTCGTATTGGCAATATGTCAAATTATCAACACAAAATAAAAAAAAAACATAAACAAAACGAACAGCGCATGCGCACTACTACACTCGCATTCACTAATATTATTATTTTCCGGTAATTTTTGTTCTCGTAGTCTCGTAGTCTCGAAAAGGCAACAAAATTGAGGTACTGACCTATGTTCATCGTTCTTGGTTGTATATAAAAAACTTTTATAAGCCCCGTTTCCCACTTGAGCTAAGTATTTTGACTGATATGAGCTATGTTTTCATTTAACAGCTTCACGTTTTGGTTTCTTTCCAAAGTCAAATAAGAGAAATATTGTAGATAAATCTCAGAGTCTACCCAATCTGTAAAGCAATGTATTTAAATTACTATTTTCACCTTGGAGATACGAGGGTATATCAAAAAGTCTTGCAATATCATATGAAAAAAAAGAGTGAGTGAGACAACAATATATTTTTCAAAGCCATTTTTTGTCGCGATGAAACTTCTAGAAGAACATTTCGATGTAAATTTTACAGTTCCTTTGTTTTTGTCAATTTAGTAACACGTGTTTTGAATTTTTCTTAAAATGAATGAAAATGAATATCGCGCCGTTATTAAATTTTTCTATAAAGATGGACGAAATGCAATTTATATATTCAACTATATATCAAAAGTTTACGGCGAATCTGCACCATCATATGCCACAGTAACAAGGTGGGTAAAATTATTCAAAAATGGTTGGGAGTCATTAGAAGACGACAACCGCTCGGGTCGGCCAGCAGATGCTATTAGCCATGAAAACGTAATTTTGGCCGAATCTATTGTATTGGAGGACCGGCGTATTTCTGTTCCGCGGTTAGCGTGGAGATTTTCTCTTTCATACGGTACCACATATACTATATTACATGACCACCTTCACATGTCGAAAGTAAGTGCGCGATGGGTTCCCCGTTTGTTGAATGCAGAACAAAAAAAAATTGCGTGTTCAAACTTCAAAGGCGATTTTAGATATGTACAAAGAACATCCAGAAAATTTCTTGGATAACATAATAACAGGCGATGAAACATGTCTTTATCACTGGGATCCGGAATCCAAACAAGAATCGATGCAATGGATTAAACGTAGTGAACCACCACCAAAGAAATTCAAAACTCAACCGTCTGCTGGTAAGGTTGTGGCAACAGTTTTTTGGGATGCTGAAGGAATTTTGATAATCGATTATATTGCACCGAAAACCACAATCACAGGCATATATTACGCAGAAGTTTTGCGAAAATTGAAAAAAGCGATCCGGGAAAAACGGCCAAGGAAAGTTATTAAAAAAATCTTGCTTCTTCACGACAATGCACCAGTGCACAAGGCTAATATTGCTCAAGCTGCATTAAAGGGCTGCGGCTTCGTGGAAATTCCGCATCCACCGTACAGTCCAGACTTGGCACCCAGTGACTACTTTCTGTTTCCCAATTTAAAAAAAAAAACACTAAGGGGCCCGAAATTTTCCAGTGACTATGAAGTACAGTCTGTTGTAAATGAATATTTTATGGAGCAAAAGAAATCTTTTTTTTAGAGGGTTTAGGCAAGTTAATTGATCGATGTGACAAATGTATAAACCTTAAAGGAGATTATGTCGAAAAATAAAAATATTGCTGTCTCACTCACTCTTTTTTTATATAAAATTGCAAGACTTTTTGATTTGCCCTCGTAATTAATCAGCTCACAATCAGCTATGTTTCTATCCCACAGCTTTAAATAAAGAAATTAAATAAATCGGGACGTACGAGTGTGTTGAGTTACGCTTCGCTAATTCTGTTTCACTTATTTAGGCTTTGCAAAGTAAATCGAAAGCTGTGATCTCAAAACATGCTCACTTTGCTAAAAGAACATAGCTTAAGTGTGCAAGGGGCCTTAGCGAGAAACCAGCTATTAGCATAGTTTGGCATCCACAGCTCATTCCACTGCACATTTGAGTTAATTACATCGCTCTCACATACATTTCAATTCAAGTAAAATGCTATATGGCTGCCAAAATATTATTAGAATCACATAGTCACATAGGCGAATATGTATACAATAATAGCAATGTATGTGTGAACGATATAGCTGACTTTTGCAATCCAAAGACAACGCGAGCTAAGTTAGTTTCATCGCTCAAAACAGAAAAACATAGCTCGCATAGCTTAGCTCAAGCGTGCATCGTTTCATTAAAACTCTTTATTTTCAACCAAGAGCGATGAACTTAGCTGACATCGCTTAGCTTATCTTAGCTCAAATGTGCAACGGGCCTAATGGAACGATGCACATTTGAGCTAAACTATGCTAGCTATGTTTTTCTGTTTTGAGCGATACAAACTAACTTAGCTCGGGTTGTCTTTGGATTGCAAAAGTCAGCTATATTGCTCACATTGCTATTATTATGTGTACTTATAAAATATTGAAATTTGGATCACATTTGAGTATTGTTGTGTTTGGTATTGTGGATCAAATTCAAAAAAGTGGTTGAATTCTTAAATAATATAATAAAATTAGTTAATTAATTTTTGACAGACATAGGATTTTACTTGTATTGAAATGTATGCGTGAGAGATATAATTAGCTCAAATGTGCAGCGGAATGAGCTGTGCGAGCTAAACTATGCTAATAGAAACTACGTTTCTTGCTTAGCTTAGCTGAAATGTGCAACGGGCGTTAGAATGAAATAAGTAGCCGTTTTGAACAGAACCAAAGAGCTAAATAAAAATTAAGGTTAATTAAATGGGAGCATTATTTTCATAAAAGCTCCCATTTAATTAACCTTAATTAGGTTAATTAAATGGGATTTCAGTTGGGCTCTTGAAAGTTCTTGCTTAAATTGTTGTAATTTATTTTATCTTAAAAAACAAATTAATCTCTCATAAGATAAAACAATAATATTTTTATCTAAATTGTATTTTAAATAGGAAAGCAATCGTCAATGGTAGTTTTTAACATGCTTATTAGAGTTTTAATCTCTTTACAATTTTCATAATACCCTTCTAAGTCACATAAAAATAAAATTAAAATTTAACCCATACAAAAATTGTAAAACATGTACTAGTTTTTATATACTGAATAATATAATTTTTTATCCTTATCTGGCAAATTAAAACCTTTCTTTAATAAATGCTTGTAACATGAAGGTGATTTAAAATCAAATTCCAAATACATTTTTTGTTCAACTTGGGTCCAAGATAATTTTAATTTATGAAATATTTGTGCAAGTACAAAATGTGTTTACTTGTGGTCGATCGTCAAGTGTATTATCAATTAATATTTTTATTGTGTTTTCTTCTGTTTGCATTTTACTTTTCTGAGGGGTATTTAATATAAACCTGAGAATTTTGTTTAAAGGTTGAACGGGTTCTTTATTTTCGTCTTCAATTTGATGTTGCGGACTAGGAAATTGAGATGGTGAGATGGGACATTCATGAGGAATTTGTGAAACTTGATAATTCTTTTAATAAGTTCTTGGAGGCCCTTTTTCATATTTCAATGTTATAGGTGGGAAATCAGGTGTTTTCAATATTCTTGTTCTTTGACTCTCAGTGTTGTGTGTCTGGTTGGAAATCGTACGCGAAACTTTTGGAATCAATTTTTTTTTATTTAAAAAAAATTCGAATTTTAATAAACGCTTGCATCGTGCATCTATGTCATTGACCTTACACTTACAAACAAGATTATTAATTGGCTGGGGAAAGACAGTTTTATAAATATTTTTTGTTCTAAAACTACTTATTTTGAAATCATTAAAATTAAAGTTCTTCATAATAGTTATGCGTTTGGAAGTAACTTTATTCTTGTCGAACACACGACGATGGTCATGCAGCACCGTAAAAAATGTTCTGGTGGATTTACAGTCATTTTTATTTAAGCAGTTTTTGTAAGCACACACCATTTTATCACGCAAATTCACAAAAGTTTTAATACACGAATTTTCAAAATGAACTTTTTATAACGTTTAAAAATAAGAAAACATAAAGCTACATGCGTTACGATTAGACGACAAGCAATAAAATTTTAAACGAACAAATTTACGAAATTAACTTGCAAACAATTTTTAAATCTTTGTAGTGTGTAGATGTATGATTTCCTTTTACATATATTGAATTGCTGAGTGTGTGCGTGTAAATAAGTATGTATATCATCGGTGGTCTATCTATATAGTTATCGAAACGAAAACCAAATAATGTGTATGTGTTATACCTACAAAATCATTTAAAATAATCTTTAATTGGATTTAAATGTAGATCGTTTTTATGGACAATCTTCAATTATTTTAGCTTTTTATAATTTTCAACGAATATTTTAACGTTCAAAATTATTTGTCTATAATTTAGAAAACATTGTTGCAATTCAAAACAAAACCAACTTAGTTGCGATCGGTATTTTCTCTCCATCATCTTTGTTACATTTTCTATTTACTTTTGAGCGTAAAAACTGTTTTGACTTATAATGAGAGCGTCATTATATGAGTAATACAATGCGATTCATTACTGTTTATGATAAGAAAAAAATTTAGTTCCCATTTCTGTTTGTTTTCATATAAAATTATTATTTTTATTACTATTTTATTTGTTAATTATGTATTTGTTAATTATTATTATATATGTTATTTTATTTGTCAATTTGATATGAAAAGAAACAGAAATGGGAACTAAATTTTTTTCGTATCATAAATAGTAATGAATCGCATTGTAAGTATATGTATAGAATTTTTTTTTGTTTTCTGCATGTTGCATTATAAAATATTCTAGCTACATTTAGGAGAAGGTTATGCTATTTAGGCGGATAGGTAATTGCAGAAATTCTTTAAAAAGTTTAAAACGATACCAGTAGTGGTATCTAACATTTCACTCACGAACCTACCATTACATTACTATATAATGATTATACAATGCAGTAACGTAACGGAAAACGTAACCAAAACAAATCGGTGAAAGAAATACTGAAACCAAAACCATTATTTTAAATTATGAAATAACTGAAACTGTAACGAAATTAATTTTGAATCGTTTCACAGCACTGATTTATTTATATAAATTAAGTTATTGATATCAAAATATAAACATCATTGTGATAAGATAGAGCACTTATTTATTCACTTATATTTTTTAAACAACAGTTTCCATTCAAGTTGACGTCATACAAAAAACACTTTAAAATGACGTAAATTTTCCATTTTTCACCTCATCTGTGTTTCTCTATTTTATGCATATGTACCTCTCGCTTGCCCATTCATTGTTAGTACTTCAAGTTTCGTTTGTGTTTTGTATTGAAATTTGTATTGGTGCGTTATCTATAGTATAATCTAAGCTCGCAACAGAAAAAACTGGAATTTGTTTACCCCACATGTTATTACAACCTCATAATATGAAAGCCAAAATAATGATTTCTAACACTTTTTCTCAATCAAACAACATTATCAAAGACCAACTAATTTATGAAATTCATTTTTGGCCAAACAAAAATAAAAAGTTTGTTTAAAGACGATAAATGATAGAGAAACAATTTTTTTAAAAATTTTAATTTAACATTACATATACCATAGTAAATATTAATCACAAAACAATTTCATTCATAAGCACTTTTCCTTA
Organism: Nephrotoma appendiculata; assembly: GCA_947310385.1. Lineage (NCBI taxonomy): Eukaryota > Metazoa > Arthropoda > Insecta > Diptera > Tipulidae > Nephrotoma > Nephrotoma appendiculata. Next base: position 238,219,255 of record OX371224.1, on the reverse strand, counting down.
ATATTTAGGACTATTAAATTTCTACGTATCATACAAAATATTGTTTAGGTAGCGTTCAAAAATTTCAAAAAATCTTCTTCCAGATAATTTTGCTTCTTTCTCTCAAAAGGGGAGAAATGTTGTGTAATATACCGAAAAAACTCGATCCATTTATTTGTTTTCCGGATGTTTAAGTAAGGTCATTGAATTTTACCAAAATAAAACAATTGCGTTTAAAATTTAAAATGCAACCTTGCTACCTCAGAAAATGTATATTTGTTTTTCGTAGTGTTTGCATACATTTTCATTTCCTCTAAATTTTAGTATAAGTATAAGACGAACATTTAGTTTTAAGATATAGTTATCATCATTATTAATAGTCATAATCAGTAGCAATTAACAGTAAAACTTATGTACAAACATAATTAGTAATAAGTGATCAAAAAATATTTTAAAAGTTGTTAAGCTTAAAAAGTTAAAATTTAAGTTAATGTGTGAGTTTAAAAAAATTAACAATAAACCCAAAATAATTGACAGTTATAAAATGTACAATCATCAAACTGCCCCGCACAACAGTATGCGAAGTACCAATATCTTTTGTGTCTCTATAACATGAATATTCGAATAATCGAACGTGATTAGAGAAACTCATATTTGCAACCAAAGTAACCCCTACGTCTTTAAATTCATATAATCTTTGTGTAATAGTTTTTCGATGAAAAGATATAATCTTACACTTATTTATGTATAGCTAGCATTTGCAAATAAACTACAAAACCATACCACCAGTTGAGACTGAGTAGATTGGAATCACACCAAGTCACTAAGTTGTCAAAATCTCGTTGTAATTTGTGGGTGTCGTTGATGTTCTCCACAAATTTAAGGCCCCCTGTAAACATAGCGTAGCATCTTTTAATAATAAATTACTGCGGTAAGCCTTGAGGAACGCCGGAGGAGTCTGGATTAATTCAGACCTTTTGTTTGCCAAGTAGAAATTAAACTAGTGTACAAACGTCCGATGGACGTATCGAGGACATTATAAACAACATATGAAATAAGAGTCCGCATTTACTTTTTTCAAGCTGTGACAGTGATCAAATTAGTTTGGAAGCCGCTATTGATAAACCCATTGAAACCCAATTACAAACCATAAAGAAAAAATCATTAATAACTAGAGACTCAAATTTGATTTACAAATCAGAGAGCAGTTTCATGAGATTTTAAATTACTCAAATGAAAATATAAGAAATCTTATAATCAACTTATTAATCATGGCAGAAAACAGTTTCTAATTGCTTTTAAAAATATTCAAAAACTGATTAATAAAAATAAAATAGCATAAGGGACCTGTAAATATGCTATTCATATACCAAAAAAAATATACATCTTTACTGTGTAGTATTTAAATCTTTAATGTAGCTATATAAATATTTACTGCGTAGTGATCAACAATTAAAAGTATTAAATCTCTGGTGAAGATTTAGAATTTTATACTGGCCACCAAATTTATAACGAAATTAGGGGCGAACAGAGAGATAAGGTTAAAAAGAGTTAAAGTCATCAAACCGTCCATAATTTTAAAATGGAAATTATGAAAAATACAAACCTTGATTTGGCTATAAAAGGAAACACGCAAGTAAGAAAGATTTTCAGAAAATAATATCGTCTCACCTTGAAAGTATGTTATCACTGATTGTGATTGTATGTATGGACTACCATTTTAAATGTACCATGCAAAATTAAACTGTCAAATACATATATTCGATGGCAGAACTATTAAACATATTGACGATGCGGACTAATCAACTTCAGCTTCTATCTGGATATGACGGACTTGTACATTTTGTTGCCACTGGCAATGTCGTAAAAACCCTGACGTTCCACAAAGAATACTAAAATCCGTGAATACTGTATTATGCTGAACCACTACTATAACCAAATTACTTTAGATTTAATAAAAGTTATTAAAATCAATAAAATGTCAATGCCTAAAAGTCTCAGCCAAAACGAAAAATCATTCCAATGTACATGTGTTGTACACATTTCATCAACATAATTGTCCGCCAAATTACAATGAAATGCCCTCAAATAAAAAAAGACGGAAAAAACATGTTATTCTCTATTTACATGCGACCAACATTTTTTCTGTAAATTTTTGCAGGTAAATAAGAAACATCCGTTATATCCGCTATATTTAGGACAGTTTAGTTGAAGTAAATCAAGTGTTTAAATGTTACTGTACAATATTCACCACTTACCACTTTGAACGGAAAATAACAAAGATTGTTTGACAAAATTTAAATTCGTTAATTATATAATATTTGATCAGGATAAGTGAGGTAAAATGAAAGAAAGCCCAACAAACATCGTAAATTATGACAATAACGATGAAATTGGCGAAGAGGAATTGCCTAATTACAAACAAAGTAATTTTTACAACCGTTACTTGGAATTGTAGCAAAAATGTAACCAAAATTCAAAAATGGTGGCTCGAATAGCAAGAACGAGTTTTATTTCGTACTTTTTAGCGTCCAAAAATATTTTTCACGTTTGCCTTTATGAGCTTGCTGTTTCTCCACCATCATGGGAGTACAGATGCGAGTATAGAACTCAAATGTTGAAAATTGGTTCAACATTGTAAAACTCCAATATTTTGACCAACAACATCTAAATCTTGGAAGATTCCTGAATATTATGAGCACTAAAATATCCTCAATATATAAATCAATTGAAGTTTCGCTTAGTCGTCCTAAGCAAACTTCCAAGAAAAGACGATTATACAAATCAACAAAAAAAAATCATCAAACCAAATACTCCAAAATCGCACTAGAATATCAACTCCACAGGAAGGAGAAGATAATCCAGATAATATAAGGATTCAGATAATATACAAAATCAAAAAATGTGGAATAAAAAAAATAACGCACATCCCTAAACACATAGGAATACGGATTGTAGAACGTTATGCAAAAAGAATTCTATTTAAGAATAAGACAAGCACCAAACATACAAATATTTCGAAATAGTTACGAAACGCGCCACTAGATGTGATTCAGAACTGAATAGATATGTATACTCACACAACGGAGGAGGGAGTTCGCATTTCTAATGTCTACAACTAATACATGCGGTTTTGTTGCATTTACCCAATTTTTTACAGATTGGGTCTAGATGCCGAATTCTACAACAAACTTTTTAAAAATTCGTCCAATGAATTTTATAATTTTATTGGAAGTTTGGTACAAATGATAAAAATTATGCTATCAGAAGTAAATTGTTGTGTTGTAACTAAATTGTTAATATTATTTTATATTTGTTTCCTCGAACAGTGGAAATTGAATTTAAATGTCTTATAGACAAAATAAAAAAACGAAAGCCTTATTTTTTTAAACCTGTTGATGTATTTAATATCAAACAAAAATAATATTATAAACCTACCAAGTACCAGATGTGTCATCTGTCATGCAACTGCAACCAGATCAAGAATAAGGCACGCTATAAATGGAGTAGCTCTTATAGATGTTCAGTCAGCAAAAAATACAATTTACTCCGTAGCAATTAAATGATCGAAAAAAAATAATTTGTTTTTATGAAGAAACTTTATTTTTGAAAAAGGTCGTCCATTTTTACGCCGCTTCTGATGCCAAAGACATGCGATATTATCGCGTATTCTTTAACCAACCAAATGCTGAATGGGAGTTTTACGACAACCTTTATAGACGTCATAGAACTATAGAGGAACTCATCATGTGAATCCAGCGGTTTTAGTAAAAAATTAATAAAATTAACTCAAAACGGTTAGCGCAACATCAGACAGCCTTGCATTTTTCTCTTGAGAAACCAAAAGGAATTTTCCGTTACATGCATAACAGTTTTATTTTAGTAGGTACAGTGGTAAAAAAAGTTTTTAGGATTATTATTAATTGTTTGCTTGTACACGTCTAACTTGAAAAAAGTGTTTTGTTTAAGGTAAAGGGAAAGTTTATTTGCCCCTTGACGCTATCGGAATAATCAAATGCAATTGACATTCTCCAGTTATATTTTACACCAGCCCTAGTGGATTTAATAGTTCAAAATACAGTTCACTACGCTGCTTAAAAAACACTGCTTTATTAAATATTCATTTATTTAAAACATTAATTTTTTGTTTTTACATCCGATATTTCGCCATTTTGTAGCATCATCAGGGGCTGTGAGAACATTTTTTTGTGTTTATGAGCTTAGCGTTAATTAAATAATATTTTTTTAATAATAGTAGGATGTAATATTTACTCACATCGATATTTAGAGTTTTACCAAAGAGAACAACAAAGGAAAGAGAGAATTTGTGTGGGCGAAAAATGATAAACATTTTTCTTTACATTTTTTCGTGAATTCTTTAATGAGATTAAATGAATAGCTGTATATTTGTATGTCTCTTTTTAACGAAGGGTGTAAAATAACAAAAAATAAATAAAACGCGTAGCGTATAAAATAATAAATTTAAATGCGAATGATCACGAAAAAATAGAAAATAAACTACTATGAATTTTCTTCTTTTAATGCAATTCTTTACTGACTTCTCACTTTACATCACTTATTTTTTGCCCCTCCAGTTTTATGATATTTTTAAAATTAGGTTCGAGAGACAAAATATTTTTTTTAATTTTTTTAAATGGCACAAATAATAATTTAATCAGATCAACAAGTTTTGCGATAGTAAATATTCAAAATTGTACACGAATTTTTAATTTCTGTTTTCAAATTATCTCAACTAAAATCATTTTGCAATTATTAAAATGAAACTCCAATATAAATCTCATAATGTTTAATGCCAAATTTCGTTCTACAATTTAGCCAAACCCATGGTTTTTCTTATTCAAGTTAGTTAGTTCATGACGAAAAATATTTTTCTATCTTTAATAAGAGTAAATTTTGATTGATTAGAATGTACGGTCAAGACTAAGCAGGGATCCCGGATACGCCGGGCCTACCGTACACCCTTTTTTACACATAACAAGATGGTGGGATAGGAAAGGTTGTTAAATATGATAGACTTGACCCGGTTACAGACACCTAAGTAGTCAATAGTTAGTAAATTGTTAAGCACAAGACAGCACAGTTATTTTTGTTTTGTGGTACAAATGTTCAGCAATCAGAATCCTTAAAAAATTTTAATAACTAATTAAATGGTAAACTGATTCTCCAAAAACATTGTGCAACCAAACCTAAGTAAGATTCTCGGTTGACCCGGGCGCAATCAGCATCTTAAAAAAAATTCATAATTATAATTAATAATTTTTAATTAAGTTGCAGTAAATTTCCTGAAAAACTGTCATTATTATGAATTAAATTATATGTACTTGAATAAAATAAATGCACTGTCATGACTAGCATTATCCAAATAAACTTGGCTCTCCTAAAACAAACCAAATCAAAACAAAATAAATCGAATCCAGAAATCAACAAATATTGTAGAACTCGTATCAAGGCAGGAAAGGAACGCGCGACCTTTCCCATCTCCAACGGATAGAATCTTTGTGAATCTGTTGATTTAATGGATTTATTTATAAAAATAGTTAAATAAAAAAATTATAAGTGAAGATCACTTAACCTTGCCATCCCTAATCTATGTATAATACAAATGTTTATTTAAAAAACAAAAATAAAGTGGCGAAATGAAATCTGGTTTCAAAAACAGCTAATCTGAAATCTGTAAGGTAATATATCAATAATGGATGTTTGGCACAGTTTTAGAGTCCGAATCCTTAAAAATTAAACCAGAATTAAAATTTACCATAAAAAATTTAAAGCAATCAGGAATCTGCAAGATAACAGAACTAATAAAAAGTATAGCTAGCACAACTGTTGGATCCCTGATAACCAAATAACCCAATCAATTATTCAACGTTTGAGTTATAAAATAAATGCTTCAGTAAATATTAAAATAAGACATTCGAAAATATTCTATGGTCGTCAATTGTATTAGCTAAATCATAAAAGAACAACCAGCGATAATTATTTATTTAACCTAGAACAAAATCAAAACTTTTACCGATTTACAGTCTCCCAAAACAAACTAGAACATAATTTAATTAAATAAATACCATGATCTTGCACAAATTATCTAATTATGTACATCAATATTTAACTGCATTTCAAATGTACACTGTAGCTTTCAAGCTATCTAATTTCAAAGTCAAATATCGGCTGAAATATCTAATATATTATCAAGCCGATAGCCATTATGATTCCAACCCTATCTGCTCCTCCGACCTTCAAATTAAAATTTTATTTTTAATTAGAAAGTATTACGGCTTCAAAGATTTTCTGTAATCAAAAATATTCATTAGAACGGTATATATATAAGCTTAATCAGGAACTGCATTGAATAATAGTATTAATAATAAACATTTGATAAACCTCGATCACTCTAAATTGCAATCCAAATTAAAACAAATAAATATAATAATTTAATTCTCAAACGCTGAATAAAGTTGGATGAAGGAGTATTAGTAAAATTAGTTAGTCCCAAAATCAAATTGTGGAAAGAATCATAATCTTTAATAAGAGTAAAAAACAAAAAAAAAATCTGAAATTTATTTTAACTTGTATAAGTTATTTCTTTTCGTTTCATTCTCCGTTTACCTACAAAACCGGTTTTAATTGGGACTCATTTTTCAAAAACAAATTTTTGGGAGAAGTAGCTTTAACACAAATAGAAATGAAATGAAAGAATTTAAAACCATTTTTAAGAAGTAGATTGTAGTTTAAATTTTATTTTAGAGATTGCAGAATAAAATAATAGCAAAAATTTTGTGGGTAAATATAAAAATAATAATGTTTTAAATTAGCAATAAAAAATCTATTACGACTTAGTTTGAAAAAAGAAGTAACTTCAAAAATAATCGTGTGTCGTGTGGAACGGGTGAATGTCATTGACGGACATTCATATTTTGTTAAAATAAAACAATGGCCCGTTCTACGAACGGTTATTTTTGAAGTATACTTCTTACTTCAAAATAAGTCGTAATTGGTTTTTGTATTGCTAATTTTTTTTATTTTATATTTAGCCACAAAACTTGTTTGTATTGTTTTATTCTGCTCTCTCAAAAATAAAATTTAAACTAAAATCTACATCTCAATAATGGCCTTAAATTTTTTTTATTTCATTTCTCTTTATGTTAAAGCTACTTCTCCAAAAGAAATTGTTGAAAAATGAGACGCAATTCAAACCGGTTTTATAGGCAAACGGGGAAACAGAGAAGTTCGTGCGGAACGGCAGAATAAATGTTTAGTTTTTTTTTGTATATTATACAGTAAGCGACTTAATATTTTAATAGTGTCGATTTCCGATCTTTATAAAATAAAAATTAATATTTAAGTGGCTTACTGTACATAATATCGAATTAATATAAAAATAAATAAACAAAATACAAAGAAAATGTTAGCCCCGCCTTTAAATATTTGTATTATCTTTGTTTAATTTTTGATTAGCCTTAAGTTTGTTTTTTTTTTGACAATCCAGCCATCCAAAAATAATAATTCTTAAGTGACGGCTGTTCGTTTACAAACAGTTGTTTTTTATTGTGATATGTCTTTTAGAGAAATTTCATATTTGTTCGTGTTGTTGTATATTTTTAATTATATGTTTAATATTTGAAAAAGTACACATACACGAAATACTGTTACATGACAATGGAAATATGAGATAAACTAAACAAAGTTAAACTATTATAGTAGGACTATAATATCATACCATTAACTAATTAATTTTTAACAAAATTCACTAAAATACTATTTTTACCTTATCACAAATTATTAAAATTTTTTTTTTTTGTTTTTTATAAAAGGAAGTATTAATCGTCCAGTGGATTTAATGTCCTTTAACTTATCACATAATCTGAAAAAATATTAAAATGATTTTATTTAATAAATAAAGTAGTAAACAAAAAAATGCAAGCAAAATAAATATGGCTTCCTACCGCATCAAAAATGTATCTTCTTCTGCGTACATAAAAAACAACAACAAATCGTATTTTTAAGTTTTTCTTATTTTCGAGCGAGAAATAGAGTGCACTATTTTTTTTATTAAGTGACAGCTAAAATTTAATGGAGGTTTCGTTGGGTTTCTTACATAAAAATTAAGTTTGGCTGGATAATAACACTGACATGCCATTTATCGCATTCTTATATTTATTAAGTTTTTATTCCTGACTGGTTCCCACTTTACTCTTCATAATACGAAACCGAGTAAAATAGCAGGACTCATAAACATCAGAAAGAAACAAATGTATACATACCTTTCATAATTTTGTATTAAAATCTCAAAATAAATACGAAATTTTAATGCCTATACGTACTAAAACCTGGTCCAAGACCTTTCGACTGATAAACTAAATGATTTTATCAGAATGAGAAAAATTATATTTGCTTCCAGTGTCATAGTGGTAGTTTTGAATACAAATTTGCTTCAGAATAATTTCCTAGCAGTTGTGTTTGTGTCGTATAGAACACATGCAAAAGAAAACCTAGCGACATGTCCGACGACTACCTAGCACAAGACCGACACATGACAACTATATGTGTTCGTTTTGGAAATATTTAATTTAATTCAAGAATTCATTTGTGAATAAAATATGTTAAAACAAAATAAATAAAATATACTTTAAAATGTACTATAAAAACATTCCGCACAAAATATCTTAAAAGTTGAACTGTCAAATTCACTCGCACAATTCTATTTAATGCTTGATTCACGTATGCGATCAAAAAATGATTCGCGAATCAAGCCAATGTTTGAGCGTAATTATATCGCATTATTACTCATAATTTGTTATTTCTTTTATTATGTTGGATGCTTCCGATCAAAATTTTCCCAAAGTTAAAATTATTTCATCTCGGGCGGGGAAATTTGTATATGTTTTCAATGATTTAATTTTCCTTTGATTGGCGAATCATTTTTTGATCGCATACGTGAACCAAGCATAAAACAAAATTTTATTTTAACATACAGAGCATACCCAATAGAATTCCTTATGACATTTTACAGAGCATCCTCAATGCAAAATAATTTTTCCTTTAACTTTTTCCTTATGAAGAGCATACCCAATGAATAGGGAAAAGTCAAAGTAAAGCTAACTTCATTTTACAAAATTATTTTTTGTTTACCTGTTATTTTATATTATTATATAATATATTATTTATTACTTTTTCACAGGACACAAAATACAACACTAATTGTTAAAAGACAAATATGCATTGAATATTTTTTAATTTGTGACAAGCAGAAAAACAACAACGACCAATTTTGCAAATGCGGTTTACTTCATTGTATTTCTCATAAGGAAAAAGTTAAAAGTTTGATAACATTTTTCATAAGGAAATCACCAACCTAATAAAAAAAATATTTTTTTTCTCAAAATTTTTTTCATACTTTTCTGTAAGGAAAATTTAGAGGAATTTCATTGGGGATGCTATTTTACTTACAGAAAAGTATGAAAAAAAAAACTTGAGAAAAAAAAAATTCTCAAGTTTTTTTTCTGTAAGTAAAAAGTCATAAGGAATTCTATTGGGTATGCTCTGTTAGTTTTTATGCACATTACTACAAACATCTATTGGCGATTTTCATAGAATGTAGATAGCGTTGTTTTCTACGTCTACACGGGGGACGAGAATTGTCAAATTCATTGTTATAACAGTTTAAATCCCCCTTGCTTCATAGCAAACTACGATTTACGTTTTGTTCACCAGATGTCAGCTACTTTGTTGCAAACCGCGAATAAGAATTCAAAATTATTTTGAGGTAATCATACCTCAATATACGTTCGATGACTTTCATAAGCATTTCCGAATGAGTAGACACACATTTGAGGTTGATAATTAAGGATTGTTTGTGATTAAAAGTTTAAATTATTAATTGTGATTTAATTTAGATACTAGATAATGTTTTACTGCAAAAATTAGGCGATACTGAAAAAGTGCCATTACAAAAAAAAAAAAAAATATTTACATTGTGGTTCTTAGCCAAAGAGAAGTGTTTTATGTCGACGAGCGACAAATCCGGCCTCACGCTAAGTCTCGGACATTTATTTTTTGTCCAAATAATACGCTCAGTTGCCGAATTAAACTCTATTTATATCCAGTTTCCCAATCTTTGAAAGCAACTGGAAATTTCAAACGTGAGTAAAATTATTTTTTAAAAGACATTGAGATTATAATGTGTACTACATTTCTTTATTACATGAGTTTACCCCAGACTGTGCTGGGGTACCCGGTGTAATAGGGGCGATTGATGGATCACATATCCAAAAAATAAAACAACCAACTGGGAATGCGGTTGATTTTTATAATAAAAAATCTTTTCATTCAATGATACTCCAAGGTAAGTCTCGTATAATTAATATTATATACATGGCTGATTGTACATTAATTTATATGTATGTATTTTATTTTAGCAATTTATGAAAACAACCGCAAATTTATTGATATTTATGTTGGTAGTCCAGTGGCCCTATTCTGGTAATTCCCCGGGAATAGGGAATAATTTATTTTTGTAGCAGTTATTCCCCAGACATTTGTCCCAATTCCCCGTTTTCCAAAAGTTAATTCTGGCGATTCGGGAATAAATTTACGGGAAAATAATTTAATTATTTTCGGTCGACACGCGATCGCAATATAAAACAAGAAAACAAAAGTCTAAAAATATTTACTACGTTTAATTGGTTTTTGTTGATATTTTAATCGAATTTTACTAAAAACTAATTTTGTTTATCAAAGTAAAAATTCCTTATTGATATTTCCAATTAATATTACAAGTTTTTAGTATAAATTTACAGTCAAAATATTGCTACAAGTATAAAATACAATAAATTTCCGTTCAATTCTATTCCCAGTTAATTCTTACCTAAAATAGGTATGGAAAAATAAACGTCAAAACTGCTATAATAGGGAATAATTTTTTCCCAAAAAAATTTCTCCCAAAAGCCAGAATACACTTTTGGGGAAAAAGGAATAAAACTGCTACAAAATTTAAAATTTCCATTCCCCGGGAACTACCAGAATAGGGCCACAGGTAGAATGCACGATGCTCGTGTCTATAAAAAGAGCCCAATATTCGTCATCGCTTGTCCAAATGCCATGTTTTTGATTGGACAACTCACCTTACCACAAGAAACTTACAACACTAAGATAAGTGGATTGAGGGCCTGTATTGAACGGGCTTTCGCACTCTTGAAATATGTCGAGCCAAGCCATCATAAGATCAATGAAAAAATAACGACTGCTTGCGTGCTCCATAATTTTATTTTAGACCATGACATTTATCCTGGGAATGAATTCATCGAATATGAAGCCACTGATGATTTTGATGATCAAATAGAGTTTGGAACTGAAAATATAGCTACTTCAAATCTAAAAAGAAACTATTTTCTAAGTTTATGCACTTGAAATAAAATAAAATTTATATTTTTCGTTTTGTTAGTTTTTTGTTTTATTTCAGGAAATAAATAAAAGAAAAATAACTAAACATGTGTATTTTAATTCAAGGTTTATTATGTCAGGTACATATTTCAGGAATCGTAATCACAACTTCATCACTATAATATTTCATTATAACATTTAAATATACATATATTTTAAAATGTTTGGATAATCCCATACATCAACTACTATAATATTTGAGTTTGAATATAAATCATTCTTTTTAACAAATCATTTCTATTCCCGTGTATTTTTGTGTTTCTTTCTATATTTTCAATCAACCGGTCCATTTTTATCACTTTGGTCTTTTTTATTTCCAACTGTTCTCGTCGATAATCTTTAAGACCCCGCTTTCTTGTAGACATGCTGGATGCAGTCGATGTTATTTCCGGAATATCAAACACTTCGGTGAGATCGCCTTCTTCCATCAATGCCAAAGGTTATGTTACTATTATTGACCCGGTCGTCACTAAAAATTTCATTGAGTATGTCAAAATATTCTCAATTAATACGGCCACTGCCAGTTCGGTTATTCTTGTCCTTTATTTCGGTATACGTTTTTTTTTAATTTCGAAACTTTCGATCCAACAACTCTTCGGTTAAATCATATCCCTTTTCTAAAAATACAATTTTAATTTGATGCCATAAATTCTTTTTTTCGATTTGGGATCTCTGAATTCACTTCTTCTCTCTTGATATACATCAATTATCTGTTGGATCAATTCTTTTCTCCATTTTAAGGCTCATTTACTTAAAAGAAAATCCAGACAGATTATTTTATTAATCAAAGTTTTTTCGTTACACAAAAATGAATATCATATTGTACTTACGTTAACTTTCCATTACGAGTTAATTTATTAAACTGTACGAGTATATCAATTATTAATATAAAAATTAATAATTTTGTGTGCTAAATTTTTTTAATTGAATACCCTTCAGAAGACGCATGAAAATGATGAATGAAAATTATGATACCTGAAGGGCCCGTGAAACATTCTATAGATTTTTTCATAGATTAAATCATAATACAAATCTAATTGGGATTCTGCTAATTCCAATTGAAATTTTAAAACCTTTCTATGTGCGAAATTGTCAATGAAAAGTAATATGTACATTGGGCTAGATACTCGATTGGTTAACAAGCAAGCAATTTGCTAGCTGAAATCCTGACTACTCAATCAATTTTATCAAGGAAATTTAAATTTCAAATTATATTTTCAATAAGGTTTTTGTTTTTTTTTGCGATTGCAGAGTAGAACAACACAAAAGTTTGCTGTTTAATTTTTAAAGCCGTAAATTCATCGCAAAAATAAACAAAAATTGTATGAAAAATGTATTTTGAAATTCAAATTTCCATGATAAAATTGATTGAGTAGTCAGGATTTCGGCTAGCAAATTATTTACTTGCCAGCCGATTGAGTATCTACCCCATTATGTTTGATTTTACATTATAGCATAGCACCAGAGCCATCTATGATTTTGAAGAGCCGTAATATTAAAAAGAGAGCTTTCAGTAGAGGGGAAGCTTTTATTGAATTACTATAAGAAACCGTGGTAATTGGAAAATTTTTGAACATGAATTTATGAATAAAAAATTAAACAAATCATCTAAATTTTAATTTTATATTTTTAATAAACTATTCAAAGAACACATATTTGAAAATCAGCCATCATAATGTAGTATTTATTTGGTAAATTTAAACTAAAGCGGAGCATAAATTTATTAATTTTCCATAAAAATGAGCTTTCCGTTTAGTTGTGTAGGTTTATAAAGTAAGATAATAAAGGGTGCTTCCGCGGATTTCTCTTACATCCAATTTAAAATTTAGTTTTATAAAACTTTAACTTATTTGGTAAATTCTGGTCACATCAGAATTTTTGAGATGAACGATGCACTTAACAGCAATCCAAACATTCCCCATTTATAACAAAATTAAAGAGAAAACGTGAACTGAAACGAAATTTTATGAATCACCATGTAGAAACAATAATATTATTCATATAATAAAATTTTTACATCAAAATCTATTTACGAAAATTATTTTTGTATACAAAAAATCAACGATGTCATGATTTATATTATTACAAAACAGAACAAAACGTAAAAAACTTCAATTTTATCTGATTGCAAAATCGAGCTTTCTGTAATTTGAAAATCCGTTTACAGATGTCTCTGTAATAAATTTACTTGAAATTACGGAAAAGCGTAAAATAATTAAATAACTATTTACGAAAATAAACCATTATTATTGTAAGCGCGAAATCTTTAATACAATAATTTAACATAATTAATAAATCTCAAAACAATTATAAATTTTATTTATTATTCGGTTGGCATAAATAAAACTTTTCGTCGTAAAATATTCACCATCATAGTTGCTGCGCGCTGTAAAACAATAATAGAAAAATGTCACAATTTTTCCAAATTTTTGTTTTTTTTTTATTTCGATTCATGTTTCATTTTTATAGCATCGTTCGTGTGCGTTTTCTGGGATCGTTGTTGGGTGGAATTCAATAAAATAACCATGTTGTTAATAACTTAATGGTTTTTATGAGTATGTAAACGGCACGTGGCTCTACCCACTTTTTGCATGGTTGGCTCATTATACGGATACAAAATCTTAAAGCACCAAGTCGTATTTTGAACTCGTTTGTACAACGAGGTGCCTGCTATAAGACACGCCCGTTACAACAGTCCTAACCTGGAGACCCTCTTTCAATTTGTGTAACAATTTCTATACGGGTAATTTGGATTAATTTATTAATTTGAATTTGAAAGCTTCAAACAACACAAACCTATTAGGTGTGCAACAAACCTATTAGGTGTGCGTATATATGTTGCTATAGGCTCTGTACCTGAGATAGATCTGATCTGAGATGACACGTTCTACATTCCTAAAGTCATCTCTTAGTCATCTCTTTTAATTTAATTTATTTTAAATATGCAGCGATGTGGTCGGCGGCGAAGTGGATGTCTGCGATGTGGTGTTGTCGATGAGGATATCGGTCATGTGCTTGTTTGTAATGTAACATAGCTTGTCAGCAATGTGGTTGTGTCGGCGGCGATTTGGTTGCCTCTGAGAATTGGTTTGCGGTGATCGAGTTATGTATTCTAATTGGACTTGTCGGCCATAATTCTGGTTGTCAATGTGGTTGTCAGCAAAGTAGCTTGTCGGCGTTCTGATACAGAGCGCAGTTTGGAACAGTTCAACACTAATAAAAAGGATTTTTTGAGTTGTTATGTGACAATGAATGAAACATGGATCCACTACTACACTTCGAAATCCAATCGTCAATCAGCTGAGTGCAGAGCAGCCAGTGAAGAGCGTCCGAAGCGACCAAAACGTAAATGTCGCCCGGTAAGGTTTTTGTTTCCGTATTTTGGGATGCGCAAGGTATTTTATTAGATAGTCGACTATCTTGCGAGAAGGTAGACCGTCAACAGTAAACATAAAATGGCGTTACGGGCGCATTTAAAGAAGGAAGTTGGAAAAAAACGGGCCCAAATGCAAAAGAAAAAGGGCTCTTTGCGATAGAAACGAATATTTTGAGGCCAAAGAAAAATCTTGCTACAAAAAGGTGTCGAAATCTTAGAGAGGCGTTGGAATGAATGTATCATTCTTGAAGGAAAACATTTTTCTTTTAAAAATTCGACTTTATTCATCAACTAAAGTCGAATTTTTAAAAGAAAAATGTTTTTTATAGTTAGCGTCGAAACTTATTGACTGGCGTGTTATCCGGTTTTCGGCGATATTTATTTCGTTGTTGTGGGTGTCGGCTAGGTGATTTTGGCGTTTTATAGTTATGTCGATTTGCGTTTTTTTTATTACGCTGGCGCTACATCCCATAGAGGGATTAGTCCTTGTTAGTTCCAAGGTTACATACTCAGTTTTTCAGCAAGTTCCCACATCGGCTCGGCGAGGCATACTGGCATACCAGGGTATAGGTGTTACTATTTCATTCCATTTTTGCGAGTTCGTTTTTGTGTTCTTATGCGGTCTTTCAAATTTTTACTAATTGTAGCAATGATTGCTTGCAATCGGCGATCTGGGTGGACTCCATCTAAACCATATACTAATGATAATTAGGTCGATAATTCAACCGATTATTTTATATGAAGCTCACATTAACACAGCAAATGTTTCGTTTGTTCTACCATCTATCTATGTATATACATATACCTTAGTTAGTCTGGTTCTTTGACCGAGCTAATCTCGGAAACTAACTAATCGATTTTGAACAAATCTTCCCCATTATTTTTAGTGTAGGTCTATGGTTGAAAAAAAATTTGAAAACAAATTCGTACAACAGATTCATTAATAAATGAGTTTTGAGATACGAGATTTCAACATCGAGATACTAATTTAGGAATTTGATCCTTGGTATCATTAATATTTCTAAAAATGATTTGGGGTGATGGGTGTCTAAATGGGTGATGGGTGTCTAAATTTTTGGTGAGTGTCTAAATCTCACCTAGCACACAGGTGGCCGCCGAGAAGCTAGGCGCGGCCCTGGAAATAAAAACTTGCCATAAAACAGGAAGGACTAAGCTACATATATCCAAAATGGCGGGAGATTATCAAAATCGTTCAAGAATATTTTAAAACAACCATAACTTCGGAGCCGAGTTTCTATTTGCACACCTAATACAATAACGATATGTATTATTTATTATGGTATTGTCTGCATTATAACTTTATCATTTAACGAATTAATAATGGATTTCAAATTTTTTTGATCAAAACATACACATAAAGTCATGTAGATTTTTCAACATATCGAAAATTAGAAGTACAAACTGCTGATAAATTCGGAAGTTGAAAAATTAAACTATGACTATATTACACAAATGGTTCTATTTTTACAGCAATAAATCTACAGGTCCAAAATCATTTGTACTTTCACAATGCAAACCATTGTTATTTTATATAGAATAAATACTTATAAATTAATAATGCAAGATATATTGTCTCATTTCTCCAATTTTCTGAAGGAGAAAGAAGTAAAATCTTTGTAAAGGAACTTGGCTAAAGCTTCCGTTGAGCACCAAACTCTTTACTTTTTCAAAAAAGAATTTGTTTGATTACTAGATTTACTCGTATTCCAATGTAATTAAAAAAAATGTTCACAATAAAAATTCATATTTATTTAGTAACAATAACAATATACAGGGTTATCCAATTCGAGGTTGATAAAGTAGAAATCTGTATACCGACATCTGGCAAAGATAAACGTCAAGTACGCTGTCATTTATTTAGTTGACATTCTGCCATTTAAGAATATGGAGCATTTAACAATCGACCAACGCGTTAAAATTATTAAATCTGCTGATGCTCATTTTTCGAACAAAATTTTCTTCAGTGATGAAGCTCATTTTTCGCTTGGTGGATACGTTAATAAGCAAAACTGTAGAATTTGGGGCTCAGAAAATCCACAATTGATTGTAGAGAAGCCATTACACCCGGAAAAAGTCACTGTTTTGTGCGCATTGTGGTCTGGTGGTGTGATTGGGCCGTATTTTTTTGAGAACAACCATGGACGAACCGTTACCGTCAATTCTGAGCGCTATGGCCGCATGTTAACCGATTATTTTTTTACGAAAATCGAAGATTATGATCTTGACGATATGTGGTTCCAGCAGGATGGAGCAACCAGTCACGTAACACGAGCAAATCGAGATCTTTTGCAAGAGAAATTTCCTGGACGTTTGATTTCGCGATTGGCTGATGTCAATTGGCCTCCAAGATCCTGTGATTTAACGCCTTTGGATTTCTTTTTGTGGGGCTACGCGAAAGATCGTGTTTACGCAAACAATCCTCAAACTCTTGACGAATTGAAAACTAATATTCGTAAGGTAATGGCCGAGATACCGCCCGAAATGTGCCGAAAAGTCATTGAAAATTACCTCAAAAGAATCAAGGCCTGTAAGAAGTCCCGTGGAGGACATTTGAATGATATCTTGTTTAACTAAAAATGGCAAGGATCAATCTGTAAAATGAAATAAAAATTACAATACATTCCGAATATTTTGTGTGTTTTTTTTAAGTTTACTTTATCAAGCTTGAATTGGATAACCCTTTACATATTATGCAAAAATGATAAGTAAACTTATTTAGTAACGTTTCTTACAGTCATAATCAGAATAATTCCAACTAACCTTTATTATTAAATATTTCTTAAAAATATTACAATAGCAATTAACAAATAAAACTAAAGAAAAATAAGTTCATGCATTTAAAACATTTAATTTACGCTTTTTGGAAAGAAGATTCAATGACTGAACTGAGTTATTTTGTTTTTTGCAATAACTATTCAAAAAAATGTTGCACCAAATTTTTGCGCAATTTTGCAAAATTTTAAAATCGGTTCCACCACATTTATTGCAAATTATGTTTAGATAACAGTTATTAATATATTCTATTACAGCAGAATAAAAATATTCATGATGATTACATGAATTTAAAAATGACGTTAGAAATGATTTAGACGTTAGTGTTTCAAAAATTTGGTGTACACATATTTCGAATGATGTCAAGAATTCGGTAGGGTATTTTAGCCCACCACGATCTAAGTCACGCAAATAAAAAACTGTCTCCGGTGGTAAATCATAATCAAGATCTTCATTGGTTAATAATTTGATAGTACATTCGTCACAGTTCAATTTTTGAGTGATTTTTCTGCCTGACACGTAAATTAAAACTGAAAGAATATCAGGCTCAAGCGTTATTCTTTCAGCGTAGCTAATAATCCTACTAATTTCTAAGCTGTCTATGCAGGCAATTTTTTGTCGCTATTGTTTTTTAAATTTATACTAAGCGACATCTTTTAACTGGTTTAGTAATTGCGAAAAGCTTTATCAAATTACAATATTTTTATTTGGTGAAGCTCTGTTTTGTTTATACTACAGGATGAAACAATATAGGCTGCGAATTTGTTGCGATGAAAAATAAATTTTTAACATGTAACGAAAAAACAGTTTTCGAGGTTTGTCATCAACAATGTGGAAATAGAACCCAAAACACAATAATCCCCATATTACATTGCTACTCTTAAACCCTTTTTTAACGAACGTTTGTTTAATGGTGAACTTTTTTATGGAACACTCTATACTAATTTCTGATTTTCTGTACATACACATAAACAAATTCTTATTTCTACAAAAAAAAAAATTGTGTTAGACTAATTTAAATGTTTTTCCGTTAACTCAACATAATATGACTCAATATTAAAATATGCTTTTCCTGAATATTGAATTAACCATTCACATTGAAAATTCAAACAAAGAATTTGTGTTTTCATATACAAAAAAGCTTCTAAAAAAATACTAAAATACACTGGTTGGTATGAAAAAGTACAAAAAGTTTCCCCTCTATGAAAAGCACATGGAAAAAAATGGCGGAATCTTACGGCTCTTATATTAAGGAGGCTCTGATAGCACACATTTCAAAACATTGAAATAAAATCAAAATGTGATAGAAACAAGAAACAGATACATATTCATTGAATAGACGATATTTGAAAAAACAAGCAGATCAAGATAAGTTTAATGAAATCGAGCAAATTTTATCAGAGTTTTAGGCGTATATAAAATTTTAGGAAAAATAATATCAGTACCCCGAGAGACCCGAAGTCATGCATTATTAGCACTAGGTGGTTTTGGTTAGGTGACTCAATAACCAATCTCGTTTACTAGCCAGACCTGAATGGCCGATAATGGAAATCCAAATTGGAGTAAAAATAACATCAGTAGGTAAATTCCGGTTCGGCGGAATTATTTTGATTGGAACGGAATTTTTATTTTTCTCAAATTTCGTTTTCTCGCTGAATAATTCCGATCCACAAATGTTTATTCTCGTTCTCTTTCTGAGATAAAATTTTTAGTACTATTTGTAAACCGAGAAAACTGTCAAAAGTTCTACCATTTTGGAATTTGTCTGTCATTTTATTTAGTTCGTGTTTATATTATATATATTTATATATATACGTGTATTTAAAAAAGAATTTAATTATAAAAAAAGTGTGTACACAATACCTATAAAATGTTTATTGTTTACGTCATCAAAACCAAAATGGATATTTCATTAAAAATTCGCTTTATAGCAGCAAAAAGGAATCAAGAAAGACTAGGGTTATTGAGACGCCGTCGAGAGTTGAAGGATTGCAGCAACCCATTTAATATTGCGGATGCTAGATTCCAGGAATTATTTGGATTTCCAAAGCATGTGGAGCACGATTTCATTGCTGAATTATCTCCGCACATGAGCCAACGTCAGAAAACACACGGGTTGCCAATTATTCTTAGAATATTTGTTACGATACGATTTTATGCCACTGGTGAGAATTAAATTTTTTACATATCCGAATTTTTCAATTTTTATAAAATCGTTGTTGTCGTTTTAGGGTCATATCAGCGGATTGTTGGAGATGGTTTTTTGCTCTCAGTTAGCCAAACATCGGTTTGTCGATGCATTAAAGAGGTTAGCAATGCAATAAACGAAAATCTGTTGGAAAAATATATATCGTTTCCCCAAACCTCTGCTCAATTAAACGAAAAAAAGTCTAAGTATGTATTAATATTATATGGACTTATACAAATAAACATTATACAGTTTATTTGTATAATAATAATAATTTGTGTAATATTTTTTAGATTTTATCAAAAAGGCTTCCCAGGAGTTATAGGATGCATCGATAGAACACATGTAATTATAAAAAAATCTGAAAAAAACATCGAACATGTGAACGTTTGTCGAAAAGGTGGTTATTCTAAAAACATCCAAATAATAAATTAATTTGTGAATTAGTAAAAATGCGATAAGTACAAAAGTTTATATTATAAATATGCGGTGCCGATTTATTAATTTTATCTTTAAATCCAAAATTTAGCGGAACTGCCCCTGATGCCTTTGTTTGGAAATCATCTCTATTACAAATACATTTGTTCCAAATGTACCAAAAAGGCGAAAGAAAGTTTTGGTTGCTTGGTAAATTTTCAAAAACATTTATGTTAAATTATACATTATGAATCATTGGTTTTAATTTTAGAAGACAGTGGTTACCTTCAGCAACCATGGCTAATGACACCAATACTGAATTCAACGAACGGGAAGGAAGAGCATTACAATGTGGTTCATAAATCAGCGCGAAATTGTGTTGAACGATGCATTGGTATTTTGAAGCTATTTCATTTAGTGCCGCGACCTTTAATCGTTCTACAGCTACCTTCTGAATATCTATTTCAAGTTGTTTTTCTAACAAGTCATTTCTTCCTTTTTCTTGTATTAAGGAATCCTCCATTATATCTTCCAGAGATCGTTTTCTACGTCGTGTTAGAAGTGTTGGTGGTTCTGTAGCTTGTACAATAGTTACTATTGGAGACGTTGGTGCCGATATTGGTGCATTTATGTTTATAGTTGCATCATATTCGGTTGGTCCAACCATTATTTCAATAGCTCTGTCTTTGCCCGTTGACGTTGACGACATGTATTCATATGAGATAAATTCTAAAGAAGAAAATAGTTGATCAATATTGATGTGAAGTTAAATTAATGCAAATTTCTTTTGGCAACCCAGATTCTGATGCTGCATTATGGCCCCCATTAACTCCACTCTTATTGGCGACATTTTTAATTTCGGCCGCTCTATTTTTTACTACAGTCTAAATATATATAGAAATCATTATGATCCAGAAATACTTATAACATTGTTTCACATACCTCAAATCAGTCCATGTCCTTTTCCATTTTTCTCCATCCTTGTGCGCTCCACCGGCTGCATTTAACAATTCTGCAACCTCATCCCACTTATCTTTCATTTCTCGATTGCCATCTACACCTTCAAATCTGAGGGAAATGATAAATAAATTATATTTATTTTTAAAATAGTGCAATTACCCCACCTTCCTCTTGCTAAATCCAAATTTTGCTCTAGGAACGTAACTAAGAGCTCTTTTTGGTTAATTGATTATTTATTAATTGTTTTTTTCCATTATTAATAATTTTCTTTCTAACTGAATTTGTTACTAATTTGAAATTATTGTGTCCCACATTAAAATTCCACCACGAGAAAATTCGGCATTTCATTCCACAAAATTGGAATTTATTTTCTCGTCCCAATGAACCGGAATATAAAAATCTCGTTTAGTCTAAAATTTCGTTCTAACAAATAATTTCGTCGAACCGGAATTTACCTACAGTACACTGAGAATATGAAATTTCGTAGCAATAAACCCGAACTCATGAATTATTAGCACTACGTAGGTGATTTTGGTTAGGTGACTCAATGACAATGCTTATCTTCGGGTTTTTTGATATAATGTTTTAATTTCTAGGTGTTCTTATGTCATTTTAGCTCAAGCTTGGATTAAACCTTTTTCATGTTTTATTAAATATTTATTCTAATAGTTTTTAAGTTTTAACCTGTTTAAATAAAAATCTCGATAATTTCTATACAATATATGGTTGAGTTTGTTTATAAATTTTTATTTTAGAAAATTATATGTTAAATAAAATTTAAATTGAGGTTTGAGTCATTTTCGATGACTTACGATTCATCTTTTCTTATTTGTATTTGAAGTAATTCATACATCTATGGAAAGTCTGGAAAATTTCACACCCGTTATTTGAACGTCTAGGTCAAATAATACTTTTCAATAAAATAATTGTGCTTCTAATTGAAGAAAATTTTGTCTTCTTTTCGGTACTGGAATCCATTTTATTTTATTTTGGTATTTTATGACTTTTTTGAGAAAAATCAAAATTGTCTAACAGAAAAAAAATATGCTGCTGTGTAACATATTTTTGTGTTGCTGCTGTGTAACATAATGTTCGTGTAAACGAACTTGCTTGATATTTCATTCCCAAATACAAATTAGCCATTTTATAGAGAATAACCCTTAAAAATGATGCTGTGGAAATTTCTGGTTGTCGATTTATTGAAGTTATAGCGAGAAACGTATCAAAAAGCATATAAACGATATATTATATGCTCGATTTTTTATCTTGCAAACTAAGCACTTTACGGTAAAATTTTAAGTTTCTTTAAATTTTACGTCATTCTATGGAAAACAACAATTTAATTTAGGGAAATCATTCGAAAGGAACACTTAGACTGTGTCCGAATTGAGTGATAAATATTTTCTAGCAAAAATATTTGACATTAACGTGAAAAGTTTTTCATTTTGTGAATTTTTTGTCGTTTTGCTGCCCGAATTGTGTGGTAATTTTGATAAAAATTTCGGCCGTTTAATTTAATTTTGATTTAAAAATTAAGATTGTTGTCATTTAAAGATTTAAAATAACTTATAAATAAGAAAAAGATTTAAATCATAAACACAATTTTATTTATTTTATTTTAACTTTGTATTGAATTAATTTTATAAATTAAAATACAATATTGCTGTTTATTATTATATCCTTGAGGTCTAGATCATTCACTTTCTAGTCATAATAATCAGTTTCTAGTCATAATAATCTGTAGAAAAGTGAATACGACAATTTTTCTCCGATTAAATTACCACGCAACTGTCAAAAATTATTATACCTAACGACTGTGATAATTCGGGTGCGTTCGGTATTTTCACAAATTTAGTACTAAGTAATATTTATATCACAATTCGGACACAGTCTTAGTCGCTCTACAAAAAATGTGGCTTTAGTTGAAGCCGGTGTAACTTATCGTGAAATTGGGCGAATCTGTGATATTACTGTGTCTGTTGTGAACCGGACTTGGCATCGATATATTGAAACCGGCAGTGTGAGTCGCTGTGGAGAAACTACACCAAGAGAAAATCGACCTATCACACGTTATGCTACAAAAATAGGACCCCTGCGTGTCCTCAAAAATTAAAATTAATGTACCAGTACAAAAGCAGATATCAAAACAGATGATAATAAATCGGTTGAAAGCTTATCGACTGAGATCACGTCGATCTATTAGAGTTCCGTATCTGACTGATAATCACCGTCGGCAACGAAGAAATTATGCACTGTAATATAGAAAATTAGAAACTGGACTCAAACGCACTAGTGTAATTTCCTTTTTTAGGATGAATCGCGATTCAATTTGTATGCATCAGACGGCCGATGCAGAGTTTGGCGTTCACCAGGATAAAGATAAAACCCTAATTGTGTGATACCACTCGTAGCATTTCATGGAGGTTCGGTGATGGTTTGGGCGAGTATTTCGTGGAATTACAAGACAGATTTGGTAGTAATACCACATCCAGCTTTAACATCAAACGATATGTGGAACACATTTTGAGGCTTCATATGCTTTCCATGAAAAGGCAAATTGGACGTGGATTTTTTTATGCATGATAATGCCCGCCCTTACACAGCTCTAAACACACGCTAATTTCTGCAACAGCAATAATTTATTATTGCCAACAAATTTGCAGAAACTTCGAGGTGCTTTACAAGAAGAATGGCAACAAATCACCATGCAACAAGGACACAATGTTTTAAATATGCCAGGGCATATTTATGAAGTAATGCGGGCTAAAGGAGATAACACGCGATATAGAAAATTCCATTTTGTCCGTAGATTTTAGTTGTAATACGTTTGAATAAAGTTTAAAAGGATTTTTATTGCAATATAGCTTTTGAAATAAATCACATTTTTTACTGTGAAAACTTATTGTCTCCTTGATCTTGAACCACCAAAATTACTTCAATAATCGACAAGGAGCAGTCGTACAAAAATTTCCACAGCATAATTTTTAAGGTTTCTAAATTCTTTTTATGCTTAATTTGGATTTGGGAATGAAAAATCGAGCAAGTTCGTTTACAGTCTCAAACAGCAGCATTTTTTTTCTTTTACACAATTTTGATTCCACTCAAAAAAGTCATAAAAAACCAAAATAAAACAAAACGGATTCCAGTTCATCAAATAGAAGCAAAAATGTTTTTTTGAAAACAGTTATTTCATTGAATTACAAGCGTTCAAAGCTGGGTATTTATTCGAAAATATTTTGTGTTCCGTTTTTTTGCGCAGTGTATATTTTGATTTTTGATACACAATATTGGTGAATAATTCGATTTGGGAAACAAATAGATTCATCTTAACCTTAGAAAACATTGGATGGAGAAATTTTGAATCGTTGAGGGAAGCCTAAAATTTTACTGAACGTAATAGCCGGGACAGACTGTATATTAGTTAAACTGGTTTAGCAAAATTCGCTCAAGCACTCTAGGAAATAAAATTTGTTTTAGTGTTTACACTACGAAAAATTCAAAAATGTACATATTAGCAAATTCAAGTTTTTCCATAGCGTGCTTGATTGGTCAACTAATTCGCAGTCTGTCCAGGCTATAATACTTTAGAAGTTGTCTCACTTAAGAACGAATGAACATTATCAAATAAATTAAATATAAAGGGATCTTAGGACCAAATACTTTGTATCACTAACTATCTACATATGCTGTTATTGTTATGTTACATATGTGCACAATGTATAATACATAAGCTTGAAATCATAAATTATAAATTAATAGTCGAATAAATAAATTTTTTAATAAAACCCCAATAATGTTTTAATGTTACAACGATAATTACTCATCCATATGGTGCTGTGCTTGCCATAGCCGCAACATATTTTCAATAACCGATAAGAATGATATTTGGTATGTGGTAACATGTTAAATTGGTGTAGGGTTGAAGAACTATGTATGTAATCGTCCTTATGTATATGTAGATGTAAATACATACGATTATGAGTTCCGAAAGGTTAAAATAATTACGATAAGTGGCATTTTGATATTAATTTCACTCGTTCTTGTATATTTTCTTAGTTTGGCTCAACTCAATTACATGAACTGTGTAGTACAAATACATACGTCCAGAATATGTTTTCTAGTTATATGTCATGCTACAAATTTGGTAGATTGTTTTAATTCGGTGTAATATTGTATACTAAAATAGTAGAATTTGTTATAATCTATATACGAGTAATGTTTAATAGTGGTTCTATGAATTTACTTTATCTAACCAATTTATTTTTATAATTCTCACGTACTTAGGAATATTAATTTTTTTTATTTAATTTACTGTGTTTATGAGGTATATGGGCTTCCAAAACGAGTAAATATATGTGTAATTGTGTAGTATAAATTAATTTACCTTTTTTGGTTTCCTTCATTTCAATATATGTATATGCTTATATACGAGTACATAACATATCTACATGATATTACTTACACACCACACTAAATTGAATTTTCCTTGTAATCTTCAAAAGACCGAAGGGAATTGTAACACATAAACAAAAAATATTTTTGGACAAAATTCCTAAAAATATAAAAGTGATAATAAAACGACAATCTCAAATTACTGGAGGCTAAGAATTAAACACATTTTATATAATTTAGGATTAGCCCAGCAATTGTGTTGTAATTTCATGG
Source organism: Nephrotoma appendiculata (assembly GCA_947310385.1). NCBI lineage: Eukaryota > Metazoa > Arthropoda > Insecta > Diptera > Tipulidae > Nephrotoma > Nephrotoma appendiculata. Next base: position 238,193,417 of record OX371224.1, on the reverse strand, counting down.
CTCGGTGGGAGACATTTATTGTATGAAGGGTAATTTACCATGTCACTAATAACACTGTCTTGAATCGCAAACTTTTTTTGTGACAAGCTGGGCACCCACGGGGTAAACCTAATTCAAGTATGCTGGATTCAATGGTGCTAGTCCCATTTCAAAGTTAGTCACCATTTTTGAGATATCACGAGTCAAAAATTTGCCAAAATATACACTCATTTTCACGTTGATAGCTCTTGAACCATTAAGATTTTGGTTTTGCCTTCTTCAGCAAAGTTGTTGCTCAAGCCAAGACAAACAACTTTGCCGAACATATCAAGACCGAAAAACCACAACTACATTCACATTTCTGTGTTATTTTTTTCTTTTCTTTTCAACGAAAAACACTTTTATATCATTTTTTGTCCATTTATTGAATTTAAATCGATTGAAATCAATGGAATAAACCTCGCATCGACAAATATAGATACACTAGAGACTACTATTTAAAAGAAAATTAAATCGATTCAGTTAATTTTTGGGTGATTTTTCTTAATTTTTTCCTAAAAAATTAACGTTTTTCCTAACTTTTTTAATTTTAATTTTCTGATTCGTTGATGTCGTCTTCGGGATATTCTTCCTCTTGCAAATTCCAACAAATGTCACCCAAGATTTTATACGTATACAAATATCTCACGACTCATGAGTTAAACTGTGCCCAAGATGTATACCAAAATCTTGGTTAAATTTTTATTGAATTTAGTGTACCTATGATTTTCAGTTTTTATGTATTGTGCGAAACTTGATTTTATATACTTTTTTAAATTTGGTTATGTCATTGGTGTGTTATTTGTTTCTTATTTGCGTCCTGTTTGGCCTAAGTAAGCCGACCTTTAGTTGTTGCCTTACCTGTGTATACCGATCTCTGCACAGATGGACTTATATTTCTCTAGTCGACAAGGTAGGAGCCGGAGTTTTCTGCGAGAAGCTTTTGCCAAAACTGACAAGACCCGGCCTTTTTGGGGAACATACGAGAAGGCTGGGTCTACAGAAGAATGACTTTGTAGAAGTTGCATAGATGAAGAGGAGAAAGAGACTTAAGATAACTTCCTTCCTATGTTCTTGTTCGGCACTATCAGCTTTTCAGATTTCGCGTACTGTGGAGTGCGACATATTTTGCGCTACCTACGAAGCTCCGAATGGTTTTGAACAGGGGTAAAGGAGAAATAGGATCCTGTGGTATCACAACAGGCCACTACTGTTCTAAGTGTGCGGAAGAAACTACGCCAACCTAACCCTGGTCTAAGTAAAAAACACATATATGGTTTTTTACAACATTTTGTATAAAAAAAACCCACTGGGTGCAATTATTTGGCCGGAATAATAGGAACAACCTCGCTGAAAAAAGCAAAACCAAAATCTTAATGTTTCTTAATGAATCTAGCTGTCAACGTGAAAATGAGTGTATATTTTGCCAAATATTTGACTCAGAGCCAAAACATATTGAAAGCGATATCTCTAAAATGGGGACTAACTTTGAAATGGAACTAGCTCCATTGAATTCAGCGTACTCGAATTAGGTTTAGCCCCTGGGTGCCCAGCTTGTCACTTTTTTCAACTAGCTCAGTGTAATTATTTTGTAATACATACATAATATGTTCATAACAAAAAATTAATAGTTTTTCAAAAATTGTTATATCATCTTATAAACTGTAATCACTTAAGTGAACATTATTTACTCGGCTTATTTAAGAATCCAAAGTTTGAACCGTTTTAGACCAAATTTTTTCTGAAATTTCATATTATACACTTGGTTTATTATACACACACCAAAATGTTTAAACCAATTGACCGATAAACCACGCCGATTTTAAACCGCACTCCGACGGTCGGTTTAAGAACCTTTTCGTTGGTTTAATCATTGCCTTTCATGATAATTGTTCTCTTTAGTACCGCATGTGTCGCTAGTCAAAAGCGCCAATTTGGTTTGTTTACATTTTTTTAAATGGAGTTTACCTGAAAATAGCTTGAACAAAATTTAAATAAAATGAATGAAAATTCAACTTTTTGATAGTTCAATGTAATGGTATTTATTTGGGAAAGGTACTTGTTCATATTTTATTAATAAAATACATTGGTAACCTGCAGGGTTTCAAATAATTAATGGATAAAAATCGACCAATTTTGTAATTTTGTGAGGTTATGTGAAACTGTTTGAAAATAATCATAACTCAAATTAGTCGAAATCGTTGAGTCAAGACATGACAACGTATATTTCACATGACAATGGATATTTAAAATAAAAATATGGAGAATAAGGAAAATATTGGTAAGTTTTATCGAGATATTTAAATAAGTAGATTTAAAAATAACCTCAGGAAGTTTTAAAATAATTATTCTATGTTATTTAGAAAATCTTAAAAGAAAACTAAATCGTAAAGGAGCTAAAACGAGCGGAAATAAAACAATTTTGTTCGAAAGATTGCAGTTATGGGAGCAAAATAAACTAGATCGCAAATTGTATGTGACCAGAAAAAATGCACCTGCTTGTAACATGCCTTTACCAGAAACGAATAGCCCGGAATGGGTTACACTACAACAATTATGCCATAAAAATATATTTTTCTTAAACGTCGATGAAATTGATATGTGGTTCAATGAACGATTGGCAAAAGCCAGTAAAATTCGCGGCCGCATTATGGCAGTCAATAAATTTGTTCAAGGAATTTCTTTTATTAAGAGGGATGATTCAAATATTTTCTTAAAAGGAAATTGCAATGCCGAAACCAAAAAAAGTGTTTCTTATCAAATAAAATTACACTTAAACAATTCGATAGGCGTTATAAAGCAGGCACAGTGCAATTGTCCTGCAGGGGTCGGATTTTCTGCTGTATGCAAACATGTAGCAGCATTGTTGTTTGTCTTAGAGCAATATGGTCTAACAGGTATATTTGTTTATGCTTAGAATGAAAAATTAAATTCCAGTGAACATAATAATTTAATTCAATTCTATTCCACTTTTTAGGAATAAGCTTAGAACACCAGTGTGTTACAAGTCAACTTCAAATGTGGCACCAACCAAGCAATAATAAATCGGGTAAACATATATTTCGGGAAATTATAAATCAGGCTCCCTTAGAGATCATTGAAATTTCAAAATCTAAAACCAAAAAACTAATGAGTTTGTTTATCAATTCGAAAATATCAACGAAAATGACTGTGGATAGAAATTTAAATAGTGCAGGCTTCTTAAATGATCATTTATATATGATAATAATTTTGTTGTATGCCGCCTAAACGAATTAAACTTTGTAGAACAGAAAACCATTTCTTATATAGAAAAAAATACGAGAGATCAATCAAAATCGAAGCTTTGGTTGAAACATGGGAAATCTCGTCTCACGGTATCAAGGTGATATAGTTTCGACCGTCAAATCTAAAAAAATGTCAATTAAATTAGCTCGACGGATAATGGAAGCTAAACCGATAAACACATCGTGTATTCGACATGGAAAGGATACGGAGAAAACCGCCATATTGGCTTATTTTAATATAGGGTCCCATTTGAAACGCGATATTTTAAAACGAAATATGACGAAACGCGATATTTCAAAACGCGATAATTCAAAACGCGATACGGTACAAAACGCGATATGGAACAAAACGCGACATTTCAAAATGCGATATTTCAAAATGCGATATGGTACAAAACGCGATATGGTGCAAAACGCGATATTTCAAAACGTGATATTTCAAAATGAGATACGGTACAAAACGCGATACGGTACAAAACGCGATATTTCAAAACGCGATATTTCAAAACTCGATATGGTACAAAACGCGATATGATACAAAACGGGAGTTTAGGATCGGGTTATATCAGGCGGGTGAAGGGGAAATTTAATTTCAGTTTATAGGAATTTAAAAATCGATAGGGTCGAGAGTACATAGGACCGGTATCAATCGGGTCGCTGCGCTCCCGTCGCTTCGCAATGGACATTCTGTACCATAACGCGTTTTGAAATATCGCATTTTGAAATATCTCATTTTGTACCATATCTCGTTTTGTTATATCTCGTTTTGATATATCGCGTTTTGAAATATCGCGTTTCGAGCGGATCCGTTTAATATAACAGGCAACAAAGTAGAGAAATGTGGCCTTTTCATTGATAAGCAGATTCATTATTTAGCAGCAACACCAGATGGAATTATAAATAATGAGATTGTGTTGGAGGCCAAATGTCCGTACAAAGAAAATTTGCAAGGCGTATCGTACATTACAATTGACTCCAAATTGAAAGAAAACCACAAATATTATTACCAAGTGCAATTTCAAATGTACACAACAGGTTTGAACGCGTGCCACTTCTTTCTATATACTGAACAAGAGTATTTATTGATAAATATTGCATATGATAAACTGTTTTGTGATAATTGTTTAGGACTTATTGATAAATATTATACGAGAGTTTTCGCTTATGAATATTTTTTATTAAACTGTGATAAATAATTTTATATATTTTAAATATTTTATGTAAAAATGAATTCCTTTTTTAGTGTTAAGATTAATTTTAATTCGTTAATATTAATTATTTGAATTTTTGTGATAGCCTTGTAATAATTGAAGACATATAACTAGTCAAACTATGAAATTTATTAAATCTAACTTATTCACTATAAAGTTAGTATGCTTTTATTTCAGTGGTTCTGAAAAAACAAATAAATTAAAAAATTAAATTATTTTGTTTTACGAGAGGTGTTTTATTTTTATACTTATAAATATAAAATCATTTAATGTTAACGAACGACACTGCTTTTAAAATTACATAACATATTAACACTGTATACTATATACTGTTACGACAGCCTTCGACGTTGGCTGCCAATAGCAAAAAAAAATTTAATTATAAGAAATAATAGTTAATAATATTTTTCCTTTAGAGCACGCCATGAGTTCTGCCGCTAGCTCGGTGGTGGAGGTAATAATGTGGCCGTGGGGTTGTGCTCTGGCTGGGCTGTTCCGGATCTCATTGGAACAACCCGTTCGAAATTTCAAGGAGACTGAATGAAAAGAAAGCTCTGACACTCACTTACATCACTTACCTCACCCTATCAACTCACTCCTGTCCATTTCCGCTCACTAGTCCATTCGGTTTTCCAAAATCAGACGCATATTTAGTTCTACCTTTACAACCAATTGCATATGCATATTTATTATATAAAAAAAATTAATTCACAAACAAAATAAGAAATATAAGGGAAAAAGAAAAATTAACATTTCAACAAAGTCACAAGGTGTAACTTTCACTAAGTATTAATAAAGAGCAAAAAAAAAAATCAAGGAAAAATATTCCTTCCAAGCAACATATTCAAGTTGTTTAATTTGGTTACGGAATACTCGATGAACGGTACTTAAAACGGTAAAAAAAAACGCATGTATATATATATATGTAAACGAAAAAGTTACCTGTCTCGTCTCCTCGAACGTAGGCAAAGCGCTTTCCCTGCATCCGGGCACGGCACCTGCGACGCAAACTAAATATTTGCTATGTGAAAAAAAACAAAAAAAAGAAGCAATTATTAAACAATTTAAACCAAACTGTCACTCGGCCAAAATTTAAATTTGAGGAATAAACTGAATAAAAAAAAACAAAAGAAATTTGAATTGAAGCAAAAAGCAAATGTCTATAAAATCTAATGCATATTAAAAGGTGAGAAAAGAAACGGAAAATAAAATTAACAAAAAAAAAAAAACACAGACCAAAACCTGTCCAGTCACGCCATCATCCGCTCAACCTTGTCGCATGCAGCTCTGCGTTCCTGACCTCGACCCTGATGACTGCTATCTCCGCAGATTGGATCCGGATACTGTAGAGAACACCCACCTTACCGCCAAAATCTTCAACGAGCTGCTTACGTTGTTCCGGTGAAACACCAAGACTTCACCAGAAACTCGACCGCTGACAATCGTTCGCCTTACTAGGACGCCGCCAAATACATCCGTTGCTTTATGTGCAGTTATATTATATAATTTTCGCACTACACATGCAACCACACCCGATCTAATTTGATAATCTGAATGCACAATACGGGCGTTGTAATTTGGATGCGATACGCTCAGGTTCTTGCACTGAAGTTTTTTCCAAAAAAAAACAAGCCACCGCTTCGATGACTAACCACACCACCTTTTTATACAATTAGCTAGTAATTTGAGCTCTTACTTTTTCATAAAGTGCAGCACTGAAACTTGGATGGATGCGGTATAAACTCCAACACACTTAAAAACAAAATTTACAACCCTCGTGGGCGACTCACTTTTATTATCGTAGTTAACATTAGTGTTTATTAGTTAGTAGTAATTAATTAGTACTATTAATATAAATTTAACTATTGCACTATTTAACGCACCATTTATTTGGTATTTTACACTTGGGCACTTTTCAAAGTTCCACCCTTAAAAAAAAATATTTGCTTTTAATGTGCACAAATCTATGCACCGACAATTTTATTTATATACTAAATTTGATTTATTTTTTTCCCTTGGGATGCACACACGTCTCTGCTTCGAAAAGCTACCTTATGTTGAATGATCGACAAAATTTATTATTTGTGTGTCTTTACCAGAAAAATAAAAAAAATCCGGTATTTTGGTTATATCGAAGAACAAAAATCCGCTAATGCAATAACGGAGCAATTATCACATGACTTGCGGTCTGCGCATGGTGCATACACCAATATACAAATCATAATCGTTGATCTACTTCGCCTAAGGTATACTATAACAATACGTATCTGCAAACCTCGCAGGCGCAATGACAATTAACTGGTATAGTTTGCTGGTGTACAGCAGTGACTTAGGCGTAATACCAAAACATCGATATTACACAGTGTGCCAACCAAGCTAAAATGAGCTAGTAGAGGCATCAATGTAACGCACGTTACAGAACGTGGGGACGTACCCATCGACCACTGAGAGTCTCACAGGCCGGGCAGATAAGTACACGATTGTTATTAAAAGAAAATATTTATTCGTAACATACTACCTCGCTTATTCCCGAATATCCTTGCTGTGATAGACTCCGATCGATTTTCCATTTGCAGATAATTCGTAGGCAACATTCCCAATTTTTCGCAACACAGTGGCTTTTAGAAATTTTGGAGCTAATTTTGCTGAATAGCTTTTGGTAGCGTCACTTAATGAAAAATTACGGACAAAAACCGATTGTCCGATCTCCAGTTTCCGTTCACGACTTCGCAGATTGTAGGTGTGTGCGTTTCTTTTATATGCTTCCTGTAACTGAGATAGTACGTTCAGCTGCGCTAGACTGAGCCGATTAGCTTTATCCTGGATTACAATATCACCATTTCCAACAAGATTTAACTCTCGTAGCAGTCTATATTCGCCCCCGTGCCCAATAAAGTGTTGTCCAAACATCAGGTAATGTGGCGAGTATTTCGTTGAACTATGGGTCACATTCCTCAGGGCTGAAGCGACTTCGTGCAGGTGACGGTCCCATTTGCGATGATCGTTCTTAATAAATGATCGTATAGCAGCGAGGATGGATCTATTTACGCGTTCACTTGCGTTGCATTGTGGTGAATACTTAGGGGTAAACTTATGCGTGACACCAAATTTTGATAATAATTCCTTCAGGCAAATAGAGGTGAACTGAGCGCCATTGTCCGAAGTGATTGACTCTGGAACGGAAAATGTTAAGAAAACTTCGTTTTCGAGGAAATTACATACAGCGGACGCAACCGCTTTTCGCATCGGTTTTAGGAAGATATATTTGGAATACAAGTCCAATACGATAAATAAATGAGCGTTACCATCTGAGGAACGGGGATAGGGACCCAAAAAGTCCATATACAGATGTTGCATTGGTCGAACTGCAATTATTTGCTCGCCCATAGGCGGTCGTGTTGTAGAGTTCGTTGCTTTTGACTCTTTGCAAGTTTGACAGTTTGTAATATGATTTCTAACGTTTTTAACCATTGTTGGCCAATAGTAAAACCGTTGCAATCGATCCAGAGTTTTGGCTATCCCTAGGTGTGCAGACAATGGTGGATCATGCGCTAGCTGAACCAACTGATTAGTCAACTCTTTCGGGACATATAATTTCCATACGGGTAAATCGGTATCACTACCGTAGCCACTACGGTAATTAGAAGGATTAATAAAAAGCTTATTGTTTTCGGTACGAAGATTCTTATAGGCAGTCGGATTGTTCTGTACTTTGGAAAGTAGTTCAACATAGTCGCTGGAATTGAACGCCGGAGAATCTAAATCTAAAGATAACGGATCAGTATCAACGGATAATTCGTCCATATAGGCACGGGAAAGAGCGTCTGGTACCATATTTTGTGAGCCCTTTCGGTGCTTGATTTGGAAGTTAAATCCCTGCAATTTCAAGGCCCAACGTGCTAGTCTCCCACTTAGGTCGGTTTGGCTCATGAGCCATTTTAGACTGGCGTGGTCGGTGATGATGGTAAACGAGTACCCCTCGACATAAGCCCTAAACTTCTTTACGCTCAGCACAGCGGCGAGGCATTCCAATTCAGTAACAGAATAGTTCCGCTGTGCTGCGTTAAGCTTTTGGGACATATAAGCGATGGGGTGCTCGCCACCATCATCCCCGACTTGGAATAAAACGCTACCTACGCCAGTACTACTGGCGTCGCACTGAATACAGAATGGACGATTGAAATCTGGGTGAGTCAGTACAGGTGCTCGTGATAGTGCCAATTTCAACTGTTCGAAGGATCTCTGGCATTCGTCCGTCCATTTAAACGCTCGTTGTTTTTTTAACAAATCAGTTATCGGGGCTGCCAGGGTTGCATACGAAGAAATAAATCGGCGATACCAGCCGGACATACCCAAAAACCTACGAACCTTCTTTACTGTATTAGGGGCAGGGAATGAGACAATAGCCTTGATCTTATCAGGATCCACCTTTAGACACCCGTCTCCCACTACGTATCCTAGATAATGGATTTCTTTTAAAAGAAATTTACTTTTAGCTAGGTTAACTGTTAAACCTGCAGATGTTAATAAAGAGGCGACTAGTTTCAGTAGTTGAATATGCTCCGTAAAACTCTCGGATGTCACGAGCAGGTCATCAAGATACACGAAAATTTTTTCGTGCAACTGATGTGGTATAACCCGGTGCATTAGTCTGCACATAGTCTGCGGCGCATTGCAAAGTCCGAATGGCATCACGACAAAGTGGTACAAAGGACGACCAGGGACTGTGAACGCGGTTTTATCTCTGGACTCAGGAGACAACTGGATCTGCCAGAATGCATCTTTCAAATCGATGCTAGAAATGAATTTGGTTTGATCCAGTCGACTCAAGAGCCCATCGATGATCGGTAAAGGATACGCATCCCTGATCGTCACTTCGTTCACCCTGCGTGCGTCTAAACACATTCGAACTTTGCCATTCGACTTGCAGACCAAAGTCACCGGAGAACTCCATGAGCTGTTGGACTCCTCTATTACACCGAGGGCTAGCATTCTGTCGAGCTCGTCATATAGAGCTTTTTGTCTGATAGGGGATACCGCGTAGTGACGCTGTTTAACCGGTTTTGCGTCTCCTACATCTATATGATGAGTTACTAAAGAGGTACGACCTAAACCTAACTCTTCGAAGGAGGGAAACAGCTTAATAGTGTCTTCTAATAGGTTCGTTTGTTCGGAATCCAGTTCGTGCGTCAGGGAAATATCTTGCTCTTGAACTAGTTCGTCATGACAAATTTCTGAAATAGAAGGTGGAATCACTATGCGGATGTTAAATTCACGCCAGAAATCTATTCCAAGATAGAGTTTTTGTTTCAAATTCGGTATTATATATACTTTAAAATTTTTCGTGATACCATTATAATTAATTGTGGCGTAAATGTATCCAAATACTCTCATTGATTCACCGGAAGCAGTTTTAATTTTGGTTGGCAAATGAAATACTTGGTAATGGGGGTCTTCTAAAATTTGATCACTTCCCAATCCTAAGGCGGTTATCGTTGCTCCACTATCGAGCAAGCCTAAATATTCGTGACCATCTAATAAGACTTTGGCATAAGGCCTATTATCAGAAATGTTGTCGAAGAAAGATTCAGAAATAATCCCTCGAAGTGTGCGTTTATGTTGCCAATATTTACGAGTTCGAGAACATTTTTGGGAAAATGAATTAGTAGATATATTTGGATTTAAGAAATTTTTGTGACTTGGGAGAGTAGATTTGGTTGTGTTTACTTCCGATGCGTCTCCTGCGGCAGGGTTGGATTGCTGGGTAAAGCCGCACTCATACGGGGGAGAGAAGAGGGTATCGGATCCCCAGCAAATCGAACCCTCCTGGGCAAGTTTCCCGAACACCGAAAACAATTGGGTTTCACAATTCCCGGACGACCACAACCAAAACAGAAGGTTTTAGCGGGTCTGGGGCAGTCGATAAACACATGTCCGATGTCTTGGCAGTTCCAACAGATTACCATTTTTCCGGTGTCAAAACCAACGTTACTAGCATTTGGCTGCGTTGGGACGTGTTCTTTTCTTTGCCGGTAACTTAATTCCTCCACATGCACGGTAGTTTCTTCTGGTTCATCATAATCAATCTCATCGATATATTTACGTGCGCAAAATTTTTCCGGTTCATACCCAGTTCGGTTCCACGTGTCTTCCAAGGCTAAACAACGTCTTACCAAGGATGCTATAGAATATATATCTTCATCTGCGAGAGCATTTTGAAATCCTTTCCTCATGTTCCGTCTCACGATGTGAAGGAGCTCCGAATCTGGAAGTGGATTTCTAAATTGTAGTGATAAGGCTATAATATCGTTATAGAAAGTTCTAAAACATTCGTTGGGTTTCTGTTTTCTTGATTCGAGGCTTCTCCTGATATCATGTTCGGATCGTCGATCTTGGAATCGTGCTATCAAATCCGATTTTAAACTATTCCACGAGACATCTGGGTTACGCTCGATATGGCACCAATACCAATTTAAAGCTGCTCCCTTTAGTAATAGTCCTAGCTGGTGCACTAATTCCTCGTTCGGAATGCCATAGGTAGAAGCTTGATGTTCCACACGAAATAGAAACCTTTCAACTGCTAATTCCCGAGAATCGCCGTTGAATGAAATCTTCCATTTATCAATGCGTTGAGCCGAGTGAGAAGAAGTCTTAGGTGAAAGGCCGGTGCTTGATAGTAGCTCGGATACCTCGCGCACGTCTTTGTCACCTCCTCCAGGTGTCCCAGAAGAATTTTGATGAGACTTGATCTTACCAGAAGATCTTTTCGCCCCTGGTTCTTTAGGTGATTCTTCATCTTCGGAGGTCGAAAGCTCGTCTGGATCCTCTTGTTGGTTGGTCTTAATCTGTTCAAGAGTTTCATCTAAGTTGTCATTTCCTTGTTGTAGCGTTTGAACCGCCGTCAACACTAATACAAGCATACGCAGGTATTCTCGGCATTGGTCTTTATAGGTCTTTGTACTAAATAGTAGTCTTTCCAATCTGCCTTGCACATGCAATAACCTGGACTCCACAGTGAGTATTTCCTTTGGTTTAGGTGCCTCTTCAGGTTTGATACCAGTGATCCATTCCCGATGTTCCTTAATCTTAAGGGCACATCGTGTTAACTCCCGTTGTGGTGCCGAACGTGCCGCAGAATGCGCTTTATACGGTTTAAGTACTGGGTTGGCGACTTCATTTGTAATAGCTGTTTTAAGCGTGTCGAGTTTGTTCACTGCGTCTCCTTTTATGTCACGGACAATACATTCCACCTCAAATTCATCAGGGTTTAAAATATTAATATCCATTTCGAAAACAATAAACCAAATAACGGTAAAATAACAACGCGGTATTAGAGATTAGTTAAAAGGTGGATAAATTATAAACTATGACCCGTCCCTTGGAAAGAGAAACTACAACCTCAGACAGAAATAGGTAGAATAAGGATTTAGTCTAGAGAGAATAGTTTAATAGGTTCAATACCTAATATAGTTTATCAGTAAAAATATAGAAAAATACTTAATACTAAAAATAAGAATGATTAATAATAAAAAAAAATATAGTTATATTATGTTATATAGTTTATATTCAAAGATATATAGTTTATATTCAAAATTATATAGTTTATATAGACCACGGAGTGAGTGAGTTGAGTGAGTGAGCTGAGTGAGTGAGCACTTGTGCAAAATTATGAATTAAATTTACAGATTGAGTTTAACATTGATGAATTAATCTACATTACTGGATAATTATTTAGTTAATACTCAATGAAAATGTACAGCCCACAAATGAATAGGATCATAAGAAACGCTCTTATCCTGGATAATCTACATTTCATCCAAAGCATTCGTCAAATACACAGATGTATGTAAGTGCTGGTGAAATGGAAATACCTCTGGTAGAAAATCAAAACCTCTGAGCCAAATTCATGTGTCTGTATACAAGGAAACAAAAATTGAAGAGAGAAAAATATAATAATAATAATAATTTGATATAGGACAATTAACATCAAAATAAATTCAATTTAGGTGTTTGGATATAAGATCAAGCATTTTCAGATACGATGTCAACGATAAAATGCTTAGACAATATCAAACGTGTAACGGTGAAAAGGTCTTGCATTGCATCGGTACTCGCCAAAGAATAAATGATCTCAAAATCCAAATCTGAAACAAAGTCCTCCGTTTGGGCGCCATTTTTGTTACGACAGCCTTCGACGTTGGCTGCCGATAGCAAAAAAAAATTTAATTATAAGAAATAATAGTTAATAATATTTTTCCTTTAGAGCACGCCATGAGTTCTGCCGCTAGCTCGGTGGTGGAGGTAATAATGTGGCCGTGGGGTTGTGCTCTGGCTGGGCTGTTCCGGATCTCATTGGAACAACCCGTTCGAAATTTCAAGGAGACTGAATGAAAAGAAAGCTCTGACACACTCACTTACATCACTTACCTCACCCTATCAACTCACTCCTGTCCATTTCCGCTCACTAGTCCATTCGGTTTTCCAAAATCAGACGCATATTTAGTTCTACCTTTACAACCAATTGCATATGCATATTTATTATATAAAAAAAATTAATTCACAAACAAAATAAGAAATATAAGGGAAAAAGAAAAATTAACATTTCAACAAAGTCACAAGGTGTAACTTTCACTAAGTATTAATAAAGAGCAAAAAAAAAAATCAAGGAAAAATATTCCTTCCAAGCAACATATTCAAGTTGTTTAATTTGGTTACGGAATACTCGATGAACGGTACTTAAAACGGTAAAAAAAAACGCATGTATATATATATATGTAAACGAAAAAGTTACCTGTCTCGTCTCCTCGAACGTAGGCAAAGCGCTTTCCCTGCATCCGGGCACGGCACCTGCGACGCAAACTAAATATTTGCTATGTGAAAAAAAACAAAAAAAAGAAGCAATTATTAAACAATTTAAACCAAACTGTCACTCGGCCAAAATTTAAATTTGAGGAATAAACTGAATAAAAAAAAACAAAAGAAATTTGAATTGAAGCAAAAAGCAAATGTCTATAAAATCTAATGCATATTAAAAGGTGAGAAAAGAAACGGAAAATAAAATTAACAAAAAAAAAAAAACACAGACCAAAACCTGTCCAGTCACGCCACCATCCGCTCAACCTTGTCGCATGCAGCTCTGCGTTCCTGACCTCGACCCTGATGACTGCTATCTCCGCAGATTGGATCCGGATACTGTAGAGAACACCCACCTTACCGCCAAAATCTTCAACGAGCTGCTTACGTTGTTCCGGTGAAACACCAAGACTTCACCAGAAACTCGACCGCTGACAATCGTTCGCCTTACTAGGACGCCGCCAAATACATCCGTTGCTTTATGTGCAGTTATATTATATAATTTTCGCACTACACATGCAACCACACCCGATCTAATTTGATAATCTGAATGCACAATACGGGCGTTGTAATTTGGATGCGATACGCTCAGGTTCTTGCACTGAAGTTTTTTCCAAAAAAAAACAAGCCACCGCTTCGATGACTAACCACACCACCTTTTTATACAATTAGCTAGTAATTTGAGCTCTTACTTTTTCATAAAGTGCAGCACTGAAACTTGGATGGATGCGGTATAAACTCCAACACACTTAAAAACAAAATTTACAACCCTCGTGGGCGACTCACTTTTATTATCGTAGTTAACATTAGTGTTTATTAGTTAGTAGTAATTAATTAGTACTATTAATATAAATTTAACTATTGCACTATTTAACGCACCATTTATTTGGTATTTTACACTTGGGCACTTTTCAAAGTTCCACCCTTAAAAAAAAATATTTGCTTTTAATGTGCACAAATCTATGCACCGACAATTTTATTTATATACTAAATTTGATTTATTTTTTTCCCTTGGGATGCACACACGTCTCTGCTTCGAAAAGCTACCTTATGTTGAATGATCGACAAAATTTATTATTTGTGTGTCTTTACCAGAAAAATAAAAAAAATCCGGTATTTTGGTTATATCGAAGAACAAAAATCCGCTAATGCAATAACGGAGCAATTATCACATGACTTGCGGTCTGTGCATGGTGCATACACCAATATACAAATCATAATCGTTGATCTACTTCGCCTAAGGTATACTATAACAATACGTATCTGCAAACCTCGCAGGCGCAATGACAATTAACTGGTATAGTTTGCTGGTGTACAGCAGTGACTTAGGCGTAATACCAAAACATCGATATTACACAGTGTGCCAACCAAGCTAAAATGAGCTAGTAGAGGCATCAATGTAACGCACGTTACAATACTCAGCTAAATTCCATAAATATGCAGGAAAAGTATCAGTTAAAATGGCAAATTTTTTAGTAAGGCCAATTACTCTTTCAATGTGAATCCTTCTATTCGCAATAATGCGTGTTTCCATAACTTCGTCTTCTGTAAGTTGACTTTTTCCTCTCATAAATGGTGGTATATTAAGTACCACCATTTTCTTTTCTAATAAATCAGAGATGTTAAAACCTCGATCGGCAAGGATGATATCATGATTCTTTAATTTTTCTAAGAATCCACTCTCTACTATAGTACTTCTATCACTTGTGGAACCCCCAAACAAATGAGAACAAAAAATAACTAGTCCTGATTCATCAATAGCTACAAGATATTTTAAAGTGTATGTGTTTTTGTAATGAGATAACATATCTTGGTTTATTTGAGGATTGCTGCTTTTTCTGTTTTTATTTCCGTGCAGTCTATGATTGCAGTGTAGGCACTTAATTTGGTATATTTTTTACTCCAAAAATCAATTGACTTCAAATATCGATAAAGGTTTCTTATCACAAGTTCAAAAAATTTTCATACGGTTAACCTATTTTTGTGATACATAAAGCCAATTAATATGTAATCCAAATTGTGGCTCAGTTTAAATAAGCACAAAATTAATTGATCAGGCATTGTTAGAACCATATTAAACTCATTTGAAACTAGATCATCTTTCAATGCGCAAAGTAATAATTTAAACCGTGGAAAATCAAATCCAGTTATACGAGTATATTTGATATTGTCCTCATCTAAAGTATCGTAAAAAATTGAGGAATCGGTTGAATCGGTTTGCGATTCCTGTGGCCCTATTCTGGCAATTCCCGGGGAACGGGGAATATTTTTTTTTACCGCAGTTATTCCCCAGACCACTTTTTCCCTACAGTTTTTTCCTCATTTCCCAAAAGTGCTTTCTGGTGCAATTGGGAATAAATTCCCCGGGAAATATGGTATAGTTAAAATGTTTGCCACGAAATCGCTCATGATCATTAAATTCATCTGTCATAATAAACTCATTTTTAGTTTATAACTTTTATATAATATCTTTAATATAATATTTACAACATTAATATTTAAAAAAATGTCACAACGCCGTAATAATTATTATCACGATGATGACGACGAAAGGCGATATAATCTTCGAGTTCAGCGACAACATTTACGGTGCTCAGTCAATCCATTCCATTTATATGAGCCAGAGTTCATTAAAATATATCGTATGCCGCCAGAACTGGCATTAATTTTAAAGCAAATGGTTGTTCCCCACATGAAGGACACGTTAATTCCAAAGGATTTAAGAATATTGGCGGCACTTAGTTTTTTAGCAGAAGGTATTTATTGTTATTAGTGTATTGTATTTTTAATATGACAATATATTTTTAGGAACATTTCAAACTAAAATTGGTTTAAGTTTCTTGTCGTGCATGTCACAATCGTCAATTAGCCGCTGTATAAAAGAATTTTGCTCGATTGTCAATAATCATTTGATGCATAGGTTCATCAAATTCCCAAAAACCACATCCGAGATGAATCAGATAAAATTACAGTAAATTTATTTTTTGTATCCAACAATAAAATTTGTAAGTAATATATTATAAATAATTACAGATTTTCTGAAAAGTTTAATTGGCCTGGGATAATAGGATGTGTTGATTGTACGCATGTGTCTATGCATAGACCAGCTAAAGCAATCGAACATGTTTATTTGAATCGTCACCATTACCATTCAAAAAATGTTCAATTGGTAATAACACATTTATATATTTTATACTTATTATTTATATATACTTACAAGTCACATTATTTATAGGTTTGTGACTTAAATCTACGAATTTTAAATAGCAACGCTTCATATGGTGGCTCTAATCACGACGCTACAATTTGGAGAAAGTCTGTAGCGAAAGCATTTCTACATAACAAATACGATGCGGGCGAATTGACAAACACATGGTTGTTAGGTATACAAATTCATTTATTATTGTTTTAATTACCTACATACAAAAACTAAAATAAAATAAATCTTTAGTGTCCTACACAGCAGAAATCCACAGCCTCCTTGCATTTTTTTAGAATAATTCAAGTCTTTTGTCGTATTAAATATAAATTTTTTACATAATTATATGTAGATACCGTCTCCAGATATTCCGGTGATCCGCACGGCTCTGAATTTCTGAAACTGAAAATATAGCTTTTAATATAGTTAATCAATTTTATCTTTAGCAATTCAGAAAAACCACTTATCTTAAATAATACGATAAGTGATTTTTCTGAATTGCCACAGATATATTATCTTTGCACATCTTGCATTTGCATGCATTTAAAAACATTAATTCTATGTTTAAATTAAATTGTTTCTACCATTTAAGGTGATAGTGGTTATCCATTACAACCATGGTTGATGACCCCAATTGAGAACTCAATAAATCAGTCAGAAGAGCGGTACAATATGGTACACCGGTCGGCTCGCAATTGCGTAGAAAGATGTAATGGCGTTTTGAAATCGAGATTTCGCTCCTTGGCAAAAGATCGATGCATAAAATATTCTCCTTTTATGATGGGACAAATCATTAACACGTGTGCAACATTGCATAATTTTATTAAACAGCATAATTATACTGACGAACACGATTTAGCGCAACCGGTGGATGATACTGATTTAGAAGACCCATTAGAGCAGGAGGTAATAGGTACTGATGCTACAGCACAGCGGCTACTAACAGTAGCACGAGAAATTAGAGCTAATATTGCTCGAACATATTTTTAAATAAAAATATTAATCTAAACACTAAAATATACGAGTACTTACTTATTATTTAAAAGTTCTTTTAAAATTTTATTTTGTTCCTCCATTGCCGCACCGATTCGATTTAAGCTGTTTACTTTTTCTTTTTCAATCAAATTTGATTGTTCTAGTAATTTATCGCGCGTATAAGCCGAACCTAAAATATTAATAATAATAGTATTAAAATTTAGTTTTACAAGGACTTTTTACTTTTGTATTTCGAGAAAAAAAATATTTTTAAATTACGAACCTCGTATTCTTTTAACCCTTATGGATCGGCACGTATCGGGATGATTCACAGCAATCGTGTTGCTGGAAGCTGGTGTGCCAGTAGTTGGTTCCGTTGCAGTTACTACAGCTTTTTCTTGTACATCTGTGGCTGCCACTGTACCCTCCGAATCTATCTATAATTAGGCGACACATGTAAAATTTTACACTCAATGACCTTGAAATAATGGTGTTTACCTCTTCCGTCGACGGTCCAAATCCACCTTCGAGATTTTCCGATCCTTCACATGCTTCGGGAGTTATTATATTTAATACCCGCTCGTCTAACGCGGTTAACTGGCTTGGCCTTTTTAGTGGTGTCTCTATCCCTAATCCGGTTCTATTCTGGCCATCTTTATGTGCTCCACCAAGAGAATTTAGTTCGGATGCTATATTTAGCCAGCTCTCATTATTGTCCCCTTTTCCGTTGTTAGTAATAAATCTAAAATTTTTTAAAGAGTATTAGTTTTATTTACAATACATAACATGCATATAATGTAACTAAACTAAACGTTATTTCTCTATATCCATGGGTACTTACCGATCATTTGCTAAATCCGGATTGTCCTCCATCAAGGTTATTAACAAAGATTTTTGCTCCTTGCTCACATTTTTTCCCTATAAATATATTAAAAATGAATTATTTTAATAAAATTATCTATATAACTATAATTTATTATAATTACTCGAGCCGTAGTCATTTTCATGTAATTATTTATTAATAATTATAATTTTTTTGTTGTTCTTCAAATTTCTGTTTTCCTTCTTATATTTTTCCCCATCAATTCTCGTATAAAATAGGTATGGAAAAACACTCGTCAAAACTGCTATAATAGGGAATATTTTTTTCCCAAGAGAATTTTTTTCCCAAACGCTAGAATACACTTTGGGGAAAAGGGAATAAAACTGCTAGAAAATTTAAAATTTCCATTCCCCGGGAATTACCAGAATAGGGCCACTGAAAATGTTATCATATTATACATATTTTATTTTATACATTAAAAAATAAATTTATATGCGTACCCTGTTTATTTGCCAAGTTCTGAGCTGTTATTTCTTGGTCGATATGGAATGGTGATATATTATCATTCAAATTTTCTGGCATTATTATTCGGTTTTGTGACTCGTCTGTTTTTTTTTGTTGACTCTGCTAACCGAAATTTCGGTTCTTTTCTTGCCTTTGCAATTTTATCATGCTTTCGAATCGGAATGCAAACGCTAGGAATTGCGTCTTTATTTAAGTTTGAAACATATCCTGCGTGAACATGAACGTTCCATAAAAAAAAATTGGTATAAGTACTCATTTATTATGTATAATAATTTGAATTACCTGTAGAAGTTATTTTATAGTCCGTTGGTAAGAAATGATCACTACACACTAATAAATGCTTAACTTCACAGGAAATTTTTATATCCTAAGAATCGCTTGGTTAGGCTTTACATTTTTTCTTGTTTTTGGGAAAAATGTGAAAGTGTAAAGTACCACCTTTCACGAATTTGTTTTTGCACCGAGCTACACAACAATATTTTCCCATTTTAATTTCAATAAATTTAATTAGCACTAAAAAATGTATATGGAAAAATACATTAAATTGAAAGTTAGGTTAGCTTATTGACACTAGTGACACCTACCCTAGAATTGAGATACTAAATAGTACTAAACATGATCTATAATACTGGACATAGATTCTGATCAAATGACTAATGACAATTTTTTGTGACATTGTACTAAAAATAGTGCTACAATTTTGTGACAAATACTTGTGAGTACTAAATCGCGATTCGTATGCCATGACTTTTCCGAAATGTCATAAAAAATAAGCTGACAATTTTAATAATATTGTCATTGTTTTGTATTATCGTGACAAAAAATTTTATACAAAATATGTGTAAGTATTTACAATTAAAACAAAATAAATGTATTCTTTATTGAAAAGCAAATAATTTTGCTATAACTTAAAACTGTAGTTGCTGCAAACTGCTATAAGTGTCATTTGATCCGAATTGTAAATTTTCAGTGACTTCAATTTGTACCAATAAGCAAATTTCACGAAAAAATGTCATTTTGTCGGAATCTACCCCCTGGCCTGTGACAACATTCAATTTTGCTGATGACGACAACGTAAGTCGACAACTACATTTCAGCATAATTAAGCAAAAATAATACACATTGCCTTTTTATTACGACGTCAATAATTTCACAAACGTAACAATAATCTAAATATAATAAAATAATTATTTATGAACAATTTAACTGTAATTGATTTTCTTAATTCATAAATTGAATTTTTCGCGTCCATATTCAAGTTAGAGAGAATTTAAAGAAATGTGCCTATTTAGATAACGTAATACAAAGTTTTAGTGTATTCCTCAACTCTACAAAAAAAAATTCAACTGTGAGAGCGTAGAGAATATTATATTATGATCATTTTGTTTATATTTTGTACAGAGCTTTTGTGTATTATTTTTAGTGTCACGCAATTAATTGAAGCGTATGAGGCATTTTTTTGTATTTTACATAATATTCCTACTTTTTTTTGCTATTTTTATTGAATCTATGTACACTACCGCTCAAAAGTGTTTAGGCACCCCTTTTTCATGTAATATTGATACAGTATTATGTTTACGAAACAAAATTTGAATAAAATGAAATACTTATCTGAAAAGCAGTTTCATTATATAACCACCAACGATATAGGATTAATTTTACTACCCTCTACCTGCGCTTGGTTGGATTGTCGTAAACTGTTTATTACGGTACAATTACAATAATAGTCTGTAGTAATTTCCAGAAAAATTTATCAGTCTGGTTTATTCTAGGTAATGATGTTTAAATTGATTTTCTGAAAAGATTTCAGTGAAATGAGTAAAATAGGATCAGCTACAGTCCGATATTTACACTGTTAACATCGTAAGCGAAATATCGAGTGACAATTATTTAAAATGCCTCCAAGAAAAGAACCAAGTACTGAAACACGTGCGCTTATAATAGCTTACCATACAGCTGGCATAAGTAATCGACAGATTGCCAAAACAATGGAATTAGCCCACGCTACGGTTGATTGTAATGTTAAAAAATATCGGGAAAGTGACAGTTTTTTTAATAAAAGACGTAATGGAAGACCAAGAGCGACAACATCTGTAGGTGATCATAGAATAGTGATTACTAGCAAGACGAATAGACACAAAACAGACGCGGAAATAACCGCAGAATTAAATGTTGGCTGCCCAAAACTAGTTAGTGTTTCTACGGTTAATCGTCCTCTACAGGAATCCGGACTCCATGGCCGTGTTGCTATTAAAAAACCATTACTAGTAAATAAAATAAGCAAAAGAGACTTAAATGAGCCCGTGAACATCA
Organism: Nephrotoma appendiculata; assembly: GCA_947310385.1. Classification (NCBI taxonomy): domain Eukaryota; kingdom Metazoa; phylum Arthropoda; class Insecta; order Diptera; family Tipulidae; genus Nephrotoma; species Nephrotoma appendiculata. The sequence goes on along the minus strand of OX371224.1, from coordinate 238,172,234 downwards.
ACATTGGACGATAGAAGATTGCAACAAGGTTTTATGGACGGATGAGTCCAAATTTAAATTGTCGGTACCCGAAGACTAATATTCGTGAGAAGATCTTTTTGTGAACGTGCCAGTAAAGAGTGTATTGTCGCTACCGTAAAGCATGGAGGCTTTTCAGTGATGATTTGGGACTATTTTACTGGTCCTAGTGTAGGCGATGTTGTGAAAATTGACGGAATACTAAGAAAAGAAGGGTACCAACAAATTTTGGAACACCACTGAATACCTTCAGGAATTCGACTTTTGAGTCAAAATTTTATCTTTCATCAAGATAATGATCCAAAACATTCATATTAATTATATGAAGGCTATCTTCTCCCTTTAGAGGTTGAAGGAACAATTAAAATTATGGAATAGCCTCCCCAGAGCATTGACTTGAACCCTATTAACTTACTATTGGAAGAATTGGAGCGGGAAGACAGCAATCAGCTCCAACATCAGCTACTGTTATGTGGAACAAACTTTAATCAATTTGGAACTCAATAACGCCAGAAACTCTGGCAAAATTTATTGCGAGAATGCCTCGACTGTACGCTGCGATTGTTCAATCAATGGGAGGTCACATAAATGAAAGTAAAATTTAAATTGAGCATTTTAATTTTGACATTTATTTAGTATATTGCCATTAATAAATGTGTGTATGTATCTAAAAAATACATATTTCCATATTTTTACTGAGTTTTTATATGTTTTATGCTGTTCTTGACAGTGCCTAAACACTTGAGCGGTAGTGTACGTAGCAATTACAACAATTTCGAAATGGATGGTATTACAAATCGACTTATGTTGGATAAAAATGACAAAAACATTGTAACGACACCGATAGCTACTAGCGGGTGTTGACAGAATTTGTTACCCACTTAGAGGCTTCGAGTCGGTCATCTTGGCTCCAGCTAGGGCTCAGGGTAATGGGCGTGGGGTTTCTCGAAGCATAGGTGGATCTTGTTAGACCGCAAGGAACAGATAGAAAATTTATGAAGTTAGAAAAGGAAATAGGATAGGAAAATACACCAGGCAATAATATACCCACCAGCATCTACTTACGTGCTTCCGTCACATCATAAATTGCGAAACTCCCGATTTATTCCAGTTTAGAGTCCATAATCACAATTTTCACTGAATAATCACTTTAAACGAGAGAGAAGGAACAAACACAACCAACAACGGCATGAAAAAAAGTAGAAAACTAACAGTTTGAATTTTGAACCATAAAATAAACTAATTTTTTATTTAACATTGAGCGAAAAAAGAAATATAATAAAAATATATAGAAATATAGTAAGGGATTAGTAATACCATAGAAAAATAAGTTTACCATAGATTTCTCATTTTGATAAATCTACAGATAAAAATGAATTGAGCAGAAAAAGTTCTAACAATTCCAATGTCATGATTGTATTTGTGACTTTACATTGCGCGCAATGTAAAAGTCACAAATATAATCATGACATTGGAATTATCAGAACTTTTTTACTCAACTCACTTTTGTTTCTAAATTTATAAAAATGAGAAATCTATGGTAAACTGATTTTTTCTATGGTAATACTAAGCTAGATGATATATAAGATAATAGAAAATTTATCTAAGACTAGAATTATTATATGTACTTGGATAATTCATATTTAACAACCGCCCAACGGGAGAAAAAAAATAATTCGCTTAAATGAGTTTACTGTTACCTAAAACTAACAATAAGAAATTTATAAATTTTTAAATTTTTATATAGAAAAAAAATTATTAACTTAATTAAATAAAATTTAATCTAATTTTATCAGGCGTATCATTTTAAATTATTATTACGTCGATTTAATTATTGGATCCATTTAGTTTCGAGAAAAAAAACTTGTATAAAAACCTGTGCTAGCATTTATCCTTGGGGTGCATGAATTTCAGGAACTTGCGGTTATCCATGGTACCGTTGACACCTCATGTACATGATTTTATAGCGCACGTTTTACACCCATTTTTTTTTTTTTTTTTTTTTTTTAGTTTTAATATAGTTATTTTTAGTTTAAGTATTAAATTAATTAATTTTAATATTTATTTAGTAATTTTTTTATAGAATAGTTTATATAGAATTATAATTAAATACATTAGTACTTTTCTGTAGTACCGTATTAGCACATATGATCACTGTCCATGCAATTTGTCTACCGTTTCGTAGATCACACTACTCATTCACCAATTAATTTTTGTACGTTTCGTATACCACAGTCTATTTTTCTTTCCTCTCAGGAATTTAATTGATACACTCATACAATACTATGCATATTATTTATGGCTATATGCACGCCTTTAAAGTCACAATCACTTGTAAATTTATGTATTTCATATTAATGACAAAGTTATTCCACAGTTATTTATTCGTAATCTAAATAGCACATTACTATGGAACAATTTGTTTTATTATACGATGAAAATATTTAGGTTTTATCATTATAGTTTCGGTTTTAATTAGTTGTACTTTATATGTATTTATTATATGTTATATTTTATTATTTATTTGTATTATTTATATGTATTTATATTATAGTATTATATAGTAATTTATATATTTATATTTTAAGTTATAAATTAAACATTTTAAGTTTAAATAAACAAATTCACATTTTAAACTTTTTAGGTTTATACCTCCAACAAATAATATATAGTATCAGTTCAAAATTCAAAACTCAACTCCCCGCGTTGTACCAAATTAATCTTTTTATATCAATCGCAAACCCCGTTAAACACAATTTCTCTCTCGTTTGAGACAAGTGATCATCATCAAACCCATACACATTTATATATATAAACTGCAAAGCAATCGATGCAAAATTAATAATCAGTGCTGGGTAAACTATGGACAAATTGGAGCGAAAGAAATTCGTTACAACATGCCAAAATCTAAAATCAAAATGTCGGTGAAGTTAGCCCGAAAATACATCCCGAATTTTTTGGTGTATTTCCTGGCTAAAGTGTAGTCAATCCGAAAAAACTGTAGTCGTTACAAAAATGTAGTGCTATCCCGAAACCCCGAAAAATGTAGGATCATCCCGAAATTAAAATCTAATACAAATTTAATTTTAATTTACACATTTTTAATAAAACTTTTTTGAAAACTGTCAATAATACGGAATGAATAATACAAAAAAAATTAAAATTAGAAAATTAAGCTAAATTGAAAAATGCATTGGCAATTCATGACAATACAATAAGCAAATCATAATACCAGAGCTAAATTGCACTAGCGGTATATCCGGCTATTTAGGTGTTGGCTGTGCTAATGAACCCTGCGAATTTCATTTTCATATCAGGTGGAAAAATGATCTAAACTTTGATGTGAATTTCTGTGGATAAAGAATTCTAACGTGAGAATTTCTAGCAAACTTTAAAATTCTGTGGAGCTAATATCAGAGATAAATTGCACTAGCGGTATATACGGCTATTTAGATGTTGGCTATGCTAATAAACCATGCGAATTTCATTTTCATATACTATTGTCCTACTTTGAACACTCCTAGTTTTGCGTATTTCTCAGTATTCAAATTAATAAGAGGACGTTTTTCTGTTTCATTTGTATAACAGTTGGCGCATTCTAACGTGACCTCCAAACTAGTAAATATTTCAAAATTCTCTTACAAACATTAAATAATTCTGTGGTACAATCGGACATGAATCCATATTTTTCAACCAAAAGTTCTTTTCTTATTTTATAAACGTCGTCCAAATCATTGTTAAGCAATGACTGCAATACAAATTTTGTCCGACAGCTGCTTAAATTATTTAAAATGTAAGCATCCTTCCCTTTTAAAAGGGCGATGGCTTGATAAATTGAGTCTATAGCACAGGAGTTTTTGAAAAAGCTACAAGTTTTTATTGCGTTTTTTATTAGTAGAATTCCTGTAGGACGGTCCGGTTTATCCTTAAAATCTTTTTAGATTTTGGCTGTGTTTTCCTCTTTGGTGTATTAGAGTTTTGGCTCAATGTCGCCATGGCAGTAATAGTTTGGTCTATTTCACTTAAATTTTCAAAATTGTGTACAAAATTAAAATCAAAAGTGCTCCGCGATTGCTTCGTTTTACAGCTTATCGGAGTGAATTTTCTGCCAAAATAACAAAATATAAACTGTGACCTATAAGTACTTACAATTAAAAACCACTCAAATATTGAACTTTCATAATAATATCTGAAATTTTTTAAAAACACAAATATTTTTAAGTAGCAAACATTTAAGTTTTGTGAAAACTGAAAAGTATTGACTGAATTTTATAAAATGAAATTTTTTACAACAAAACACACTACGAATCGCACAGAGATGATTCTGAACTAGTACTTAATGTAAAAAACCAATCTTATTTATTCACATGCTCGGAAATCTTTGAGATTTTTGTTATTCGAGACAGAACATCATTGAATGTAAAATGAAAATTCATAAACATTTGAAATTATTTATCTCGACCCCTTTTCAAATGTTTATGAATTATTCTTTTACACTCAATGATGTTCTTTCTGTCTCGAATAACAAATTCTCAGAGATTTCCGATCATGCGGATAAATAAGATTTGTTTCTTACATCAACTACTAGTTCAGAATCACTTCGATCATCTCTGTGCGATCCGTAGGGGCCGAGATAAATAATTTAATTTTATAAAATTCACTCAAAACTTTTCACAATACTTAAATGTTTGCTACTTATAGTTTAAAAATATTTGTGTTTATTAAACAATTTCAGATATTATTATGAAAGTTCAATATTTGAGTTTTAATTCTAAGTACTTATAGGTTACAGTGTATATTTTGTTATTTTGGTAGAATTTTCACTCCGATTTACAGCTTGCTGGGGATGAATACTTGCTCTTTCGTTTCCAAACCGAATGGCTGCTTTGAACATCTAACAAATTGCAGGGACGATTGTTAGGTGTTGTGCTTTCCATATTTTTGCGACAGCGAAAATTTTGGTACAGATTGAAATAATTCTTTACAGACTGTGTTATTTCTATATGGTTTATTTCTCCGGACCACGCGACCAACTTTTAACGGCATTTTTCCAACCTCAAGCGAGATAGTTAAAGAAAATCTTCTTTTTAAAAATGCGAAATAATTTTCTACGTGACCGTTGCTCAACTGAGTACCATGGCGTAATATACCGGTAAATAATGGTATAAGAGATCCGTATTTAATTAGAAATGTGTCATGAAATAATATATTAAAACATATATTTTTCGGGCAGTCGTTCGTATCTTCCAAAATATGTAATCGTACTTCAGTACTTATTTCATGTAAGTCTCGATAAAAAGGACCTTGTTTATAAATTGGGATAGAAAAATTTTTGCTATCTAATTGTTGATTGCCATCATTAGTTTTATTGGATTCAAATAAATTTAATTCTGGTTCTAAAATATTTGCTCCAATTAATTCAATTAAATTATCAAATGCTTGTTTAACCTGCCCATTAATACTTCTCGATTGCAGCAAAATTGATAATTTTTCCCAAATCTCTTTCAAATTTTGGTAGTTGGTGGCTACTATTAAAGAAGCCATAACTTCTTTAATAAATTTATGAGCTTCAGATAAGTTTTCAAAATATTTGTATATATCACCAGCAATTGTATGTGATATATATGAACAGCACAAGTGCAATTTAACTATAGTTTCCATTTTTTTTTGGCAATTAATATTGTTTGCGGGTAAATGTGTCTTTCGATTGTGTCTTAACTGGTAAAACGATAGCATTGTAGCGACCGAAATAGAACTTTAGTTTCATTTCATCCCAAACATGTTTATAATTTATTTACAGATTAATTATGTTATCTAACCTACCTGCACTCTACATTATATTATGATTGCCATTTATTATAATACATAATATACAAATACAAAATATCCCGCGCATACAAAATACGTTGTTGCAATTCATTTTTATATGTGTAGTAGAATGCAAATAAGTCCGTATACATTATGTACCTTCTCATTGCGTCATCATATTGATAATGAATTTAATTTGTATTTACCTTTTTACTATTACCTATTGTATATATTTAATAATTGTAATGCTAGTAAATATGGTTCAATGGTATGGGTTATTCTTTTTAGTGGGAGATAAAATTGTATCTGTAAATATAATTATGTATACTGTTCAATTTGATTTTGGAAGATTTGATTTGACACAGAGAGTTGGTATCGCGAAGTATAATTATCTAAAATTAATATAACTAATAAAATAAATTTGTTCTCACATAAAAAGTAACAAGGTGTTTAGTTTTATTTGGCCTTTTCTGGTGATTATAAGAAGAAGTGTGGTAGTACGAGTTACTTTAGTGAATGCTACCTAGTGTCGTTATATATTCACATAGTGAACCCAAACGTAGTTGGTTGGTAAATTAAATTATCCCGTCGAAGTAATAATTTAAGCAACAACTATATAGTGTGTAGTTATAATTAAATAATAATTCAAACAACTATAGCATAATTCATAACAGCTTTGCAAGTCTTATACGGTTTTCGAAGGAGCCCGCCAGTGGCGTCTAAATATACTGTTAAGTCGCGATGGTTTCGCTGTTCTTTGATTTTTTTTTTCAAATTACATTGGCTTTTGCTGCACGTGGTCACACAAAATGGGTTTTTACTCAATTGATGGATGTACGAATTCTTGCTTGCGTCAGTTTTTTCCTTTTCCAAATGAATATCTTCTATATCATCCGAGTCGTTATCGTTACATAGAAGTTGCTCAGATCTAATTTTTTTAAAACTCTTCTATCCATTAAAAATTGCGCAGTATTGGTTTTGTTGAAAAAACTTAAATTTTCTTCATTACAAGATTTTCTGCAACAATCTCTACCGTACTGCGAGTTAATTTCTCTTTTAATAGATCTCTTTGGATCTTTGATGCTTGTTGTAATTTTTTAAAGGGATGGTAAATTGGCTCAGTAGTACCGTACACATCAAATGTCCCTAAGGACAAGTTCGAATTAACAAATTTGTAGGATCTACAATCTTGATTTTTTTCTATTTGACCACAGTAAGCCATAATAGTTAATCGATTCTTTGCTACATCATAACCTTTTATATTTATTAATCAACCAGTCAGTTGTGTTAATTGGATGGATATGAGGTAAGTATAGTAATAAGCATCAAGTTTCCTATCACTTTGATTATAGATTTTTTTCATATTTCGTCAGAAATATGTATCTGATAGTTCATGACTTTAAATTAGCTGTCACTTCTAAATTTTTACATTTAGTTTGTTTGACAATATTTATGATGCGTTTTGGGGTTTTTTTTTTTTCAAATACTTCCTCACTGTCATCTTCCGAACGTTGATCAGACAACACTACGTCAACAGGTAAATTAAATTTTTCTTTACCAATAAGTTGCTCATTTGCATTAGGCATTTCGATAGCTTACAAATTATCGTTTTTCAAGGTTGCATTATTCCAATTCAATTCATCAGCAAATTGATTTTGATCCATGATATTGTCGAGTGCTTGTAAATTTATTATGGTAAATGGCGGCTTTAAGAATTCAACGGAAATTATTTATATGCACGATGTAGCTTTCTGTTCATGAAGAGGTAAACAGATAATTGGATTGTTTATGTGGTTATCTACAAGCAAATTGTGAGACATCAAATTTTGGTCATTAGGAAAATGTCCTACTAATAAATCAGTTATTGAATGTTTGTCTACGCTACTAACTAATTTACATTTATTGAAGTTTTGATTAATAGAATTAGCATTTTCAGTCCTATTGTTATTATAGAAATCGCTACAAAAATTATATTTGTCGCGTAATTTTGAATACCAAATATTATACATCATAATTCGATGTAGTTTTGTGTTTTTGACATAGAGTTCTCGACATAAACATTTCATTTCCTTTGTATCACATCTAGTTAATTTATAACGAGATAGATTTAAAGACAAAGAGCAGTTTCCAAACTCCTTTCATTAACCTTTATGTACGTGACAAAAGGTACAATTGTACCTTTTTCGTTTTCAATCAAATTTTTTTTTATTTTCGCGTTGAGCTGTATGCTTGATAATTCTATTTAGCCTCTGTTGACATTTTTTAAGTCGGTTTTAATTATTATCAACTAAAGTGTAAAACAAAATTATTTAGTTAATCCGGAAAATAAAACAATACCCCTTAAACGGATGACAAAGGTACGTTTGTACCTATCTATATTTTCTGTGAAAACTCCTTTAGCGAAGCCAACAAAATGGGAAATAAAATAAAAAACACCTATTTATGATCAAACAATTATTAATTTCAATTTAAAGTGTACACTGATTGCATTTTGTAATTGTCTCTGCGTGTTCGTTACAAATTGGGCGTTTGCAAATCGAGCAGCATTTTCGAGTTTTTCGTTGAAATGATGAAGTTGACCTACAAATATAGCAGCTTCCTACATGCGAACTTACAGTTTTAGTCGCAGACACAGATGGTTGGGTAAAAAGGATTACAGGATGGCCTAACATCGACTCTATTCCTGATTTAGTGGAAAAATGAGCTAAAATTTTTGGATTTTTCGCCCGATCTTCAATAGCCGGCATGGCCAATTGTTTGCCAAGATCCTGCAAAAAGATGCGTCGACTTTGTGTCGATTTGGCGCTTTCGGGGTTGTTTTCACTATAGAGTACGTATGCAGCGACATCCACTATATTGTAGAACATAGCCTGCGGCCATCTGAGCGTCTTGCGTTTTGTCGTATAATGCGTCACCATCTTATCCATGGTATCAACCCCTCCCTTGGTGGCATTGTAGTACAACATCGTTTCTGGTTTGTTTTTTGGACCACTCATTATATTTGTAATGTGCATCGTCGACAACAAGGTTACGACAACAATGCGATTTCTTTTCGGAACATATGAGCAAATGCTTACTTTCCCATCGTCGCTAAACCCAAACCGGGATGAACATTCTTCTTTACTTGCACATTTCTTGAACTCCTTTGGGATGGAAGTTTTGTTTTGTTTTAAAGTGCCTACCATTGTCAAGTTCCACGATAGCAATAAACGCGCTAAGGGTAGTGTGGAAAAGAAATTGTCCATGGTGACATTCCGGCCAGAACCTTTAAATTGGTGGCACAAATCGCGTACAACTCGTTGCCCTTGATCTTTTTCTGGTCCACCAGGTCCTTTTCCCGTGTACAATTGACCGGTGATGGGATATGAGTTCTTTGCGTCACAAACCCAAAATATTTTTAACCCATATTTGGCCGGTTTGGATGGTATGTATTGTGTGAACCGTGTCCTGCCTCGATAGGGATATAGTTGTTCATCTACGGTCACACAATCCGAAACTATGTAATGTGATGACAAATTAGCATTTAAAAGCAGCCAGATATCACTGATAGCAGCTGCTTTATCTGAATCCAAGCGTTGAGGACGGGTGACATCGTTATCAAACCGAATAAATCGGCAAATACCACGAAATCGGTCGATAGACATGGTCGCTCTATATAATGGATACGAATCCACACGCCATAAAACAGTGTGGTGCTCCGAATTGGAATGATGTACACCCATTGTAATAAGCATTCCAATATATGCGTAAAACTCCTTTGAGGATAAACACTTCCAGGTTTTAGCAGGTTTTTCGGGATTATTAGCGTTCCACTCTTCAAATGTTCTCATAGCTTTCCGATTTGATTCACGTACAATAATGTCCGCCATCACTTCCGAAAATACACATTTAAATGTATCTGCAACAGACAAACATTTTGTTGAAGCGACTGGCCTCGGTTTATGACGGAAAATGTTCTGTTTTTGTGTCCGAGTTACAGCCGGTGGAATTTGCGTCCATACCGTACCATCTTTAGCAATTAAACCGGGAATTGAAGATACGCTTGCACCAAAAATGTCTTGCTCATTATCATTATCTTCATTTGGTTTGTGTTCATCCGGAACATCATCATGTAGCTCTATTTCAATATCAGGTGCATTGTAAGCATCTTCAACGTCCGATAATTCATCAACACCCTGATCACTTGAATGACGTGGGGACACCCATTCGTCTTCTGATCCGTTATCTTCAAGATCCATTTCATCACCAGTGCTTACTTCATCCAATAAGCGAGCTAAATATGCTTGTTGTTGATCATAACTTAGTCTGTAAAAATGTTGGAAAAAAAAACAAAACACGTAATACTAAATGCTCGTTTGGAAACTGGTTGATTTGAAAAATTATCAAACTTACCGTGCAAATTCAGCTTGAGATAATTCGTCCATATTTACTTCCAACTTTTGCTATTCCGAAGGATATATAAATTCAACAAAAAACTCACACACAATTTTAATTTACATTCGTTTACACTAAATAACCGTCTAGAAATGATTCGAATATACTATTGCATATTTATTTAAAAAAAATAACAATACAAAAAACAAATAACTACCGTTCTAATTACCGTTATGCTAGATAATTTGTATTAATTACGAATTCCCTTTCCCATAGTGCACCTGTTTAAGTTTCTATTTATTCGAAATAACATTCCGCAAACGCAAAAAATCACGAAAATAGTGCATTTCCCATATAAAACGTATGAAGGTACAAATGTACCTTAGCCACTCAGGATATGATGCAAAATTTGTCAATCACATAAAGGTTAAGATTAAGTCTTTTCTTCCGATTATTATATTGTTTCGCACTCATTGGAATAAAAATAATATAATAAAGAAAAACCTAAATTTTTTCGATGAAGTTTTGTAACAGAAGTAATATCCAGTTTCGATCTGATAAGATCATGAAGGAATTCAATCATCTCATCAGGCCATGGCGACTGAATATTACAACACAATGATCTCACTTTGTGTCCTATATATGTAGAACACCCGTTTATAATGCTTACAAACTTACATCTCATTCACATCTTGATTCGATCGAATCCAGTGTAAGTAATTTTATATTTTTAATATTTTTCCCTTCCCAATTAATACTGATTAATTAACTAATTCAAAGCGATATATCGAATATATCGGTCCTAAGGCCATTAAGTTGTGTTTTCAGATAACACGGAATATAATAGAATCGCTGAACAATTATATATATGCTCTTTACCAAGCAACCCCCAATTTATTTAATTTTATGATCAAGTTGAAGCTAAATTTCTTTTAAACACAACTAAATGGCCTTAGGCCCGATATATTCGATATATCGCTTTGAATTAATTGATTAATGCAGTATTAATTTGGGAAGTGAAAAATATTAAAAATTAAATAAAGAAAAAGGAACAGAAAAAAGAAATAAGAAAATTGCACCTAAAACGTTAATAAATCGAAAAAGAATTGTTCACTGGAAATCTAGGTTCAAAAATTATATTTAAAAAATTAATGTGGGATGTAACAACCAGAAAAAATATTTAACCGTTAAAAATAAATCACAAATTCACATCAAAGTTTACATCATTTTTCCACCTGATATGACAATGAAGTTCGCATGGTTTATTAGCACACCCAAAACCTAAATAGCCGTATATACCGCTAGTGCAATTTAACTCTGATATTATGGTTTGCTTTTTTTACTGTCATGAATTGCCAATGAACTTTTCGATTTAGCTTAATTTTCTAATTTTAATTTTTGTGTATGTTTTATTCCAATAGGCCTTGAGCTTTAAAATTTTAAGAATGTTTTTTATAAAATTATAATATTGCACGGTTAGTTCACAATAAGAGGTTGCAACAATTTTTCACAGTTTTCAAAAAAGTTTTATTAAAAATGTGTAAATTAAAATTAAATTTGTATTAGATTTTAATTTCGGGATAATCCTACATTTTTATGTAACAATTGCTTTTATGCAAGAAATGCTCAAAAAGTTCGGGGTTTCGGGATAGCACTACATTTTTGTAACGACTACACTTTTTTCGGGTTGACACTTGAGCCAAAGAATACACCAAAAAATTCGGGATGGATTTTCGGGCTAACTTTACGGACTTGAAATGTACATACATTACTAGAAAAATTAAAAAACGAAACTCCTTCGGCTTCAACAATTTGTTCGAAACTAACAACAAAATTCCAAACAAGAGAAAGAAATAATAACACTGTGCTTGAATTGCAAACTTTTTTTTCGTGAGGGCTAAACCTAATTCGAGTATGTGGAATTCAATGGTACTAGTCCCATTTTAAAGTTAGTCCCCATTTTTGAGATATCGCATTCGACATGTTTTGGCCTTGAGTCAAAATATACCCTCATTTTCACGTTGATAGCTCTTGAACCATTAAGATTTTCGTTATACTTTCTTCAGCAAGTTATACTTTTGTTGCGCAGGTCAAGACCAACAACTTCGCTGAACATATCAAGACCGAAAAACCACATCTAATTTTTTTTTTTTTGCTTTTCATTTCGACGAAAAACACTGTTTTTATCATTTTTAATCATTTTGTTGAATTTAAATCGAGTAGAATCGATCGAATAAACATCGAATCGACAAATATAGATACAATAGAAACTATTTAAAAGAAAGTTAAATCGATTCAATTGATTTTATGGTGATTTTTCCTAAAGAAAAAAAAATCCTAAAAAATTAACATTTTTCTTCTCTTTCACAAAACAATGGCGTGCCGTTGTGATAACGGATAAAAATCCTGGATTTTTCCATCCCATCGTTTTAACCAATTACATTACGTAAATTATACATGTAAATTAAGATACACCTGCATCAATATATCAACCATCAAATGTCACTGCGCCATTCAATCACAGAAACATACGACGGATAAAAAACTCGGATTTTTCTATCCCAGATTATTTTTCAATTTTTTTCAACCTTTTTGTATGCAAAGTGGCGTGTCTGTTGTACGAGGTAAATGTTCGAGTGATGAAAGCCGAATTCAATTCACAAAATTTCTGATATCAAATTTGTGCCGAAAAAAACAATTGCATTCGATTTGTCAACGATTTTTCGGAATGTTAGTGCATTCAGCGCGTTGTTGTTGAACATTCCGAAAAATCGTTGACCAATTGTTGTTTTTGACAGCTAGAAAGAAAAAACAAACGCGCCGAATGCACTAACATTCCGAATAATCGTTGACAAATCGAATGCAATTGTTTTCTTCGGCACAAATTTGATATCAGAAATTTTGTGAATTGAATTCGGCTTTCGTCACTCGAACATTTACCTCGTTAATGGGTTTTTTATTTGATATCGATGATTTTGGCACGGCAAATTGAAAATGAATTGAATTGCGATTCGTTTTATTGTTGTCAGTCAAAACAGTTCACACACACTCGATAGCAATTCATTTTTGATTCCTTAAACAATACAACAAAATATACATATTTTAGTGTGTTAGTTGGAAACAAAAATTAATGGTAGCTACCCTCTCGCTGATATTCCATCTTCATGCGATGGGAGGGGAGATAAGATCTATTTTTTAAAGAAATTATCATAAAGATTAAAAAAATATCGATTTTATGCAAAGAGACTGTTAAATGTTCAATGTTTTTGGTGATTTTTTCGATGACATCAATTTGTCAGTTTTTTCATTTATTTTGTTATGAAAAAAGCGTCACTGGTAAAAATTCTCTTAGCAATGATAATAATATGACGTATTTATATTTGTTTCATTGTAATACGTTGATTCACAATCATTATGTACCGCAACGGCCGATATTAGGGTAATTTTTTGGGGCAATTTTCGGATGGTCATATCTCCACTCAATGTTGATGTATATATACGAGTTCGACTTCCAGCACAGTAGGTGCTTTCGGCAATCGTTTTGACTGCCGTTCAAAGTGATAATTTACGTGATGTAATTGGTTAAAACGATGGGATGGAAAAATCCAGGATTTTTATCCGCTATCGCAACGGCACGCCATTGTTTTGTCAAAGAGAAGAAAAATGTTAATTTTTTAGGATTTTTTTTTCTTCAGGAAAAATCACCATAAAATCAATTGAATCGATTTAACTTTCTTTTAAATAGTTTCTATTGTATCTATATTTGTCGATTCGATGTTTATTCGATCGATTCTACTCGATTTAAATTCAACAAAACGATTAAAAATGATAAAAACAGTGTTTTTCGTCGAAATGAAAAGCAAAAAAAAATTAGATGTGGTTTTTCGGTCTTGATATGTTCAGCAAAGTTGTTGATCTTGACCTGCGCTACAAAAGTATAACTTGCTGAAGAAAGTATAACGAAAATCTTAATGGTTCAAGAGCTATCAACGTGAAAATGAGGGTATATTTTGACTCAGAGCCAAAACATGTCGAATGCGATATCTCAAAAATGGGGACTAACTTTAAAATGGGACTAGCACCATTGAACTCAGCGCACTCGAATTAGGTTTAGCCCCTGGGTGCCCAGCTTGTCACATTTTTCAACTAGCACAGTGTAATTTTATTGTTGTAATTTTGTATGACGAAATTTATTTTGGTTTTAGGCCTCGTTAGGCTGAGACAAAAACTAGAAAAAACTAAAATAAAAACCGAATAACCTTCTACCATATATTAAATAGCTTATATTATAGGACAGATGTGTTCTTTTTTTCTCTTATCCTATCGTAATTAGATATTTTGGCAAGGTGTCACTTTTGTCGTTTTTTTTCGAACTTCGAAAAAATACTCGAGTAATCAAGCTGTTCATGATTTCGGTTGTCAAAATATCGCCAAAGTATATAAAGATATATTTTTTAGTTTATAGTAATAATTATAATTATTTTTTACTTAATTAAATACATTTTAGTGTTAAATTATTTATAATTTTATATATACACAAGTATATCAAAACTAAAGATGATGTATTGATGGTCGATTGTGGTAAAAGTGCCGATCTTTGCGATTCAAGAAAATTACGAATATTGATGTTTCATCAGCGGCCATAAAGCAGATAAACGATATGAAGAAAATACAAAGACCCGGTATGAATTTTATACAAATTTTGGGAACATGTTGAGTAAAATCGCAGCCAACGCTATGAAAATGTTTAGCACTATGAAATTTTTAAATCAAATTGGCGATGATTTTACTGATCATGATAGGAGACCTGAAAGCGCCCATTATATATGAGTTAATGACGATGAATTCATCGTGGTACTGGATAGGGGTACGTTGAATGCCTTAATTTTTGACGATTCGGTCGAGAAGGAGGAAAATATAAAAAAATATTTTAGCGAAATTGATCGCGTTATACAAAGTAGAATATTAAACGTTTAGATTCAGTTTGAATTTCTAAAAGTGTTTTTGTATTGTGTTTCAGATTAATGGGTCGATGTGTTTGTATCTCTTTACTGCAGCAGCACATTCTTGCCGCTCTGTTGGAGATAATTCCTCAAAATAATTGGATGTTTGGAGTCGTGAGATGTTAGTTGTTGAACGCAAAACAGCCGAAACAAGAACCGATATTGTATCAAGTGTAAATGTAAATGTATGAGGTTGATGTTCCAAAATGGTGAACTGTTTTCCAATTATAAAGATTATGAAAAATGGTTATAAAGATGCGGATGATGATGTTCCAAACCAAAATGTTGAATTATTTCCAATGATAAAGATGATGAAAAGATGTATTGATGGAGTTAAAATTTTAAGATGATCCAGTAAATAAGAAAGCCACACTGACACTATTGAAACTACGTTATTAATAAACCAAACCAAAATTTAATTTTATTTTTTTAAATAGACTAACACACTGTATATTTTTAGTTTTAATGTAAACTTGTCGCTAATTTGTAATCGAATGAATGAGATTTAATTTTACAATATTTAGCTTTACAAAAAATACGTTAACCCACGTCACATTTCAATTTTAAAATTAATGCAGGTTGTAGCAAACTTAAATAATGTACTATTAAAATAATAAATAATGTACTAGTACGATGTACTATGCGGCTAATCGTACTCATCGTATTACTACTCTAGTACAACATTAAATAATGATAATAATGACAGGACAGTAGTTAACATGTTGTGTTTACAAGAATGTTGAAAGAGATAAGTATAAATTATATAAATCAATGTTTCACTATATAAAATTATTAATTAGTTTCTCAATTTTAGATACATATTATTTGGTTTAATTTAACAAAGCTGGTAAATATGTGACTATAACATAATTGTCTTGTTTGGTTTTTAATTTTAGATACAGCTGATTATAATCGATGATGATGACATTGCAGATAACTAAATTGAATTGGTATAAACATCAATAAATAACCGTTTTGATAAACCTGATGTTTTTATTTATTTATTTGAGAGGTTCCCCAACACCGCCTTATGGCTCTAAATATTCCGGCAGTTTCATTCACACGAAAATCCATGTCGTAAAGATATGATTATAAAGATGAATCTCATGGCTGTTAGTAACAGACGGTTAAGTTTTGGTTTACGGTTAAGTTTTGGTATGCGTCTGGTGAAAGCCGCCATTAGTTTAGAAGGCATTGGTTAAATCCATGTTTTCATATTATTCACTCCTTTTTCAATCCAACCAGTGCCCTTCTGTTATGCATGGACACAATGAGAGAAAAAAAATCTATCTGGATGTATTACGTGAAATTGACGACATTTTGATTTCCTCCACGCCGTCATCAGAGGGAGAATTAGTTGCACGCAATAGTTGCGTAACAACCACGACGACGTCGACTTTCGCAAGTACTTTCGGCTCCACAAGGACGCTTTTTCATACGTTAGTATGTCATGCCCCCATTT
The DNA here is from genome assembly GCA_947310385.1 of Nephrotoma appendiculata. Taxonomy (NCBI): domain Eukaryota; kingdom Metazoa; phylum Arthropoda; class Insecta; order Diptera; family Tipulidae; genus Nephrotoma; species Nephrotoma appendiculata. The sequence continues at coordinate 238,155,569 of OX371224.1, read as the reverse complement.
TTCATTCATTTTTTCGGAATTCCGAAATAATAGTTGCTTTCCAATCGACCACCGCAAGTATTTATAAGCACTTAAGGTTTTTGTCTTTGCTAAATTAACTACTCACAACTGTTCTACCTTTTTATTATGAGTAGTTGAAAGCCGTTACGATAAATTTGTCCGCTAGGTGATTTTGTGTAGTATTTTTCTGTCAAAAATTTAATTGAATGTCGTATGTGAAGCGCTAATAAAATTCCGGTATAAATATTTTTTATTAAAAAGTTATCACAAATAAAATACTCATTTGTAGGTTATGTTTTGCTTTTGTAATTTTTTGTGCTTTCCAATCGACACTTTAGCCAATACACATTTTTCACACTTACAAGTACTTGCGGTGGTCGATTGGAAAGCAACTATATTATCTGAGGTTATATTGGCATTTTTGCGTATATAACATTTGGATCCATTCGTTTTTAGTCGAGAAGTTTTATTACTTAATTTGGATAATGGCGGGATCTTATCCCGTTTTGTTCGTCTGCAAAACGAAATCTTGACAATAAATAAATTGGGTCTTTTCTAAAGACTTTTAGACTAAAAACGTATGAATCAAAATGTTATAACTTAAGTTATATTTTCGGTGTACTCCGTATGCTGGCCTGCGGCAACTTTGAGCAAACGGTAGCAGATTATATTGGTATTTCCCAGCAAACAATAGCCAATATTCTGCCCCCGTTAGGGATATATATGTTTTTTCTGGTTTTCATTTATTTCGCTCATTGTTCCATCTTGATTATTGTTTCTACAGGTGTGCGACTCGATTTTGCGAAACTTCCATTCTATTGTTCGAATGCTGCGGCATTAAACGGAGTACCGAAGAATTTTATATCGATTGCTGTTGTACGCATATCAGCGAAACGAGATGAAAACGTTGTTCTCAAGTCCTTTATTACATTTACAAATGTGCTGGTGCTTTGATGATTGGTGTTCTGAAGAGTTGGAAAATAGGTGCGTGTATTAGCTGATTTTTGCCTTGAAGCTGCAAGTTCAAATTGTTTTAATGTGATGTTAAATCTACCAAAACAGCATGGCGTGAAAACCATCCGGGATCGCGAAATTCACTTGAAATTGGGTTTTTACTCTCAAGAAATGTGGCTATGTCTTCCCGCAGAGCATACACGCTTCCTAGCATTGAACCTCGTCTGAGCCAGGGAACATTTCAGAAGTATAGCAGGTCACCGTATTGTTTTCTGCTTCCAATAAAATTAACGGTGTTTCAATTTCCGAGATCAGATGAAGTTTACTGCTTTCACAGACACGTCCATCACGTACTTCAAATTTGAGGACTTCGCGCACAATGCTTCTTGGTGGATAATGCAGTGAACAGTTCTTACGGGTTGCTGCACTCCGAGGTCTTCCAGGTGCTTTTAGAGCAGAGCAATGACTCCTTTTTTCACCAACCATTGCGGGCGCTCCGTCAATTGCTATGGACATTAGTGATAGGTCCAGATTTAGGTTAGTTGTGCACTGCAGCAATGTTTTAAGAATGTTAACTCCTGTAGTAGTACCCTTCATAGATAAGAGTTGATCTAATTCTTCAATAATTTCGAAGTTTGGTTTTACTCCACGAATAAATACTGCAAGCTGTGCTGTATCCGTGGTATCTGTACTTTCATCAATGGCTATCGAGAAAAACGAAAATGTTTGCAGAGCTCTTTTAAAGATATTTTAGATTTGCTGACATTTCTTCGATGCGTCGTCTAACGGTTCTTGCAGAAAGAATAATATTTGAAACCAAATTCCTTTTCTCGCGATATACCTACAATCTCTACTACGGTCATCAAACAATTTTTCACGAATTCCCCGTCAATGAAAAACCTCATTTTTCTACTATCATCTTCGTACTGCGTAGGTAGCACGTGTATTATTTTCAGCTTCTGTGGTTTGGTCATGGAATACCGAACTTTGTTTCCCCAAGCACATTTTAAGTTTATGAATTTCATCCTTTCTGTGTTGGCCAATTAACTTACTGAAATTTTGATGTTTTGTCTCGTAATTTCGCTTGATCTTGAATTCCTTATTTACAGAAAAACCTTGGAAGACACATTAGGCATGTGTTAATACCGCGGTGTTTCACAAAAAAGAACATTTCTGTCCAAGTTTCTTAGAAAACTCGGCACTCGGCATCAATTTTGCTGTGTTTTGTTGTCATTGGGAATAATACTAAGAATGAATAATTAAAAATTTAATAAAAGAAAAACAGATTATCTGCTTAAATAAATTTTAATTAAATTTTCGCAACTTACCGAAATTTTTCATCCTTACTCCTATCAACGTATATTTATAACAAGTAGAAATTTAAAATTAATATGACTAAAAATATAAAGGTGGGGCGCTCCTTTACGGCATTAGTAATTTAAGACTACTAGACACATGAAGTAAAGTCTTTTAGTAACACTAATCGAACAGTCTATTCTGATGTATCCTAAGAATAGATGTTTTGCTGGAGCATTTCAGTATTAACGTAAAACTGATATATTGAGAGATTGTATATACATTCAGAAGGAGCCCCCCCTCCCACGCTTATATTTTTAGTCATATTAATTTTAAATTTCTACTTGTTATAAATATACCTTGATATAGGAGTAAGGAAGAACATTTTTATTTTCTACTTTTCAAAGCTTTTTTTATAGCCTTTAAATTTAAGCGTGGTTTTTTAAAAAGTTTTTTTAAATATATTTTATTTTCTACTTTTTAGTCATCGAAATTTGCAATCAATTTTTCGACCATGTTAACATTTGTCAGGAAGTTGCAAAAAGATAGATGGTATATCTATCTTTGGACCTTACCTTTGCGATCCGAGAGCACTATGTCATATGATTGTTTTTATTATAGCCAACTTTTATAAGTCTTTGTCAATATGTGTTTTTTTGTCAGTTATTCGCGTCCCACAAATCTTTGTCTCACCATTTCTGCAATGCCTCATTATTAGATGGCTTCTTTCCTGTCAATTTTTGACAAAGGCTTTGAAAAAACAAAGGTGGTTTTTTAAAAAGTTTTTATAAATATACTTTGGTAGGAGTAAGGAAGAAATTTTTTTTTAATGAACAAAAATGTTAGAATCTTGTATTGTCATCGGAGTTATGCCTGCATGCAAAATTTCAGCTCAATTGGACTATCGCAAGTGGTTGAAAAATTGATTACAAAATTTGACGGTATAAACAGACACACAGAGTGAGCTAATATAAGCGTGGTAAAAAAACGAAACCGCAGGAATAAATGGTTTACAATTTATTCTCTATAAAATATTGTACCTATAAAATGGATAGCTGCAATATATCTCCCGTCACATTACAAGAATTATAAAAGGAATCAATCTTAACCCAAATGCAAAGAAATCTCCGGAATATGACTTTATTACAGGACGTTCCATATCAATGGAAATTCGCAGACGTAATCATGACACCTAAACCCAACAAACTACTAAATGAGAAAAATTCGTGTACACCGATTTTATTACATCCAATAATTTCACAAATGTACGGGAAACTACTCCTAAAGAGACTCAAAGCAATAATAGAAGAAAGAAAGAATTTAGATTCAGAGAAGCACAGGATGTAGCACAGGCCTTTGACAGAGTACGGCAAAAAAGGCTTGGAATTTAAGTCACATAAAGACTTACCAAAGCAGTTTTATGAAATACTAAAATCTTATTTATCTAGTCGACACTTTCGTTGTAAATTAGATGGCGAATACTCGGAAATAAAGAAAATATCAGCTAATGTTCTACAAGGTAGCAGCATTCTCGGAATAACTTTATATATTCCATATACCTCGGGCTTCTCAACGATAGAGGTTATAACCACGTTTGCGGGTGATATAGCTTACCAAAGTCGCTGATAGCATTGAACAATACAGAAGTAAATTGCAAAAAACTGCTAATATTGTCAGTATCTGGACGAAGAGATGACGAATAAAACTGAATGAAATAAGATCTGTTGGCGTAAACTTCACCAACACAAAGGTCACCTATCACACCAAAAAAAATTCATATAAAATGAATATACTTATAATATAAATATAATTCCGTACGCATTTTTTATTAGTTAGTTAGTTAGTATTAACGTATAACGTTAGTGTTAACGTATAATTAGTTTAACGTATAACCAAATGTTATAAAATATTGTATAAAATTTATAGTAACTCCATATAATTATTTTCATAGGTCACTGGTACAAATTTGATACTCCAACGTATATATATATATATATATATATATATATATCTGTATATAGTGCCAAATATAAAGTTTATCCATTAAATTTTAATTTTTGTTTAGAAGGGATTAGTATTAAATTTATATAAATTACTTATAGAAAATATCAATCTGGTTATCGTATAAAATTTAGTTGCTTTAGTATAGAAATTTGGAAATTTCATATGCTAGAATTGAACTCAGTTTTCAATACTGATGAAATTTAAGAATCATTTTTGCCAAATAAATAAAACAATTTTAGATTATTTTTTAAATTCATTATATTTATCAAAATCATATTATTTTTTTAAGTGTTACGTTTATTTAATTTTACTTACAAAAGTGTACAAGAGCTACGATTAAATTAATACATTATACAAGTATTGATCCTATTGCGAATTTCATCACTATTTCTCCAAATTTTTCAATATTTTTTTAGGGTGGACACTGTAAGTTTGGGGTTTTTATATACGTTGGACTTATTAGTAAGGCCCAACAATGCTCGATAAGGTTTCATTCCGGAGAACTGCCAGACCAAGAGAGGATGTCAATATTTTGGTTAAGGAGGACATTCTCTATGATTTTTGCGGTATGGCAAGGAGCTCCATCTTGCATAAAAGTGTGAAAGTATTGGCCTTGAGCTAACGCCCTCATGTGAGGAAATAAGACTTCTGTAACGAACACCTTTTGATATTATTCTTTTCTCATGGTTTCCTCCGGTCCATCTCCACTAATGCAGCTCCATATCATTATTGATGGCGGATGTTTTATGCTCCTGACTACACAGTTCTTTCTGAATATTTCTCCTGCTCTCCTTCAGAAGAACTAGGCCGATTCTGTAACAGCCTCTAGCCTGCATTCATCACTAAATATAGCCTATAAATTTATAAAAAAAACTCTTTAATTTCGGATTTTTTTTATTTAATTTTTAAAAATATATAATGAGTGTTAAAAATCCGATTTACCTTCTTCGAGTCGTCTATTGTCTAGTGTTTATGAAGTTTACCCCAAATAAGACGTTCTCCGCATTTTTCCAGAGAATTTCAAATTATTTTCATCTAGCCTTCATCGCAATATTATCACTGATATCTTTATCCCTTTTTCACTAAAGTGCTTTTGTAGCTCGCTTGTCGCTTGTAGCCCACTTTCTGGTGAGGCTTACAATAATCCAGGGCGATAGTGTGTATGATAATTAATAAACAATATATTTAACGATTTATCAGATAAAAGTTGAAAACTTTTGTTGTTGGCGAATTGCTACGCTTCTGCAAACATTTTTAAAATCCATTGATTTTTATTTAAATTTTTAAAATATTCGTGAAATGACCCACACGTTTTTTTTATTCACATTTTTTATATTCATGATTTAGCACAGATTGTGTATACATAATACATTGGTATATAATATACCTACATTATATCAACAATTGGAATAGTTAATTATTCGATTTATTATTATGATATTTCACTATACAATTACCAAATTATATTAATTGACACTATTAATAACTTCACAAATCTAAAATAAAACTTAAAAACACTTCTACTCACTACACGATATCCACAGAACTGAAAAAAATATCAAACGATCCTTACAGTATAAAAATCCCGTTTTTAACAAAAAATATTCGTTTTTCTATTAATTTTAGAAGACTAATCGTATAAGGCAAAATTTGTATATGATAAATATATTAATTTCGTACCGATCACGGTATAAAGAGTGAAATTTTATACAGTAGGTTATAAAAAGCATACAAATGGAAGTATAGAAGTTGTATGTATACTATGAATTTGTATAAAATATATTATAGAATTATATAAACGAATTATATAGGTTCAATATTTATAATTTTTATATAGACTTTCATATAAATATAAATTATCTGAACAAAAGTATAAATAAATTTATAGAATATCCGAAAATTTTTTAGTGTGTAGATACCAGTAGAACTGAAATTTCAGCAAATTCCCTATGCAAACACGGCGAAATATCTAGGCATGACTCTAGACGCGAAACTAATATAGAAAGAGCATGTCAAAAAGAAAAAAAGAAGAGTTAAACATTAGATATAGAAAGATGGTTTGGTTCTTAGGATGTAATTGTGAGCGCCCTTTACATAATTCATTAACTCATTGCTACTATACCGGCAAATTCAACAGCCTGCGTGGACGTAAGGTATTCTGCTCTGAATCAACTAAAAATATAACAAAATTCTCCAAACCAGAATATAAATTATGACAGATGAATTTCTAGATGATTTGCAAATCAGTTGTAATAAATTAATATGTAATGGGTGGACCATCTAGCGCTTGCAATTTCAACTACCAGTTATTTGAGTGTGGCAGTACTTACGTAATTCGTTGTTATGACAGAAAATTAGTTTAATGTTTAACATTTACGAAATGGGTCGCTAGCGTAATGAACAAAATTGGGTAATATTGAAAACTTACTTTCAAAGTGGTGAGTCTTCTACTCAAACTGTAAGATTTTTACGTAGAAAATTCAGTAGAAGTGAAATGCCCACTAGGCAATTTGTAGATCAATTTGTACATTGCAGCTGTTCCTCAGAATGTGTCTGAGCATCAATCAACACCAACTCGCCATCGTGCTCAAGAATTGAACATATTATGCAGTTCTGTGGTGAGAATTTTGCATAAATACCTCGATATGAAGGCGTACAAAGTTCAATTAATGCAGGAGCTGAAGCAAAACGACCGTCCGCAACCGGACTGTGGAACGCTTAGAAAAAAATGAGCATTTTCACAGAAAAATCATTTTTCCTGGAGAAGCCGATGCATCCACCACGAGTGACTGTATTTGATGTGGATTTTGAATCGGCCGCATTATTGGTCCATTTTTTTCAAAAAAAAAAGCAAGGAGCCAAATGCTCATAGTGTCAATGGGGAGCGTTAAAGAGCCATGATAAATGAGTTTTTGCTACCTCCTCTTGAGAGCACACACAACTTTTGCTTTTAACAGGATGGTGTAATTTGCAACACAGCAAAACGCTACAATCGGTATTTTGTGCACTGTCTTCGGGAATCGAATAATCAGCTGTAACGGAGATATCAATTGGGAACCACGCAGCGCGATTTGACTCCGTTGATCATTTTTTAACAGGATGGGGTACTGTAAAGCCAGCTATATTCATACTTTGTATTAGGGCCAAATTAAATTGCAAACATGCACTGGTCTGCCTCCAAGTGAAACTGATACTATTTTCGAAGTAGGTACTCGTAGTTAAAATATTTCAGTAATCTGAACCGCAAAATAATACATCGTCAACAAATTGGGCAACAATTAGTGACCACATAACGTAGATAACAACCGACACTTCAAATATAATTTAACAATACAATTATTAAACAAAGAAAACCAATTAAAAAGGTAATTATGTTCTTGTATTAATTGTACGAAATGTCTCCCAGGATGTTTGCGTTCTCAATTTGTTTTTTCTTAAACCCAATTTTTAATCTTTAATTTTGTGGCAAATTCTTGTTTTTTAATGTGAGTGCTTGAATATTGTTATGGTGTTCCTCGTTGCTTTTTCGAATTAAGCAAATCGGATGATATTCGGCAATAATTTTAGCATATACAGGTTGAACAATTAGAGTTATAAATTTATGTTGTCTTACTATACTGAAGACTAATGTCACGAAAAGATCTATTTCAACGTGTCAGTGTCACCCCCGGAAATAAATATTATCATTTGGCTGACTATTTATGTAAATACACATTAATTGACATTTAGTTTGCACCAAACACCCGAGATGTATCTCTGCAAATGATAACTGTACAAGGTTCAACTGAAAAATAAAAAGGAATTTGCATTTTCTACTTTATATAAAATTATATTTTGCTTTAATACGTATACGAGTACATACGAGTACACAGAGACTTGGTTTCATATACTTGTTACACAAATTAAAAATTTAACGACATTGCGATTTAGTCTGCATAATCAAAAGTTTTTATTATTATTATTTTTGATTACAATCTACGTAATTTATGTAGAATTTGCGTTCACTTTGTTACGGTCGAAAAAGCTCTTCTCTCTAAACGAACAGAGTCAATATATAATCTGGAATGTTTAATATATTCGAAATTGGACTCGTCTATTTATTACCAAAGGTGATTGGTCTGACTTTATCAGATATACAAGCTTATATGCACAATGTTCACATGATTCGGTAACAATGGTGCAATAGAAGTACTACAAAATAAAATAAAAACCGATCCTGTTTAATCGGTGAGATGAATGAATTTCCCCAAGTAGATTTTTTCCAAAAATGAATATTTCTCAAAATTACTCGCTCATCCCTATAACAAAATGAGTGAAAATGAAAATATATATTATTATTTTCTTAGACGAATAATGTACATAAATAATCGTTCAATATATTTTCCCCAACTGTTGGTCCAACTGTTGGTCCATTTTATTCATTGGTGGCTTGGTTCACGTATGCGATCAAAAATGATTCGCGAATCAAGCCAATCTTTGAGCGTAATTATTTCGCATTATTACTCATAATTTGTTTTTTTTTATTTTTATTATGTTGGATGCTTCCGATCAAAATTTTCCCAAAGTTAAAATTATTTCATCTCGGGCGGGGAAATTTGTATATGTTTTCAATGATTTAATTTTCCTTTGATTCGCGAATCATTTTTTGATCGCATACGTGAACCAAGCATAAACCACAAAGAATATTAACAAAAATTGTTTGCTTTACAATTCTTTCAATATTTTCTTATGTGGACATTGAATTTCTTTAATTGGCAAATAAACGTTCAATTAAAAAAAAATGCATAATTAATTTACAAAAAAAAATCATATAACAAACAATAAATCACATATAGAAAATGGTAAGAAAAGCAATGAATTAAGGGGATTTAAAAAGAAATTAATAAACTGTTGAATATAACTTTGTGTCTTGTGAGTATTCGTCCCGTGCGAGAACAACTACTTTTGTATATACATAACTACACGAATTGATTTTGCACATTTGATAATTGATAGATTGATTGTTTGGACTGCAGGACTAAGTGGTCTGTGACCGTTTGCAGACACTTAGCGATCGTACCGTACAAAACAATACGATTTTAATCTACTAGGAGGAAGGATAAAGGTTTAATGGTTAACGATGGTATTGGTCTTTAACAATTGCTTCTTTAAATCAGGACCTAAGAAAACAATATTATTATTTCACATGTATCTTGAGATTTCCTGAAATTGAATTCTGGTATGGCACTACAAAGTTCTAAAAATATTTACTATGTAGTTCCAATTTACACAGGACGAGTTTTTTTATTTTGTTTTTTAAATAAAAGAAAGTATTATTTGCCCAGTGGATTTAATGTCTCTTGAAGGTCAATTAATACTCCCCTTTTCATTCCCGCACACACCACCCATTCACACCTTTACACTATACCACCTGCACATTGCAAGCTCTATGTCAAACTGTACATTGACATGAACGGTGGATCGGTGCTGAATTCTGCAGTCCAACAGAGGGTCTTACTTGTGTTTATTAACATCACTAATCGTAATCGATGACGAAAATTTGCTTTTTGCATCCAGCCTGTGGTGGGATTCGAGCCCAGTACCTCCCGCTCCAAGTGCCGAAGCTTTAACCACTGCACCACTTGTCTGGTAAGAGCTTACTCACAAAAGACTGGAATGAAATTAAAATATATTTATTCATTATGAACTAACTGACCCACCCGGCAAACGTTGTTCTGCCATACAAATTATTTCTAGTGAATATTTCGGTTGTTAAATAAAAAATAACGAATGTATATTGTAAGTGTGTAGGGATGAGATCTATGATTGATAGAGGAATGGAGCGCTGTAGACGATGACCGCCGATAAAAAAAACACCAACCACTCATTTTCTCAATTCAATGTAGGTATTTCATTAACGTAACGCACATATTCATTGTTTAATCTCTTAAAAGTTAAATAAAAGGTAAATTGAGAAAAAATATTATATTTTTTATCCTAAAGTAGAAAAATGAAATAAAGAAAATCAATATTAATTTCGAAAAGAGAGTGTACGATATTTTTTGTCAGCCCGTCTTTAGCCAACTTAAATAAGCTCGCATCCGCGTATAATTGTCCGTGAGAAAAACGTGGTGTGCCCAAATCGAAGCCGCAAACAGACATCGTTTGACCTTGCGACTTATTGATTGTCATTGTGAATGCCATTCTAATAGGAAATTGAACACGTTTGAAATCAATTGGCGCGTCTGTGAAAATCATTGGAATCCGTGACAGCAGTATTTTTCGGCTCGGAATTTCATAGCCGTGGTGGGTTCAATTCCCGAAGTAAAATAACCGTAGTTCCAACTTTCAGTCGTAGAAGGTGTGGTTGCATGCCTGGCAAATCCAGTGAGATCAAAAACTCTGTTGGATGATTTACAGCTTCGTTAGCATCGCAAACTGTATCGATCGATTTCTATGATACCAAGTCGCCTGGAAACGACTGCTGTATCTTGAAGTTTAAACCAACGACGTCCACATTTTTTGCTGCCAAAATGGCTCTTTCTTCCAGCCACACATGATTTATGTATTGTGTGCATACGTCGGAAAATATGCGGTCAATGAGAGTGTTTTGCGAATCAACGACTGTGCAGAAATTAGTGGGCAATTTTATGCATCCAGTATTTTCATGGACAACAACTTTTCCATAGTCGATATCTAACAATTGGTTCCAGAATGTGTCAGCGGATGGATCTTGTAGCATTTGAACGCGTATATGTTTATTTTCAGCTGGACTATTTCAACATTACGCCACAGTGGAGATGTTTTCAAGCAAGCGTTGATCTCATCAGCGTACGTTGAAAGTGGAACGACGGGAAGTGTTTGTCTGAAATCACCTGAAAGGAGTAACAGAGTGCCGCCGAATAGTTTGTCGTTGTTTTTTATAACTTTGAGTGTTCTGTTCAACGCCTCAAGAGAATGTTTATGTGCCATAGTGCATTCATCCCAGATGATAATTTTGCATTGTTTCTGCACTGTGGCCATAGACGATTTTTTTTATGTTACACACTGCGTCTGGGTTATTTTGAATATTCAACCGCAGATTAAATGCTGAATGAGCTGTTCGGCCTCCATCCAATAAAGTTGCTGCTATGCCAGATGATGCAACGGCCAATGCGATGCCATTATTTGATCATATTTCGGCGAGAATTAGCGAAATGAGAAATGTTTTGCCAGTTTCATCTGGAGCATCCAAAAAAAATAATCCACCTTGTCCCGCTGAAACTGCCTGCATAATGCGGTCGTATAAATGATTTTTTGTTCGTGAGTCAGTAGTGGGAATTGCGAGTAATAATCGCTGCCATTTCTACAGTATCGTACTGTAGTTCACGATTCAATTCGGTGTCCATTAAATCAGATGCACTTCGGTTTGGCGAGCTCATACCGAAATGACTGCGTGGTAAATTGCCAAAGAAAACGCAAAGATCCTCGATAGCAATCAATACTTCATTGTACATTGCGTCGCTGGATACGCAATACGCCAGTCATTGAATCTTTGTGCTTATCCCACAACGTATCTGCTCGTCCCTTGAAAGATTTAGTAAACACTATAGCGAATAGTAGACGAATGTACAAATTCCCCAATGCAGCTTTAGCAAGCATATCGTCCCAGCGATTGTCGTCTTCGAGCAAGCCGAGTGCAAGGCATGCATCTTTATGTGTTGGATACTGTTGTCCATTCACTGTGCGTATATCTGGAAATGACAATGGGCCGGTGACATTAACCAACAATAGTCGCAGATAGAAGCACTCAATCTGCCTTAGAATGACTATGCATATACCCGGCCCAAAGTGTTTGATTTGAATAGGCCGGAGCACGCATTAATTAGTGTGCTTTGCTTGAGGGGCATTCATTTTTTTGTTTGAATCCATGTGAAATAGCGTCGTATTTCGGAATTGAGTAGTGTTCGTGCAAAGGCACCGAAAGTATCCACTCGATTACACAATTCGAAAAAATCGGTGAGTGTAGTTTTTGATGGATTTATGACACGCTCCATTGCTGTCTCGTTAGTAAAAAATACACGCTGACCGTTTTCTGTGGTATTTTGAATTTGAAACACAGCCATATCGCTGCCTTTATTCACATACTTGCAAATGTATTTGATGCTCTTCACCGAACTGCAAAAATCAACATTAATATGACCACCCAACAATAGTCAATGTCTGCGTTGTTGATATTTAGCGTAAATGATTGTCCGCCATTATCAGTATTTCTTCGACGATATATTGGATATCCGTTGACATTTGTGCTCGTTTCGTTGGTGAAATCTTTAAGAAAACGCATATTTTCCATCTGCCATGCAAGGCGATAAACCATTCAGAACATCGCGTGGCCATGCATCATGTTTGTAGTAACAATAACGAACAGTAGCTGATCCGTAGACGGATCTGAAATTTCGCGGGAATATCACTATCGATTTTCTCAGGGCGTATTTTGTCGACTAACCAAATCAAAACGTGTGCATTCTATAAGTAATCCTCGCTTTTGCCATTCAACCGAATACATCCATGAAACTCATTAAAGACTTCACTTTTTGTTGAATCCCTGGGCCTCTTTACGTCTTTCTAGTATTTTTCACTGTAATACACACACACACACACAAATCGACAAAATTGTTGTACTTACTGATGAAAAACGGTACACCGATAATGTATTTGCTCTTTTAGTATTTTACCAACTTTTTACAATCATAAAACGGGTGTACTTCGAAATCTCGGTTTTCAAAATCCCCGTATTCAAAATCGCGGTTTACTTTTCTTCTAGCTCTAATTGCACAAAATAATTAATAAAGTTTTTTAATTGCAAGATTTGGTACTTGCAACATTTTGTAAATGCAACATTTTGTACTTGCCAGATTAATGAAAAAAGCAATATTTTTTTAATGCAACATTTTGAGTTGTAGAAGCTGACGGCTTCGATAACTCTCACGGACACTTAGCTCTCCATCCGAATTCCATCCCTATAAGCCATTTTCTAGAACTTTATCGCAATCTCTTTTTTGAATTTTGTCAAAAAATCACTTAAGAGTCCCATTTTCCCACATGTCAAATTTTAAAAATTCAAACCGGGATTTCCTAAAAATCGGGTTTTTTTATATTTTTTTATACAAAACCGGGATTTTGAAAACTGAGATTTAGAAAAAAAAAAAACGAGATTTTGACAAACTGAAATTTTGAAAACCGAGATTTCGTTACACATCCTCATAAAACACGTATATATTTCTTATAAATTAAAATAAATCCTTCAAAATTTTGCACGCACTGCGCGTAATCTACTAAAATCCCGATTAAAAAATTTGAGGGTGGGGGTAGGGAATTTTTTTTTTCTGGATAGGAACACCCTAATCACCTAGCGGTATGAAATATACTTAAGACCTATTCTCATACCTACCAAATATACAGGGTGGCTGAGACCAAATGTTACTGACTTCACTCTGCTGTCATTTGAGTAGTTGTCATTTTCGCGCGTCAATTTTTTGACAGATTGAAGTTTGGTTAGTTGTTTACATGTGGTCAACAAATAATTGTTCTAAATTAATATCTTTGGACATCGATTGATTTTTTGAAATCAGAGAATCACGCTGAAAGAATTAAAGTGAGGCGAGGCCCAATGGGCCTTGTGGCACATTTGATTTCTTTGCGCATCTGTAAGGGGTACCAAAAAATTCGTTCGGATTGTTTTGTTTGCTTATACTTACATAAAATAATTAATTTAAAACTAATATTTAATTAATACATTTTATTTTAAATTATACATTAAATTAAATACAAATTTTATTTTAAATTAATCATTTTTCTTTTTTTATGTATGTGCGTAAAATTATGTTTTTTGATTTATTCCTATAGTAAAAAATATTTATTATTTGGTGCGAAAATTGCTTCCTTGGTTGAAAAAATATATTTTTTGCACTCGGAGCAAACATTATACTAAAATTAACCCAAAAACGACAAATAAACAAGATGTCCTTGAAATATTTATTACGTAATAGTGCGAAGAAATCAGTGAGTCAAAAAAAAATATTGACGAAAAAAGAATCAACAATTTCCCCGCCAAAAAATTAGTTTGTGGGTGAAGTGGAAAGAAACGAAGAAAGAATCACGCTGAAAGAATTAAAGTGTGGAACCGCGTATTCGTACACACCCTTCTTATTTCAAAATGTAGGCCACCTAGCGCTGGGTGATTAAACTAACAATTGAAACAGATAATGAGGCATCTATCGATAAATAGTCAGAGCAACATTGAAATATTAACTAAAGCTTTAAAAATATTAATCCAAAATAAATTACATACCTAATGTATGTGCGATTTTAATAATTATAAATATAAAGTAAAAACCTATTAAAATAACTTTATTTATTTATTTATTGTATGCTGCCATCTTTATTTTAATGATTGAAATAAGCATGGCTTTTCAGTATAGAAATTGTAATAGAGAAGTATTATAGTATTGCTATGCTGTACAACTTTCTCGATAGATAAAGCAAAAACAAGAATAATTAATGTAATAACTCGTAATGCTTTTCGTTATAGTTGGGTTTTCCATTAATTCGATAATTCAAAATACATCAAAAACAAATTATTTAGATTAGTTAAGTTATAGTTTCTTAATTTTTATTCACTTTTCATCAATATTTGTTAACAATTATTTTCTACGTATCCACGAGTTCTTCTTTTAAATTTAAAACAATTTGTTGATCACAGGTAGAATCGAATGTTTCATGTTCATTAATCGTCTCAACTGAAATTATGTTGTGCGTCGACGGTGGCTGGTCACTAGTATGAAAATGCTTTAAAGATGGAGAAACATACTTGAAATCAGTCACCGTTAAGATATTTTGTAGTATCATTCGTTTTAAATCGTCTCTTTTGTAGGGGCACGATAAGCCTCGTAATTCAGCTCCAACAAAATTGCCGAACATTTGGTAATCATCACACGATTGTGCTACGTGAGAAATCCTATTCGTTGAGTGATCAGTTTCTTCCACCATAGAACTAAATTTGCGCTTTCTTTCTGGAAAATTTGTGTTTAATGTACTTTTATCTTCAACGGAGGTTCTGTTATTCTCCTCTTTCAATGGCTGTTCACTTTTAAAACTACGTAACTCCTGGAATTTTACAAGACCATCAATACCCATAATATTTTAATTTAAATGTTATTGAATGAAGGGAATACAAAACTTCGGTACACACTACAGAAAAATTCACCAGCAATTTTGAAAATTAGTTTTCTTCAAGTTGGCTAACCTGGCAAGTTTTCGAGTTTAATTCGAGTTTTTTTTCTGTAGCAACTTTGTTTTTGTGTTCTACACAAACTAATAAAATTAATCGTTCAAAAATTACCAAACTCTTAGGAATCGGAACCAATTGTCGTCTTTTGTGTTGGTCTGCGACAAAATACATGCTCTCAAAATACTCCCAGCTACTAGAAGTTTTTTTCTCCTTTACTCGACGGATTTCTTGATTAAAGGAACACCTAAGATTATGAAGCTTTCGTTGTATTTCTGGTACAGTTATGTTAAATGTTTTTGCGATCTTGGTTATAGCGTTAGCACGTTTCTCCCTATCTCGATTATCAGGCAAATTTGGATTCCACAAAAATGGAAAGCTTTTATACAATTTTATCAATTTTAATGTTTCGTCTTTAGACCATAAGAATTTCCGCTCATCCATAGTTTATGTGCCCTAAAAATGATAAACAACGGTTAAACTAATAATTTATATACCAGTTAGTTAATTTGAAGAATAATTTTAGTAATTATAACTTTTACCATGAATACTTCTAATGAATTAGATCTATAAAATGCAGGCTAAACAAAATAAGTAATGTTTTAAAAAATGAAACGTCAAATAGCTATAAGCTGTCTACTAGAGTGACTAAATATAACTAACTCTTCTCTAGCTATAACTACGTAAAAAAAAAAATCGTGATTGTTTTCGCTCCATTTGTCCCTAGATGTCGCTATAAAATTCGCTTAAAATGTTTAAATGTTATTGAATAAAAGATGGCTCTGGTTAAACTTTTGGAACATTTTCGAAAAACAAATGAAAATCATGAACATGATTACAATTCACAGGAAACTCCATATCCCTTTTCCTGTCAAACAATAATTTTTATTGCATCAATAACCTACCCACACGAATGTGTGTAAAAAAACAGGTTGTAATGTCTTCCGGATTTAACGGATCTTAGTTAAATGGCAATTATTTTTGAAAAAAATATTATAATTTGATAACATATAAATTATATAATATATTAATTACCTATTTGTTTTTGATAAAATATTAATTATTTTACTATTATTATAGTTATAGTGTTCTTTTTAGGACGAAAACGATTTAAGTGGAATGCACAAATGTGTATTTTTGTACCCAGTTTGGAATAGCCGGAAAAAGACAATTTAACTGATTACCTGCTTATTTGCTCTACAAAATGTTTTTTTTTCTAATACCATACTAACGCTTTTGCGGTTGTCGTATAAAACTCAATCGACCCCACATTCTCGCCACTAAATTTGTAATTTCATCGAGTTTTTATTATTAGTTCCATCATATAAGGCATCTCAAATGATTCGCCAACCAAATTTGTTATAGACAAAAACGGAGATGAATTGATGATCTACTTTTAAGATGTAGTCGATATCAACACATCAATAAGATGAAAGAGGTCAGAGCTCATATTTAACCGTTATCGAAAAGAAAGTGATCATGGGTTTTATTAACAGAAAGCTAATTAAAAATAAATTGAAACGTTAGCATTGAAACATATACATACAACCAATTAAACAAATAGCGAATTATTCCAAAACGTAAAAACGATCGATGCAACATCGTTTATTTCGATCGAGGACTTTTACAGGAGTCTTTTTCAAATTTGCACTGTCATTTACGTTAGCAAAATTGTTGATTGTTAAGGCTCGAATTTATAGTAGTTGCTACACACTAAGTTAAGCTGTAGTACCTGGGGCGGCATGTTGTACCATCACTATTTTCGACTTAGTTTACCTCTCAATTTTCAGGAATCAATTAACATTCTATTTCGCGTAAACAATTATGTGTTTTATATCGCGATTTCAACCTCTTGATATAAGCGAGCTTTCTCTCTTTTCTACATATTTCAAGAAACGTATCACGAAAAAATTATTTGATGATATAGTCGATTAATCCTAATACTCCTAGAAATCGAAGAAAAGAAATAGAGTGACATTTTACTCGAGCAAGCTGAGAACATATTAGAAAATGCGTGATTTTCGAAGTGAAATAGGCTGCCATTTTACTCGTGAAAAATGCGACATAAACTAAGTCGAAAGTCGAAAATAGTGATTGTAAAACATGCCGGCCAAGGCTTTTATTGATCAAAATCAATTACTATACTTACGACAGAACGCCGGAAAAAATTCTTCAGAAAGTTTGAAAAAGGTAAATTTTCAAATAAATAATTCGGGTCGACGTGGTAATCACTTCAATCCAGGGGCTATAATGATTTTATTCAGATAACCAATTAAAACGGCCAAATTAAATTATAAATATTCTTTGCAAAAATCGAAAAATTGTATCGAAAAAATCCTATTTCGGAAAAATTTCATATTATGTACATTGGAACTGAATAAAACGAATTTTATATATAATATAATATACCTATGTATTATTATATATAATATACCTTATATATAATATACCTTATATATAATATACCAATGTGTATTATTGCATTGTTAACGACATTTTGAATTGACGGCGAAAGTTAATTAAGCGACTAATTATGTAATTTTAATTAAAATTCAAATATTTTTTGTATTTTCAATTTTTTTTATTTTTGACTCATCACTCTTATTTTCAATACAAATTATATCTAAATTATTCATCAGTCATACTTTTGTTTTATTTATTAAATATATAAATCTAGTAGATTTCAACTTTTAATTATATATTAATTTAAATTATATAAAAACACTTAGTTTTCACACCCAGTTGACAACTATTTTTCCACCGTTAAGTTCTTTTTAATTTTCACAAAATAGTGTTTAATTAGAAACAGAATTTAAAAAAAAAATCGTCAGTATAGAATCTGACCTGAGATTGGACGAGACGCGCGCACATATGTAACATTTATGTAGATTTTATTTGCAGTTTGAGCTATATTTACTTAGTAAATAAACTTAATTATATACAATTTTTGTTTATGTAGTAAACTCGTTCATCAATTTAGTTTTGTAAATCATAAAATTTAAATTAATTTTACAGCCCGCGGTAATATTGAAAAAAAAACAACAATATTGCATTAACAATAAAAAAAAATTATAAACAAAAAATATATATAATATATTATAAGTTAATTAATTTTGGGTGCTTTGCTTGTTTTCTTATAATTCGTCATGGGTTTCTGTTTCTTCTACTTCACCACGTAATGTGTTATCTTCATCATCATTATCCTCGTCATCGTCGTCGTCTTCGTCTTTGTTCTCACCTGCCTCTTTAGCTGCTTCCTCAGCCTTCTTTCGTTCTTCCTCATCTTGAGCATCTTTCATTTTCTTTTCACCTTCTTGTGTTTCTTTTACTTTGGAAGCTACTTCAGCTGCGTATGCCACATCATCGGTTAATAGGAAGTTATCGAATATTGTGCCTGATTTCACTTGCCATAAATCTAAACCGACTGTACAGATTTCATCGCGGAGATATAAATTGGAATCTGGTGTATATTCTGGGTTATCAATTTCTGGATGTTTCCACACACCTTTGTATGCTGGGTTATCGATCTGAAATTATAATAAAAAGGAATAGTGAATATCGTATAGAATAGGAATGCGTTTAAGATAAATAGCCGTATTATGACTCAAATAGTGCCAAGTGATTCAATATTATATTTAGTCACAGTATTATTAAGTTATTCGGCGAGACGAAGATCATCATTATAAGTGCTCAAAAAATAAATATTAATAAATTTTTAGTTAACTTACTTGTTTTGGTTTCCATTCGCCTTTATATTCGGGATTATCGATCATTGGTGGTTCCCATTCGCCATCCATTTCATCGTCCCAATCATCTGGTTTAGTGGCATCTGGATCTGGAATATGTTCTGGCTTATCCCAATCGGCTGGTTTCTCATCCTCTGGATCGTCAATGGTGGCACGTTCATCCCAATCTTCTGGTTTTTTAGCTTCTGGATCCTTAATTTTCTTTGGTGGTAAGAAGTCCCAGTCTTCTTCTAGTGATCCTGATTCAACTTTCTCATTGTCAATCAAAACTTCGTATGTATTATCGGGTTGCACAATTAAAGTATAGAAATGTGTAAATACGTCATCCTTGCAACGAATTTCTTTGTTAATTAAATGATTTTTTCCTTTGTAACTGAAGATAACATGCACTTTTTTGGTTCCTGGTCCGCATATATCTGGACCGAACATTAGAAGATATGGACTTTCACCGTGCATCTCTTCTTGTTTCAATGAGCAATCGAAAATTTTTAGGTAGCCACCACCACAATCAATATTCTGTTCATGTTTGACAGAGAATTGAACGACTAAAGGTTTATCTTTATTACTGAACGGTGTGAATTTATTTGACAGTGCATAGAATCGTGCATCTTCGGAAGTTTGTAAACCTGAACAAATGAAATAAAGAATTTTTATATAAATAAAAACGAATTTTGACAGATAAAAAATTATTATTCCAATTAGAATCTCGTACCACGTGTTTAATAAATACTCATAAAAAGAAAAATATTGATATTCATTCAAAAGCAAATTATTGCAGCCGCTTAATTTATTTTCAAGTCATTAGCGACTTAAATTCGAAAAGATAAATTGCGGTAATAAAATATTTTTTATCTACTAAAAACATAACGTAGATTATTCGAGATTATATCGTACCAAATTAATAATAAAACGTGAAATACCAAATAGACACGTATAGTTAAAAAGTGTCTAGGCTAGCAAATTTTGCATCATGACACGTCAAATTAAAAAAAAAAAAGGTGCAATAACAATAAAAATGTACACTTTTCAATTACAAAACTTTGACACGTCAATTAATTAAATAAAAATATTTCTAAGCATTTCTTACCTTTATCAGATTCTTCAAGATTATAGAATTTTCCCGCTGTTCTTACGAATTTGCCAAATTCCTTGCCGGGATGTTTACTGTAAATCCATGTATCCTTCCATTGATCTGAAATAACAATTTCATTAGTTTTCCAATCATAATTTCTTAAATATGAAATACCGGCTTTTTTCACACACAAATTCTATGGTTCAGTCACACCCACAAGAAAGCTCAGAACACTTACCATTATCAAAATTTTCTTCATAAAATACTTCACAATTTATTGTTGCAATAATTGCAAATAATGATAAAACTAATGCTTTCGACAGCATTTTGATATTTATATGTAAATTATGTCAAATAAATTATTCTAATTTATAAAAAAAAATATTTCTTCAATATTTTTTCCTTCACAAAATCAAATAAAACACAACATTCACCTTAAAATGACAAGCCACGAATAAATGAAATGTTAAAACGAAAATCGTACTTGTTAAAAAAATATATAAAAATTTATTTAAACGTATGAACACAATTCGACATTGCCAAAGTTTTGTTTCGAAGAAAACCAATGTAATCGAATGAAATAGCAATATAAAATAGGTGTCTTTGATTAAACATCAAATAAAAATTTCAGTTGTCGACAACGACAAATGGTATAGTGTTTTTAAGTGTGTTAGAAAGAAACAAAAAATACCTTATGTGTCGTTTATTAGTTATTTTTATGAGACAGATGGAAAAAATTCATTGGCTCAACTTGGACCAATAAAAATATAACAACACGAAAATTAGTTCAAAAAATGATATATACAAAACATTGGAGCTAGTAGTAATCAGAAAAATGTATAAGGCCATCTATTAGAATTTAATATAATTTCAACATCAAGATATGAAAATCAAACAGTAATTTCATTTTAATTGAGAATACTACAGATAAACTTGATAAATGGTTGAAATTATCAAAATAATTGCACTTGAAAATTTCCGGATATAAATATTCCTATCTAAACATGTGTATTGATATATCTCTAAAATAGTAACGTTTTTGAATAGATACGTGTACTTGAAGCTACATCGTCACTATAATTAGTGTGACCAATCGTTCATAGTAAATCAATTTTTGAAATACGTACTTTTAATTATTTATAAAACGAACGGAGTATTTATTTAATTAGAATACATGGGATTAATCTGAATGAATTATTTCATCAATGTTTTCTGTAATGTGTGGTATCTAGATAGCTATCTATGCATTTGAATGTCATTTGAGGCGAATTTGAATAGTATATTGAATTCAAATTGATCAACATGTTGAAGTTCATTCTTTCAATTGTTTGATTGATTCCAAATTATAATGATACCGACGTCATAATTCCAATTCTGTTTGCTGTTTAATAGTTTAAATTAATGATGCTTACGTTTTCGAAGCGTAAAAATGTAAATATCAGTTAAGGTATTACAGCCGACACATCTTTCAACAAATTAATTGAATTCATTTTATGTGTGTTTCTGCAAAGTAATTCCAATAATTGTATTGTATATAAAATAAATGGATATTAGAACAAGTGTTCTCTCCACTTGTGTATGTTTTCAAACTTCAACATGTATATACCTGCTAGTTTTTTTGAGTTATATTTTGCTAATGGCCGTTAGAAAGGCCCGTACACGATATTAAATAGGCCATTATTGTTGAAAACTGTCCTTTGAAATAATACTTATTACACACAAGATTAATGGAAAGAACAAGTCCGTTCTATTAACTAGTGACCAAATGTCACGCTTTATTTTACTTAGTGTTATTTGGTTAATTGTTACAATAAATTGAGAGCTGACAATACTAATTACTAAATTTATAACTCCCTCACTCAATAAAACATTGTATATGAAATTACATTTAGATTTCTTTTATTTTCATTGCTTCAGCAATTTAGTCCCGTCTTTACTGAGCATAATTTCGTCTTTGGTCGACTAACAGCCTTGGAAAGAATATCTGCTGCGTTTTCGTCGGTTGAAACATAAGTTAAGTTGATTGTACCATCTTCGATTTTCTGTCGCAAATGATGATAGCTGCGGTATCTATATGTTTCGTTCTTTGACTGTAGCTATCTGATTTCGATAAATTGATTATCCATTTGAATATGAACTGGTTGAGCGATGGATCTAATTCACGGCCAAAATTTTGGAACCAAATCGTTTCTCTAACCGCTCATAATATGGCTATGTATTCAGCTTCCGTACTTGAAAGTGGAATAGTACTTTGCCGTTTGCTATTCCAGGTTATATCACCATTACTTAGTTGTCGACGTCTGATGCCCAATCTGCATCGCAATAACCGGTTAAATGTTTTACGTTAGATTTTGAATAACGCAGTTTGTAATCTAATGTTCCTTTTAGATATCTTAATATCCTTTTCACAGCGGTCTAGTGTGGTCGTTCGTAATTCAAGTTGAAACGACTCACATCATTTACCGCATATGCAATGTTTAACCGAGTTCCTTGTACAATGAATATCAAACAACCAACTAATAATTGCTACGGAATTTTCTTCATTTCATCTTTTTCTTCTTCGGTTGCTGGGCACATTGCAGCAGACAACTTTTGACATGGATCACTAGGTGTTGCAAATGGATTAGAACTTGCCATACCAAATCGACCAATCACTTCTAATATATAGTATATGACTTTTGATCAATAGCAATTTCATTATTCTCGTACGTAATATGAAAACCAATGTATGCAGATGCAATGCCCACGTCTTTCATCTTAAACGCATTGCATAACACTTCTTTCAATTTGTTCTAGGTAACAAGATTTTCCAAAAAATCAGAAAGTCGTCAACATAGATCGTACACTTATCAAAGACAGATATTGATTTATTTAACACGTATGACTATAATATCTTTGTTAATTTCCATACTCGTCTACTCTCCCTGCAAAAATTCCCTCCAAAAATGCAGTGGCTGCATCCATCTGATGTAAAAATTCATCAGATGGATGCAACAATTTTTGACAGCAAATGCGATGACAAAACGAATCGATGAGTAACGTACCACTGGTGAATAAACTTCTCCATAATCGATTCCAAATACCTGCGAGCAACCTTTCGCAACCAATCTTGCTTTAACTCGAGTGACGTTTCCAGATTCGTATCGCTTAAGTTTAAAAATCCTTTTTGATTTTATCGGTTTGCGTTTTTTGGGCAAATCGACCAACTGCCAAGTTCCATTTTCGACTAACGAGTTTTCTTCTTGCATGGCTGATTTATTCATGGCTTTCATTATTTAACGCCTCATTCATATGTTATCGGCTCATTTACTTGAGTAAGTAAACCATAGGCACCATATATAACATATATTCATCAAATTTTCTTGGCTTTGTTGTACGACTGGTTCTTCGAACTGTTTGTTGTGGTGTAATATTACCTTTTTGTACACAGGTTTTATCATTTGTCTCATCATATATCGTTTCAATTGAACTATCGGATCAAACCAATGTTTCTTGTAATTTGTTTTCGATGGGCTCACTAGCTGATTTTGCACGAGTACTGGTTACGAATTCATTATTGTTTGTGGGAACACTTTGTTCGTCGTCCCTCACTTCATTTGGTACCTCCTTAAACTCGAAATCTGTCAAATCTCCCGTTACATCTACTTGATCAGAACCACTTTCGTTTATGAACATAACATCTCGGCTGATATCAAGCTTCTTGCTGATCGGATCAACACAACGATAACCTTTTTTACCTTCAGGAAATCCTACGAAGACCAAATTTTTTGGCTTTTTATCCCATTTCTTGCGTTTTTGCTTTGGGATGTGCACCATGACCGGACTATCAAATACTTGAAGATGACTAACATCAACTTTATTCTCTGACCAAACTTCTTTTGGAATTGTTGCTATTAGCATACATTTAGCCTTTTCCACCAATTTCCGATTTGTGCTTTTGACGATACCGTTTTGCTCGGAAGTATGGACAACTAATGTTTGATGTTTGATTCCATTAATTTTAACATACTTCTCGAACTTTTGAGTGATGTAATCTGTGCTATTATCTGATTTTAATGCTTTGATTTTTTTCCCGTTTCTTTTTCAACTACAGCTTGACATTCAACAAATTGATCGAACACTTCAGATTTTTGAACACCGATTGATTTATTCTCTATTGGTCCCATTATATCGGAATGAACCAAATCCAAAATGTTATCGGTGCGCGATGTACTATTGTAATAAATGGTTTTCGAGTCAGCTTACCTTCTTTGCAAATCTCACAATTCTTAATTTCAATTGCATTTTTATCATTAAAATTGATGCCATTTACCAAACCATTTTTCATCTTACACATGTCCGTTAAGTTTATATGACTTGATTTTCGATGCCACAATAAACCACCATGCTAAACACTTTACTTATTGTACCTGAAGTCGATATACACCATTATCTGATTTAATGCTACAAACTATATCATCGATCAAATATGACTTCATTGCCATTTTTTATCATTTATGCTACTGACAACAAGTTCGCAAATAAAACGGGAACGCACAAAACATTATTAAAATCTATCTCAAATGCGTTTACACTCACTTGTATTTTACCAACACCTTTCACTGGAACTTTACTTGAATTTGCCGAAGTAATTTCTGTAATTTCGGATAATTTTATTTCGGTGAACAAATTATCAAATGGTGACATATGCTGTGATGCCCCACTATCTATGTACCATTCACTTTCATGACATTGTTTCGAAAAATATGCTGCGCTTGTAATTAGAACCGAATCATGAACTGTTGATAAAAAATACAGTTTTTACTTGTGGGCCTTGGTTTTTATTATTTTGATTATATTGTGGCTGTGACTTATTCTCACATTTCGGCGAAAAGCAATCTTTAGCCATATGCCCACGTTTACCACAATTAAAACACTTCAAAAAAAAACCAAATATTGTGTAATATATAAATATTTTGACAAATTTTAAATATAAATCTAATTCAAATATATCAACTCCTTTTGAAAAACGTATTTTAAGTTATGTTAAACAATCAAAATCATTTTTGAAAGCTAATCCAAATATTGTGGTAACTCGTGCGGATAAAGGTAACGTAACTGTTATAACATCGCGAATTGAATATGTTAAAAAAATGGAAAATTTATTTAACGATAACACAACATATGTAGAATTACCAAAAGATAATACAGTTCCGATTCAGAAGTCAATTAACACAATGGTTAAAGATTGGAAAAATTCCGGTAATGTGGATGAAACAACTAGAAAAATGTTAACCAAATATAATTCGGTGATTCCAAAATTATATGGATTACCAAAAATCCACAAACCTGGTTTTCCATATAGACCAATTATCAGTTCAATTAATGGTCCAACACATAGTTTATCGTCTTTTTTGGGTAATATTTTAAAATTTAGTGTTGGTAATACAAATTCAAATATTCTAAATTCGGAAGATTTTAAACAAAAAATTCAGAATGTTACTCTTCCTCAAAATTACCTTTTAGTTTCTTTGGATGTTACGTCTTTGTTCACTAATGTTGATAATGGACGTGTGACTAACATTATTAAAGATAACTGGAGGAGTATTAAACAAAATTCAAAAACTAAATTAACTAAAGTTCAATTTATGTCGGCATTGCAAATAGTTTTGAATAATTCTGATTTTTCTTTTGGCAATAAAATTTATAAACAAACTTTTGGTTCTCCAATGGGTTCTCCTATTAGTCCCATAATAGCAAATTTAATGATGGAATTTTTGGAAAAAATGGGATTAAACTCTTTGGATTTTCAACCGTTATTTTACTTTCGTTATGTAGATGACATTATAACGGCAATTCCTCAAGACAAAATTGAAATTTTTCTGGATGTATTTAACTCTGGATAATAGAATAAAATTTACTGTTGAAAAAGAAATTGACCACAAAATTTCATTTTTAGATTTACTTTTAATTCATGAACCGGATGGTAAAATTTCTTTTGACTGGTACCATAAAAATACCTGGTCCGGTCGTTATCTAAATTTTAATTCTTGGCTTCCTATTTCTTACAAAATTAATACAATCAAAATTTGAACTCAAAAAATTCTAAAATTGTCCGATACTAAATTTCATTACAATAATTTCAAACTTTTGGAAAACACTTTGGTAAATAATCAGTATCCTAAAAAATTAATAAATAAAGTGATTTGGAAACAAAGAAGTTATCAAAATTGTACATTAAATCCTGAAATTGAAAGTACAAATTATTTATCTTTACCTTACATAAAAAATCTTTTCGAAAAATTAAAATATTTATTTAAAAATTATAATTTCAAAATTATTGGTGTTTCAGCTATCAGTTTAAATGATATTTTGTTTTCAAAATTAAAAGATCCGATACCATTAAAGAAAGAATCTAATCTTGTCTATAGGATTAAATGTAATGATTGTAACCTAATTTACACGGGACAAACAAAACAGTTTTTGCGGGAGCGGTTCTTTCAACATTTACGTGGTGCTTCGGGAAATTCAAATTCAAATCAAATAAGTGCACTTTCGGAACATATTAGAGATACCAACCATAATATTATTTTTGAAGATGTAGACATTTTGGAAAAACAATCTAATTACAGAAAACGATCTATTTTGGAAATGTTACATATAAAATCTAGTTCAAATTCTCTTAACAAAATTAACGATTTCGCGTACATTGGCAATTCATATGATCTATTTTTATAATTTGATTTTTTGCTTTTACACAATTCAAATATCATTTAAAATGGATAAAATTGTTTTCAATTTATGTTTTTAGTCAAATTTTATTTTGTAAAGTGTTTTTTCTGTAGATATCAATTTTTGTTGCTTTGCTAAAATAAAGAATATATTTTTTCTAGTAGCGAGCGATATCTACAGGAAAATAGCTACGTTTTAGTTAAAGCGTTGCCACATACACATCTAATAACAGACGATTCGTGCGTAAATTTATTTTGCCTCGCCACGTACCAAAAAAAAATACAGACGATTTTTACAACAACAATTCTTTATATTTTGTTTTGAGCTGAATGTTTATACCGCCATTTCTGTCCAAAGTGTATATATTTATAGTGAGTTCATTCGAAACGTCAGGCAAAAAAAACTTACCCGGGTTTAGCTGTCAGGGTAAAAAAACTTACACGGGTTGAGCTGTCAGAGTAACATTTTGACATAACACGTTCATTTACAAAAAAAAAAACTTACCCGGATTAGTTACCCGGGTTAACTTTAAAAAATCGCGATTTTTTGTCAGATTTTTACGCATACATATACGTATTTTGTATACGTATATACAAAAGTAAACGTCAAAATATAAACATCAAAACAAGACTCCGCGCCATTTGTAACAATTTAATTTCGAATTAATTTTAATATTTAATAGATGTATTAAAATTGTGAGAACAATTTGTAATTTTGTGCGACGTATTTTCAAAATATCTTATGTATTAAAATGTTGTGTAATTGCGGATTTATTACATTGAATAAAATTCGGAAATGGGACAGCCGATGCGATCACTTACCATTTCAAGCGATTCTGTGCCACATCGCTAATATTACAGTAAAACAAGATAATCATAAACGTAAATTAGATGTGCTTGAAAATTAATTTTAAATAAGCGTTTGACGGCTGTAGTCATGTGAGTAGATCGTTTGTTTAAATCACTAAATTATCTCCATTTAACTTTTGAATGAATATTACAGCAATAATTTAAGCGATTTGGACGCACTACTAATGGATTCGAAAGGTGCAAATATAGGCGACCAGCTGGTACAAATGAATTTAGCTAGCCACCGTAAAATGATCACACCGATGCACGGTGCCAATTGTAATCCCTTACCACAATAAACTGAAGAGTGAAGAGTAGAGTAATAAATAATTGGATTGGCTAGATCGGACAAGACTGAATTAAATCAAATTTTTTTTCCACTTTTGTCTTTATTTTATGGAAAATAAAATACATATTTTATTTTATATTTATACTATCGTATATTGTTCGTATAATAATTTTACGCCCATTCAAACCGTTTTCTATTAAATCGCGAGCAAAAGTCCCAGGCGAGGACGATTCGTTAGAATAATGCTTTGTTAGAATTTGAAGCTCATTGTACAAACAAATCACGTGCGTATCCACTTTCAATATCGGAGCTAACACGACCTTTGGGCTCGGAACTTTACTTAAATCCGCCAAATTGTGACACAACTGCAAATGCCGAAATTGAAACGGATTGTTACGGGCACCTTCAAAACTTTTCATCAATTTATCACTCATTCATTCGATTTGTGATTTAGCAAACTCAACATTTCTTTCATGTGCGAAATTATATAATTTCTTATATTATTAATTAAAAATTATTGGTATTGAGTTATAAATAAATTATTAAAATTGAAATATGGAAGAAACTATTGAAAATTTTAATAGTATGTATTTTGCTTTATAATAATTATACCGATGGTAACAAGTTGAAATGTCTGACATTTTTAACAATAAACAATTTTTTGTCTTGCTTTTCACCAATACTACTACAAAAGTCGGGTAAACTTTTTTCGTGTTCATTTACAAAAAACCCGGGTAACTTTTTGTTGTAATTCCGAATGAACTTGCTATTATATAATAGCAAGTTCATTCGGAATTACAACAAAAAGTTACCCGGGTTTTTTGTAAATGAACACGAAAAAAGTTTACTCGACTTTTGTAGTAGTATTGGTGAAAAGCAAGACAAAAAATTGTTTATTGTTAAAAATGTCAGACATTTCAACTTGTTACATTTAAAATACATACTATTAAAATTTTCAATAGTGTCTTCCATATTTCAATTTTAATAATTTATTTATAACTCAATACCAATAATTTTTAATTAATAATATAAGAAATTATATAATTTCGCACATGAAAGAAATGTTGAGTTTGCTAAATCACAAATCGAATGAATGAGTGATAAATTGATGAAAAGTTTTGAAGGTGCCCGTAACAATCCGTTTCAATTTCGGCATTTGCAGTTGTGTCACAATTTGGCGGATTTAAGTAAAGTTCCGAGCCCAAAGGTCGTGTTAGCTCCGATATTGAAAGTGGATACGCACGTGATTTGTTTGTACAATGAGCTTCAAATTCTAACAAAGCATTATTCTAACGAATCGTCCTCGCCTGGGACTTTTGCTCGCGATTTAATAGAAAACGGTTTGAATGGGCGTAAAATTATTATACGAACAATATACGATAGTATAAATATAAAATAAAATATGTATTTTATTTTTCATAAAATAAAGACAAAAGTGGAAAAAAAAAATTTGATTTAATTCAGTCTTGTCCGATCTAGCCAATCCAATTATTTATTACTCTACTCTTCACTCTTCAGTTTATTGTGGTAAGGGATTACAATTGGCACCGTGCATCGGTGTGATCATTTTACGGTGGCTAGTTAAATTCATTTGTACCAGCTGGTCGCCTATATTTGCACCTTTCGAATCCATTAGTAGTGCGTCCAAATCGCTTAAATTATTGCTGTAATATTCATTCAAAAGTTAAATGGAGATAATTTAGTGATTTAAACAAACGATCTACTCACATGACTACAGCCGTCAAACGCTTATTTATAATTAATTTTCAAGCACATCTAATTTACGTTTATGATTATCTTGTTTTACTGTAATATTAGCGATGTGGCACAGAATCGCTTGAAATGGGAAGTGATCGCATCGGCTGTCCCATTTCCGAATTTTATTCAATGTAATAAATCCGCAATTACACAACATTTTAATACATAAGATATTTTGAAAATACGTCGCACAAAATTACAAATTGTTCTCACAATTTTAATACATCTATTAAATATTAAAATTAATTCGAAATTAAATTGTTACAAATGGCGCGGAGTCTTGTTTTGATGTTTATATTTTGACGTTTACTTTTGTATATACGTATACAAAATAAGTATATGTATGCGTAAAAATCTGACAAAAAATCGCGATTTTTTAAAGTTAACCCGGGTAACTAATCCGGGTAAGTTTTTTTTTTTGTAAATGAACGTGTTATGTCAAAATGTTACTCTGACAGCTCAACCCGTGTAAGTTTTTTTACCCTGACAGCTAAACCCGGGTAAGTTTTTTTTGCCTGACGTTTCGAATGAACTCACTATAAGTTTATATATTTATATTATAGTGAGTTCATTCTGAATTACAACAAAAAGTTACCCGGGTTTTTTGTAAATGAACACGAAAAAGTTTACCCGACTTTTGTAGTAGTATTGGTGAAAAGCAAGACAAAAAATTGTTTATTGTAAAAATGTCAGACATTTCAACTTGTTACCATCGGTATAATTATTATAAAGCAAAATACATACTATTAAAATTTTCAATAGTGTCTTCCATATTTCAATTTTAATAATTTATTTATAACTCAATACCAATAATTTTTAATTAATAATATGTATAAGAAATTATATAATTTCGCACATGAAAGAAATGTTGAGTTTGCTAAATCACAAATCGAATGAATGAGTGATAAATTGATGAAAAGTTTTGAAGGTGCCCGTAACAATCCGTTTCAATTTCGGCATTTGCAGTTGTGTCACAATTTGGCGGATTTAAGTAAAGTTCCGAGCCCAAAGGTCGTGTTAGCTCCGATATTGAAAGTGGATACGCACGTGATTTGTTTGTACAATGAGCTTCAAATTCTAACAACAGCATTATTCTAACGAATCGTCCTCGCCTGGGACTTTTGCTCGCGATTTAATAGAAAACGGTTTGAATGGGCGTAAAATTATTATACGAACAATATGCGATAGTATAAATATAAAATAAAATATGTATTTCATTTTTCATAAAATAAAGACAAAAGTGGAAAAAAAATTTGATTTAATTCAGTCTTGTCCGATCTAGCCGATCCAATTATTTATTACTCTACCCTTCACTCTTCAGTTTATTGTGGTAAGCGATTACAATTGGCACCGTGCATCGGTGTGATCATTTTACGGTGGCTATCTAAATTCATTTGTACCAGCTGGTCGCCTATATTTGCACCTTTCGAATCCATTAGTAGTGCGTCCAAATCGCTTAAATTATTGCTGTAATATTCATTCAAAAGTTAAATGGAGATAATTTAGTGATTTAAACAAACGATCTACTCACATGACTACAGCCGTCAAACGCTTATTTAAAATTAGTCTTCAAGCACATCTAATTTACGTTTATGATTATCTTGTTTTACTGTAATATTAGCGATGTGGCACATAATCGCTTGAAATGGTAAGTGATTGCATCGGCTGTCCCATTTCCGAATTTTATTCAATGTAATAAATCCGTAATTACACAACATTTTAATACACAAGATATTTTGAAAATACGTCGCACAAAATTACAAATTGTTCTCACAATTTTAATACATCTATTAAATATTAAAATTAATTCGAAATTAAATTGTTACAAATGGCGCGGAGTCTTGTTTTGATGTTTATATTTTGACGTTTACTTTTGTATATACGTATACAAAATACGTTTATGTATGCGTAAAAATCTGACAAAAAATCGCGATTTTTTAAAGTTAACCCGGGTAACTAACCCGGGTAAGTTTTTTTTTGTAAATGAACGTGTTATGTCAAAATGTTACCCTGACAGCTCAACCCGGGTAAGTTTTTTTACCCTGACAGCTAAACCCGGGTAAGTTTTTTTTGCCTGACGTTTCGAATGAACTCACTATTAATATATATTTTGTTTTGGAATTTTTTGACATTTGTTGAAGTTCACAGACAACAGAGAAAAAAATCGTTTAAAATTTTTTGATGAGTTCGGAAATCGTTTTAGATTTTTGTACGTTCGTTCACGTGTAAAATTAGACCATTCAGAGAAAAGATCGTTTCTAGGAACGGGTAAATAGAAAATTGATAATTTTTCAATTAAAATTATTAAATAATTCCAAATTTATTATTTTAGCTACTAACTTGAGATATTTTACATATTATCTCATTGATTTGAGTCAAAAATATGCTCTAATTAATTCGTAAATGCGAAATCTGTTTTTAGATGTCGTCCATAGAAATGTGTATGTGGCATCGCCTTTAGCCTTGATTTCGATTTTATTTTATTTTGTATAGAAAATATTTTTTTTTTATTAAATTGATTTACATACTTTTGAGAATGGAACCGAAATGGTTCCGAAAGCTTAAGTATTAATAAATAAAATATTAAAAGAGCTAAATAACTGTTATTTTAATTTTTTAAACTTATAAGCTCATTAAACAATTTAATTTAAAACACTTCACTTTGATTTTTGACGATGACCATGATTTATTGCTGCTACCACTGTTTCTATACAGCGGTAATCCTTGACCATTCGATTCCGGACCATAACAGCAATCTAATATTTTGATTTGATTGTATCTGCCGTTATTGTGGTGCCGCTACTTTCAAGTCCCATTATTGTAAGCGCAAAATCATTCGATTAAACCAGCAAACAAAATGCTACCAAGCCACTCATCTGGTACAGAAAAATCGATACCGTTCAATTTATTCGCAGTTTCAATTACTTGTGAAATATAATCGTTGACGGAATCACAGCTTTCCAAAGGTATTGTCACCAATTTGCGTAATAAAATGATACGATGCGAAAGACCACGATGCTCATATAAGTCCTTCAATTTCATCCATGTTTCAGCTGCTGAGGTCGAACTTGCAACGGGTACAAATAAACTTGGGGAAATACTTAATTCAATTCTAGCTTTCGCCTTTCTATTCTTTGTTTCATCTGTTTAAGCTTTTGTTCCCGTTTCGATGCATTTACTATACTCGTTCAATTCACTACTCGTTCAAACACCACGTAATTTTTCTATGCCGTTCCACGCACTATCGTTGGCCGTTTTTGTTACTTTTAATAAACAAACTTTTAATCAAATTAGTTCGTCGTATTTATTTAATCGACACACGATTATTGAAAATCATAGAAGTATATGCTATAGAATGGATGTAAAGATTGTACCCATTTAAAATTTGATATTTCATGTGTTACAAGTCAGAGCAGGATGGTTATATAAAAAATGCATATGGCTTACTGATATCTCAAAATAAGAACCAACCAAACAGCTGTTTGCTTTTGTACGAAGTGACGACTTAATTTTGTGCTTTTAAAATTATTAATTAAAATACATTAGGTTCAGGTTTTAGATTTCAGTGGTTGACACTTAGACCATTTTTGGCCCATTGTAATACCACGCATTCACGCCACATCATTAACCTATTCTACTCACCTATTCTACTCACACAACTACAGCATACCACCTGCACATTGCAAGCTCCATGTCAACCTGTACATTGACACGGACGGTGGGTCGGCGCTGAATTCTGCACTCCATCAGAGGGTGTAAGTTATGTTTATTAACATCACCGATTGTAATCGATGATGAAAATTCGATTTGCATCTCTGATGGGATTCGAACATATATTAAAAATACGAAAATATATTCAAATCAGAATCTACTTAAATATAAGTCCTGCTAACTCCACACATATGAAATAAACAATAACTAAGTAAAGATGTGTTGGAAATTTTTTTTCCATGGTAATTTTTTTTAAACAACTAAGTATAAGTGTGTAGGTGCAGAAACAAAAAAAAATAACAAAAAAAATCCAAATTTACGTTGCATTGTTAGAGTAACCAGCACACTCCTTTATTAGTTTTTTTTTTAATAGGTATCTGTCAATGAGAAGAGTAAGCAGGACTTTAAAATAATAAAAACTTTATAAAATACATAGTTAGTGGTTTATCTAGTAGTGCATCATTTGATAATAAAAATTACAAACTTTTAAGTAAAATGAATTGTATTGTGAAAAGTTACAAAACTACGCCTAAAAAAATTCAGAAGGAATATCTTACCATCAGTAAGTTTTGTAGTGACTCGTTACGCATTACACCGAAATATAATGACTTCCAGTACTCTAATTTTCAATTGCAGTCGGTTAAACTGGAATAGATCATAAAAAATAATAACAACAACAAAAATTGTTAATTGGTATTTTTGGATTATTTCGATTTTGGTAAAATCATAAGTTGAAGATTTTTCTTAGTAATCAGTCGCACGGTGATAGTCAAAGTCGATTATGTATATCTGATCATACGGATAAAATAAAATTAATTATGAAAATAAAAACTTGTGTAATATATAATACATTATGAATATAATACGTTAAAAACAATTAAGTAATAATATAAACTTTTTAAACGAAATAAAACATAATAATGGTCGCTTTCAGGTCCCCTATCATGATTTGTAAAATCATCGCCAATTTGATTTGATAATTTCACAATGCTAAACATTTTCATAGCGTCCGTCGCGATTTTACTCAACATGTTCCCAACTGTTGGGTGTCCTGAAAGCGCCCAATGTATCACAATATTTAAATATAAAATACCGCTTGTATAATTTTAATTGTTTGTTTATAATTTGTGCTCATCGTAGGATATAAACAATATTAGTTGATGTACTTACGGTGATGAAAGTAGAACACGCGCTTCATCACACATGTAACACACAACAGTTTACCAAGTGTTTATATAAAACAAAATGTAAATTTTGTTAAGAAGAGAGCGATTTGTGTTAAATTTATCCTTAATTTAAGTTATAAATCAGTGCTGACATATTCTACCATCACATTTTCGATACTTTATCGAAGATTATGTCTCGCTTCTTTAGAATAAAATGTGACACTATTTCACATTTTATATCATTTACCAGGTTGCTAGATTGAAAAATTGTGATATTCTACTCCATTTCTATCACGAAATAATTTGTTTTCGATACTTGAACGAAATTAGAGAAAGACAATTTATTCGCATTTGTACTAGTAGGTTGTGATCACTGATATATAAGTATATAACTCATCGATACGGTTTACATAAAAAAACTGTGGTATGAAAAACAAAACTAAAAATCGTATTTAGAACGCGTCCGAATTTGTTCTAAATCGACTAAACTTGTATTAATATTACAGTTCAACAGTAATATTAACATATGGCAGTATAATTTAGAATATCGGACGTCCGAATTTATTTCTTATTCTATTCTATTTTGATCTGTCAAACATACAACACATCAGGAAAGTTTATATTTAAAATTGTTCTTAAATTTTTTAAATTAAATAATTACTTTGTTAGTATTGTTAAATATAGTAAGTAAACTAAAAATATTTAATTGAAATTACATATTTATCCAAATAACTATTTTTAAATTTTTATTGAAGCATAAAATGAGTCTAGCGAGTTTTGAAGAAGGGGATTCGGTTGCAGAAGATTTTATAATTTCGTGCGTCAGTGAAGTAATTGCTAGTTTCACTTTATATAAATCACTCTCAATTGACGAAAACGCTGTATCTACATCAAATAAAAGAGTAATGAAATAAATTTACAAATTTTAATAGTACACAAAATAACCATTTATTATTTTCTAGAGAAAGGTATACTGTCGAGATTTCATCCCATCCGAATTATTCAATAAAATAATGGAGAATGACAGAACTGCTATAAGGCGTCATTTAAGGATTACATTAGAATCTTTTAATGAAGTTGTTGGACGGTTCACTAAACGCCGCCATGGATTGTCACCTAAATTTAAAATGTCAGTTTTTTATTTTGGTTGGCTAGCGGAGCTAGCTATCGGGTGACAGGAGTATCCTTTAATATGTCAAAATCTACTGTAGCAGACGTAGTACACGAAACACTAGATTTTTTCGTGAACATATGTGGACAAGTTATTAAACACCCCAGCCAAGAAGCGTTTGAAGGTATCGGATTGGACTTTAATAGACGTGCTAGAACAACAATATTTTCCAATGCAATTGGTGCGATTGATGGATGCCATGTAAATATAACCGTACCAAGGGCGAGGGCTTCTGAGTATATTAATCGCAAGTTGAACTATTCCATAAACTTGCTAGGTGTGTGTGACAGTAGCGGAAAATTCACTTATATCTGTAGTGGCTTTCCTGGCTCCGTACATGATCAAAGAGTTCTAAGGCATAGTTCTCTGTACAAAAATGGAAATTTTCCACCGAAAGGTTTTTATTACCTTGGAGATAGTGGTTACAGCTGTAGATTGGCACCAGTTGGAATAATTACTCCTTTCAAAGCCACATCTGGATCTTCAATAACACCAGCACAGCGTCAATTTAACGATGTTCATAGTAAAGCCCGCTCAATTATCGAATGCACGTTTGGTAAAATGAAGATAAGATGGAGGTGCATCTTTAAGAATACCTTAGAATTAAAAATTGAAAACTCAATTAAAACAATAGTGGCATGCTGTGTGATGCACAATATATGCGTTGATCAATTAGATTTTTCGGAAGACCTCGTAGATTCCGAAGACGAGGGTGGGGGAGATTCAAATATTATTTTTGAACGGGATAATCAAGAAGCTATCGATTATAGAAATA
Organism: Nephrotoma appendiculata; assembly: GCA_947310385.1. Classification (NCBI taxonomy): domain Eukaryota; kingdom Metazoa; phylum Arthropoda; class Insecta; order Diptera; family Tipulidae; genus Nephrotoma; species Nephrotoma appendiculata. Next base: position 238,118,823 of record OX371224.1, on the reverse strand, counting down.
GTTTACTCTTTAATTTGCAAAACCCCTAAAAAACGTCTAATATGTATAGTTAATCGGAAAATTAAATATTAAAACTAAAATAATTGTTTTAAGTAAATTCATTATTATTAAAATTCATCACAATGTACATATATTTCATTATCACATCATTCAATATTGTTTAATATCACAATTAAAATTCGGGCTAAAACTATTGGAAATTGCAACAATATTAGTCGCAGTCATCGGATTCATTTACTCCATTACTTCTAGTACTTCTAGGTGTAATGTCATACCTCATCTCCATGAATTGGAGAAAAACATCGGAAACATTCAATACTGCTTCTCTTAATTTTTAAACGTTCTCCGACTCATATGGTATAGACCGCCTTGATGACTGACTTGATCTTTTCGTTCCCCTTGTTGTTGAACAACTATTACCTGAAGTCGAGGTATGTTGTTGTGATGATGTTGAGCTTGTAAGTGAGGGTGTCTTCACTTGACTTGGGCAAGATTCAGTAATGAGCACTGGATTTATATTATGCTTATTCGAGGCATAATTATGAATGATTTCAAAAAATTGCCAGCTATTGGCCATCTCGCTGGGATATTCTGTACCAGAACCCGTAGGTGGTTGAATTATTTTCTTAAATAAAATAATTAAATTACATTAAAAAATAAAAACATTAAAATACATTTGTTACAGCTTACTTTATATCGGTCCATGATGTTTGACCATTTTTTCCGTAGCTTTTGCCATGGTTCACTTATACCCGCATCAACACCAACTTTTCTACAATAAAATAACAATAATATTTAAAATGGTTTTGTAAGGTTTGAATATATGAATATTTTTTGCACGTATATCATACTCCCATGAATTCTTATTGTTGTAAAATTTTCCATTTGTAAACAATATATCATTTTCTATCATGGCATTTATAAAATTCATCGTCATTTCTTCTGACCCTATAAATACATTTTGAACGATAACTTAAATATGGTGCTTAAATGAAACAATTATAAATATGGAATATACGTACAACGAATCGAATATTGTTTTTGTAAACTCATTTTGAACACAGGAAATTTACTACACTAAAACAAACAAACGGTTAAGACCTGCTTGTTTATTCTAGGAAAAATAAATAAGAATAATTTAGTCTACTCGAGCACTAGACTTTTGCGGGATAGTGGTGCCTCTTGCCGAAAAATAATGAATGTATTTTAGAATAGGCGATTTAGAATAAATTCGGACGCGTTCTTAATGTGCAATAGAGAAAACAAAAATGTATCTTCATTGTCTAGAATTCCGAATTTTCGGAAATCAAATTCAAATTAGTGTCAGTTAGACTACAAAAAACAGTTGACATAAACCTATATCATCATTTGCTGCTGAATTTATATTTATTTTTCTTTAAATGTTGTATACACTCATTTTTTCAAGTGATTTGTACTTACGTTACTTATCCTACTCGATTTTTATTTTTAATCACATGAACAATTTGAAAAACTAGTCAGTGTCATAACACCATTAGTAGGGAAAAAATAATAGAAAACTGCAAATAAATTTAAACAATCGACTAACATAGCCGGAGAAAAATTCGAATAATATTAAGGATTTGCTTTAAATTATATTCCGCATGTTTAAATTTCCACCGTTTTCAAGAAAACGCACCTAGGTAGTCATGAATATACATCAGTTCAAATCAAAAAAGATTTTTTGTCTCAAAATCAATTTAAATTTCACGTTTTACCACAGACAAGCATTAATATTAATATTAATTAATTAATTTTACAATTGTCAGATGTTTCACTTTATAACTTTAAACTAGTTTAATTTTTTCTAAATGAACTGGTTCTAGTTTAAGTGAAAAGCTTGAATGTTACTCTCAAAAACTTTGGCACATAAATCGCAAAATACAATCAACTTATGACCTATTTCAGCTGGAGAACTTTGATTCTTTTGTGAAAAACTTCAATAAAAGTCTAATTCTGATCAATATACCCAGTATTTAAAATTTCATAAGTCTACTTAAGACAGCTTTCGGAATAGAGGGTTCTAAAGGGAAAAAAAATATGATACTTAGGCACGAAAAGCTTAATTTTAAATTTTGCTAAATATGACATGATATGATAAGAAACGTACAGGCCAACCATCATGGCGATCCTAGGTCTGTATAGTGAAGTAAGCGTAAGAATTATGCAGGCCCAGGTCACGTATTCTTGGAATACACCGATATTTCCGCATGCGGATTATAATTTGTATTAAAATTCTTTATATTTTTCGAATTTTTCGCCGGCTACTTTAATCATTTTTTTAAATTTGCTTGCAAGATTTCTTTTATTTATTTCACGACTAAACAAATAGCCACCAATTTTTATTTAGTCGTGAAATAACTAAAAGAAAACTTGCAAGCAAATTTAAAAAAACGATTAAAGTAGCCGGCGAAAAATTTGAATAATATAAAGAATTTTAATACAAATTGTAATCCGCATGCGGAAATATCGGCGGTTTTCAAGAATACGCGCCCAGGCCCTGCACACATCATCATATTGAAGGTAATATTCGTATAAGGAAAGGATTGGTTAGTCACAGAAACCACTAGGGCACAACGCAGCGAATTCATTATCGAACTACTTTGTTAATAAATTATATATATACGAGTTATTAATTATTTACACATATTACATCGCCTGAAACAATCCCGGTCTGACACATAGATGGTGCCACAAATTTAAAATCGACTTTATTTAGAAATTCTATTCTAATTCTATCCATTTCGATCATTTAGTTTACAAGTTCCAATTCTCGACTGATATGGAATAAGGGCTTAGCTCGACGTAAGTGTAATAGGAGATTCTAATATACATTTCATTAGAATCTCATATTTGGCTTATGTCGAGTTAAACCCTTATTCCATATGAGTCGAGCATTGTTTTAGTGGCACTTCTTTTGTTAATTTCAATGGAAAAAAAAGAACTTCGTGTTGATTAAAAACTGTTTTTAGTGGGAAAAAATACCGCTCAAAGAAAGCAGTGGCTTGATAAGTGATATCCAGAGTCATGCACCAGGAAAACCAACCATCATTGACTGGTATACTGAATTTAAACGTGGTCGTACAACCACCGATGATGTACCATGCTCTGGATGCCCAAATGAGGCTGTGAAATAAAAAAAAAAAAATACACGAATAAATTGTTTAAAGTGAAGTTACGTGAGATAGCTGACACTGTAAAGATATCAATGGAACCTGTTGGTCACATTTTGCAAGAACATTTGTTCATGGGAAACCTGTGTTCGAAGTGGGTACCGCGTTTGCTCACGATGAATCAAAAACGACAACGCAGATTTGGCCATACTAGCGATTATTACTTGTTTGTAGATCTCAAAAAGAAGCTCCAGGGAAAGAGATTTAGCCCTAATGAAGAAGTGATTGCCGAAACTGAAGCTTGTTTTGAATAAAAAGGTAAATCGTTCAACAAAAAAGGCATCGAAATGTTACAGAGGCGTTGGACTGATTGTATCGCTCTAGAACGAAATTATGTTGATGAATAAAATATATTTTTCCCAAAAAACTTGTGCTTTCTTCGTTAGATCGAGGACTTTTCAGGCGATGTGTTACATACGTTGTCTAGGGATAAGATATATTAATTACCGACCACAGTGGTTAAAGCTTTGGCGTTTGAATCGGGAGGTACAGATAGATTAGAGGCAGGATGCAAAGTGAAATTTTGTCAACAGATTACGATCTGTAGTGAAATGTAACACATCTATGACCCCTGTCGGTGTGCAAAATTCATGGTCCGACCCATCTTTCATGCCAGTATATGCTGGCATGGAACTATGCAAAGTGCAGATGGTCTTAAATCGGCCGTACGTACTCGAGTTGGCTGAAAGGCGTAAAGTAGGACGGCAAAAGCAAAACCGGGAAAGAGTAGGGAGAGCCTTGTGCCCCAAAACAGATTGCATTGATAAGAAAAAAAAATATATTAATTTATTAAATTGTGTTAGTTGTGATTAGATATAGAATATCTAAATTTCATATGTGTCGTATATCGTCACCACGGAGCTGTTCAGAACTATTGACAATTGCAAAAGTTAGAAAAGCGCCGCTAGACGATCATATTGCAACTAGTGTAGCTACAAAAAATGACATATGTGATTGAAATGCCACCAAAATCAAGCAGTTGTTGTGTGTCAAGCACAGGTTTTTTGTATACGTCACAAAATCTCTAATAAATTATATTACATATATTATAAACTATAACTTGTTTTTGAACAATAATTTTATAATTGAATCATAATTCTAGACAAAACCAAATTACCGAATCCGTGATGCTTCAATCTTCAATACAAAAGATACTAATACATACATACCCCATTTACATGCGACCAACATTTTTCTTCTGCAATATGAGAAGGATATAGCACTTACAGCGCATACCCAATAGAATTCCTTATGACTTTTTACTTACAGAAATGTATGAAAAAAAATTAAAGAAAAAAAAATTTTGTTTTCTCAAATTTTTTTTCATACTTTTCTGGAAGTAAAAAGTCATAAGGAATTCTATTGGGTATGCGCTGTTATTTTTTGCACATGAGAGAGCAGAAAAGCAATATATCCCAACAAAATTTTGCAGAAGAATTTTTGAGCAAAAATGACCATAAAAATGAAAATGTTGCCATAAAATATATTCGATCCGAGTATTTTTATGGCAACATTTTTAAAATTAACAAGAAAAAAATTATTTCGTATTTATAAAAAAAACAGACGCCATAGATAAAAATGTGAAATTCGCATTTGAATTCATTAAAAATAAATTAATAATGATTTTATAAAAAAAAATTACGCCATTACTATATATGTTTATTTCTTTCTGGCATATTGAATATTTTTATATAGCGGATCCTTCTTATTTACCTGCAAAAATTTGTAGAAGAAAACTATTTTCTACATGTAAATGCCCCATTAGATTACTATTAAATCTAAGATATTTAATAAAAAAAAAAAAAAATAATTGGGCTAATTTGAAAAAGCTATCGCCAACTCAAACCGATTGTTTTTTCAGAAAAGCGTAGCTTGTAAGATGATTATCAAAGTTTATATTTTACGCAATTCAAATTATCGTTTTATTTAATGATAGAATTATCTTTTAACGTTGATTACATATATTTTTCTACTTTGTATTCTGGGGGTCTTATGAAATTTTCGACCGCGTTTTTTTTTCGACGTTGTCGAAAATTTGGTACATATTATGAAATATTTTCAACTGCGTTTTTTTTCAACGTTGTCGAATTTTTGTATTATGAAATACTCGACGCGTTTTTTTTAGATAACATCGACTATTTTACGACAGCTCTTGAGGTGTCGAGTACATAAAAGAAAAGTGTTAAGTGTTGAGAAATAAAAAAAGTTTGTTAGTAAAAATAAATTAATAATTTAATCTTATAAAATTTTAATTAATTAATTGAAATTTAATAAAAAATAATTAATTTAAATTTTCACATAAAAAATAATTAATTTCATTTTTAGACATCATCGAACAAAAAAAATTCATAATAGCGATTTTCAACGTTGTCGACTGTCGACGTTGTCGAAAAAAAATACGCGCGTCGAAAATTTCATAATAGACAGGGTACTCTGCATGCATTACAACTACATAATAGCTGTATTTTGTTGAGAAATTAAATATTAGAGTCCAGTTTTGGAATAAGCATTTTTTGTATTCTAAATTATCATAGTAAAAGGAAATTGTTCATCATAGTTGGCGAATTTATCAGAAGTAATAAAATTCGGGTTTGAATTATACAAATCAAAAAAATTGAAGGTTTAGATAAGAATCATAATTACTACTGAAAAAGAAGCCAACTATGATGAATTTTTTTTTCCGTTATGACAAATTTAGAAACCAACTTGGCTAATTCCAAAACTGGCCTCTAATATTTTAATTCTCAACAAAATACAGCTAATGAAGCGGACAATCATCATCAGCATTTTTTAAAATGTCCCTTGGTACCGGAAACAACGTGGAAAATTTCGCTGCCAAATCTGTTAATCCATTCATTCACAAACAATTACTTCAAATATCACACAACATTATAAATTAAAACTATTTCTTTTTTTAATTAGTAATTCCATTAATGTATACCTTTTTCTAAGGCGACGCAAATGTCTTGACCTGTTTTCATTCAAGCACGTGGCAAGAAAAATCGATTTCATATTTTATTTGCAAAGTAATTTCGGGTAAGCTGTTCCTTTCATATCTCAAGTATTTTAATATTATATTTTTTTTTGTTTGATAATTACATATTATTGAAATATAATTTGTTCAGTGAGTCTTACAGAATCTGGAAGAAAGTAAATTTCATATTTTTTTTGTTTTTCTTCTTACTTTTCTTTGTATCCAAGTGAAAGAGCAACTTGGAATGTAACTGTTTATTACAACATTTTTGGATAGCCGACATTATAAACGCATGACAGGATCTTCTTACGAGAAGATGGCCCTCAATAAATTTTAATATTATATTTTCCCGAAATTAACAGATTCCAAATCGAAGAAAAAGTGGAAATAATTTGTATAATCAACTATCGTTACAGCATATTTAACTCAGTGTAGAAATTTGTTCTCACATTATTTTCTTTCTTTTCTTTCATTTCTTTAGATGCCAAATATTCGTTAGGATTGGAAACTGATTGCTGTCCATTGGATATTTTTTTTTTGTTTTTCTAAAAAACTGTTTGTTAAATTATACATACAAACATCATAAATTTATTATTTCATATATTCATTCATACATAAACTTATTTAAAGTACATATTATAATATTTCGAAATCTTGTTGTTGTTTATTTAATTTTTTTTTCTTAAAAATATAATATCCCGGTAGATCGCGTTTCAACCATTACTGACCTATTTATGTTTTATCCTATAACTTGAAAATAGATTACAATATCGAGATAAAACAAAGTGCCGGTTGGTCTCTTGACAGCTACAAATTTATTTAATATGTTTACACTAAAATCGGTGCAGTGGATTTGGCGCAAAAGCTGGACAACGAAACTAGTGCAGACGGAGAGACAGACATCATATCATGAAATATAAGTATCCTATTCTCTAGCCACAAAAAGCCAAAATTAATAAACATCCTTTCTTATTATAAATAAAACTTGTTCTCTGATATAATTTGATATTGGCTTGCAGATATTTCAGGACAATGCTATACAACCTAGGATTGCCGTTAGTTATGATTGGCTGTACGTCTCTTATGAAATCCTTTCATATTTCATCCAAATTGATTAAAAATTGTTGTTTAGAGTTGCTGTATAATAGACAAATACAGAAAGAGACTTGCTACATGGAAAAATTGTGTCTATGTTGCTGGGAGATCCGTCCGCCATGGCATATTACTATTCATAACCTTAAAATGTCTGGCCCTTCTCTCTTGCTTGTTGGTTTATCATTTACTTTTAAAATAATGGGGTAGCTGCAGTTCGTTTGAACATCATGATTTGAAGTATAATAACACTTTTATGCTTCTCTATTTAGTGTGAAATGGGATGGTTATATGTTTAGTATCTCAAAGCTATGCTTTTATAGTACCTTTCCATAATTGTATCCTTGTAAAACCTATGTATGACTTCTATGATTTTTCAGAATAATTTTTTACAGAGCTTATCGAAACATACATAAATTTATCTAGACATACAAATTAAAATAAACTTTACAAGTAGCATCTGCAAATTAGTTTAAAAATACAAAAGCATTCAAATCAAATATTCATATAAAGTTCCAACTGCGTTCCAAATATGTAGCTAGTACATATAACCAGTCCGTAACTCCGTACTACTGACATCTCAGCACTGAAACAACTATTGTTGGAAAAATTAAGAGAACACATTAAAATGTTAATTTTTAAATAATTGTAATTAATACATTTTGTACTGCACATTTTTCATAAAAAAACTAGTGCATTAATTCACATAAAAACAAATTACAAATACATACATATTTAATATCATGTGAGTGTATGATACTACTTAGCTACTGGAAACCTAAGAATTATACTAATTACCTAACTTAAAATAATAATACAAAATAGGTAAAATAGTTGTTTATAAAGAGATTAATCAATCCAAAATATTTATTATCACACGCAACAAAAATCAAATATAAAAAAAATAATAAAATTTGATTGGTGAGCGCTCAGATCATCTAAATAATTACTATTTTATGAATCTGATCCACTCTCCTGATCCTCCTCTTCTTCTTCTTCTTCTTCTGTCTCCTCTGTGGTTGATTCATTTTTCGGCGGATTATTATTGACTTTTGGTCGCCCACGACCACGTCCAGGTACTGGTGGTTTACGTAATTTTCCACCAGCTTTTTTAAGACCTCTAGGTCGTCCTCTCCCTCGCTTTGCGGGTGAACTACCATTCGCAGTGACACTTTCTTTTTTCGGTGGTGGTGATTCACGAGGTCGTTTTTTAGTATCAACCTGTAAATAGATACATTTTTGAATATATAGCTTAATAAGCATTAGTAGTTAAAAATTTACAATAATATTTATAATGTAACATTTATTTCGACCTGAGGTCTCACATAATCTCTATCATATGGATTGTCAGTAATTACTGTATTTCAAAGTATTTTAGTAACTATAATAAATTTTAAATATTAAGAGTGTTTTATGTTACAAGTGAGTGGGGAGAGAGAGAGAGAGAGAGTATCCACGGCGAAGAATACTTATACTAATAAGTATTTTATACTAATTACACTACTATATGATTTGCTTGAATTACATTAGAAATTCATTGCCTTGTAAAATAATCTTACAAAGAATTATACACGTAATACTTTGAGTGCTGTGCTATAGGTTTTGTAGCAACTTTATATACACCGTCTAGGGATCATTATTAGAATGACAAAGATTACGAATTAAAATGCGACAACACCATTATTGTTAAACCAAGTTATTGAAGCTAAATTTTGGATGAAGTTTAGTATCATAGAAATAATATCCAGTTTCTATCTGATAAGATCATGAAAAAATTCAATCATCTTATCAGGCCAAGGCGACTGATCATTACAACGCAATGATCACACTTTGTGTTCTATGTATATATCGTCGGTTTGGTGCAAGAGTGTCACATCTGGCAAGATGTGATGAGATGAAAAAAGCAAATTTTTAAGGAAATCTCGATTTGTAATTTTTTAAGGTAGTAGTTCTATTATTACTTAAAAATTAAACAATAAATGTAATTGTTTTGCTGTGTAACTTTTATTTATTTATGGACGATTTAATTAGAGTATCTAATTTTTCAGAGCTGCATTTAAATCATTTAATTAACCCTAATAAAATTAGGGCTCAAACTAATTAGCCCTATTTCGAGTTGACATTATTCCTAAAAAATAATATAAAATTAAGACACTGAGTAATTTTGAAGTGATACTATACCAGATAAAAGATTGTTAGATTTAAAAGGATTTTGTTCGAATATCTCAAAATTGATAGTTTTTGACTTGTGTCGCTATTGCACCAAACCGGCAATATGTATAAGAAACACTAGTGAATCAGATCGAACCTGGATAATACTTCTATTACAAAACTTCATCGACAATTTAGTTCAATAACTTGATTAAAAATCAAAATGGGGGTTGTATCGACATAGGCGTTATATAATTCTTCGGCGATTCTAATATACTTTGTGTTATCTGAAAACACAATTACGATTGCCTTAGAAGCGATCACTCTTGTCGTTCGAAAACGCTTTGAATTACCTAATTCAGTAGTAAGTTTGCGGGAAATCTTAAAAAACTAAAAAAAAAAAAAATTGTTAAACAGTAAATTATATTTTTTTGCCTTCCGGCTGATTCGTTCTCGTTTGTTCTATGCATCTGTTCACAAACCAAGTTTTGGTAAATTCATCGTGAATTTCTAACAATTTACTGCTCCACTGAAATAACTGCGTCGTAAAGATGTTGATATCGAATGGACAAAGAAGGCAACGCATTTAATCAAATCAAGACAAAATTGTTAAAAGGAAAGATGTTGGTCCATTTCAGTCAGATCGAAAGAAAAAATTCGTAAGTTGACCGATACGGATGATATGCAAGTATACTTGGATTTCATCCGACCATTTTGGAGTGTGATGATTGTTGTGTATTGTTTTTTTTCAGCTATCCCTCCGTCGCCGGGAAGACAAATACCACTACATAAACGACAATTGATGGTCTTCAAGTGATATATTCAATCGAAGAACTACCTGACCGCCAAGTGCTAAATAATGGGCCATCATTTACGTCAAATTTTGTCAGCGAAATGTAATCAAACATTTCACGATAGCTCTATTCCACCCTTCTTCAAATGGAGAGACCGAATGTTTTGTACGTTCATTTAAGACGGTTACGAAGAAAATTGTTATCAATGGTGGATCTGAAAGGATACAGTGAGATTGGAGTATCGTCTTGTGTGCCAACCGACAAAGTGCTAAGACGGTATGTGATGTCGATGTTAAATTAAAAGGAATAGTAACCATAAATGAATCTGATCCACTCTCCTGTTCCCCGTCTTCTTCTGTCTCTTCTGTGGCTGATTCATTTTTCGGTGGATTATCATTGACTTTTGGTCGCCCACGACCACGTCCAGGTACTGGTGGTTTAGGTAATTTTCCTCAAGATTTTTTAGTACCTTTAGGTCGTCCTCTCTCTCGCTTTGCGGGTGGACTACCATTCACAGTGACACTTTATTTTTTAGGTGGTGATGATTCACGAGGCCGTTTTTCAGTATCAACCTGTAAAAATATGTACATTTTTGAATATAAGCATTAGTTACAAATTTACAATATTTATAATTTAACATTTATTTCGACCTGAGGTCTCATATAGTGTCTACCGTAATTACTATCAGTAATTTGATTACATAGTATTACAAAGTATTTTTAGTGACTATAATTAAATTATACATATTAATAGTGTTTTATGTTACAAATAAGCGGGGAGTTTCTTGGCGACTTATTATTACAACACAGTGATCACACTTTATGTTCTAATATGTAGAAGACCCGCGTTATCAGTAATTCTAGTGAATTATGTGATAAATCACTAAATTTATTCTTACACACTTTCGTTTTATGATCTAATTAGATCAAAACTGGATAATACTTCTGTTACAAAACTTCATCGAAAATTTAGTTCAATAACTTGATTAAAATTCAAAATCGACATAGGCGTTATATAATTCTTCAAAAAAACAAAACACAATTAAAATTGCCTTAGGAGCGATCACTCTTGCCGTTCGTCAACGCTTTGAATTAATTAAATCAGTAGTAAGTATGCGGAAAGTATTAAAAACCTAAAAATAATATTGTTAAACGGAAAATTATATTTTCTTATCTTTCGACTGATTCATTCTCGTTGATGCTACACATCTGTTCACAAGTCAAGTTTTTGCAAATCCATCGAAAATTGCTCACAATTTACTGCTCCACTGTATCAACTGCGTCGTAAAGATGTTGATTTTGAATGGACAACGAAACAAGGCAGAGCATTTATTCAAATCAAGACCAAATTGATAAAAGGAAAGATGTTGGTCGATTTCAGTTGTGGCGAGGAGAACTGAAAGGTTCGTCGAACTGAAAGATACACGACTCGTCTCTATTATTTTCTGCTGTGTAAAATTTCATTAATATTCAAGTAATAATTTCACCAGCATCTCCTAAGATGCGTCGTTATTCTGGGTTATCGGTGTATACAATTAGATATAAGCCAATACATAACTATAGCAAAGCAGATGGTTTGTTAAGACTGCAATTTGGGCCTAATGCGACATTCGATGATACATAAAACTGCATGAATCTTAAAGTGAAATACGAGAGTTAAAAATGTTCTTTTAATATGTACATGTACAGAATGGTTGACCAGGCTAAATTCGTTCCGATACGTAGGCATACAACTTGCATACATGGTCGCAAGAAAACAGGAGGCGTAACATTAATCATCATCGTCTTAGATCCAAAGAAGAAATTCGTAAGTTGACCGATAGGGGATGATGTGCAAGTATACTTGGATTTCGTTGGACCATTTTGGAGTGTGATGGTTCTTGTGTATTGTTTTTTTCAGCTATCCTTCCGTCGCTGGGAAGATAAATGCCACTACATAAACGACAATTGATGGTCTTCAAGCTACATATTCAATCGAAGGACTACCTGACTACCAAGTGCTAGATAACGGGTAATAATTTACATCAAGTTTTGCTAGTGAAATATAATCGAACATTTTTCGACAGCTCTGTTCCATTCATCTTTAAATAGAGAGGCCGAACGCTTTGTATGTTCATTTAAGACGGTTATGAAGAAAATTATTATGAATACAACGACAGGAGCGTCTGCGTCAATGGTGGGTCTGAAAGGGGGCAGAGAGATTGTGGCACCATCTTGTGAGTCAACTGACAAAGTGGTTAGATGGTATGTGATGTCAATGTTAAATTAATGCTGAAAACATGACATCGGAAATAAAAAGCGTCATACTCGCTCCCGAACTCAAAACCAATCAAATTTCGTGAAATGCCTAATGCCCCGCCTACTAGTTCCATATTCGAGTTGAAATATTGTTAACTTTGTTGTTCTTTAAATACATTTTGTGATTAACATTTGTGATTAACATGTATGATTTTAAATTATTTAGTTTAAAACACAAATTTATTAAAACAAAAATAAAAAAAATTAAAAAATTTAAAGAAAAACTTTAAACAAAAAAAGAATATAAATCAAATTTTGATTTAACATTTAACAAATTTAAAAATAATTCTTCAGGATATTTTTGAAGTTGTCCTTTAATAAATTAAAGTCGAATAGGTCGTCGATGACGTTGAATGAGTTATACATCCTATTAATGGGGTTGTTTTCTCCATAGTTTGTAGAATGGTGTTCTAGTGCCAAAAACTCATGGTTTCGAAATGTTTTGCATGGAACATGAATTGATATGTTTCCCAAGATGTAAGCTGAATCAGTGTGACCAAGCAAAATGTTTCCAATAAGGCCGCGCCTAAGAGAAGTCGTCTGTTTTCAGGCGTGGATATTTTGTAATCCGTGCACCTTGTTGAGTACGGAGGTAACCGAGCCACATTTTCATGGAATGGTAAGTTGTGGTCGTAATCCCAGTCACTTTTCTTTAAAAGAAAATCAGAAACTTCTTTTGAATGCTTTCAATTCTTTTAATGTGCACAGCATAGTATGGATTCCAGATCGTTACAGCGTATTCCAGTTGAGTGTTTTTGTGTGATACAATAGTATTTTTTTCCGAACTAACTGCCGATGCCATGTATGCAGTCTAAAAGGAATAGCAACCACAAATGTCAAATTGAGACAACAAGAACTAAACTTGAATTTATTGGTAGCAAAGCGATAACGGAGCAAGTGTTTTTGGAATGGACTGGTTGGAGAATAAAAAGTTTCCAAGTTACGTCTGCTTTCATATGCGTTGAATGAATCGAGAAGTTAAATACGTTGCCCATCAACAGAAAGAATTCTAGCAATTGATATAATAAATACATCGAGAATTTCTCACAAAGTGCAGCTCTACTGAATAAACTGCATCGTAAAGATGTTCAGTGAACAACGAAACAGAACAACGCGTTTAATCAAATCAAGATAAGATTGTTGTGACACATTTCACACGTATGAAATATATTTTTAAAACTAATGAATTTTTCACTGTCGTATCTTTTATCATAGTGTTGGAAATTAATTCTCGAAATAGTGGTAGGGTGACGGTGTTTGGTTAGTTCAGTTAATGCAGTGACAATAATTCTTCATGGTCATATTGATGATCATGTTTAAATATATATGCAGTTCCAATTAATTTATTTTGTGGAAAGTATAATTATGTTGTGCCTGGCGCCGATTTTTTTTGTCTAAATTTTCGACTAACTAAATTGATCATATTAGTTCACCCAGGTATTGTAAGATGTCTTTAATATTTATAAACCAAATTCTACAATATTTCGGTCTAAACTGCAAACTTAGTTTCGATTCATTTTTTCATTATAAATGTTTTGTACAATGTTAAATTCAAGTTTATATAGCAGATTTTAATTAAACATCAGATGAAGTTTGTTTTGTGCCATCTTTGAACGATTGGTATGAACTAACCATCAATTTAGTTAGTTGGAAATTTAGACAAAAAAAGTCGACGTGAGGCACACAGCAGAGCTAATTTGCAATGGAGTTATAAGTGACAAAATTTTACCAATTGATTTAAGCAACGTCGGAAATTTACTTGGTTTCATAGCTGTTCTTAATATTTTAATTTTTGTTATCCAGAATAAAAAGCCTGAAGAAAGTTTCACTGTGAAATGGCAGAACAATGAAATAATAACTGAATAACAAACCAACTATGAAAAATATATATACTTTTAAACTTGGAATTTAATTAGTTTTGAGGAAATTGTTTGCGCCCGAACTCGTCTTATTTTATCTTCCATTAATCTCATCTAAATTTAATTATTTAGTAAACTGCTTCTATCTATTCATGTCAAAGTAGCAAGACCAGTTGCGAGTAGTTCATCGACTGGAAAACAACTTATGCTCTGGTTAAGTGGCAACACTCAACAAGTTGTCATGAGGAGATCATAACGTTAAAATCGTTTTTATCTTTATGACACATCATCTAATATATTTTTGTTGAATCATGTTTTAATGTTACTATGGCACTGCGGTAGTTCATTTAGCAAAAACAAAACACATTTCACTAGCGGTTTGATAAACTAGAACGCACTTATTATTAAATTAATTTTCTGGTGGAAGTAATAAAACTGCAGATTGTACTTGTAATCCAAATTTAATCAGTTTAGTATTATTTCGATAAATTGGTTTTAATTCCAGTTATTCAGAACAAAGATATATAGCTGTGAAAATTACTAACTAAAAATTAAATTTCACAAAATATCTTGCAGAACTTCGTTAATTGTTGTACCTTTGTACAATCCTAATCCTTTTTAAAAAGATTGTCCTATCATTCACCAATCCTAGCCTAGAAGTACTTCTACGTTTGCTGGGAAGTATTCAACTGTTTTCTAAAAGAATATAAACTAATGATTTATGCTGTAGCCAACACGCAACATTATTTTAGCATTTGAATTTACGTAAATCCCGAACATATATCATTTGATTTCATAAGATGAGAATTAAAACTTAACCAAATTTTGGTAAAGAAACATTTGTTTTTCGAATATGCTATACTTTTCAAAATATGTATTTTGGAAATACAAAATGCTGCCATTTCCGAAACTCACTACAAACATCAAATTTAAGGAAAAATCTGGAGTCGGAAGTTATTATGGTACATGACATCGGAAATAAAATGCATCATACTCGCTCCCGAACTCAAAACCAATCAAACTTCGTGAAATGCTTTTACCCCGCCTACCAGTCCATATTCGATTTGAAATATTTTTACTCTGGTTTTGTTTTGTGTGATACTGGTATTTTGACGAACTAACTCCCGATGTCATTACGCAGTCTGATACTAATCATAATTACATACTATACTTTATTTCAGTAAAAAAGGAGTGTAGGTTATGCGGTTATATGCCTACATACCAGACTTGACATCTAAATAGAAAGATAAAACAACCGGGAACCGTTTGATCAAAAATTCACATTTCTGCTAATATATCAGAAAAACGACAAGCAACTCTTGTGTTGCAAATTTAATTTAGAATGTTAATATTTTTAATCGCTTTTACAAAATGCTACTCTTTTTAAAATATTTGTAAAAACAAGAAGCTCCTTCGGAAACTGCTACTTCCGTTTGGCCGATTTCAGACACAAATCACATAGAAATTACAAATTTATGGAAAAAGCTTAAATCTGAAGTTTCACTCCTTATATAAAAGTCCACAAATATTTAATCAGCACAGAACTAAAGCGCAACCAAAAACACTTTCATACGAGAACCTTTTGAAAATCAATTTTTCGGGTTTTGGTGTAATAGCGAATCGTAAATCTAAAATATCTCGAGGCTGAAAATTCTCATGTCATTTAATTTTTTTTAATCTATTTCTGTAATTAGGTTAGGTTCAGGTTTAGGTTTCAGTGGTTGAAACTTAGGCCATTTTTGGCCCATTGTGATACCACGCATTCACGCTACATCATTAACCCATTCACCTATTCACCTACTCACACAACTACAGTATTACCACCTGCACATTGCAAGCTCCATGTCAACCTGTACATTAACATGGACGGTGGGTCGGCGCTGAATTCTGCACTCCATCAGAGGGTCTTAGTTGTGTTTATTAACATCACCGATCGTAATCGATGATGAAAATTCGATTTGCATCTAGCCTCTGATGGGATTCGAACCCAGTACCTCCCGGTCCAAGTGCCGAAGCTTCCACTGGTGCAGTAGTCTAGTCCGGTTTTTCTGTAATTAAATAACGTATCATTTGATATGTAATTTATAAAAACATTCACAGGATTTACGTACAAAATAAATCAATTGTTAAAAATGTATTGTTCTGTCAAAGTTTTAAAGTAATTATATAAATTTAGTTCTGTTGTGATTTAATCGCGACAAAAATGCCAAAATCTAGCGAACTGAAGAACACATGTTATAAAAATATGCCATTTCACAATTTCTCTACAATTAAAAAGCCCTTATTAAATGCACCAACAAATTTTATAATGAAAAATTAATAAAAAACGACTGTTGTTTGCAAAGCAGCATATAAATAAGCCATATAATTTTGGAGAAACGTCCTGGTTACTGACGAATCACTGACGAATCTTCAGTATCGTTAGACGGATCTTGGGGTTGTAAATTTTAATAGTCGAAGCCAGAAAATGTAAACAAACCTCGTGTTTAAGCAACACAATGTCAAAGCATTGGCCGATGTGTTATGGCTTGGGATTGTAAACCAACGACGGAGTAGGACTACTTAACTTTATACTTCAGGAATGTTTTATAGAGGCAAAGTCTATAGGCAATTTAAAAGGATTTTTCGTTTTCCATACAATTACATACTTTATTTTACGTAGTATAAAATAAAATATTGTAATCATGAAAAATGTTAAACTCGAGGTTTTTATATAAATTCGGAGGTCCTAGTAATGTTTGGCCGAAATAAGTTCACCGGAAGTGGTAGCTTACACAGGAGCTTTTTCCTTTTTTCCAATGATTTTTAAAAGTATATAGCATTTACGAAAAAACGATTAAAAACAAAAAGATTGTAAATTAAACTTCAAATCAAATTAGTTCAGATCATTTTTTAAATTTTGCCGGAAATGACGAGTTTTTATAAAAAATAAACTTTATTTCATCAAAATTCTAGGCGGATTGACTATTCGGAGTCAAACTTCATGCTTAACCGTTTTCCATTAATTGGGACATCCTTGCGTTATTTGGTAGGAATCTATGTACCGGAAGTGGCAGCTTCCATGGAAGCTTTTTCAATTTATGCAATGATGTTGAAAAGTTTAGAATTTACAAAAAACGACAAAAAATTAATGGAGTCAAATAAAATTAAAGATTAAATTATCAGCAAGGGTTGACCTTGTTGGTTTTCTAAAATTTAAGCAGTAATAATGATTTTAGATTATACAAGACGGTTTTATCAAAAGTCCGGCAAGCCAAATTTCTCGGTTTAGAAATTAAGTGTGGTGTATTGGTGTGGTTTTTCCATACTTAAAACTTAAAGACCGGAACGAAACGAATATTATGTGCCCTGGGTCTACTGTCAGAATATTTTGCGTCCAATCAATATCAAGTAACATTCCGAACCAAAATATTTATGAACAAATTATATTATATGGCTACATTATCAGAAAAATGGCACTTTGGTCTATTTCTAGAATTATTCTAAAATAATTTGATTTAAATAAAAACCACAAATTGGTATAACAGTAATATATAAATACATGTATACCATTTTTGGATAAAATTAGTTTAAACTAAAAAATGAATATGGTTTGTGTTTTTACATGAAAAACGAAAACTTAGTCGCCGATGCCGATATTAAAAATGTGTTTGGAAAACGAAGCGGAACGAAACGAAACAAAATTTGTAGTTTTTCTTCAAAATAAACGATTTTGCCATCCATCCTCTAACCATCTAATTTACATAACTGTCTAATTACTCAGCCACCGGCGAATGACTTTATTAGCTAATAGCCTGGACAGATTGAGGATTAGTTAAACAGGGGCGGCATGTTGTACAATCACTATTATCGACTTTCTACTTAGTTTATATCTCAATTTTCAGGAACAGTTAACATTCTATTTTGCATAAACAATTATGTGTTTTATATCGTGATTTCAACCTTTTGATATAATCGTGAGCTTTCTCTCTTTTCTACATTTCGATAAACGTATCACGAAAATATTATTTTATGATAAATAAAGTCGATTAATCTAGTAGTCTTAGAAATTGTATAATAGAAATAGAGTAACGTTTTACTCGAGCAAGCTGAGAACACATTAGAAAATGTGTGATTTTCGAAGTGAAATAGGCTGCCATTTTATTCGTGAAAAATGAGACATAAACTAAGTCGAAAGTCGAAAATAGTGATGATACAATATGCCGCCCCTGGTTTAGCATAATTCGATCAAGTAATCTAGGAAATACATTTCAAATATGTTCGCCACACTATGAAAAATTTGAAAAGCAATTAACAAATTCGTGATTTTTCCGTAGAGTACTTGATAGAATTTTAGTAAACCAGTTTAACTATCCCTTAGTCTGGGCGTCGGTATTCGTGTTCCAAGAAATATTGAAAAGTTTTATTCATTAGCAATCTAGTAGTTTGAATTATTCGCACGTAAATCAAAATTTTGCGTGAAATCAAAATTTTTTAAGGACGATTCAAACCTACTCGATTGCCAATGAAAACAATTTTTCCTTTTCATATTTTCACGGAACACGAATTTACCTCACTATAAGGCATGTTGATAAAACTAATTATAAATACGACTTATAACTACGACGGTTAAAAATATTTTTTATAATGTACTTACTTTTTCGGAATCGTTATTTTTAGCCGTTGATGGTCGTCCTCTTTTTTTCTCAACTACTTCTGTATCAGACATCTCAAATTGTAATGTATAATCGTCTAGAACAGTTTAAAAGACAGAAAATAAAATAAATATATTTATAAATTTATTGTTTGGAATATTACGTTAAATTAAGTTAGTTATTCCTCTATTCTGTTTTGATTCTTATATTAAATGAATTTTCAATGCAATATTACAATTTTTTGTTTATAGCAATTTAAAATTTGTAACCTGGCTTTTTAATAGTAAAATATAAAATTAACGACATTAATAATGTTGTAAATCCCGAAAAAAGTTCTTGTGGTGGGCATACTATTTCTTTATTAAAGCAGTAATATAAACACGTAAAATAAAATCATCACGTCAGACGCCATAGTGAATGAATTAGCACGAGAACGTAATTGTAAAAAAAATTTACCCAATAAGTTTTTTTTTATAAAAATTATGTATGCACATACAAAAAATTTGTATAATTTTTCATATTCGCTTTTCCTCTCTCTTTTTGTCTTTCTCTCTATTCAACTTTATTTTTATTATTTTCTCGTGCTTTTTTTTTTTGTTAAACTAATATTTTTTTATAAATAATACAATAGAAGCGCTCTCTATTCTCCAAAAGTAATAAAATTTCGTTAATTTAATTTTTAAATACATTTTTAAATTATTATTTTTTTATTATTGATTAGGCAAAAAATAACAATAGCTGGTATCGTATCGCACAGTATATTTATCAATTAAGTTTTTGTTTTCACTTACGGAATTAATTATTTAATTTAAGATTTTTGAACAAATTTGATTTAATATTTATTAAAGAATTTTCAAATTTTTCTTAGCCCAAATTTTCTTGTGTTAGACAGTTGTGTAGTAAAAAAACACTGAGAACCAACAAGTTCAGTTTACTAAAAACGACGATTGTACCTCTATGCTCTGTCGAATGTTTTGTTTGAATCAATTGCAAACCAAAAAAAAAACAAATTAAACTTTAGATATAGCCGAGAGTGAAATAGCAGCTATTCTCCCGTCAGATTTTTTTTTTTATAATTTTGTTCAATATTTTATATGAACCTCATCTCTAAAAATGTCAATAGCAATTTGGATACACAAAAAACTACAATTTGGAAGTAGTGGAAAATGAAAATTTTCAAGTCTAATACACTCTGGTTTTATTGTATTCTTTTAAACACAAAAATAATTAAAACGATTAATTTTTTTTTATTATTATTTAAGGTTGTTGCTAGAATGTGAAGAACAAAACAATGTTTTCTAAAATACATAAATTTGTATCTATACATACAAAATTGTATACGTTTATGCGCAGAACAGAATATACAAAATTTTATTAATGATATCTGCTTGTTCTAACAAAAAAAATTTAATCTAAAGTAGAAAAATCTTTGTCAAGTTAAAAAAAAAAATTTTTTAATGAAATTTAGTATGATACACATAAATGTATATCATATTATTAAAGTATCGACTAGGGGAGAGTCAAAATTTGTAATTTTAAACAGTAAATTTATTCCCCGTAAATGTTGACCATATTTGATTGAACTTCTTGATTGCTGCGTTCCTATATTAGGTACACTCCGTCTCACTCATTTAAGAACATTTATTTTTTTAAAACATCAGATTGTTTCTCAAATACTATGAATAATTAAACAAATTTTAATTGTTATATCGGAAGAGGGCTCTATTAAGAAGATATCCCACACAGTAATTTGCAGGCACGATAGAGGACCGCTAATTTTTTGTTTAATACGACGGAGTGCACCTTTAAAAATTGCATATTTGTTTCACTTGTTTAAGAACAACTGATATATCTCGTTTCTAAAGCTAAAAATTAAAAATAAAATAGTGTAGGGTATCAGTTCGTGATTAAACCTTGACGTGTGCCCACCTATGCCTAAAGGAAAGTTCTTGAATATAGAAGAAAAAACTCAAATTTGGGCTTTCAAGGAGGACGGCCATAGTATGCGGGAAATTGTTACTAAAATTGGAAGAAGTTCAATCGTTGTACATAATTACCTAAGTAATATGCTAAGCTATGGAAAAAAAACAATAAAGGACGTGTGAGTATGGCTACAACAATCCACGTTCGACGTGTCATTCTTATAGAGAAGCTTCAAATTCTATCCTCTTGATTAGCAAAATAAGGGTTAAAACCGGTGTTACGGGCAGCTGAGCAACCATCCATCGTATAATATAGCGTTGCCCACATTCAACAATTCAAAAAATTAAAAAAAACTGCCGTTAAATGAAGCACGGAGGTTGCACATTAGATGGGACAGAGAGTGGCATAAGGTTGTGTATTCCGATGAAAAAAATAATAATTTGGACGGGCCAGATGGATGCAACTATTATTTTCATGACCTAAGAAAAAAGGAAATTATTTTTATCAAAAGGCACAGTAAATGGGTAATGGTAATGGTGTGGGGATCAGTGTCTTTTTTAGAATAATTGATTTAGATTTTCAGACAGTAAAAATGACAGCAATTACCTATAAAACCGTTTTGGAACGAGCTTTTCCAATATTTTAGAGGACAGCGTTGCATTTTCCAGCAGGATAATGCCCCGAATCATACTGCCAGGATAATCAAAGTGCGGATTCAAGAGCAAAATGTAAACCTATTGCCTTGGCCGCCCTATTCACCGACTTAAACATAATGGAAATCGTTTGGGGCTGGCTATCACGGAAAGTATACGAAGGAGGAAGGTAGTTTGAGAATAAGGACGAAATGATAGAAGCCATGAAATCCATCTGGGCTGAAATTTCCCTTCGCTATTTGGGGTCACTTTACAACTCAATACACAATAGACTTCTTGAAGTTATTGAACATCAGGGTGGAAATACTCATTACTAAATGATTAAATAATATTTGAAATTAAATTAAATTTACAAACATAAAAAAAAATACGAAAACTGTTCATTTTAATTGATTGTACAGCTGTTATTAAACAAGTGAGACAAATAAATATGCAATTTTTAAAGGTGCACTCCGTTTTATTAAAAAAAAGTAGCGGTTCCGTAAAATTACAATAAATGATGCGATACATTAATATAATTATTCGTAATTTATATTTTAGTAACATTTACCTTGCTTGCTATTCGTATCACTTAAAAATAGTAGTAATAGACACTTATCACTTCATACGACTAAGAGAATATGGCGTCAATTGATAGTTATCACACCAAACGATAAACATCACTTCAATCGAATATGAGAATACCAAAATGCGATTATCACATCATGTGATAGCTATCACTTGTATGAGAATAGGGTTACTTGTTACTTCATCGACCATATTTGTGTAAGGAGCGGATGACGAAAAACCGCAGCGAAATGCTCCATTCCTAAATTTAAATTCGTCGTGTATTCTAGTCATCATGTTTTAGCATTACCTATTCATACTTCATCGGTATTTGCAATATTTAAATGCTCGGTGATTCTAATTTTTAAAATAACGACCTAAAAAGATAGATGCTTCCTTCAATCTTATCTGTGGCATTCTTGAACGGCTTTAAAAAACAAAAAAGTAGTTCTAGGTCGGTTTTAATCAAGATCTTCGATTTGATTCAATTCGTTTCTCTCGCCCAACACTTCGTTTACTGTATTCCATGAAGTTGCGATTGATTGAAACATCGCTAAAATTGAGTTCTATCTGGTTGGTCCGATTTATATTATCCGTTCCTTTCAGTTGCTTCATTTTTCGTAGCAGACAAAAAAAACATTGTTACATGTTTTTTTCATTAGAGTATTTATATTATCCGTTCCGTACTTGCAGGAACTGAACGGAACGGATAATATAAATACTCCTATGAAAATACATGTAACAATGTTTTTTTTTGTCTGATATGAAAAATGAAGGAACTGAAAGGAACGGATAATATAAATCGAGCTTAATGCGGATGAGATTTCTAAATCCGCAAAATCCGCATCAGACACTCATCCGCCAGAAATTAATGCGGATACAAATCCGCGGATAGCGGATAATTGTGAATACCCAAGGATCTTACTATCCGATGCAGGGCTCTAATGTAAACATTTGTTTTTAGCTTATCAAAATATGACAAACTTAAAAAGCTGTGGTTCAAATTAATTGGCTTCGGTAAGCAAGATGTACTAATTAGAAATTCAATTGTTTATTTGGTACATTTTGAAAAGCATTATTTAATGTTGCCGATAAAATAGAAGAGACATTTAAGAAAATCGGCCATTCCCACTTCATTCATTAACAAACCAATGCGTGGATTTTACGTCGATGAAAATAATATTGAATATTCAAGTCCTAATATTAATCAAATCTGAATTACTGAAGAAAACTTGAATGGCTCCTCCCGTTACTCTTATTCTAAATCTGTCCCAACCCAAGACGTCTGCACAACTTCTATTAGATATCAATAATCTAGATCAAAATTGTTTAAAAGAATAATTTATAATGTTGTGCACGTGTAAATATTTTCGATGATAAAGATCAATATAGTCATGGAGGAATAAATATATATTTCCCCCATGATATAGTCATTCCCAAATGAATAAAAAACGATTATACGCCATTTCGTGTTAATGGTTTGAGTACTGACTATTAGTTTAGATACTATAAAAACAAAATCATACGCCATTTTTAATTTTGTTATTTCTAAATTTTTAATAATTTTTTTCTTATAATTTTTTATGATCATAATTTAAAAAAAATTATTTATTTTACTGTACATGGTACATCCCAAGTATAACAAGACGAAACTAAAAATTGAGCTATCGTATTTGCCTTCGAAATATTAGAAAAAAGTCGAAGAATCAATACTTTAGTATTGGTGCGTATATCTATACTGTTCCAAATACTATAAGGAGTAACTAAGAATGGAGACGTCATCATAATTATAAGTGACATAAAAGGCGAAGTGCAGGTTTAACATTTTAATTTAAAATGTAAGTATTACAAAATTAAATACTTATTAACTAATTAATTGTCTATATATTAATGGCACAGAATATAGAATACAAACAGAAGGGACATAACCCGATTTTTCTATGGAAAAATTTCGACCGTTTATTTTATCCTTGATTTGTATGGAAAAGGGTAGAATATATAGTGAAAAAAATTGTGCACTGAACTTTTTTACATTCAATAAGGGTAGAGTCAATTTTTTTTTTTGATCCACTTAGTAGCGCATATATATACTTTATAATATATGTTAATGGTTTAATTATGTTCATCAAAATTTCATTTCAGCACAAACCTTAATTGAATTTGTCGGCTTGTAAATTAAACTTACATATTGTGGAAATAATGAAATTGTTATCATGAATGAAAGTGAATTGTGTATAATACAAATACAGCACATAAAGTGTATATGCCGTGTTATAATATATCAAAACAAAAAATATGGAAAAAATTCAAATAGATAATATGTTTCATCAATCAACAGATTTGTGTTATACTTGGGTAGGGGTAAAAATAAATGTCCCTTATAGCAAGGACACACTCCAAACAATTACGTACGATCGTATTCAGTGGCACTATTCTGGCTTTTCCTGGGAATAGGAAACTTGGAAAAATATTTTCATAGTATTTTTGTCTAAATTGTATTTTACTGGCCTACTGAGGGAATAAGTTTGGTGTAAATTTTTTCGAAACAAAGTTAAATGGGAAAATATTTTCCCCTATAAAAATTTCGGGGAACAAAAGTTTCCCAATTAACTTTGTTTTGAAAATTTTTGCACTAAACATATTGCTTCAGTAGGCCAGAAAAATATGATTTGGTGAAAAACGCCATGAAAATATTTTTCCCAATTCCCTATTCCTAGGGAAACCCAGAATAGTGCCACAGGAATACCAAAGTATTTTCGTAACGAATATCATTTTCGTATCGAATACATTTTCGTATCGTATTCAGGAATAGGGCCTCTGTACACCTAAAGGGGTGCAATTGTTGATGAATGGCTCTTGGATTTTCAGAATTCCAGAACATGCGGTTCTGATTTATGAAAATGAGTTTCATTATTAGCTATTTAAATGAAAATGAGCTTCATCACTCATAATCAGATTTTCAATAAAGTTGATTTCATTTCAGGCCAACTGTTGAAATTTAACTGGAAAATTTAGACGTTGCCGATGATCTCCAGGTTTTTATTCTTACACCAATTGCAAATTATATTGGAATAACAGTAAATCATTTTTTTAAATGTGCCGTAGTAACGTACGAGACATTTCTAGCTGAGCAGAACGCCTTCTGGTAGATGTTTCTGGTGTTTCGTTAACACTTTGCCTACACGTTCAATATTTTCCGCAGTGCGAATTAAACGTGGTTTACCGGTTCGCGGCAAATCTCTTACGGTGCCATGTTGGTGGTGACGATCAATTAAGCAACGAATCGTTGCTTCAGAGGGCGAAATTCTGACATTAAAATGGCGACAAAATGCTCTTTGCGTTAAAATAATTGATCGCTGATTTAAATAAAAAATTATGTTATTCTGGTTCGTTGTTCAGTTGTGAATCTCTCCATTATTTATTTACCAGGTGTTATTTATATAATATGAAAAAAAATATAAAAACGAAAAGTTATTAAATTTTTAAACCCCATGGTGACTTTTGGCCCACCCTGTATTTAGTTGCATTTTTACGTTGTTTTCAAATTCAAAAAGTAATTGTTACCACCTAATAAAAGTAAATTAAAAAATATCTTTGGTTGTTTCTTTGAGTACAATATTAATTCCTATTCAGAATGGGAATTACTTGTACCAACGAAAGACCATAACCCATCCCTTTTCCTACCAGATAAAACAATTGTTTACTTCAATTTAAGTCCAACCCACACAAATATGTGTATAGAAAATAACTGGTTGTAATGTATTCCGGATTTTAACGGATCTTAGTTAAATCGGAATCATTTTTGAAGAAAATATTCTAATTTGAAAACATATAAGTTATATAACATATTAATTATTTGTTTTTGATAACATGTTAATTATTTTACTAATATTATACTCAGTGTTATTTATCGGACGAACACGAATTAAGTGGAATGCACAAATGTATATTGCCCGCTTCGTGACAATAACTCCTATCTGACAATTTTGTAAAAATGAGATTTTGATAAGAAATGCTGACGCATACTATTAGACGCAAGCTTACAAATATTTAAAATAGGTTTATTAAACAAGAAAAAAAAATTAAATCGAATCTAAATCATCAAAAACATATAGAATGATTACGAGGTTTTTGAATTTCCTGAACAATTCAGTTTTGTCAGATAGGAGTTATTGTCACGAAGCGGCCGATATGTTGATTCAAAAATTCATACAAAAATAAATGTTAGACATGATTCTTTTGCGTTACCCATTTAAATTTTTCTATTAAAATTACAAAATAATTGATTTTTTTTATTTGAATACGTATAATTACACCCAAACTATGATTTTGTATCATTACATAAGCGAATAAGCCAATATTTAAATTTGCTGCTCGCATTCCCACCCAATAGAATTCCTTTTTCCTTATAGAAAAGTAATTTATCGGACAAGTGGTGCAGTGGTTAAAGCTTCGGCACTTGGACCGAGAGGTACTGGGTTCGAATCTCATTAGAGGCTAGATAAAAATCGAATTTTCATCATCGATTATATTCGCTGATGTTAACCCTTTAAGGACCGATTTTTTTCAAATAGATGCACCAAAAAAATCATTTTTTTTTAATAATTAGAACTAATATTTTGACATACATATTTATGCACAAAAAAAAATCTGTTTTTAAAAATAAACTTTATTTTTATAAATATGTTTTTTAATTCAAAAAAATGTAAACATGATACATATTATTAAAATACATATAGATACATAAATAGATATACATATGGGGAAAAATATAATATATAAGAAAATAATAAGTAGAAAAATTTAAACAATCAATAATTTAATTCTGTCTAATCAAATTTTTGGTAAACCTGGAAGTATGGACGTAAGGTCTAGATAATAAAATATATAATTCTTAATTGATTTAATTTAAAAATTCTGTTATAAGATTATTTTCACTAGTTATTTCGAGCTAATACATAATGGAACGTATAACATGTGACCGCCCGAGTAATCTCGGGTTTAGTCTTTTTGGACCAGATAGTATGTCCCGAGATATCTCGGGTTTGGTCCTTAAGTTGTTAATAAACACAACTAAGACCCTATGATGGAGTGCAGAATTCAGCGCAGAGCCACCATCCACGTCAATGTACAAGTTGACATGGAGCTTGCAATGTGCAGATGGGTATACTGTAGTTGTGTGAGTAGAAGAATACGTGAATCGGTTAATGATGTAGCGTGAATTCGAATTATGTAGCGTGAACAAAAAAAAGAAAAAATCTCAAATTTTTTTCATACTTTTCTGTAAGGAAAAAGGAAAACGGAATTCTATTGGGGATGCGCTATTATAACTTAAATTAAGGATAATTTTTTCACAAATCACTTTCTTAACATGATTTACATTATATTTCATAAAAACACTTGGTAAACTTACTGATCGTAAGAAATTCTATTCTATAATTTTTTATTTGTGTTTTGGCAGCTTTTCATGAGACTTTATTTTAATAAGAAATTTTCAATTTTTATTACTAAATGATGCACTACTACACTATGCACTAACCATTTTATTAACATACTTAATCATTTCGTTTAATAATTTCAATATTTTTTAAGAGCGCAAAATTAACTCGTCACTTCGTAAAACAAAAAGTAGTTGTTTAGTGGGTGTTTCTTTGAAATATGAGACCACCATATGCATTTGTTATACAACCATCCTGCTTTGGCTTGTGACACATAAAATAGCAAATTTTATATGGGAAAAAACTTTACATTCATTGTGCCTGTTCTTGCTTCTTGGCTTACAAACTAATTTTAGAGTAGGAATATTCCGCTGAACGTTTTCAACAAAAAATTGTAGCGCGGATCGTGTTGTTACACACCAACACATATAAAAATTATTGCGGTTATTTTTTAATTTTGACAGGAGCTCATTCTAATTTTCTTGTTACAAGCGAGAAAGTGAAACAAAATTGTTTTGGTGCTTGAAATAAATAAAATTAAATACAATAATTTAATAATATTTAATTAATAATTAATTAATAATAATTAATATTTAATTAATAATAATTAATATTTAATTAATAATAATTAATTTAATATTATTTGAGAAATGTTTTTAAACCTCAAACTAGAAAATCTACACATGGAATAAATCAGTAAGTTTTTATTTTCAAATTTTCTAAAATATAATATACGGGATCTCCACAAAATCTCGAATCATGAAATTTCGAAAACATAAAATACCGAAAACAAAAACGAATTAAAATCTCGATTTCATAATTAAAATATCGATTTCATAATTTTGAATCCACAAAATCCCGACTAAACAAAATCCCGACTACACACAATCTCAAGCGCTCAAACGCTTGCTAATAAAGGCGATTTTTCGAGTACGTATGTAAAATAGGGAAACTGAAATTTATTAAAGAATTAAATAACAGATAATCACATTTTTTTTTTTTATTTCTATTGAAAAAATTATATTATACATACTACTATGTATTTAAAAATTTCATTCAACATGAAAAACAATAAAACATAAATTATGGAATTAGTTCAATCGCGTATTATAGGCAAGCCCCTTAAGCAAATTTAATTTTGATCTTTCATTTTTTTCTTTTAAAACTAACTGCAATCGTTTAGTTCTACGAACATATTCACTTTTGCTGACACGCTCCTTACCAGCATTTAAACGAGTAATGCGAGTCTTTACCACAATATGCTCTTTTCCTAGTAGCTTTATCAACTCATAAACACCAAGGTGAGGCTTAGAAGTAATTATTTGGAGACGTCTATGCCAACCTTCGACACTGTTTTGTGTCCTTGATAAACTTTCTTCAAGAAAATCTGCTACTGACCAGAAATGCGAATGATAAGAAGGTTCTATAATTTTTTGATGGTTTTTAATATTTCGTTTTCGATTAGTTCCAAATAGATAATTTTTTTCAAACCATATGGAAATTTTTTGGCAATCGGAATTAAACTCACTTTTTAATGCAATATAATAATCAGGTATTTCATCAGGCTTGAGAAATGTTAAGCTTTTTAACATACGCATTTTTAAACTAAAATTTTCATTATTATCATATGTTGCCGCGAGACCTTCATGTTGAATTCGTCGCCATAAAATTTGGCCAAAATGGAAGAAACATCCCTTAAAATGAGTAGCAGGAAGGAACGAGTTGGCTGCCGAAACAATTGCTTTTTCGAAATCAGAAATAATAAATTTTGGATTTAGATGTATATTATTTTCGCACGCGATTGCAAAAAGTTGAAAAAACTGACTTTTGCTGGTCATGATGCAATATATCATAAGCATATTTTCATTGTGTATTTTATAATGAATTGTAAAAAGTTGTTGCATAATTCTGGGAGCAATTTCAAACGTCCCGTCCATGAGCTACCGGTTATCGACTTACGTTGATGTCATCAGCAAAAAATGAGTGTTGTCACAGGCCAGGGTGTCGATTTTTTCCAAAATTCGACAAGTTGATGAAATAACTCCATGTATATTAGTAGTGGTACGTGTATTTGTATTAGTACGAATGTGTGCCATTTAATTTTTTTTGATATGACATTTCTAGATATCATTTCCTATTATCATTTAAAATTTGTAAATGCAAATAAATATGCTTTAAATAAAACTAAATTTATTTAATTTTAGTTTTAAAATAATTTCTAATTCTGTGTTCCTGTGAAAACAAAACATTTATTCGACATCACATTGAAAAAAAAAATTGAAAAGTGTAGCTAAAATATTTTTTCCTTAACACATTGAGGCACACTTTCTAAATGTGTGTGCTACTCAGGAACACATTTGATAACTTTGGTAATTGCAATGATATTTCGTCGCGGAAAGGAATGTATTGTGAAAACTGCAAAATATGTCGAGTTATTCCTGAAAATGTGTTAAAAACGTGTTAAAAAACGAAAAAGTTGTATGACCGCTATAGCAGTAATTAACGCGGACGTGTTAACTCACCACTCAAATACTTGGTGAGATATCAAAAAACTGAGACGACGAAAGAACATAAGAACCAAAAAACTGAACCGATTTGTACCTATTCATAATTTTTGATGCTTACATTCGTAGAAAACACCCGTGGCGAGCTGCAGCTATCGGGGGGGTCACAGGTGGTGGATAGTGAACGGCCTATCGATAGGTAGGTTAGCGGTGAATTAAATAAGCTGTCCCCAACCGCAGCTCTGCTGGGAGGAGAGTCTCAGAGAACGGGGGAATGGTTAACCTCCGCTCACTAAATTCTGAGTGCCTAGGATACCCAGTAGGGAAAGGCGAACTGATGGCGCCTTAAAACCATCGACCACAACCACGGTGAACCGAACGTCCGTCCCCTTGTGCTCCCGAGCCTTCAGGTAGTGAATGGGGAACCCTATAAACGGGCATCTCATGAATGAAGTGGGTCCCATTGGCTTGGGATATCCATATGAATGGTGAATGAGGGAGTGAATGCGGGAGGAGGACGGGGGTGCGGGGGGCGGGGTGCTCGGTGAACCAATGGGCTGGATTAAGGTGTTACGCGACCCGTGCTGATAATCGGCTAGACTGGGGGCCCATTTAACAAAGCCCAGTCGTGAACGGAGCCCTCTGGATACCTGGCGACCTCCAGTTGTATTTAGCCTTGCCTGCGTACACGGATCTCTG
Source organism: Nephrotoma appendiculata (assembly GCA_947310385.1). NCBI lineage: Eukaryota > Metazoa > Arthropoda > Insecta > Diptera > Tipulidae > Nephrotoma > Nephrotoma appendiculata. Next base: position 238,088,068 of record OX371224.1, on the reverse strand, counting down.
CGCAGGTCGACTTATATTTCTCCGACACTCGTGGGAACAACATGGAAAAAAGTAAACAAAAACAAAATAAAGGGGCCGGCACCCTTCAAAAACCGGAGGAAGGGAGTAACTCTAACCGCGAAGGTGGAGCTACATCTTTAGGAGTAACGGTAAGCGACACTTTGGCATCGAAGCCAGGTGGAAGTGGATCCGTCAAAGGAGATAAGGGGGGAGTGAAGGAGATCCCTCCTTCGAAGCGTCGATACAGGGAGAGACGGTCGGCGTTCAGGGTTTTGGAAAGACTGGCTGCGACCCCTGAGGGGCAGCTTACAGTCGAACAACGTAAGTCTGTAGCATGGGCTAAGGAAACTGTCGGCTGTGACAGCTCGGAAAGGGCCCTTGGGTCTAAAAGACAGAGGTCCCAGGATGAGTTGGAACCGGGTGACAGTAAGCGGGCCAAGGTGCAGGCAGACAAGACGTCGGGTGCTCCTAGGGATCGGAAACTGAAGCTATTCAGTGAGATCCTAAAGGAGCACGTGCTGGTGCTAGCCGTCATTGACAGAAGTCAAGAAGATGGGAGCATCACGTCAGAGAAGTGGAGAGTAGCGCATAATGCACTAAACTCCATTTTTCTACGGATCCTGAGAGAAAATCCGGGATCCCCTCCATCCTACAGAGATGCGGGATGGTACCAGGGGCGCGTGAAGTTGACTGCGTGCTCAGACCAGAGATCGGCTGACCTGTATAAGAGAGCGGTAGCCGAAGTAGGCGAGGTATGGCAGGGTGCGAGGCTTGAGGCAGTCTGCAGGGAGGAAATCCCGAGCAGGCCGAGGGCACGTGTATGGCTGCCAACCGAGCCGGAAAAGCCGGAAGAGATCCTCGAGATCATCCGGGCCAGCAATCCCGATCTTCCGACCGAAGACTGGAAGATTGTAAAGCGAGAGGAGGCTAAGGGAGGCTTTAGATTGGCAATCATGCTGATCAACAAAGAGTCCCTGGCTTCCCTCGCAAAACTAAAGGGGGTGATCAACTTCGGGTTCGGGTCGATCACCCTTAAAATATATAAAAAAGATGAGACCGAGGCGACTACGAAAGACCAGCCTGGGAGTGACGGTGAACGGGCTCAGCAGGAGACGGTCAAGCGGGCTGAGGAGAGCCGGGAAAGTGCTTCGGACGCAGGAAATGTCGTTACTGGAGGTAGCCTCCTCTCACTGGAGTCTGATGGGGACATCCTGTCGGGCTCTCGACGAGAGGAGGATAGCGGCCGGAACAACGAGTCAGATGGCACTACCCCGATGCAGGGGGTGCAGGTAGAGGTGAGTAAGGTTGACTACAATGTTTAGCATTGTACAAATAAACCTACATCACACGAAGGCTGCCTCGGCAGCTCTCGTGCTCAGACTGACTAAGTCTGATGACGACTTAGTGTTAATCCAAGAACCTTGGATTAACAATAACAGGATCTGTGGCCTCAGAATGAAAGGGTATAAATTACTATACTCAAGCAACTCTGACAAGATCAGATCCTGTATTTTAGCGAAAAATAACTTGAATATTTTTCTCCTTCCTCAATTTAGTAGCGGTGATGTTACAGCAGTGAGTGTTGAGGCTGGCTGTGAAAAATTATGGCTGGCCTCAGCCTATATGGATCGTGAAAAGGGGATTCCACCGGATAACCTGGGGGAATTAATCCGGGAAGCAAATCACAGAAGGGTAGGTGTTATACTCGGATGTGATGCAAACGCACATCACACCATATGGGGAAGCACAGACATCAACGAGAGGGGTGAGTTATTTTTTGATTATTTATTAAATACCAACCTTTTAGTTTGCAATATTGGACGAGAACCGACATTTATTGTTAAAAATCGACAGGAGGTTCTAGATGTGACCTTTGCGTCGGAAACGATTTTTCATATGATCAGAGGGTGGAGAGTGGCGAAGGAGCACTCATTCTCTGATCATCGATATGTAACGTATAACCTCGAAATTAAACCTGTAGCCCGGAAAGCCTTCAGGAATCCCAGAAGGACAAACTGGAACAAATATAGGGAAGTGTTGGGAGAACTACTGCCGCTGGAGGTCCCGGGACCTCCGGCGACGGTAGAAGAATTAGACTGCATGGTGAATATTGTCACAAGAGCGTGCAATCTTTCATTTAATGCTGCGTGGCCCCTGATAAAGCCTAGGGGCAGGCAGAAGCCGATATGGTGGACCAAAGAGCTGGGAACGTATCGGAGAGTGTGTAGGACAGCTTTTAACAAAGCTAAGAGCACAAGGGAGGTTCGGGATTGGGACTTCTATAAGGAGGATCTAAGAAAGTACAAAAAAGAGTTGAAGAAGGCACAAAGGGGGTCCTGGAGACTCTTCTGTTGTAGGATGGAGGAGGTCTCTGAGACTTCTCGCCTTAGGAAAATTCTAGCTACTAACCCAACCAGTCCTAGTTATTTAATTAGACCAGACGGGTCATGGACAACTTCAAGTGCGGAATCATTGGAGCTCCTTATCGAGACCCATTTTCCGGGAAGCTTTGAAGACTCGATGGAGCCTGGAGCTCATCGAGCAACACCTTCATTAGAGATGGAGGGCATCTTGAACAGGGAGCGAATCCGGTGGGCGCTGAACGGTTTTAAGCCGTATAAATCGGCGGGCCCGGATCGGATTATACCAGCAGAGATCCAAAGGAATTCGGCAGTCATCCTCCCCTGGCTGGAGGGTATTTTCAGAGGGTGTCTGAGACTAGCTTATATTCCTAGGAAATGGATGGAGGTCAGAGTGGTCTTTATCCCGAAATCGGGAAAAAGCTCACATGCCTATCCAAAGGACCTGAGACCTATAACTCTATCATCCTTTCTGTTGAAAACCTTGGAAAGGTTGGTAGATGTAGGCACTCGATCAAAAATTGAGCCCAGGAATTGGGCAACGTCGCAGCATGCGTACTGTAAGGGTAAGTCGGTGGACACAGCTCTGCACGATCTGGTACGCATGATTGAGAAGTCAATCTACTCGCAAGAGTTCTGTATGGTAGCATTTCTCGACATTGAGGGCGCCTTTAATAATGTAAAAACGGAGGCGATCATGGAAGGACTGCTACCTTTGAACGTGGATTACCCCATAATAAGGCTGATAAATCAGATGCTGGTACGCAGGATTATTACTTCGGAACTGGGGGAGGCCACCATTAGAAGGCGGGTGGTTAGAGGAACCCCTCAAGGAGGTGTAATGTCCCCCTTTCTTTGGAGTGCGGTGATGAATGGTTTGCTGTTGGAACTGGAGAGAGAGGGGATAGGGGTTGTAGCATATGCAGACGATGTAGCGTTGGCTGTCTCTGGCAAATATCTGGGTACGATTAGGGACGTTATGCAGAATGCGCTCCTGATCGTTACGAAATGGGCCAGCAAATGTGGATTAGGGATCAACCCTTCCAAGACTGAGCTGGTACTATTTACTAAGAAGTATAAAATTCCGGTAGTTAGCCCTCCTACCGTGAACGGCATTAGGCTGGCTTTTGCTGACAGAGCAAGATTTCTGGGCATAATCTTGGATAGTAAGCTCAGCTGGAAGCCTAACATTGTGGAAAGGGTGAATAAGGCTAATGTAGCCATTTACTCGTGTAGGAACGCCATAGGTAAGAAATGGGGTCTGAAACCAGAGCTGGTGCACTGGCTCTATACGGCAGTGGTAAGACCAGTGCTGACGTACGGGGTAGGCGTGTGGTGGCCAGCTCTGGAGAAGGCAACATATATAAAAATGATGGAAAAGGTGCAAAGAACGGCCTGCATGCTTATAAGCGGGGCACTTAGGTCAACACCTACACGCGCTTTGGAGGTTATGTTCCACCTTCTTCCAATCGAATTTTTTGGTAAACAGATAGCAGCCAATGTGGCTACGAGACTCTCGGCTGTCTCTCAGTGGAAGTGTCTTCACGCGGGACACTCGACGATAACTAGATCGCTAAGGGAAGAACTGGCGAATCTAGATTATATTAAGCCAACGTTGTGCTTCGATAAAGGTTTCCGGACCATCTGTCCTTCGAGAGAATCTTGGAGGGACGGATCAATACTGGAAAACGAGGCACTGCAATTTTTCACGGACGGCTCTAAGCTAGACGGTAAGGTAGGAGCCGGAGTCTTCTGTGAGAAGCTTAACGTTAATATTTCCGTTCGTCTCCCTGACTACTGCAGCGTGTACCAGGCTGAAGTGGTGGCGATAGGCGAAGTCGTGACATGGTTGAAGCATAATGTGGTATCCGTGAGGGATATCGCAATTTATGTGGACAGTCAAGCGGCAGTCAGGTCGCTGGAGGCGGTTTGTCTGAAGTCACGGGTGGCGCTGGATTGCCGATCATCTCTTAACGAGATGAGCGAGTATTTCAGCATCCAGATAATCTGGGTCCCTGGTCACTCGGACGTCACGGGAAACTGCAGGGCGGACGATCTAGCTAGGTACGGTACGACTCTCCAGATACAGCCGGGAAGGGCGGGTCTGGGGAGGCCTATAGCAGCACTCAAATTGGCGCTCAGTAAGCAGGCAATTGCCTTGACAAATGAGAGGTGGACCAACTCTCTCACGTGCAGGGTAGCGAAACAGGTTTGGCCAAAACTGGACCTGAAGCGCTCCAAGGCACTAGTATCCCTAGGAAAACGAGAGTTAGGATTGGTCGTAGGGATACTGACAGGACACTGCCTTTTTGGGGAACATGCAAGAAGGATGGGTCTACAGACTAATGACTTTTGTAGAAGTTGTTTGGACGAAGAGGAGGAGGAGACGTTGGATCACTTCCTATGCTCGTGTCCGGCACTATCATGCAGAAGGCATAAGTACTTTGGTGTGTACAGTATGGACAGCCTTTCGGAACTCGCGGGCTGTAGAGTGCGAGATATATTACGCTACATAAGTAGCTCTGGATGGTTTCAACGGGAGTAAAGGGGAGATAGGATCCTGTGGTATCACAATGGGCCACTACTGGCCTAAGTGTGCGACAGCAGCCACTCTAACCTAACCTAACCTAACCTTCGTAGAAAACAAACAAATATAAACACAGAAAAATTACACACACTAATATAAAAATGTATACTATACTCCTTATGCATATACGAAAACGTCATTTGCCGTTCGTCGATTTTTGGAACCCCCAGGACTACCCAAGTATCGCTACTTCCAACTTATTTCGATTTTTATGGAATAATTGATGGAACTAAGTTCCACGGTCAAGTTCCGATTTATTACAAATTTTACTATGAACTGTGGAACTAAAACCCGTAACTCAAAGAACTGGATATTTTGCGAGTTCCATGTCTTCCATGAAATATCTCAAAAATGTAACAAAAGTTAGAACTGTCAAAATGAGTTTCATTTTGTTATACATACTTGGGTATAGAAGGCACTGCTTATAGCCAAAGAAAAGAACTGACGACATAAAATGATGTCATATAGCAAAATTTTTAAAGCAATGTGGCTTGTATTCTAGGTGCACTGGCGGAAGCGACCATCTTTTGTTGTTTGTTTTTTATACATAGATCAAATTTTGACGTGAAGAAATATATTTTGTTTACAAATTTTGTTTACAATGTGTGCAACACTACAGGTCATATCGACAGACGCAACTACAAGTTGTACTCGTAGTTGTAGTCGGTGATTTTCCGAAATTGAAATTCCGTATTTTTAAACCACACTATAACTGCAAATTAAATCACGAATTTATTGTAATTTTTAAACATATTAGAAGTGTCAATTTTTACGAAATACAAAACTAGACTCAAATTACAAAGATATTACAAAATTACTTTTCTTCTTTCAATATGTCCAGACGAATATATAAAACACAAATAAATAATATTTTGATAATTAATAAATTAAAAACTTTTCGAAATTCAAAATCGAAAATTAAATTCACAATCAAACGTCAATTGAATAGTCGATTGTAGTCGTCGATATCCACGACTATAACTTTAATCGTCACTTTAAAGTGTCAATTTATTGTGGTTTAAAAATACCAAAAGAAACAATTTAGTCGTATTCGCGAATTAATTGTCGTCTGTCGATTTGGCCCTACGTGTTTGATGAAAAAAAAAATTATGCCATAAACAAGTTTATACATAAGTATGTACATAATAAATAATACTAAATATGATTATTAATTTGTTTAATATATTAATTTACACAAAACACATTAAAACACAGTAAAAAAAATACATAAATAACAAATTATAAAAATGGCGCGATTTCGTGTTCTGTTACTTGTCAAAAATTGACAATAATGTTTGGTGGTAGTAGTCACGATTAAACCGAAAAACAATCAAATCTTTCAAAAAATTACAATTTGATTTAAATCAAATGTCATTTTTGTGTCGCATAGGACGTAAAAATTGATTTCGATCAAATATTTTTGAGTTAGGTACATTAAATATTTTTTTTTTTTTCGAAAGAACCACGTAACTTGGTTGGCTCGGTTCGAGAGTGGAGACATACTTCATGCAGCCGCCTTGAAGATAACCACAAGTTGACTTGACCCACAGGCCACAATGTACATACACCGCATATTACCATATATTATATAGTTTATATATAGAAATAGAACAAATTAAATTCGGTATTTTGCTGTCAAATAACAAATGCTAAATTATTCTACAAGACAAATTTTTCGAGAAAAATAGAAAAAATAACGCCTTGCGGTAAACACCATAACCATAAAATGATTTTATTTCCCCTAATCCTAAAATTTTTTTTCTTAACATTCAAAGACAATCGGCTTGAATACAATGCAATTGTTGTTGTAATCTTTTGAAAGCAACACAGCTAAAATTACGTACATCTAAATTATTTTTATTTTCAGAAATTGTCAATAAACAATTGAAATACAATTTTCGATTCAAAATCCGAATATATGCACATTTAATTTAATGTTATATGCTATATATTAGCTAATAATCATTTTGTATAATTTACGCATTTTAATTTTATTAATAATAAATATTAACCAAAACATTTCCGGCTTTTCCTTTTGCCATCGTAAATACATAAAACGAAAAACAGAGTTTCATCCTGTATGTTTAGAAACATAAAATAATTATTTCATAGCTTTACACATTTAAATTTATATTTTAAATAAATAAATATATTTCCCATTTTTCCGTTTTGTAATCGTAATGCACAAAACAAATACAACAACAAAAAGTTTTATCCTCTTAAGGCCCGATTTTATGAACGAAGATAAATCACAAAGAATCCGAGAGTAATGACAATGCCTTCTAAACTACAGGCCTCTTACTACTCTCATTTTTTGCACATGACGTCAATTTATGTCTAAACTGAGACTGCGCATTAATAATATTATGATATTTACACTAACAAAATAACTAGAGAAAGCAACAACAATGTAGACATAGCGTGTCGTCATCATTTGGTGTATGAGGCCTGTACCTCAATTTTGTTGCCTTTTCGCAATGCCTTCTAAACTACTGGCCGCTTACACCAAATGATGACGACACGCTAAGTCGACGTTGTTGTTGCTTTCTCTAGTTGCTTTGTTAGTGTAAACAATGCCTTCTAAACTACTGGCCGCTTACATCAAATGATGACGACACGCTAAGTCGACGTTGTTGTTGCTTTTTCTAGTTGCTTTGTTAGTGTAAATATCCTAAAATTATTATTGCGCAGTCTCGGTATAGACTTAAATTGACGTCATGTGCGAAAAATGAGAGTAGTAAAAGGCCAGTAGTATAGAAGGCATTGGTGTAAATATGTTAAAAGTATTATTGCGCAGTCTCGGTTTAGACTTAAATTGACGTCATGTGCGAAAAATCAGAGTAGTAAAAGGCCAGTAGTTTAGAAGGCATTGCTTTTCGAGACTACGAGGCTACGGGACTATGAAATATTTTGTATACGTACACTCGTGTATAGTATTAATTTGTGTTACTGTGTGGTTTCATTTTTTTTTATGTGTATTAATGTAGAGAGTATGACCATATATTATAAAGTATATATATACGCTACTAAGTGGACCAAAAATAAATTTGACTCTACCCTTATTGAATGTAAAAAAGTTCAGTGCACAATTTTTTTCACTATTATATTCTACCCTTTTCCATACAAATCAAGGATAAAAAAAACGGTCGAAATTTTTCCATAGAAAAATCGGGTTATGTCCCTTCTGTTTGTACTCTATATTCTGTGGTATGACGATAAGCATAAAAAATTGTCGAATCGGTTTAAATCGGTAAAATTGTTGGTGCTTACATCCATTTGTCTCGTTGTAATTTGATGGAGAATTGAAATTCAAATTTAAACACATAACACAAATGACATTAAAATTATTTGAAATTAAAAAAATTATAATTTAATTGAAGCATAATTGTGTGGTTTTATTTATTTTATTAATTTGAATTTTATATAAAAGAAATAACCAATAAAATAGTTTCGTATTGGCAATATGTCAAATTATCAACACAAAAGAAAAAAAACATAAACAAAACGAACAGCGCATGCGCCCTACTACACTCGCATTCACTAATATTATTATTTTCCGCTAATTTTTGTTCTCGTAGTCTCGTAGTCTCGAAAAGGCAACAAAATTGAGGTACTGTAGTTTAGGAGGCATTGGTAAAGATTACCCAGCAAACAAATGTTGATAGCAGTATGAAACAGATTGAACCATTTGCACACGCCGAAGTGAGAAAACAAATGAATTTACTTGGGTTTCTTTAAAATACATACAGATACACTGCATATTTACCCCCACTTAATTTCTTGTTTATCAATTTCATTTAGAAAAATTTCTATTTCATTTTTATCAGTCAAGAGATTTCATTTGAGGTGTGAGATGATGCAGAATCTACTTAAAGATATGTTTAAGTAGATTCTGGTTGATGTGTAAAATATTCATTATACATAGTATGATGTTTATTTTACAAGTGTTTTCAGATGGAGAATACATGGACAACATATAAAATGAGTATACAAAATTAAAAATATGTAGTTGTATCTGCGAGTGTGTACACTTGGTATATACAACAAAACATAAAAATAAAAAATGTTTCAAGTTAAACCGGAGTATGTTCACGATATTTACATTGTTACATATTGTAGCAACTGTCATTGTAGAAATGACGTAATAGTTAACTATGAGATTGTCCCAAGTGTCAAAACATTGTTAAAAACATAACCACAGAATTAAGATAAAAAAATTTATTGTTAAAACTGAGATTGCAGTAAAATTTGTTAGATTTGCGTAGACAAAATAAATTATGAACTTTCTGACAATGCAATGTTTTATTGTGGTACGAAGGAGTTAATTGTGATTTTCAATATAAGTTTCAAACGGAGAAGCAATTCTGGGGCAGATTCTATTAATTATTATTTTGAATTGCAATATTTTTAAAAAATTAGTAATATTTAATTAAATTAATCTCGAGGGAATCGAAACTGGAAACTAACTTTTAATATTGCTTTGCAGACATTACCCGCCAGTCGCTTAGCTCATTTAGCACCTGTCTTATCATCTGACAAACCATATGCACAGGAATTAGTTCTTGCATTAGCCGTACTCACAGCCGATGCAGACGACAAGACTAAGGCATGTCGTTCGTTTGCCCAAGAGGTTGTAAACAAGACATTAAACTTAAATGTTGAGTTTAAAATTGCTGCTTTGGTCTACGCTACGCTATCCGATCTTGCCACTAATGTCGATGGTGGCAAAGCACTTATTACAGATGGCATAATCCGTACTGAGAGACGACGTGACCGCAAACTCACCAAACCGGTAAGACCGAGCGGCCTTTATAAAATACAAGACTAGAATAAAAATTGTATTTATAGATTGAAGAATATCAAGCAGCCGAGGCAGCTGCCAAAAAATCTCGTGTCGCAGTTTAATACTGTGACATCACAGAAGATGATGCGGCATTCGTTCAAGATACTATTAGACTTCTTAAGATTCCTAACGATCTATTGTGCACGTTTTATGATTTTGTAAAGTTCGATTTGCCTAGAGGACAATTTTTCCATTTTTTTTCCATAAAGTACGAATCGTAACTAAAAAATAAACCAATAGTACGACCTAATCATAGTATTATGGAGCATCAAAATAATCAGTGTATCCGTAAAACACAAATTTATTTAAAATAAATATATTAAAAATTGAATTTTGTTCTTTATTTTTCAAACCTACACAATCATCATGTTGCTTCTGATACCTACACAATTAAAAATGACATTTGTAGAGGCAGTCTCGAGTTGGGTTGAGAATGACGTTTGTAACAATGTAGAGTTCGTGAACGAAAAAGGCACGTGTTCATTGTTACAATGTAGTTTCATGAACGGTGTTGAGCTGTCATTGTTAACAATATTGTAACAATGTAAATATCGTGAACAGGCTCCCGGTAAGTTAACGTAGGGGAAACAAAACCGATTTTTCGGTCGGCAAAAATACGAAAAGCATGGAATTAGGTGCATCAATTTGAAGTAAAAATTGAGCGCTCTAATTATATGCTGTTTATGCGCTCATTGTGCGTTGATTTGTACTACTGGGTAATCTTTACTCGAGAGTTTTATTTTTTGTCGATTTTATAAACGACGATAAATAAATATTTACTCTCTCTTTTATTGCAGTTTTATAGCAGTTTTTTGATGCTGGTAACACGTTTTCTTGAAAAATGTATATATTTATGTGCCGAATTTATAAACAAAACAAAATTACGTACAACTAATGTGGAATTTTATTTACCAAAATCCGGCAAAAAAAAATTGATGTACATCAAAAATTTTGTTTTATTTGCCAGAAAAAATCAATTTTTTTTTTTATGTACATCAATTTTAAAAAATGTACATTTTTTCGTAAATTTTTTTTTGATGGAGAAATACCAAAAACGTCAATTTTTGTAGAAACGTCAATTGGCGTGTTAAATTACTAATAAATTAAAGCATGTGTTTTAAATTTAATTGAATTATATTTTAATCATTTATTAATAAATATATGACGATTATTCGTTCGAAAATATATACATATAATTTCGTATATTTCGTGCACAATTGATGTCGTTTTGACGTGCCATTTCTAAACTTCAAAATCCTATTTTATATCTCCAATACATACATAAAACCACATCAATTTTGATTTTTTGTTCTATTTAAACCATAAATTTCACATTGATTTGAAAAAGTAAATAAAATTCCACATAATTATTTTTATTTTCAGAAATTGTCAATAAACGAAATAATAAATAAAATCGAAAAATAATTGAAATAAAATTTTCGATTCGAAATTCAAATATAGGGCACATTTAATTTAATGGTATATATTAGCTAATAATCATTTTGTCTAATTTACGCATTTTAATTTTTATTTTATTAAAACAAAGTTTATCCTGTATGTTTAGAAACATAAAATAATTATTTCATAGCTTTTCACATTTAAATTTATATTTTAAATAAATAAATGTATTTTCCATTTTCCTTTTTGTAATCGTAATGCACAAAACAAATACAACAACAAAAAGTTTTATCCTCTTATTTAGACATCAAAAAGAGAAGATAAATCAGCGGATAGATTAAACTCGGATTTTATTTTTTGTTTATCGTCGTTCATAAAATGGAAACAGTGGATTAATCCTAGATTAATCTTTTATCCGAGTTCATAAAATCGGGCCTTACTCTTGGATTTTTTGTGATTTATCCTCGTTCATATATTTCAATTTACATTTTATAAATTTCAAATTTCATTTTATAATTTTCAAAATTATTTAATAATCTAAGTTTTTATATTATATAAAATATGTAGAATATAAAATACCTAAAAACAAGGTTTTATTTAAATTAGTTCCGATTCATCGCCAATGAACAATTCCTGCGCATTAAAATTGCCATTTAAATTTTCAGAAGTAATGGATTGAACAGCCGAGCCGATTATTTCTGGTAAATGACGTTATAGTTCCTAGGATATAACGGCAGTTTTTATTTTGGAAAAGGCAAACTCTAACTGTTTATAAGGTGACAAGAAATGCGCTTTATTCGTTAATAAATTAAAAGAAATAGTAACTGCGACTGAGCGGTGTGGCGTTGCGTTGTCCATGATATTCCATCCGTTTGAAATTCTGTGTTTGCCCTGTTAATTTTTCATCTAACTCTTTAAAGAATGTAATCATTTTGTCACAGTTACAACCTCTTGTGAATTCAGCGTGATGTATGACGCTGAAATTATTTACCGCTAAGATAAGGATCACATTTCTACCTCTAATAATCGGAACAATCACGTTAACCATAGAACAACTCTTCGGTCGTAATTACGCCGCATGTGTAAATTGAATTAAGATTCGCCTACAAAAATATTGTTTCTGTCATCCTGAGATCCGTTGATCATAAAGTTGGTGGTATATTCTTTCCGCAAATTTAGTCTTTGAGTCTTTAGGTCTTTTAGTCTAATAAAAATCTGGTCTAGAAAACGGCATTATTAAGTTAACCGAGGTTACATTATTGAGTGTTTAATTTATTATTGTGAATTCTAAACTGAAATTAGACATTTATAAAGTGCAAATTGAAATATATACATAATTGGCGAAAAATTCTTCAACTCACAAATTCACTCTATGGAGCCATAAGTCATGTTTTAATTTTATGATTTTTATGTTTTGAATGTGTAGCCTTGATTGAAAAAGAAAAATTGAAATACTTTAAATTTTTTTGTTGTTGTTGTTGTTAAAGATATAGGGTGTCAAATTTTGAGAAAAACGATAATCATGATGTTGTATATATGTCAATAAAAAGAAAAGTAATTGTCCGATAATTATGATTTTAGGCTCATTTTAAAGGTAGGTTAATAAGGATTTATAAAAAAATATAAAAATATATACTGTTTAATTCCTTCATCTCTAAATTTCCCGCCAAAATGTTCTTTTTAAATTTTCTCAAAAACCTATTTTTTTTTAATTTTTTTTTTTTATAGAATTTGACAAATAATATTTTACAACATATCAAAAAACTAGAATTCCGTTATTTTTTGTTTTCTTGCAAAATTCGTTTTAGTAAGAGAAGTATTGCATTTTTATATGGAAGGCTATATAGATATTTCTCGGTGTTTTGAAATTGTTTACAAAAGACGTAATTCACTTAATTTGTGTGTTTGGTTTATTATTTATTGTACAAATTTGTGTCATATTTAAGTATGAGTCACAGAATTATGAGGTGCCACCCCTGGTTTATATCGTTTGGTTAGTCGTAAGTACCATAAATTCCTTTTCTTTCTTGGGATATTTTATAAAAGAGTAAATAAAATGTTGATTTCCCTTTTTTTATTGGGGTTTGATAATTTTTACTTAACGCAGGCGTACCTGTTAAACGATGAGTAATTCTTTTGAAAACAAAAAATGAAAATTGTTGATATAAATAAGAGTAAAGATTTAACTGCGATTCAAAGTATTCGAGTAAACTAAAACGAGTTACGAATTATGTTAAGCAATTTATGCCACAATCAGTTGAGAATTAAGATGATTTGTATCTCTGTTCAACGTGCTACGACGAAAAATAGAACTAGAGTTGTCACCAGTTGCGGTACCATCAACAAGATCTCCTCTAACACCTCAAATAGCCGATAACGATAATAGCAGTGATAGTGAAGAGTGTTATTTAAAAAATGTGTCTGTTTTGGAAAAAATGAATGAAGTGTTACCCTTTCTTGGAAAGTAGCAAAAGCAGCAAAAGTAATAGATTTAGCTTCAATAACACCATAAGCGTCTTTGGTTCCGGGAATCGTGCCGCTTTTGCATCAGTCAACCGAAGATGAAAGGAAGGTTGCACTATATGATGAATTGATTGGTGATCTAAACGCTAAATTCGAGAACTGGAGAAAATCAGGTATAAGATTCAGTTATTTACTATATTGTCAAAATCATTAACCATTCAAGAAATCCAGAATGAGTTCAAGGCAACGCAACATATGGTGTGAACCGCTAAAGATCTACGAGACAAGAATGGTCCACTAAGTCGTCCAGCAGGTAATATATGAAAGCGAATAAGTGATGAGCTGAAGCAAGCAGTATTATCTTATTATACTGATGATGATGCTAGTCGTATAATGCCAGGCAAAAACGATTGTTTAACAGTCGATAAAGCTAAAGTTCAAAAGCGACTAACGATGTGTACATTGAAAGAGTGCTACGAAGGATATAAGACGATGGATCAGGATGACGAATCAAAAAAAATTGGATTTTCTAAATTTTCACTACTTCGTTCAAAATACTATGTACAACCAGGCAGTAGTGGAACGCACACAGTCTGCGTATGTACCATACGGTGACCTGAAAATTGTGTCACATTTAAAAGTTACTATACATAAATCATACATACGTAATTGTTACAACAAAATGCTTACAAAAATAACCCATACATAAACTACTGTGCCACATGAGTTTTATTACTAAAACAATTGGTACAAAAAAGTTTTTTGGACCAACTCAAGTTATTCAATATCAATAAAAAAAAATTGAAGCTTATTACACCGCATAAAAATTGAATTTGCGTTGATCAACAGATAAAATTGCGATGCGATTTAACAAACAGAAAATGTGAAATGGCGGCTGCGCGATGATACGAATGATCGGATAAAACTCATGTGGTACAGTAGTTTATGTATGTGTTAATTTTTCTTGTTGTAACATTCGCATGTGTATGCGTTGTTTTTGTAATTGTTATTTTTTACACAATTTTCGGGGAATCGTACCATACATCAAAATGTAAAATTAATTATTTATGGCACCAAAATGGAAACTATTACCAACGGAAAGATAGCGCACTACCGGGATTGTATTTCAACTATTTTATGGGATGAGCCTACACCAACATGTTACCTTCTACAATGCGAAAGCTGCCCAGGACTGGATAACTTTAAAGAATATTTGAAAAATGCATTTTGGGAACATGGCTGCGAGGATGCTGAGTTAAAATTTAATCAGTGGGTTTCTACCGATAGTTGCAATCTGGAGACCATTTCTCAATCGTTGGATGAATTTCTGGATTATTTCATAAATAAGCTGAAGAATCTGTTATTTCATTGCTTCATTCCACTTCAGCAGTCCAGCTTTCTTAAAAACTAAAAAAATGGCGCTGAAGTCTACGGAGGTGATAGTTTTATGTAATTTGCAGAAAATTATGCATTTATAATGCAAAATGCCACGCAACGCATTTCATTGGAATAATAAGCAAGCGACTTGTAATTTACCAAAATTTGGAAGATAAATTACTTCACCACACGTTCATTATAATATCGAATTGTCTTCACCACGATACTGTAGCGGTTCACTTATTCATTGAAAAAATGATGCAGTTCTTGAAAACTAAAATATCCAGTTTATCTAAAATTTATTATATTACCGATGGCGCAGTCACGCATTATAAAAATAAGAAAAATGTTAAGAACATTTAAAAACACAAATAGGATTTTTGAGTTGATTGGGAATGGCATTTCCATGCAACAGCTCATGGAAAAGGTACATGTGATGGAGTAGGAGGTACCATCAAAAGAAAGGCATCCAGAGCTAGTACAATAACCAATGGAGATGCATTATTTAAATGGGCTAAAACGTTGAAGACAGATATCAAATTTGGATTTTGTTCAGACGCAGAACATAAATCCAAGCAAATCAAACTTGCAATTAGGTTTGATAATTTAAAAACAGTAAAAGGAACTCACGGTTTCCTTGCAGTTATTTCAACAGAGGATGGCTATTTGAATTGTAATAAATGTTCTAATTCTGACGATTATGTTAAATTTAAATTGTAATTTTTAATTTGAATAAGATTTAATGTTAAACAATAAAATAAAATTCTTAAAAGAATTTGGGTTTGAAATTTTAAATATATGCCATTAAATTTGAATAATAAATGTTAATAATTTAACTGAACTAACCTTTTTGTAAACAATTTCAAAACACTGAGAAATATCCACTTATTCAAACGCATTTTGCAAGAAAGCAAAAAATAACGGCATTCTAGTTTTTTTATATGTTGTAAAATTTTAATTAACGAATTCTATAAAAAAAAAAAAAAATTAAAAAAAAATAGGTTTTTGGGAAAATTTAAAAAGAACAACATTTTGGCGGGAAATTTAGAGATGAAGGAATTAAACAGTATACTATTTTTATATTTTTTTATAAATCCTTATTAACTTACCTTTAAAATGAGCCCAAAATCATAATTATCGGACAATTACTTTTCTTTTTATTGACATACGAGGGTATATCAAAAAGTCTTGCAATATCATATGAAAAAAAAGAGTGAGTGAGACAACAATATATTTTTCAAAACCATTTTTTGTCGCGATGAAACTTCTAGAAGAACATTTCGATGTAAATTTTACAGTTCGTTTGTTTTTGTCAATTTAGTAACACGAGTTTTGAATTTTTCTTAAAATGAATGAAATTGAATATCGCGCCGTTATTAAATTTTGCTGTAAAGATGGACGAAATGCAATTTATATATTAAACTGTATATCAAAAGTTTACGGCAAATCTGCACCATCATATGCCACAGTAACAAGGTGGGTAAAATTATTCCAAAGTGGTCGGGAGTCATTAGAAGACGACAACCGCTCGGGTCGGCCAGCAGACGCTATTAGCCAGGAAAACGTAATTTTGGCCGAATCTATTGTATTGGTGGACCACCGTATTTCTGTTCCGCGGTTAGCGTGGAGACTTTCTCTTTCATACGGTACCACATATACTATATTACATGACCACCTTCACATGTCGAAAGTAAGTGCGCGATGGGTTCCCCGTTTGTTGAATGCAGAACAAAAAAAAATGCGTGTTCAAACTTCAAAGGCGATTTTAGATATGTACAAAGAAGATCCAGAAAATTTCTTGGATAACATAATAACAGGCGATGAAACACGGCTTCATCACTGGGATCCGGAATCCAAACAAGAATCGATGCAATGGATTAAACGTAGTGAACCACCACCAAAGAAATTCAAAACTCAATTGTCTGCTGGTAAGGTTTTGGCAACAATTTTTTGGGATGCTGAAGGAATTTTGATAATCGATTATATGCCACCGAAAAGCACAATCAAAGGCATATATTACGCAGAGGTTTTCCGAAAATTGAAAAAAGCGATCCGGGAAAAACGGCCAAGGAAAGTTAGGGAAAAAATCTTGCTTCTTCACGACAATGCACCAGTGCACAAGGTTAATATTGCTCAAGCTGCATTAAAGGACTGCGGGTTCGTGGAAATTCCTCATCCACCGTACAGTCCAGACTTGCCACCCAGTGACTACTTTCTGTTTCCCAATTTGAAAAAAACACTAAGGGGCCGGAAATTTTCCAGTGACTATGAAGTACAGTCTGTTGTAAATGAATATTTTATGGAGCAAAAGAAATCTTTTTTTTTAGAGGGTTTAGGCAAGTTAAATGATCGATGTGACAAATGTATAAACCTTAAAGGAGATTATGTCGAAAAATAAAAATATTGCTGTCTCACTCACTCTTTTTTTTCATATGATATTGCAAGACTTTTTGATTTGCCCTCGTATATACAACATCATGATTATCGATTTTCTCAAAATTTGACACCCTATATCTGTAACAACAACAACAACAAAATTAAAACATGACTTATAAAAATTTGTGATTTCACGTATTTTTCGCCAATTACATAAATTGAAAAATATAAATCTTTAAATTGAGAAATATGAATTAAAATTAGAATAGTGTAATCCGAAAATTGAAATTTATGTTTCAAAAATCGAAAAATTTAAAACCAAAACTGAAAAGTAATAATTGTAATTTGATAAATATAATTCTCAACTAGAAAAGTATCATTTCAAAGTAGAAACATATGAAATGGACCGGGAAATGCAATAAATTGGTGCTGTCAACTTATATACAATTTAAGGCGGTATACATGTATAGTTTTTGCCTTTAAGGCAAAAAAAATCGGTTCCGCTCGAAACGCGATATTTTAAAACGCGATATTTCGAAACGAGATATGACAAAACGAGATATGGTACAAAACGAGATATGGTACAAAATGCGATATTTCAAAACACGATATGGTACAAAACGCGATAGGGTACACAACGCGATATTTCAAAACGCGTTATGGTACAGAATGTGCATTGCGAAGCGACGGGAGCGTAGCGACCCGATTTATACCGATCCTATACAGTCTCGCTCCTATCGATTTTTAAATTCCTATAAACTGAAATTAAATTTCCCCTTCACCCGACTGATATAACCCGATTCTTAATTCCCGTTTTGTACCATATCGCGTTTTGTACCATATCGTGTTTTGAAATATCGCGTTTTGAAATATCGCGTTTTGTACCATATCGCGTTTGGTACCGTATCACGTTTTTAAATAACACGTTTTGAAATATCGCGTTTTGATAATTTGCGTTTTAAAATATCGCGTTTCAAATGGGACCCAAAAAAAATTTACCTTTTACAAAATTGAGAAATGTTCAATTTAAAATTTTTGAGGTGATATTATAAGGCGATTCAAGATGGCCGAATTTTAACCAATCAGCGCGCATAATTTTTAATGCCTTATGCCCCATTTACATGCGACCAACATGTCTCTTTTGCAAAATGAAAAAGATATAACATTGACTTTTTGCACATGAGAGACAAGAAAAGAAATATATCCAAACAAAATTTTGCAGAAGATTTTGACGCCACTACACTGTAAACCACTATAAAATGTTGCCATAAAATATATTCGATTCGAGTATTTTTATGGCAACATTTTTAAAATCAACAAGAAAAAAAATTGTTTCGCATTTATAAATGTTGAGGATTCATAATAAAAACTGACGCCATAGATAAAAATTTAAATTTCGCATTTGAATTCATTAAAAATAAATTAATAATGATCCTATAAAAAAAATTACGCCATTACTATATATGTTTATTTCTTTCTGGCACATTGAATATTTATATATACCGGATCCTTCTTATTTACCTGCAAAAATTTGTAGAAGAAAACAATTTTCTACATGTAAATGCCCCATTAAAGGCAAAATCTGTACATGTATTACCGTACCGCCTTTATATTGCTGACTATAGGCACAAAATACAGTACAGAAAAAATAAAGCTTGTTTAGTTTAACGGCGCACACTACATAGCAGGTTACCCAAATAATATACAAAACACAAACGAATGTAAATGATATTTTTATTGTAACATATAAAAATTAAATCTACCTTTTAATCTAAAATTCATTACACAAATAAAATGTGTGAAATTAAGTTAGAACATCTCGTTTCATTATTTTTTCGGTACTGATGTCGTCAAACAAAACCAAAACAAATAATACAAGTGCGAGAGCCAAGAGAAATTAAAAATCTTATACGCGCACGTATGTATCATTAAAAAAATTGTGTAGTTGCTTTATCAGTAAATTAGTAAATGAAAAGTTCCTCAGTAGGGAAATATTTTTATTAGAAATGTTTCTCAAAATATCAATTATGTTTGTAGATAATAAAGCAGATTTATTGGGACAAATAAAGAATTTTTTTTGTCCCATGTAATTTTTTACTTACTCGTATGACATTGACACCTGCGTTTTTGTTTGGATTTACCTATACCATAAAGCAAAATACATATAAGAGGACTCATGTAGAGATTCCCAGGTTAATCTATTTTACTTTTGGCAATCTATATAAGCCTAACAAGAACAATGAACTATAAAATAACTATCCCGATATGTTTATAAGATTCGTATATATGGATTAAATATAGAAAAAAATTGAATTTGTGTATATAAATATATTAAAACTATAAAATAAGATTAACCTCGGAAAAACCTGCCTATACAATTTGCACTACTTGAATTCTCTTATATATTTATTGCTCGATGCCTATACCAACTCATGTAATTTTTCTATATAGAAAAATGGCCAATTATTGTAGTGGTATTAATTAAAGCCACAAAATTATTTTTTAAATTAAAAATCGCCAGCTATTTACATAAAAAAAATTATGCGGCACGCTCGCTTGTAATAGACAAGCGATAAGATTTTATTGTTTTTCTGCTAGTAATAGCTATATTCTATGCAAATTTTGTAATCTATAAATTATAAAATAAATTTAATGTTTATACTTACTTTAATTTTACAATAACAAATATAATAAAATAAATGATTATAAAATATTAAATCAACACACTTCAAAATCCTTTAAACACAAATTTTGCAACTTTATAACTTGAATATAGGGTAAAATTGATGTTGAAAGCGGTGCGTAAAAGAGAAAACATGCATAAATCAAAAAGCTTTACAATAGTTTCGCTCTAACTAATGTGATTATTTCACGTGTTATTTACTAGAGCAGGACGTGTATATTAAAATTAAATAAAGTTTAGGGGTAATATGAAAAACCCGTTAAATTTTTATAAATTGTTTTTATAAAGAGGCTTTTCTTAAATACTATTTTACGAAGTGAGCTACTGTACACCAAAACAGCAGCAGTGAGCATCATATTTAAATATTAGCTTGTTTGCAAACAATAATATTTTGTAATTTTAATAGAAATAATTTAATTGAACGAAATTATATTGAATTAAGGACTAGACACACCAAGCGTCGACGGCGAGCGGCGAATTTAAATATGCATTAATTTATTTATGTATTGTATAGAAACGATAGTATAAACAATTATATACCAATTATTTATAAAAAACATTATAAATGTGGGATTTTAAATAGAAAAATTGTAATTTTAAGAAATTGTATCGAATGAAGCTGCATCCGCCGCCGCGAAATTATGTCCCACACCAAGCGGCCAAAAAAATTCGTCCATCGCCGCCGAACATAACCTAAAAATAATCATACTTCAATTATGGTCCATACATTTCTCATTCGCCATTCACCTATGCACTCATATTATTTAAATATATTAAAGACTAATAAAACAAAAGTCTAAAATTCTCAAAACTATACAAAACAAAAAAGACGCCGCGCCGCTCTTGGTTTGAATGGATATGCGCGTCGAGTTGAATGGAACATTTGGAATTTGACGCGCCGCGCTTAGTGTGTTGTCATTTAATGCTGAGTTCACAGAACGGGATTATTTTTTATCCAACTCGTTAGCCAATCAAATCTTTCATATACAACTAAACCCCGCCCAATTTAATCCAGCTTTAGTGAAATATTTCCATCTTTTGAGCAAATAATCTAAGTCGTACCAACATAGTAACAAAAATAACCGGAAGTATGAGCAACATTTTTGCTCAAATATTTGTTGTTGTTTATTTATGACATTTTTGAAATGAATTTCGCATTAAATAATTTAATTTAAAGTTAATATGTATATAAAATAAATGGAATAAATATGCGAGATTCGTTTAAGTAAAGCAATTAGGATGAGAAACAAAAATTTTATTTTGCTGCAACTGTTGGATATGCAACTCTTTGATACGAAATTATTTGTTAATTTGTAAATTGTGATGTGTGTATAAAACCGAATATTGTGTATTTGTAATCCCCAGACATAGGTTTATTCGATTAAATTAAAATAAAGTCCCAACTATTTGAAAACAAAGCAGAAATTGTGAACAAAAAATACAAAACATCAGAAAACATATCGCACATCCTCTTAAAACCTGTCAACACAAAAAAAACAGTTTCGAGATAAATGCATTTTAATTTTTTTTTAATTGGTAACACTACTGTGATGCTGAAATTATTCATTATTAGCTTTATAAAATAAATAATATCAGCATAACAGTAGCGTTAGTAATTTAAAATGCATTTATCTCAAAACTGTTTTTTTGTGTTATGACATTTTTTTACAGGATGTGCGATATGACTTACATGACAACCGTAGACAAATTTTTTGAGCAAAAGTTGGTAGAAAAAGCCAGCTTTTTTTTTATCTCGTTCCGTGAACCCACACTAAAGGACGAAACACACCAAGAGCAGCGCAACATATTCCAAACAATCCACACTAACGGCTGCGTATGGGCGTGCACATCAAGCAGCGCAGCAGATTGTTTTGTTTTAGTAGTAAAATTGAATTGTGTAAATTTTATTGAGGTTATGAGTAGCAGCAAATTAATGCTGCTGGGTGTGGAACCTATTGATGCCGCGACAGATGCAACTTCATTCAATATAATTTGTTTAAATTTCAATTTTTCAATTATAAATACAAAATACTTAATTTCTTTTAATGGAAATACCTATATTTATATTCAAACTATGATTTTGTATCATTACATAAGCGAATAGGACAAAATTTAAGTTTGCTGCTCGCTGCTGCTGCTTGGTGTGTTTCATCTTTAAAGGATTTTGTAGATACACACTAATGCATCGTTACCATCAATATGTAGTAAATTCGAATTGGTCAATTTTATTCCGCGGTTCCACACACAAAGTGTGGAACCGCGGAATAAAATTGACCAATTCGAATTTACTACATATCGATGGTAACGATGCATTAGTGTGTATCTACAAAATTAGCCAAATTCATTTTATTTCATTATCCTTAAGATTCTCACTGTTCGACTTGTTCCGTAATTTCAGTTCCACCTCAAACAGGTTTGAAGCTTATCAAATCTAGAATTTTGTAATTTTATTTTCATATAAGCTAGAGTAAAATCAAAAAGTTTTTTTCTTCTCTAAAAAAATTGAAAACGTAGATACACACTAATGCATCGTTAACATCGATATGAAAAACAAAACAAACTAGCGCGGCGCGTTATTTGCTGTGCACGCCAATGCACTACCGATAGTGTGGAGCGTTTGGAACATGGCTCTTGGTTTGTTTCATCCTTTAATCCAAACCACCAAGATTAACCAATAGATAATGATAAAAATAATACACAGATTAAAATTAAAATGACTAATTATTTATTTTACTATTGACTGTAATAAGAATAAACCTTTTCTAAATATGAAGATATAAGAGGATACACAGGATCATATTGAACAATGTTTTTTTGTCGCACAGTCAATCGATATTTTTGTATAGCACCCGAAATGATTTCCAATCTAAAAATATAATATAAAATTCGTTTTGTTAACATAAACTGGACTGCAGGATAAATAACTACTCACCTTTCACGTTCCGAAGAATGTCCGTCTAACCATTGCAATAATTTTTCATTTGACCATCCCGCAGCCACATGAGGACTCATCAAATCACCGCCAGCAAAACTAAATAATAACATAAGAATAATGTAAGGGGGAATTGTTCCATCCAATTCATATGATTCTATAATTTTCTCTGGAGTTAAAATAATAATACCAGAAACAGCCCGCAACATTCTATACTGTTTCCCCAATGTTGATAAATCACTACATATCAATTGAAGAGCCGATTCCAAGTGTAAGCAATCTGATTTTATACGATTTCGCCCAGCATTCGAAATAGGACGAAGTATAGCAATATTTTGTATAAACAATTCAATGCAATCTTTTGCTAACTCTCGGCCACATTGTTCGACTGAAGTAACATCATTAAACAGCATGATATGAGACGTCCATGATCGCTGTAAAACATCTTGTAATTCTTTCATAAATAGCGATGGTGTGGAAGCTGTAATCGTTGAGGAATTTAAACCAGGCTCACGATGCATACTCAACATTATGATGCTTAAAGTTGCTTTCATCGATTCAATGAGCTGCTGCAGAATAGTCAAAACAAGAAGATCGCCCTTTTTCAGATCGGTTATTATTTTGTCGTGCGCGTTGGGCGCAAAATTCGTTCCAAGATTTCCAATCATTCTTTTAACTGAATTTGAATGATAGAAAACTGTATTTGCTAAGGTTGTATTTTGAACTTGGGAAGCGTTTGGTACATCTAATACTTGTTGGGATTCAGCACCCAATTTTATACATGCTTCTATTTTATTCCAAAAATCACTGTTTACGGCGGAAAATACACTGGCCACCAGAAAACATAAATGTTCGTCAACTAAAGCAGCACTTAACTCTATCGATGCAGCTCGGACTAGATTATCAACAGAATCTTGTGTAGGATAATCAGTACCAGCTAAAGTTTGCTTAAACGTCATCCCACATTTCTCTAAGTAACCGCTTTCTAACGACTTAAACGTAGTTTCACCAAATTTTAAATTGTTATTTAATTTCTTCTCTAAACTCTTTGCTGCCGCCAGCAATTTCGGCAGGCTTTGTTGCAAACACTGTCCGACGTGTGGCGGACAATCGCGAAATGATGATTCTAATAAAATTTCAAGCTCTTGCCAAAATGTTGTTTGTATTGAATTTTTAAAATTCCAATCTGTATTGCTCAAATCAATTTTCTCAACACATTTCTGCAACAAAATAACTTGCTCGCAGAATAAGTACACCTCTTCGCTAAACAGCCACTCAATTGACTGCCATAATTTTTGTCTAAAATTCTGCGATGTAGTCAAAGCAGGTAATTTACCTGGACCTCTGGAACCCATTTTATTTGTAGTATTTGGTTTTTGAGATGAAACGTCACTGCCTGCGTAGATTTCTTTTAATGCAAGCTTAATGTCATCAATAAAAGTTTTAAGCCAATCGTCGATTGAACTAGATAGTTTATGAAGTTTCGCTAGGATCTGAATTCCATTCTCAATCTTTACTTCCTTATTATTTTTAAGCCCGTTATTTAAATCAATCGTCGCCAAACTAATAAGCTTCTGTTTTGTAGATAGCGTAAATGAAACTTCGTCTTTAATAAAATCAATTTTTTCAAGTTCCCTTGAGGTAACGAATGGTTCCAAATCATGGATAATAGAAGCCTGCTGAATTAAATCTTTACTCGTTTGTAATTTGCGAAATAAATTTAAAAACCGGCCGGTTTGTCGTAAAATATGTGAAGCTTCTTGTAAACGTTCGAGCACTTGAACTTGTGATTTTAATATTGAGTATGGTATGACGATTTGATTCTTAATTCGCTCACCAGCCTTTTGAATTGCATGCACTTGTTCGTACACCACGTCAATAGCATTTTCTAGTTTTCGGGCATGACTTGCTTGTGATAAAAGAGCACCATGTTGTTCACGGACCTGTGAATGTAACTCCGAAGAAATAAGCTCCAAACCTTCGGTTAACTTCGAAATTTGCACTGTATACGCAATTGAAGAGTTAAGTGGGTCGCTAGATTTTTGATCCGTCAAAAATTGTCGGAAAAAATCTGTTTAAAAGGATACATTATATAGTTAATGTAGAAAAGTTTAATTGATTTTATTATTGTTTTACCATCTTTTTCAATACTCTCACAAATATCATTTTTCATTGTAACTAATCCAAAATAGATCTTATTTAAATTAAATAAATTTTAACACACAACAAAATATTTGGTTGGCAAAAAATGACATTTGTAAACCTACGCATACACAATGGCGAAATAACATTTCAGTGCCTATGTATGTTATACGGCCATTGTGGTTAGGTTTCAAAGTTTATTGATGATTGTAAAAGTTGGAAAAGCGCCACTGATGGATCAGGTTGCAACTAACTTAACTACAAAAAATGACATGTGATCGACAAGCCAAAAAAATCAGGGATATTTATAGATAAATTCAAGTTAGTATTTTTTATCATATATGTCACCGGCTGATCACTAATTAAATAAAACTTACCTATTTTAAATTTAAAACTTTAACCCCTTAAGGACCAAACTAGAGATATCTCGGGACATACTATCTGGTCCAAAAAAACCAAACCCGAGATAACTCGGGCGGTCACTTGTTATACGTTCTATTATGTATTTGCTCGAAATAACTAGTGAAACTAATTTTATAACAAAATTATTATACTAAATCAACTACGAATAATATATTTTATTCTCTAGAACCTACTTCCATGCTTCCAGGCTCACCAACAATTTAATTAGACAGATTTAATTTATTAATTATTTTAATTTTTCTACTTATTATTTTCTTATATACATATTATATTTTTTCCCATATGTATATCTATCTATGTATCTGTATGTATTTTAATAATATGTATCATTTTTACATTTGTTTGAATTAAAAAACAACATATTTATAAAAATAAAGTTTATTTTTAAAAACAGATTTTTTGTGCATAATATGTATGTCAAAATATTAGTTCTAATTATTAAAAAAATTGATTTTTTTGGTGCATTTATTTGAAAAAAAAATCGGTCCTTAAGGTGTTAAATAAAATTAAACCCATCTAAACTATGGACATATATTATAAAGTATATATATACGCTACTAAGTGGACGAAAAAAAAATTTGACTCTACCCTTATTGAAAGTAAATAAGTTCAGTGCACAATTTTTTTCAACACTATATTCTACCCTTTTCCATACAATTCAAGGATAAAAAAAACGGTCAAAATTTTTCCATAGAAAAATTGGGTTATGTCCCTTCTGTTTGCATTCTATATTCTGTGCTATGGACGTAGCATGAGGCATAACTGTCAAAATTTGTAGTTATTAAAGTTTATTGAAAATCCACTACCTAGGTAGGCAGAATCCGTGATGCTCCAATCGTCAATCATTTTTTTGAAACGCACAAATCAATTTTTTCAATATTTTACTTCTAAACAGCAAAAAAAAATTCAAAGTGTTAAGAAACATAAAATTGAGGTATTAATACATGATTATCAAGATTAATCTTGAAATGACGTAGAAAATGAAAAAATTCGTTTTTTTTATGTTTTAATCTATGCAATCTGTTCTGGGGCCTAAGCACTCCCAACTAGTTCGCGGTTCACTTTTCCTACTTTACGCATTGCTTGCCAAATCGAGGACGTACGGTCGTATAGGTCCGATTTACATAGCACTATCCTGCAGTGGGTGACCAATTCAAATGTTTTTAATATAAACAATTCAATGCCATCTTTTGCTAACTCTCGGCCACATTGTTCGACTGAAGTAACATCATTAAACAGTCTGATGTGAGACGTCCATGATCGCTGTAAAGCATCTGGTAATTCGTTCATATTTATGCGATGGCGTGGAAGCAGTATTCGTTGAGGAATTTAAACCAGGCTCACGATGCGTGCTCAACATTATGATGCTTAAAGTTGCCTCTATTGATTCAATGAGCTGCTGCAGAATACTTAACTATTCGGGTTAACTATTTGAATCGAGTGCCGATTTCAGATCGGTTATTGTTTTATCGTTCGTGTGTTGCGCGAAAAATTCGTTCCAAGATTTCCAACCAATCTGTTAACACGTTTAATGCCATGTGACCCACCGGTGGGAGTTTTTAAAGTAAAATATTTTTTCTAAATGTAGAGCTGGATTACCCTCGCATTGGCTTCATTGTAAGTTCTATTTAGGAGAAACAATTACATTTAACCGTTCTTTATTGAGCCGTATTTCTCTAATACATTTTTTTCCTATGGCTGATTGATGACAACCGTAAACGTGTTAACAGAATTTGAATGATTAAAAACTGTATTTGCTAAGGTTGTATTTCGAACTTGGGAGACGTTTGGAACATCCATTATTTGTTAGGATTCAGCACCCAATTTTATATATGCTTCTATTTTATTCCAAAAATCACTGTTTACCGTTTGGATACCAGTAAACATAAATACTTGTCACTAAAGCAGCACTTAACTCTATCGATGCAGGTCAGACTAGATTATCAATAGAATCCTTGTGTGGAATAATCAGTACTACCTATAGTTTGCTTAAATGTATGTCATCCCACTTTTCTCTAAATAACCGCTTTCTTACGATTTAGAGGCAGTTTCATCAAATTTTAAATTGTCATTTAATATTTTCTTTAAACACTTTGCTGCCGCCAGCAATTTCAAATCAATTTTCTACAATAAAATAACTTGCTCGCAGAATAAGTACTTATTCGATAAACACTCTCTCAATTAACTGCCATAATTTTTGATTAAAATTCTGCGAGCAGTTAATTTACCTGGACCTCTATTCTAGAACCCGTTTAATTTGTAGAAACACTTGTTGTTTGAGATGAACGAACAAGGAAACGTCACTGCCCGCGACGATTTCTTTTAATGCAAGCTTAATGTCAACAATAAAAGTTTGAACCTAATCGTCAATGAACTAGATAGTTATTGAAGTTTCGGTAGGATCCCCGGTTAAGCCCGTTATTTAAATCAATCGTCGCCAAACTAATTGCAGATAGCGTAAATGCACTAAAATCAAATTTTGCAAGTTGCCCTGAGGTAAGGTTCGAATGGTTCCAAATGATAGATAATAGAAGCCTGCTGAATTAAATCTTTACTCGTTTGTAATCTTCGAAATAAATTTAAAAACCGTTTGTTATTAAAATATCGTTTACACCACGACTATAATACCAACCTTTTAAAAGCAGCTGTTATACCATATACTTTTATATCAAATAAGTAGGTAGGTATTTTACTTCGCATTTACACCAACATACTTTTTTGCTATCTACTTTTATTCTACTGGTCTAAACAGATTTTATTCTATTTAATTGCTACTTTGACAATATTAACAGTTCAAATAAATTTTATTACAAAAATTACAACTCTACAAAAATAAATTAAATGAGTAAATTATTTTTTCTTATTATGAACATTTACTGTTCGTTGAATGCCACTCATACCATCTATAAATTTAGTGCTGAACAAAACATTTGCGTTATTGAACATACCATCCTTAAGCGACACCACAATAAACTGGCTATTTTTAAAATGAGCCTTCAACATATTACCGATATTTTGTGTATGCGACAAATCTAAAGCAGCATCCACTTCATCCAGAATATATAATGGAGCCGGTTTAAATTTTAACATGGCCAAAATTAACGAAAGAGCAACGAGGGACCGTTGACCACCTGATAATTCAGTTAGAGATTCCTTCCATAAACCATTAAATGATACTTTTACTTCTAATCCTTGGTGGTATGGGATACCTTCGGGTGGAACTAATTTTGCGAACGCCCCTGGAAGCAAAGAACTAAAAATACTGCCAAAATTTTCGTTTACCTCACGCCATGCTTTCATAACGGATTGTTTCTTTTTTTCGTCAAAACCTTGAATTATTTTTAAAATATTCCGCTTATCACCTTCAACGAGTTCGATCCGTTTTACAACATCTTGAAATTGTTCTTCTTCCCGTTGGAGAAGTGTCATAGCTTTTTGATTAATATTTCGACCCATTTTCGCTTTTTTTTCCGTGAGTGTCGGAAGTTGTGCAGCTGCATCGGCCGGATTATTTTTACTATAATCATATCGACCATTAGGCACTCCAAATTGATCTTTTTCCGATGCAATCCAATCGTATTTCTTTTCGAGTGAACTAATGCGATTCAGAGCATCTTTATTTTCTGATTTTATATTCGAGATTTCACTTTCCTTTTTCTTAATCGTAATTACCAGATCTTGATTCATTTTTAGTAATTTATCTTTGATACTCAGTTTATGTTTCAATTCACGGTTTTGTAAATTAATAATATTTTTTTGTTCCTTAATTTTGGATTTTAAATCTTCGACGGCTTCAGAAGATTCTTTACATTTTTGAAGGACCACCGCATATGTGTCTTCTAATTTATTGATGGCTTCCTGAGATTCGGTATATTGCTGCTTGCTGGTTGCAATCGACTTTCCCAAATGCTCTATTTCCAATTTCAAAGTTTCATATTCTTGTTCCCGAGTTTTCCAATTTTTGCGGCTTTCTTCATACTTTTTCTTGCACGTCTTTAGCTCCTGCTCTGCCTGTTTTAGCTCCCGCTCCCGATGCCCTTTCGAATCCTTAAGTTTTGCTTCTATGTCGGCTAGTTTTGCTTTTTCGTTTGCCTGAGTTTCACAAGACTTCTTAATTGATTCTTTAAGCGCTTCCAATTTGGCTTTCATATTTTGTATTTCAGACTGATGTTGCTGAAAAGATGTTTGCTCCAAACTTTGCTGTATTTTATTTAATTCAGTTGTTCGAAGATCGACTTGCTCCTTGAGATTGTTATATCGATTTGCGGTTTGCTCCAACGTTTGAATTTCTTTAACTATAGCTTGAAGTTCAGCATTTTTCTCTTTCATCATTCGATCCATTTGTTTGATTTCATCAATCTGTAGAAGGACAGCTCCACCTTTGGGAGCAGAACCCCCAGAAAGCGATCCATCAGGATTGAGCACATCACCTTCAAGTGTTACAGTTCGACACATGATATTTCTGTGATAAGTCACTTGCTTTGCGATTTTAATATCTCGGCATATTAATGTTCGACCAAATACATATTTCATAACGGGATCCAATTCCTTATCATAGGTAATGAACGATAGAGCCGAATCAACATTTTCAGCTCCAACGAGATTTTGCGCAAATTTAATAATGCTGTTCTCAATAGGACGAGCAGTTATTTTGTTCATTGGAATAAATGTAGCTCTAGATTGAAGTTGGCCTCTATCCAAAATCTTTTTACTTGTTGCATCTGTGTCCACAACCGTGTTGTACAGTGAACCACCAGCTGCAATGCCCAATGCCAAACAATGTTTCTTATCTTTCACATCAAAAAGTTTACCAACTATTCCCTTCACACGTGAACGATCAAAATTTGGTTCTGGATCCCTGTATTGAATTTCAAATCTATGAGCACCCTGTGAATCTAAATTTTTCTTAATATTGCGACATTCTTGTGTTAGCCGTATTCTTGCATTTTGTAGTTCTTCTAAATGGCCTTCTTGGTATGAAATACTGGAGAGTTCTGAATTCATGCGATTAACATCACTTGTAATTTGTTCCAGAAGTTTTTTATCTTTTAAGTAATTTGCATCACATGAAGCACTCTCATTTTCCTTAGCTTTAACCATTGAAGTCAACTGTTTAATTTCCATTTCGGATTTTTTAATAGTTGTCGATGCTTCTGATATTTTACCTTGGGCCGCTAAAATATTAAATAATTTGAGTTTTCATTGATCTAAAAATTCTTACACATTTACAAACCTATTAATTGATCCTGTAACGAAGAAGCCACTCCTTCCGCGTTCGTCGATAAGCCGCTAGTTACGGCTTCAAGATGTTTTTGGGCATTTTGAAATGCTGCTTCATCATTTTCTTCCGCCTGCTTCAAACTCTCAAACATGCCACCAACTTTAGCCATCTCTTGATTTTTCATATCTAACGCTTTTTGATCATCCGCTATGTTTTTATTCAAAAGTTTGATTCGTTTGGCCGCATCCTCGACATCAGTCTTTGCCGATTTTTTTTCACTGCTCATCAAAGCCTCTGCTTTAGAGATCTTTTTCATTTCCTCTTCCAGACTATTCAGTATACCACCGCTCTCTTCATCTATTCTTTTCTCAATTTCCTTGGCATCCTTTTCAATCGTTTTAACTTCCTCCTCATTACTTTTTATTTTTTCTTTATCTGCAACGATACCTTGTTCAATTTCCTCAATATTGGTTTTACAAGTTGTTAACGACTTCTGATAAGTTAAATATGTATGAGACACATGAATTCTCGTTAAATAATCGAAATCATTGCAAATTTTTTGATATTCAATATAGATGGAACGTTCTCTCCTTAATTTTTCCAATTTTGGCTCAATTTCGTCGTGAAGCAGGGTATTCATTTCACTCAATTTATTTTCTTTTTTCTCTAGATTCTTTACAGTCAACTCACGTTTGGTTTCGTACATACTGGTACCCGCTGCCTCCTCAATCATCGATAAAATTTCCTGGGGCTTCATATTCAATACTTTTGTAATTCGCCCTTGCATAATCAAAAAATTTGGATTGTTTATGTTTAGTTGAACGGAACAAAATAGATCGTTTACTTTTTTATTTAAAACATTTTTGCCATTAATCAAATATTTGTTCTTCCCGCCAACAACTACTTGACGCGTTACCGAAATCTCTTTGCACTTTTCATAGCCGATTGGGCATTGTGATTGATCCGAATTATCAAATGTAATTGTAACGGTAGCTTTGTTAATACCGGCCTGTCCACTTTTGTATACTAAATCTTGAAGGGAAGTAGCACGCACTTGTCCCAAATTTGAAATTCCCAACACGAAACAAATCGAATCCAAAATGTTTGATTTACCTGTTCCATTAAGACCGGTAATTGCATTGAATTCGGAATCAAACCCCGTTATATCGGTACGCCGCCCATACGATTTAAATCCATCTAGTATTATTGATTTTATATACATGTTTTTCGGCAGATAATCTTTATTTTAGAAGCGTAGTTTAGTAATTAACTCAAAAATTCCATAAGACGGTTGAAATAATTTCAATCACTGACAGCTAACATAGAACTAAAATATATTATGGAAGCGTATAATTTTCAAAATATTACCCAATAGACATAATAGCCCGTTCCACACTGTACTTATTTTACCCCATTTACAAACTAACATTTTTCTTCTGCAATGCAAGCGATATCTCTTTTCCTGCCACAAACAAATTTTTTTGCTTCAATTTAAGTCCAACCCATACAAATGTATGGGTAAAAAATGACAGGTTTTAATGTCTTTCGGATTTTAACGGATCTTAGCTAAATCGGAATTATGTTTGAAAGAAACATTATAGTTTGATAACATAAATTATATAACATATTTATTTATTTTTTTAACCAACAGTATTAATTCATATCTGTATAGGAACCAAGCGCACATTTTAGTGGAAAAAAATATTCGATATAATTTCTTGTAAATGCTAGAAAAACGTACGTTCAATTTTTAATATTTTTTTAATCATAGCAGACGTATGTGCAACTTTGATTTATTTTATTATGTTTACAAACAACTGGACATTTCGCATTTGTATTTGACGTTTCAATTTGTGTTAATTTGTCGCCATTTATTTTAAATTTGAATGAAATACATATTTAATTTTGAGTTCAACAAACAAAAATGTTTATTTTAAAGATGATCAAAAATCTACATATATGTTCATAATTATAGCTGGTTCCGACTACTGATTATTTAATTCCAAATAAAAATACTTAAATAATTGGATCATGTATACATGTATTATAATATAAATATAGTCAAATTATATATCTAAGTCAAAGCATCCATTCATTTTTTCAATAAAAATATAAATATGTATAAAAGAATTTAATTGTATCTTTCTAAATAAAAAAAAATTCGCTTTGAAAATAACAAAAAACATTTTATCTGTACCTCCATATGTACTGATAAAATTTTGTCTAAATTTAGTTAGTTTTTATATGGGTTGCATGCACAAAATTTGTATAGCAGTTTGGCTGCATACATGCATTTTGATTTAGGCTGTTTTCGAAACGAGTACTTATTTCAAACTTATTTACTTATTTGTCGCCATCTTAAATAAGTAAGCAAAGTCGTTCGAAATGAGTTTGCTGACTTATTTTGACAGCAACATGAAAACTCATTACTGTTTACAATGAAAAATTCTCAACCAATATTTTATTCGATATTTTTATTAATTTAATGTATACAATTAAATAAAATACCGAATGTAAATAATATTTATACCAATCAAAATGCTTAGCGGCAATTCAGAATCATAAAAAAGAAATATCTTTTAAATATTTATATTGATGTGAATTTTGGATGGTTCCAGATTTTTATTACATATTTAAAATTTTACAAAGCGAACAAGAAAGATTTAGTTGGGTTCTTAATTAATAGTGGAATAATTACTTTACGTGTAATCAGTTCTTAAACTCCGTACCGTCTGTTTATATTATCCATGCTCTACCCGACACCCCGTGAATTGTGTGTGTAAATTAAAACATTTTAATGTGCGAAATATATAATTGGGTTCTTGTACATCTTTATTTTAATCATATTGCTATCCACAAAGATCTATTTGTTTTCTAGATACATCATCCTAAATCTTAAATAATAAAATATTGAAATGTAAATACATATCAACAAAAATGGCAACTAAATTAGATTTTTATGAAAGAAAGAGACAGAAAATAAGTCACCTCGCCAGCGTACTTATTTGAATAAGTTAGGTTCCACAAATAAGTATTCGTTTCGAAAACAGCCTTAAACGGAAAAAATTATATCGAATTTTTTTTTCCACTAAAATGTGCGCTTGGTTCCTATACAGGTATTTAAAATTAGGTTTATTAATATATGTAAATCAAATTTAAATAAAAAAAAAATTAGAACTCTTTTAAATTCATCTCTAGGCAAATCAAAATCGAACACAGTAGATACATTATTAAATACACGGCTAGAATTACAAACCGGGTCCGACATACCAAAATTAGACCCATGGAAGTGCAGATCAATCACTAAGCCTCGGTGTCTAAGTGATCTCACTGGGACACGTATTGAAAACAAGGACAGTAGATGTAAACAATCAATTCGGCCCATTATAACGTCGCGCACAAACATTGCTTGACAAACAGTCTTCGGACAAACAATGGTTCAATATTCAGTAACAAACAACGGCCTAGATACGGCGGAAGCACATACTTAGGAGCGTTTTACTCTCTAGGAAGTCGCCCTAAGGCAATCAACATAAATCGCTTCTGGATTGATTCTATACGATTAGAGGAATTATTATAGTACGGATTCCAGACAATTGACGCATACTCCAAGTGCGATCGAACAAATGAAGCGAAGAGGACTTTTAGAGTAAATGGATCATGAAAATCTTTGGAGAAACGGATTAAAAACCCTAACATTGAATTAGCCTTATTAATACATCTGTCAATATGGTCCTTAAACGATAAATCTTATGAAAACAAAGCCCCTAAATCTAGAAAAGAATGAACTCGCTCTATCATAACGCCATTTAAGAATAAACTATTATCAGGTCCATAACGTCTTCTAGAAAAGTTCATATCTTTACATTTAGAAATGTTCAGGCAAAGCTTACTCAAGCTACACCAGTCGCAGAAAACGTTTAATTCCTGTTGTAGATTTAGCAGATCGCGATCATTTCTAATCTTACAAAAGATTTTTACATCATCAGCGTTAACCAGAAACTTACAATGTTTGAAGCACCGCTTCACATCATCTATGAATGCAATAAATAATAGAGGTCCAATGTGGCTACCTTGTGGGACGCCAAACAAAACATTTATGTCTCTAGATAAAATATTATTTAAAAAACTTTTTGAGTTCTGTTCGTCAAATATGAAAAGATCCACTTTAAAGGAAGGGATCACACTTGTTGAGCTGTCCCAGTTTCTTTACCAATAAAACATGATCAATTTTATCGAAAGCTTTGCTAGAATCAGTAAACACTACCTCAACACCATCACCACCTTCTAATGCTAACGTCAAAAAATTTGTAAACAAAGCAAGATTTGTCACAGTTGACGGTCCGGGGTAAAACCCATGCGGTTTACTGAGATGGAATTTTTATAGATAGAAATACCGCAGTAATGTTCGATATCCGTCCACTCTAATTATTTGTTTTTGATACAAAATTAACTATTTTACTATTATTATAGTTATAGCACAGAAAATCACAATCAGAGGCTTTATTTTTGAACTATTACGAAAAATTTTGGTACCGAGTTAGTGTCAAAGTATAACGAAAATCTTAAAATGGTATTCTTGAAATTGGGTTCCGAACATTTTCGTAATGGAACGTTACTAAAATTTTTGTAATGGTAAGGAACGAAAACTTTATTTCATTTTCGTAATAAAATTATTTAGATTTTTTTTAAATATTCGTAGTTAAAACGCAATGATTTCACACAGTTTGATATCCCAAATTATTTATTTAGAAATGTAATGGACATTTCGTACCTAGGTAGCAAAAAGGTGATTTCATTTTTTCTTTATTACTGTGGGTGATCATTTGGAAAATTTGGATTCATTTTTTAGAATCACCCCGGTTTTAATTTTTTTTAAACTTTTTCTATTTGATGTCCAAAATAATGTTTTGTTCGAGACAATAATAAACATTCTATTTTTTCTTTTACATTTATTTCCTAAACAAAGAATTTAAATTGTTTATATAGAATGAATGGGAGTAGCTGTCAAACGAGTCAAATTCGGAGGGTAACAGCGCATCCCCAATGCAAAATAATTTTTCCTTCAACTTTTTCCTTTAACTTTTTCCTTATGAAGAGCATACCCAATGAATAGGGAAAAATCAAAGTAAAGCTAACTTCATTTTACAAAATTATTTTTTGTTTACCTGTTATTTTATATTATTATATTATATATTATTTATTACTTTTTCACAGGACACAAAATACAACACTAATTGTTAAAATACAAAAATGCATTCAATATTTTTTAATTTGTGACAAGCAGAAAAACAACAACAACAACAACAACCAATTTTGCAAATGCGGTTTACTTCATTGTATGTCTCATAAGGAAAAAGTTAAAAGTTTGATAACATTTTTCATAAGGAAATCACCAACCTAACAAAAAAAAAATTTTTTTTTCTCAAAATTTTTTTCATACTTTTCTGTAAGGAAAAAGTTAAAGGAATTTCATTGGGGATGCAGTGTAAAAGAGAACGCATATAAATCAACGGGTCGTATTTATAATTTGTTCAATCGAAATTAAAAACTACACAAATTCACAATTATTTTTATTCCAATTTAGTACGGATTTTTTTTTTTTATTTTCGGTAAAAAATTGTACTTATATTATTCCAAAATAAAAAATAATTATGAAAAAATAGCACATAGAATATGAACGTAGTAATAAGAAAATGCGATACTGTAATATAACATATGATTCTATTATGTTTACAAAATAAAAAGCACAACAACAACAACCAAAAACATTTATAACTTAAATTAATAATAATTTTATCACAAATCACTTTGCTTTTAGCACAATTTTCATTATATTTTATATAAACACTTATAAATGGTAAGGAATTTTTTTTCGAATTTTTTGATGCGCATTTTGACAACACTTCACAAAGCACTTCATTGCGATATTTTAATGTTCAAAGTTTTCAATATTTATTCACAAACGATGCACTAGTACACGATACACAAACTGTTTTATAATATTTTATTTTTTATAATTAATAATATCACGATTTTTTAAGAACACAAAATTTAGCGCGTCGCTTTTTACAACAAAAACAACTTGTCCCGTTAGTTTTCTTTGACATCTGAGATCACCATATGCATTTTTTATATAACCATCCTGTTCCCACATGACTCAAAAGAGATAGCAAATATTATATTGATTTTTATATGGGGAAAAAATAGTTGCTGCTCTTCAGTATTTTCCTCTAAGTTCCTAAAATAAAAGACATTTTTGTTTATACCCGTCTCTTTTCTTAAAATGGGGATATCTACAATTGGTAATCTGGGATGAGTTTGTTTAGGTTTGACCACTTTTATCTTCTGTTTACTACTACTAGTTTGTATCAGGGAAATCCATAATTTTTATTTAAGCTATCTAGCTCAGACAATTGAAAAATCCATTCTAAATGGTCAGCTTCAGTCATTATTTAATATAAGGCTTAAACAAGACACGATAATAATTTATATTATAAAATAAAATATTAAAAATTTAACAAAAAAATATTTACATTTTAATAATATTAAGCACAAAAATACACAACAATAATTTAAAAAATTTAAAAAAACTTCCGTTTCGCTTAAGGTTTTCAATTTGAATTACATTTATAAACACCTCATTATGAAATGTCATTATTGTTTATTCCCCTCTTTCTTATTTTCGTAATGGTTTCAAGAATACCAATTTATGATTTCTCCATTACGATTACGAAAATAATGTTGCGAAAATTTTAGGAACCGAAAACTTTCGTAACAGTTCAAGAATAGAGTCCCAGATACCTAAACCAAAGGAAAATTCATCAAATTCTCTAATTCGTTACAGATAGAAAAAAAATTCGATATGACTACATGAACACCGTAGACAAATTTTTTGAGCAAAAGTTGGTAAAAAAGCCAGCTTCTTTTATCTCGTTCCGTGAATTCAGCATAATGCACGGTTTACACGAGAAAATTGTTTTCTTCTGCAAATTTTTGCAGGTAAATAAGAAAGAATTCGCTATATAAAAATATTCAATATGCGAGAAAGAAATAAACATATATAGTAATGGCGTAATTTTTTTATAGGATCATTATTACTTTATTTTTAATGAATTCAAATGAGAAATTTAGATTTTTATCTATGGCGTCTGTTTTTATTATGAATGCTCAACATTTATAAATGCGAAATAATTTTTTTTCTTGTTGAATTTAAAAATGTTGCCATAAAAATACTCGGATCGAATATATTTTATGGCGACATTTTCATTTTTATGGTCATTTTTGCTCAAAAATTCTTCTGCAAAATATATTGCTTTTCTTGTCTCTCATGTGCAAAAAGTGAATGTTATATCTTATTCATTTTGCAGGAGAAAAATGTTGGTCTTGTGTAAACCGGGCATAAATGTCTAAATATGACGATGTAAACTCAAGGCTGTCGCATGAAAATTGTCTACGAGCTAGGTGCGACATGACAAAGTTAAAGTGTGGTATATCCCTTTTTCAAACAAAAAAAAAAGAAATTGGCTCGATTTAAGTTCAAACCACACAAATGTGTAAGTAAAAACCCATAGTATGTAACGGCGTTTTT
Organism: Nephrotoma appendiculata; assembly: GCA_947310385.1. NCBI lineage: Eukaryota > Metazoa > Arthropoda > Insecta > Diptera > Tipulidae > Nephrotoma > Nephrotoma appendiculata. Next base: position 238,049,672 of record OX371224.1, on the reverse strand, counting down.
AATAAAACGATTTCACTTGATTTGAAGTACAACCAACACAATTTGAAAATAAATTTGAAAGGAATGCACAAATGTGTCATTTGGTTCAAAAAACATACAAATATACATTTTTGACATGGTTCTTTTGCCCTACCCACACAATTGTGTTATCGGACAGGAAAAGGGATATAATGCAATTGTTGTTGTACCGCCGTTTTCAGATCACACGTTTTTAACTTTGGACCTGTCCGAATACTGTAATAATTTAATTTTCTGTAATAATTTTGACATTACTGACATAATTATTTGTTTTTGATAACATATTAATTATTTTACTATTATTATAGTTATAGTGTTAATTTTTGTACGAAAACGATTTAAGTGGAATGCATAAATGTGTATGATGGTCCAAAATACATAAGAATTGTATTGTTAAAAATTAAATTGTTATAGGGATTTTCACTAAATTGTATTTCGATATGTAAAGAAAGTAGATAACATGTACTTGATGCATATTTCGTTCAATGCTATGACAAACTTCATCCAATTTAAAATATCCCTTTTCCGGCCCGCGATCACAATTGTGCGTGTAAAAATCGTGTACGGAAGAGAATAATGTCAATACTTTATTTTTGTGCAAATTTTTTGGCCAAATGCACATTTGTACATACCATTTAAATCGTTTTCGTCAGAAAAAAACATTATAAAACAGATCACCCAATTTATCTTGCAGTTTGCCGGTTGGAATATCCTTCCTCCTTTTATCGATAACTGCTCCGCGCCAGTTAAACGATTACCTTTAAGAATTGCTAAAAAAACAGTCCTTAAAATGACTTTTTTAACAAAATACCAGATTACTGTATGTATGAAAAAATTATAAATAAATTAAAACTTAAATAAAAAAGTCACTTTTCACGTACTGCGTTTAAACGAATGTCTCTACAAATACTGACTGCCAGAAGATTTTTAGTTTTATTTTGAATATTTTGCCCAGTGTGGTCTGGAATTGACAAAAAAACTTAAATTTGACGAAAATAAAACTTAATTTCAAGTAAAAAAACTTTTTTTTTTTTTTTTTCAAATTTGCTAATAATCCTTTCCCGACCCGTATACACAATTGTGTATGAAAATTTCGATTAAGAGAAACGAATATGTCAAACATAGAATCATGTGTAAACTGTAAACTTAAATCGTTTTCGTGCATACCACTTAAATTGTTCGTTTTATCAAATTATAATTCATTTTATCAAAAAGAATTCTGATTTAACTAAGATCCGTTTAAATCCGGAAGACATTATAATCTGTCATTCATTACATACACATTTGTGTATAGCGGTCTTATTGAAGAAAGAATTTTTTAAGAGATATGTTGGAAAAGACCTTCAACTTCAAGCAGAAATTGTTGAAAATACCCTAGAAACATCAAATTTAGATTTAAATATCCTTATAATGCCCGGTTTACATAACACCAACATTTTTCTTCTGCAAAATGAATAAGATATAACATTGACTTTTTGCACATGAGAGACAAGAAAAGGAATATATCCCAACAAAATTTTGCAGAAGAATTTTTGAGCAAAAATGACCATAAAAATGAAAATGTTGCCATATAATATATTCGATCCGAGTATTTTTATGGCAACATTTTTAAAATCAACAAGAAAAAAAATTATTTCGCATTTATAAATGTTGATGATTCATAATAAAAACAGACGCCATAGATAAAAATGTAAATTTCGCATTTGAATTCATTGAAAGTAAATTAATAATGATCCTATAAAAAAAATTACGCCATTACTATATATGTTTATTTCTCTCTGGCACATTGATTATTTTTATATAGCGGATTCTTTCTTATTTACCTGCAAAAAATTGCAGAAGAAAACAATTTTCTCATGTAAACCGGGCATAAACCGTTCATAAAATATGTTTTATATACAAAATTAAATTTTTACTAACTAATTTATATTTTTTACTTCTTATTGTGCACACTAAACAAAAACTTTTTTTTTGGACAAAAACTTAAAAACTTTTTCAACACAAAAAAACTTGCAAACAAATTTTAAACTTCTTTCTGTAATGAAAACTGCGGGTGTTCCATCGAGATCGGTTGCCTTACCGTTTTTCAAACTAATAGCTGCGTCTACTTCGTCCACTGTGGGATATAACTCTTCACTTGGCGGAGCTATTGCTCTAATAGGGATCACTTCGTCATTCCGATTTAGCAGATTTTGGAAGTAGGTTTGCCATACTGAGAGAACATCAGCCACGTTTGTTCTCAGCTCTCCATTCCCGGCTTTGATGGCTGTACTTCTTGGGTGGAAGTCTTTAGTGAGATTCCTGGCGTTAGCAAAATAGTCCCTTGAGTTTCCTAGTTCTGCTTAGAAGCTGATGTTTTCAATGCATAATCTCATATGTTCGCGCTTCTTTTGTCGAAGGTATTTAGGCGTGGCTTTCCTAGCGCGGAGATATTTTGCTAGAATGCTTCTAGTATTGAGAGCCAACCATTTTTCACGAAGTGTTCGTTTTATTTTCGAGGACTCTTCGGCATTGATCATAGAACCAATCATTGCGGGGCCTCGAAGGTCTTCTTCCGATGGTATTTTGCGCCGCGGTTTTAATGGCTGACTGTACAGCATGCCACTGCTCCTGGATGTTAGAGGAGCTTCTTCGTTTTTATGGGGCCAGTCTAAATAATTAGTAACAGAAGGTTGGTAGCTCTGCAGTGATGCTTGGTCTTTTAGAGCATCGACATTCCATCGAACGGTTTTTTGTGCTTGTCTATTGAGCGAAGATGACAGTTTGCACTTATACTTAAATATGACAAGCATATGATTGCTGTCCATGTCTGCACCTCTGTAAGATCTATCGTCAGATATGCTGGTGGAGTTTCTCTTAGACACCATGACGTGATCGATTTGGTTTTCCGTTCTTCCATCATTCGATTTCCACGTTATTTTGTGGATTCTTTTATGTGGGAAAAACTTACTTGATACAACTAAGTTGTACGTTAATGCCACTTCGGTGACTCGTTGACCGTTGTTATTACTAGTTAGGTGCGGGCTGTACGGACCAACGTGCGATTTATTTTCTGCACTCCTACCGATTGTTGCATTAAAGTCGCCCACGATGATTTTAATGTCGTGGTGTGGTATGTTATTGATGACTTCCTCCAGCTCAACAAAGAAAAGATCTTTGATGTCATCTGATTTATTTTCGGTGGGTACATGCACATTAACGATTGTGGTGTTAAATTTCTTAGTGCTAAGTCTGACCGTGCATATCCGCATGTTGATAAAGCGGAAATTGATGATATGATGCTTCATGCGCCGATGGATGAGGAAGCCAACTCCAAATTCTCCTCCATTCTGATGGCCGCTGTAATGAAAAGTGTAACCATTGGTGGTGTCATGGATCCCACTCCCGGACCATCTAAGCTCTTGTAGTGCAAGTACGTCTAAAGTGTAACTCTTTGCTTGGTTCGAAAGGTTATGGAGATCTCCAGGTCTTAAGAGGCTAAGCACGTACCATGTTCCAATTTTTAAAGCGTTATACAATTTCCGAGATCGAATTTGTAATGAATCCGATATGGTAATCTGAGGCCTTTGATTAGGGTTCATAACTTAACTGTTTTTATGAGAGAAGGTTGTTGGCCTGCCGCTCAACCCGACTGTTACGTGTGTGGGTCACGTACATTAAAAATTACCTGCTAAACTGAAAATTCTTGGTGACATATAATAATGCATCTTCCAATTTAAATGAAATACACACAGGGGCCCACGTGGAAGCAGTGTACTGGGTCCAGTGTTATATTTAATGTACACAGCGGACCTTCCTGCTTCAAATTATATAACAGTTTCAACATTTGAGTCCTGCAAGAACACTTAGAAGAAATAGCGAAGTGGCCCTAAAATGGAGAATAAAAGCAAACGAGCAAAAATCAGCACACATTACATTCACTCTCTGTAACAAAAAATCTGCCCTCCGGTGAAGTTAAATAACACCAATCTACCCCAATGCGAAACCATTAAATACCTAGGTCTACATCTAGATAGAAGATTGGCATGGCAGAAACATATCAAAACAAAACGACATCAAACCAACATAAAAAGTGTTACAATAAATTGGTTAATGCTCATCCCCAAGAGAAAAACTTACTTTTGCCTTACAGAAAAGTAAAAAAAAAATTGAGAAAAAAATTTTTTTCAAAATATTTCTCATATTTTTATGTAAGGCAAAAGTCATAAGTTTTTGTATTGGAGGTGCGCGTTTAATCGGAACACATTCTAAATTAATTCTATACTGTAAAAAGGAATGTTGTATAAAATGGTAGTAAAACCAATCTGTATAGGAACCAAGCGCACATTTTAGTGGAAAAAAATATTCGATATAATTTTTTCCTTTTAAATCAAAATGAAGGTATGCAACCAAACTGCTATACAAATTTTGTGCATGCAACCCGCATAAAAAACTGACTAAATTTAGACAAAATTTTATCAGTACATATGGAGGTACAGATATAAAATTTGTTGTTATTTTGAAAGCAAATTTTTTTTTTATTTAGAAAGATACGAGTACAATGAAATTCTTTTATACATATTTATATTTGTATTGTAAAAATGAATGGATGCTTTGACCTGTTATAATTTGACTACATATTTATTTTATAATATACATATGTATACATGATCCAATTATTTAAGTTTTTTTATTTGGAATTAAATAAGTCACTATTTGGAATCAGCTATAATTATGAACATACATATATGTAGATTTTTAATCATCTTTAAAATAAAAATGTTTGTTTGTTGAACTCAAAATTAAATATTTCATTCAAATTTAGAACACAAAAGGCGACAAATTAACACATTTCGAAACGTCAAATACCAATCCGAAATGTCCAGTTGTTTGTAAACATAATGAAATAAATCAAAGTTGGACATACGTCTGCTATGATTAAAAAAATATTAAAAGTTGGACGTACGTTTTTCTAGCATTTACAAGAAATTATATCGAATATTTTTTTCCACTAAAATGTGCGCTTGGTTCCTATACTGGACTTACGGAATACAATTATGGGATTCAGCCTGTGCCTCAAATATAATAAAATTGCAACGTGTACAATCAAAAATAAATACTAGGTACGAAGGATGTTAAACCCACCTTGGTACATACGTAATACAAACATACACCGTGATCTCAACATAGAAACAGTGGCAAATCCCTGATAGCCCGAGTTCAGCAGTTACTACTACATAAATAAAAATATCTCGTGTTCGTATATCTTAATCTAAACTGCTTCTAATTCAGTCCAAATTCAGAAGTGAATATTCCTAACACCGTGAACAAATATATATATTTTTAAATTTTATTTCACTCTAATTTTTACTGTTTCATATTATTCGTCGTAAAACAAGCTAGGTAACTCCTGAATAAATACAGAATCACCACTTTACATTCAGTATGATAAGCGAAACAATAATATTGTAATTGTTAATTTGCTTTCTCTATTTTTATACTTATGTTCATCATCGTTTCAGTAAAACTAAAGGCGATGCCACATACACATTTCTACGGACGACATCTAAAAACAGATTTCGCATTTACGAATTAATTAGAGCATATTTTTGACTCAAATCAATGAGATAATATGTAAAATATCTCAAGTTAGTAGCTAAAATAATAAATTTGGAATTATTTAATAATTTTTATTGAAAAATTATCAATTTTCTATTTACCCGTTCCTAGAAACGATCTTTTCTCTGAATGGTCTAATTTTACACGTGAACGAACGCACAAAAATCTAATACGATTTCCGAACTCATCAAAAAATTTTAAACGATTTTTTTCTCTGTTGTCTGTGAACTTCAACAAATGTCAAAAAATTCCAAAACAAAATATATATTAATATAAATATATACACTTATATAAAGGCGATGCTACATACACATTTCTACGGACGACATCTAAAAACAGATTTCGCATTTACGAATTAATTAGAGCATATTTTTGACTCAAATCAATGAGATAGTATGTAAAATATCTCAAGTTAGTAGCTAAAATAATAAATTTGGAATTATTTAATAATTTTAATTGATAAATTATCAATTTTCTATTTACCCATTCCTAGAAACGATTTTTTCTCTGAATGGTATAATTTTACACGTGAACGAACGCACAAAAATCTAAAACGATTTCCGAACTCATCAAAAAATTTTAAACGATTTTTTTCTCTGTTGTCTGTGAACTTCAACAAATGTCAAAAAATTCCAAAACAAAATATATATTAATATAAATATATACACTTATATAAATATATACACTTTGGATAGAAATGGCGGTATAAACATTCAGCTCAAAACAAAATATAAAGAATTGTTGTTGTAAAAATCGTCTGTATTTTTTTTTGGTATGTGGCGAGGCAAAATAAATTTACGCACGAATCGTCTGTTATTAGATGTGTATGTGGCAACGCTTTAAATATATACACTTTGGATAGAATTGGCGGTATAAACATTCAGCTCAAAACAAAATATAAAGAATTGTTGTTGTAAAAATCGTTTGTATTTTTTTTGGTATGTGGCGAGGCAAAATAAATTTACGCACGAATCGTCTGTTATTAGATGTGTATGTGGCAACGCTTTAATTCAATATGCACGTGTGGCTTATTTGGAAGATTAGTATAATTTTTGTTAAGTGCAGTAAAATTTTTTAATAAATATCCAAAAATAATATTATAGTGTGGTATTATCAACATAATAAATTTCGATTAATTTATTAATACCAATAATTACGAGTTAATATTACATAACTAATTCTTAAACTTTACCGGAATGGTATATGAAGCAATAGGCCTGAAAAAGCAAATTATGATGATCAACTGAAGCACTGCAGAATCATGTCTAAATTAGAAGCATGAAAATGTACTTATAAATAGATCCCTGAAAGACAGTAAATGTAGCCTGAATAAAATGGGTTTGAGAATGCCTGAAAACGCACTGAATTAATGAACGGAATTTTTTATAAAGAATTAAGGCAGCCGCATGAAAAAATTCTGCCGTGACGTGACAATAGCTACCAACATAATAAGCTTAAAAAAATTGAAAATATTTTATCTCGTTCATTTGCCCTATTCTGGTAATTCCCGGGGAATAGAAATTTTAAATTTTGTAGCAGTTTCATTCCCTTTTCCCCAAAAGTTTATTCTGGCTTTTGGGGAAAAATTTTTTTGGGAAAAAATTATTCCCCATTATAGCAGTTTTGACGTTTATTTTTCCATACCTATTTTAGGAAAGAATTAACTGGGAATAGAATTGAACGGAAATTTATTGTATTTTATACTTATAGCAATATTTTGACTGTAAATTATTGAAAACTGGTAATATTAATTGGAAATATCAATATGGAATTTTTACTTTAATAAACAAAATTATTTTTAAGTAAAATTCGATTAAAATATCAACAAAAACCAATTAAACGTAGTAAACTATTTTTAGACAATGTATTTTCTTGTTTTATTGCGATAGCGTGTCGACCGCGAATAATTAAATTATTTTCCCGTAAATGTATTCCCCAATCGCCAGTGCGTCGATTCTGTCTTTCCCTGGGAATTAGGAAATGAAAATAATTGACAGTATTGTTGCAGCTAGGAATTATTTCCTTAAAAGTGTATTCTGGCGACAAGGAAAATATTTTTTTGGGAATAATTTTTTCCTAATTATTGCAGTTTTTACAAATATTTTTCCCAATTTTTTTTCTTGGGAATTATGAAATACTACGGGGAAAGATTATTTAAATTGATCTATGGCATACGTTGTATTTATAATTCTAATAAAATAAATAAAACAACGAATTAGAATGCATTTTACTTTACATAATCATTTAGAAAAGACATAGAAAGATAATTATCAAAAAAATTGTTGTGACTGATTTCTTCAAATACATTGGTAATTTATGTTATAGAAAATACAACAACAACAACGATGGATAATGTAACGGATAATATGACGAGTAATTTAATATAATGTGGCAGCCAAATAAAAAAAACCAAAACAATTAAACATGTTTTAAACCAGATTTTTATTACTAATATTTGCGTACGCATTTAGTCGTTTACGGGATAAAAAAAATTCAACTGTTTCTATTTAAATTTTGAATTTTTCCCCGATAACATCGGTTATTGTATTTAGAAATTAATAATCATAATTTTATTTTATAATTAAATAAAAATATTACGCTAAAAAACTTTTTAGTTATTAAAACTAACACTGCATCCCCAATAGAATTCCTTATGACTTTTTACTTACAGAAAAGTATGAAAAAAAACTTGACAAAAAAATATTTTTTTTGTCAAGTTTTTTTTTCATACTTTTCTGTAAGTAAAAAGTCATAAGAAATTCTATTGGGGATGCAGTGTAAATTTTTATTTTGAAATATTAGTTTGCTCCATAAAGTTTTCTGTTTCGTTGTATAACATAAACACTTATTCTTGTGTGAGTCTGTTGTACAATCCTACAAACTCACTTTCTATTATATCAAACGGATATGACATGTCCCGTAATCGCTTTCGCAGCAACTGTTTCCCTTCCAAATTATGAAATTACTCATATTTATAACAAAAAAATTATTGACAATGTCTTTATTAATTTTTGACAACTTTAAAATAATTTTTAAAACACCGTGGGTGACCGACACTTAAACTAAATTTCTTTTCCTCAAAAATTTATTCCCAGCACTGCCAGAATACACTTTTATAAAATTGGGGGAAAAAATTGGGAAAAAGTGCTACAAAGATTAATTTTTTCCCAATTCCTAATTCCCAGGGAAAGACATAATCGACCCACAGAATTAACTTTTGGAAAACGGAGAATTGGGAAAAATGTCTGGGGAATAGCTGCTATAAAAAGAAATTATTCCCTATTCCCGGGGAATTGCCAGAATAGGGCCACATGACAATTAATACCAAAAAAAAAAAGTTAGTATTAATTGTCATGGACGAGATAAAATATTTTCAATTTTTTTAAGCTTATTATGTTGGCAGCTATTGTCACGTCACGGCAGAATTTTTTCATGCGGCCGCCTTTAGGCCTGCATTTCTCATGATCTACTGAAATATTACTGAATCTTGCCTTAATGAAAAACCTGAAAATGTGCTTATTCCGCCCTGAACGATGTGAAAATTTAAAACGGTTTGTCCTACTTTAACATTCCATTTGAATGCATTTAAAAATGAGACAGCTGCTTTGTATGTATTAGTAAACTACTGTTTTTTTCCCCGAAGACCTATACCATTTCACTGGATCGTTCAGGCATATATTCGGGCCTCAATCGTCTGCATTTTCAGGCATTCCAGGTTATCAGGGAAACAATACAGAAGACAGCAGAAAATACCAAACTAAGTTAGAACAACATGTGCCAACACATTAGCTCGGGAAATATTATGGAGGCCTAGATATCAGCGCCTAAGAAAAGATCCCGTTTATCTAGAATAATAAAAATAATAATAATAATAATAAATAATTTTGTTTTTGTCTCATTAGCTTGTAAGATTTGAAAACAACTTGTGAGTTTCCCAAGATAGGAAAGATACAAGAATAAAGCCAAATACAGTAAAAAAAATATGGCAATATTAATAAGGATGAGCTCATGGACTCACCTTTCTGGCTGAAAGTTTGCAAATAGCTATTTAAAATGAAACCGATGTTATAGGTATGGTAACTCGGTTCAAATCTTGACTAGTTACGCAAGATTATTCGCAATAATAGGGATTCGATTATTCCCAGTGGTTCATCCCACAACACTTGTTGGTATATCGTTTTCAATCGCAGCATATAAAGAAATGATAGTAATTCATATTGATGTAAAGATGGCGCGTTTTTCCATGTCCATTTGAAGAAGACTCTCTATAAAAAGCAGCTATCTGGATAATTTGCTATGCTCGAATGATTCAGGCCAAAGATCTCATAAATTGAGCAAATATGTATATATGATCAACCATATATCGGTATAATATATATGTAGATAGAGAAGATCGATTGGAAAAATAAACTATAAAACAGGCGTTGCAACCAGCAGAGCGGCGGTCCATTGCGGAATATGGCGTAGCACAATTGGATCGGAAAATTAAAAATATGTTTTGAAATGAAACTGCAATTAATGTGGATCAAGTGGATCTTGGCTGTCGCAAGCAACACAATAATACATAATAGAAACAGAGTGGACAAATACTTTATAATATATGCTATTAATGACGGAGTGGGAGTTCTAACATTTTGACAGAATTATTACCTTTGATTACTTGGTGATTTTATGAATCAGATACATTTCCCGAGCTTTTTAAAAGACATTAATAGACTTTACAGCAAGAATATATCCCGATTCAAACTGCCTGGATAATCAAAGCGTGTCAAATGTTGCCTCGACCGCCGTATTCATTCAACTTAAAGTTTAATGGGAAACATTTGGTGAATGTTGACACGGAAAATTTGCGAAGCGGGAAACCAAGATGACAATAATAGGCGTTTTCAAAAATATCCCATGGTAACTTTTAGGTAACTTGCTGTTAAAAAATTACCAAATCTATTTCCGAATATGTAGAGTAACTTTAGGGTAATTTACTTTTAGTTGTTTTTTTAATTTGTCTCTGACAATTTGTATTAAATTACTAGTGTCAGAAAAATTAAAGTACAAACTTTCAAGACGGCCACATGAATTTGCTCGATTCTCGAGCCGAGCCAACAAAGTTAAAATTTAAAAATGTGTGATATAATATAATGCAAATTATTGTTTAATGCAATTGTTGTTGTACCGCCGTTTGAGATCACACATTTTTAACTTTGTTGGCTCGGCTCGAGAGTCGGGCAAATTTCATGTGGCCGCCTTCGAAGTATAAACCATTAAAAAAAATCCAAATGTTGTGTTAAAATACGTCATTAAATTTTGCTGAATATAAATATTACCACGTGGAATGTATTTTTGTGTATCCATGGTAACTTGAGTAACTTTTGTTACAACATTAAAAAAATTGAAATTACTCAAAAGTTATGGGCTATTTCCGAAAACGCCTAATGATGAATTAATTGAAGCCGTTAAATCACCATGTGCAGAAATTTATTTTCGATAGCTATTTGGTTTCACTTTATGGTTCCTCCGTACATAAGACTTTCTTGAGATTATAATCAGGGTGGAATTTATGTGTAGATAATAATTTGTGTGTAGATAGGTTTTGAAATATATTTTATTTTATATTAAGTGAGATAAAAACGAATTACCCGTCACTATTGTACAATCTGCACGTCGTTTTAAATTTTTCGAAAAAATCAACGTTTCTTCATATAATCCGCGGGCTATGCCCAGAAAATTAGGTTACTTTTTATGGCCGGACCTTGTTTTATGTAAAATGGACCAACGGTAAACTTATTATTGTTACTACACTACTTAGTACATAATGCAGAAATTATTAATTTGTAAAAAAAATTAATATAAGTGAAATAGCGCGTTTATAAACGAGATTTTCTGATAAGAAATTACGTAAATTTGCGTATATTGGATTTTTTTTTTAACTTTTAACTACATTTGCTGTCTATTATCTCAAATGATAGTCGTGTCTCGGTGAGTTGCGCATACCTTCTGTTGCAATCGTCAACAGTCCTTCGATAGGCTAATCGAACTAAATTCAAGAACGAGTAATTATATTTTTAAATATAGTCCGGTAAAAATGCATTGATACCTCACTAAATTATTATGGCTTACAATGAAACATTTTATTCGATTCATATTTTATGCTAGATTTATATTATATTTTAGTAACTTTATATTTAATAATTCCGACTTGTGTTATGACATCAGTAATTAAAAATTTTGTTGCTGAAATATAATTTAACAACAAAATCAAAAAAATTGGAGTGCGGACGCGGATCACTTTGAGAGTTTCGTTGAACAGTAATGTTAATGCCTAGCTATGTAGTTAGTATTTTTACATTAAACAAAAAAAATTATTCTATTTTACAAATAAAAATTGATTTATTTTTATTCTATCATTTTTTGACATTAAATGAAACCCATAAAACATTTTAAAATTAGGTTTATCAAAATATAATAATTGTTTTCCAAAATTTGTTTTTAACTAATTTTTTTGGTTTTTACTCGCACATTACAAATACATAACTATTTAACATGCATTTTTCCAAGCTACTTTTGCTTCAAGAAACAAGATTAAGATTTATATTTTACTATAATTACTAACTTTGTAATTTCACCGAATAGTTAGATTGGTTTAGATCAAACGCGCCAAAAATAGTCAAAAAATTACCTTTATTTTTTACTCGGCAAAAAAATTAGATAAAATACAAATTCGTAAATGGCGTTCTTGTTAAAATTTCCTTAAATCATAAATATTTTTAATGTAAACTCTAAAACTAATAGTTCAACAGAAAGTAATAAAAAAAATTATACTTAAAAGTTATTGATTATTGATAAAAAAAATCTGTATCATGGTATCAAATACATAACTTAACTTTATGAAAAAAAATATATATAACTTTAGACATTTTCCGCGTAGAAATTAAAAAGAAAATTATGGAAAATTGTTTTTTATATAATAATGTAAGCGCTAATTAAAAATTAATTATTGTTTTATGCAGCACTTTTTTTTGGAGGTCTACCGCGTCCTTTTTTGACTGCCACTTTTGGTGGTGGTGCTGCTGCTTTTGCTGTCGCTGGTTGCCGGCCACGTCCTTTTTTTGGTGGGCTTTCACCATTTTTTTCCTCTGCCTCTTCTTCTTCTTCATCAGCCGAGACGGGTTTTTCGGGCGATTTTTCAACTGCGGATGGACGTCCACGCTTTTTGGTCTGTAAATAATTGTTCGTTATTAAAAATAATTTCATAAATTTCCTTTTTTTGTTACTACCTCTACTGGTTCTTTTTCTTCCTCTTTCTTTGACTCAACTTCCGCCGATTTCTTTGCTGGGCGCCCACGACCTTTTTTTGCTTCTCCATCGGCCATTTTACTGTTATAATATAAAATACAAAATTTATTTAGTTTGTAGATAGCCAACCATTGTATTTGAAGTTCGGCGGACGCCATTATATTTGTAAACACAAAACATGTTTTAAAATAATTGTTTGAATTTAGAAATAACAAAACTTGAATACTTAAGAAGCACTCTCGTGAAAGAACACCAAATAACGAGTTTTGCGAAATCAAATTAAAAACACCATTCGATTTTTCCAAATACCTAGCGTAACTAAAAAAAATTTTACCGCCTAATTATAATCATGACAACACAATATAATAAATGACGCTTACCGATGAAAATTAGAAAACGCGTTTTACGGCGGCATACATGTATGCATTTGTAATTAACAGTTTTACAATGTTAGTTAATGATTAATAAAATGTTAAAATTAGCAAAGCATAGATTTGGATTCGGGGCATCACAGGGATAAAAATGATTACTTTTGATTTGGGTTTAAGCGCCATTTTCTACAAACATAACCTAACAGTTGATTTATGCCAAACTAACATCGAAAAATTGGTTGGTATTTTTATTCTTAAAACGTTAAATTACAATTTTATAAAAATATATTTCTACAATTCGGCAATATTAAATAGATTTAGTAATATTTTGTAAATTATCATCTACCAAATTTTAATTGGATAAAATTAACATATAGAAAAATCGCCATTTTCAAGATAATTTTTACGCGGCACGCTTGCTTGTAATAGACAAGCGATAAGATTTTATTGTTTTTCTGCTAATAATATATTCTATGCAAATTTTGTAATATATAAATTATAAAATAAATTTAATGTTTATACTAACTTTAATTTTACAATAAAAAATGCTTTAATATAATAATTAATATAAAAATTTAAATCAACACACAACACTTCAAAACCTTTCAACTTTATTAACACAAATCTCAAACTTGAATAAAAATAAAATTAGAGAAAAATTGGTGTTGAAAGCGATGCGAAAAAGAGAAAATATATGCATAAATCAAAAAGCTTACACCAGTTTCGCTCTAACTAAAGTGGTTACTCCACGTGTTAGTTTACTAGAGCAGGATGTGTATATTACAAGAATTTAAGGGGAAAGTATGAAAAAAACGTTAAATTTTTATAAATATGGTCTTACTTTGATACAAGCTAAATCCATTCTGGAATAGAATAATTATTGTGCTCAAAGTAACAACCAAAAATTGTATTTACTTATTTTTATTAGTTGGGAACAATTACATTTTGAAGTTAAAAAAAACGTGAAAACACAACTAAATATATCTAATTAAATAGTAATATGATCGAATAATATTGAATTATTACAAATCGTAACTAAATTATAACCGGTAGAATAGAATTATTCTATACCAGCAAAAAAGTTGATTTAAAACTATTAAAACTATTATTATTATTATTAGTTTTATTAACTATTAATATTAAAATTGAATGAATTTTAGGTGTAATATTACCGGAATTATACCGGACAAGTGGTGCAGTGGTTAAAGCTTCGGCACTTGGACCGGGAGGTACTGGGTTCGAATCCCATCAGAGGCTAGATGCAAATCGAATTTTCATCATCGATTACGATCAATGATGTTAATAAACACAACTAAGACCCTCTGATGGAGTGCAGAATCAATTCCTTCTATAAACTACTGGCCTTTTACTACTCTCATTTTTCGTACATGACGTCAATTTAAGTCTAAACCGAGACTGCGCAATAATAATTTTAAGATATTTACACTAACAAAGCAACTAGAGAAAGCAACAACAACGTCGACTTAGCGTGTCGTCATCATTTGGTGTAAGCGGCCAGTAGTTTAGAAGGCATTGGCAGAATTCAGCGCCGAACCACCGTCCATGTCAATGTACAGGTTGACATGGAGCTTGCAATGTGCAGGTGGTAATACTGTAGTTGTGTGAGTAGGTGAATAGGTGAATGGGTTAATGATGTAGCGTGAATGCGTGGTATCACAATGGACCAAAAATGGCCTAAGTGACAACCACTGAAACCTAGGTGTAATATGAAAAACCCGTTAAATCTTTAAAAATTGTTAGCCTTTTTTTAAATACTATTTTACGAAGTGAGCTACTGTACACCAAAACAGCAGCCGTGAGCATCAAATTTAAATATTAACTTGTTTGCTTATAAATAATAAATTTTAATAGGAATATTTTAATTGAACGAAATTATATTGAATGTAGTTGCCGTTACTGCGGCATTAATAGGTTCCACAACCAGCATAAAATTGCCCTTTGCTGCTACCAGTGCCTACATATACGCAGTGCTGCGCCTCATCCTAACCGATAAAATTGACACAATTCGAATTTACTATATATGTAAAACAAAATAAACTAGCGCGACGAGTTGCTTGTTGTCCACGCCAATACACAGCCGATACTGTGGAGCGCTTGTAACATGGCACTGCTCTTGGTCTGTTTCATCCTTTTTAATCCAAACCACCAAGATTAACCTATAGATAATGATAAAAATAATACACAAATTAGAATTAAAATGACTAATTATTTATTTTTGTACTATTGACTATAATAAAAATAAACCTTTTCTAAATATGAAGATATAAGAGGATACACAGGATCATATTGAACAATGTTTTTTTGTCGCACAGTCGAATGATATTTTTGTATAGCACCTGAAATGATTTCTAATCTAAAAATAAAACAAAATATAATATAAAATTCGTTTTGTAAACATAAATTGGACTACTATAAATACATAACTACACTCACCTTTCACGTTCCGAAGAATGTCCATCTAACCACTAGAACAATTTTTCGTTTGACCATCTCACAGTCACATGATCACCACTCTTCAAAACCCAAAATAAAATAATAACATAACAATTTAAACCAGGCTCACGATGCGTGCTCAACATTATGATGCTTAAAGTTGCCTTCATTGATCTGCTGAGACAGTAAAACTGAACAACAGAAGATTGCCGTTTTCAGATCGGTTATTATCGTGTGTTGCGCGAAAAATTCGTTCCAAGATTTCCAACCAATCTGTTAACACGTTTACTGCCATGTGACCCACCGGTGGGAGTTTTTAAAGTAGAATATTTTTTTGTAAATGTAGAGCTGGATTACCCTCGCATTGGCCTCATTGTAAGTTCTATTTAAGAGAAACAATTACATTTAACCGTTCTTTATTGAGCCGTATTTCTCTAATACATTTTTTTCCTATGGCTGATTGATAACAACCGTAAACGTGTTAACAGAATTTGAATCATTAAAAACTGTATTTACTAATGTTATATTTCGAACTTGGGAGACCTTTGGAACATCCAATACTTGTTGGGATTCCGCACCCAATTTTATACATGCTTCTATTTTATTCCAAAAATCACTGTTTACGGCGGAAAATACACTGGATACTAGGTAGTAAACATAAATACTTGTCACTAAAGCAGCACTTAACTCTATCGATGCAGATCAGACTAGATTATCAATAGAATTCTTGTGTGGAATAATCAGTACTACCTAAAGTTTGCTTAAATGTATGTCATCCCACTTTTCTCTAAATAACCGTTTTTATACGGTTTAGAGGTAGTTTCACCAAATTTTAAATTGTCATTTAATATTTTCTCTAAACACTTTGCCGCCGCCAGCAATTTCGGCAAGCTTTGCTGCAAACGCTGTTCTACGTGTGGCGGACAATCGCGAAATGATGATTCTAATGAAATTTTAAGCTATTGCTTAAAGGTGGCTTGTCTTCTACAATTTTCTACAATAAAATAACTTGGTCGCAGAATAAGTACTTATTCGATAAACACTCTCAATTAACTGCCATAATATTTGTTTAAAATTCTGCGAGCAGGTAATTTACCTTGACCTCTATTCTAGAACCCGTTTTATTTGTAGAAACACTTGTTGTTTGAGATGAACGAACAAGGAAACGTCACTGCCCACGAAGAATTCTTTTAATGCAAGCTTAATGTCAACAATAAAAGTTTGAAGCTAATCGTCGATTGAACTAGATAGTTATTGAAGTTTCGGTAGGATCTGAATTCCATTCTCAATCTTTGATTCCTTAGTATTTTTAAGCCCGTTATTTAAATCAATCGTCGCCAAACTAATTGCAGATAGCGTTGCCCTGAGGTAAGGTTCGAATGGTTCCAAATGAGAAGCCTGCTGAATTAAATCTTTACTCGTTTGTAATCTTCGAAATAAATTTAAAAACCGTCCGTTATTAAAATACCGTTTACACCACGACTATAATACCAACCTTTTAAAGGCAGCTGTTATACTTTTATATCAAATAAGTAGGTAGGTGATGAAGTATTTTATTTCGCATTTACGCCAACATACTTTTTTGCTATCTACTTTTATTCTACTGGTCTAAACAGATTGTATTCTATTTAATTGCTACTTTGACAATATTAACAGTTCAAATAAATTTTATTACAAAAATTACAATTCTACAAAAATAAATTAAATGAGTAAAATATTTTTTCTTATTATGAACATTTACTGTTCGTTGAATGCCACTCATACCATCTATAAATTTAGTGCTGAACAAAACATTTGCGTTATTGAACATACCATCCTTAAGCGACACCACAATAAACTGGCTATTTTTAAAATGAGCCTTCAACATATTACCGATATTTTGTGTATGCGACAAATCTAAAGCAGCATCCACTTCATCCAGAATATATAATGGAGCCGGTTTAAATTTCAACATTGGCCAAAATTAACTAAAAGAGCAACGAGGGACCGTTGACCACCTGATAATTCAGTTAGAGATTCCTTCAGAAAGTGATCCATTAGGGTTGAACACATCACCTTCAAGTGTTACAGTTCGACACATGATATTTCTGTGATAAATCACTTGCTTTGCGATTTTAATATCCCGGCATATTAATGTTCGACCAAATACATATTTCATAACGGGATCCAATTCCTTATCATAGGTAATGAACGATAGAGCCGAATCAACATTTTCAGCTCCAACGAGATTTTGTGCAAATTTAATAATGCTTTCTCAATAGGACGAGCAGTTATTTTGTTCATTGGAATAAATGTAGCTCTAGATTGAAGTTGGCCTCTATCCAAAATCTTTTTACTTGTTGTATCTGTGAACACAACCGTGTTGTATAGTGAACCACCAGCTGCAATGCCCAATGCCAAACAATTTTTCTTATCTTTCACATCAAAAAGTTTACCAACTATTCCCTTCACACGTGAACGATCAAAATTTGGTTCTGGATCCCTGTATTGAATTTCAAATCTATGAGCACCCTGTGAATCTAAATTTTTCTTAATATTGCGACATTCTTGTGTTAGCCGCATTCTTGCATTTTGTTGTTCTTCTAAATGGCCTTTTTGGTATGAAATACTGGAGAGTTCTGAATTCATGCGATTAACATCACATGTAATTTGTTCCAGAAGTTTTTTATCTTTTAAGTAATTTGCATCACATGAAGCACTCTCATTTTCCTTAGCTTTAACCATTGAAGTCAACTGTTTAATTTCCATTTCGGATTTTTTAATAGTTGTCGATGCTTCTGATATTTTACCTTGGGCCGCTAAAATATTAAGTAATTTGAGTTTTCATTGATCTAAAAATTCTTACACATTTACAAACCTATTAATTGATCCTGTAACGAAGAAGCCACTCCTTCCGCGTTCGTCGATAAGCCGCTAGTTACGGCTTCAATATTTTGGGCATTTTGAAATGCTGCTTCATCATTTTCTTCCACCTGCTTCAAACTCTCAAACATGCCACCAACTTTAGCCATCTCTTGATTTTTCATATCTAACGCTTTTTGATCATCCGCTGTTTTTATTCAAAAGTTTGATTCGTTTGGCCGCATCCTCGACATCAGTCTTTGCCGATTTTTTTTCACTGCTCATCAAAGCCTCTGCTTTAGAGATCTTTTTCATTTCCTCTTCCAGACTATTCAGTATACCACCGCCTCTCTTCATCTATTCTTTTCTCAATTTCCTTGGCGTCCTTTTCAATCGTTTTAACTTCCTCCTCATTACTTTTTATTTTTTCTTTATCTACAACGATACCTTGTTCAATTTCCTCAATATTGGTTTTACAAGTTGTTAACGACTTCTGATAACTTAAATATGTATGAGACACATGAATTCTCGTTAAATAATCGAAATCATTGCAAATTTTTTGATATTCAATATAGATGGAACGATCTCTCCTTAATTTTTCCAATTTTGGCTCAATTTCGTCGTGAAGCAGGGTATTCATTTCACTCAATTTATTTTCTTTTTTCTCTAGATTCTTTACAGTCAACTCACGTTTGGTTTCGTACATACTGGTACCTGCTGCCTCCTCAATCATCGATAAAATTTCCTGGGGCTTCATATTCAAATTCAATACTTTTGTAATTCGCCCTTGCATAATCAAAAAATTTGGATTGTTTATGTTTAGTTGAACGGAACAATATAGATCGTTTACTTTTTTATTTAAAACATTTTTGCCATTAATCAAATATTTGTTCTTCCCGCCAACAACTACTTGACGCGTAACCGAAATTTCTTTGCACATTTCATAGCCGATTGGGCATTGTGATTGATCCGAATTATCAAATGTAATTGTAACGGTAGCTTTGTTAATACCGGCCTGGCCACTTTTGTATACTAAATCTTGAAGGGAAGTAGCATGCACTTGTCCCAAATTCGAAATTCCCAACACGAAACAAATCGGATCCAAAATGTTTGATTTACCTGTTCCATTGAGACCGGTAATTGCATTGAATTCGGAATCAAACCCCGTTATATCGGTACGCCGCCCATACGATTTAAATCCATCTAGTATTATTGATTTTATAAACATGTTTTTCGGAAGATAATCTTTATTTTAGTAGCGTAGTTTAGTTAATAGTTATTAAGAACTCAAAAATTCCAAAAGACTGTTGAGTGTTAAAACTAGAATGAAATATTTTCAATATCACTGACAGCTAGCATAGAACTAAAAAATATTATAGAAGCGTATGATTTTCAAAATATTACCCAATAGACCTAATGGCCCGTTCCACACTGTACTTCTTTTACCCCATTACATATTCCCTTTTCTCCAAAAATATATTCTGGCTTTTGGGAAAAAAATTGTTTGGGAAAAAATTATTCCCTATTATAGCAGTTTTGATATTTATTATTCCATACCTATTTAGGAAAGAATTAACTGGGAACAGAATTTCACGGAAATTTATTGTATTTAAATATAGCAATATTATGACTGTAAAGTTATACTGAAAACTAGTAATATTAATTGGAAATATCAATATCCAATTTTTTTACTTTAAGGCTGTTAGTGAATGTGTTAAAAACCCTGTTAAAAATTAAAATTTTGACAGGAAAATTAAAAATTATTTTTATTCACCACAAAATTTGTTTACGAACTCTAGACCGTCTATAAATTTTGACAGGTTGGTTAAAAAATATAACCCCACTTTTTTGATAGTAAATAATGTTAGTAGCCGTAACAACAATAAAATACTTGAAATAAGGATGAAATAAATGGATTGTTTTTATTTTTGACATTATTATACTTTATTTATTATAATTGATCCAAAACACACTTAATTCTAATATGACATTCATCTATTAAACCAATACCATTCCAAAAATTTGCTGTTTTTGATCTTGCGCAAAATCTAGTTCCAATTTCCTCAAGTTCGTTATACAATGTAGGTTTAATAATGTGCCGCATATTATGAATAAAATAATTTAACATTTTGTGAATTATTGATTTAACTGTAAAGCTACAGAGAAAATATATTTAATTATACTATTTAAACTCTTACAACTTATGAACTTACGGACTAATACCAACAAAACCAGCAACTACGCGATAACTACACCCTGCCGCCATCCAGTATAAACAGTACAATCAGGTCATATTCTTTGCTCCAGCCGTGTTACTTAATTGGCAATAATTCTACTATCTTTCGGAAACTGAAATATTCCGTAATTTACAGTATTCTAAAGGCTAAAATTTAAAACAATTATATTAAATAACAAAAATAATAATCATCCTGAATATATAAATATATAGTTACTTCTCTATATTTCCTTCCGTATTTCCAAACAACAGCCTCATTATTTTTATATTTTTTATAATATAATAAAAATAAAAATAATATTGGAGTATATTTCTTGGACAAACGATTCATTTTTATATGTCAAAATTTTAACACATTCACACAGCAAATTTAACTTTTTTGTTTAAAAATATTACGTCACAAAAATTTTATTTTACCAAATTTTTAACTAAATATTTTTAACACATTCACTAACGGCCTAACAAACAAAAATATTTTTTTAGTAAAATTGATTAAAATATCAACAAAAACCAATTAAACGTAGTAAAGTATTTTTAGACTTTTGTTTTCTTGTTTTATTGCGCTCTCGTGTCGACCGCAAATAATTTAATTATTTTACCGTAAATTTATTCCCCAATCGCCAGAATTAACTTTTGGAAAACGGGGAATTGGGAAAAATGTCTGGGGAATAGCTGCTACAAAAAGAAATTATTCCCTATTCCCGGGGAATTACCAGAATAGAACCACTGCAAAACGAAAGCGATATCTCTTTTCCTGCCAGACAAAATTGCTGCAATTTAAGTCCAACCCACACAAATGTGTGTAAAAAAAGATTGTAATGTCCCGCCCGGATTTTAAAGATTAAATCAGAATTGTTTTTGAAAAAAACACTATAATTTGATAACATATAAATTATATAACATATTAATTATTTGTTTTTGATACAATATTAATTATTTTACTGTTATTACAGTTATACCACAGAATAGGCGGAATAACGAATAGGAATAACGATATTTTATTATGGAAAAATTTCGACTCATTTTTGTGACCAAATTTTGATCGTTCACGTGTGAAGGGAATAGTTGGTAAACTTTTTGATGTGAAAGATAAGAAAAATTGTTTGGCATTGGGCATTGCAGCTGGTGGTTCACTATACAACACGGTTGTGTTCACAGATACAACAAGTAAAAAGATTTTGGATAGAGGCCAACTTCAATCTAGAGCTACATTTATTCCAATGAACAAAATAACTGCTCGTCCTATTGAGAAAGCATTATTAAATTTGCACAAAATCTCGTTGGAGCTGAAAATGTTGATTCGGCTCTATCGTTCATTACCTATGATAAGGAATTGGATCCCGTTATGAAATATGTATTTGGTCGAACATTAATATGCCGGGATATTAAAATCGCAAAGCAAGTGATTTATCACAGAAATATCATGTGTCGAACTGTAACACTTGAAGGTGATGTGTTCAACCCTAATGGATCACTTTCTGAAGGAATCTCTAACTGAATTATCAGGTGGTCAACGGTCCCTCGTTGCTCTTTTAGTTAATTTTGGCCAATGTTGAAATTTAAACCGGCTCCATTATATATTCTGGATGAAGTGGATGCTGCTTTAGATTTGTCGCATACACAAAATATCGGTAATATGTTGAAGGCTCATTTTAAAAATAGCCAGTTTATTGTGGTGTCGCTTAAGGATGGTATGTTCAATAACGCAAATGTTTTGTTCAGCACTAAATTTATAGATGGTATGAGTGGCATTCAACGAACAGTAAATGTTCATAATAAGAAAAAATATTTTACTCATTTAATTTATTTTTGTAGAATTGTAATTTTTGTAATAAAATTTATTTGAACTGTTAATATTGTCAAAGTAGCAATTAAATAGAATAAAATCTGTTTAGACCAGTAGAATAAAAGTAGATAGCAAAAAAGTATGTTGGCGTAAATGCGAAATAAAATACTTCATCACCTACCTACTTATTTGATATAAAAGTATAACAGCTGCCTTTAAAAGGTTGGTATTATAGTCGTGGTGTAAACGGTATTTTAATAACGGACGGTTTTTAAATTTATTTCGAAGATTACAAACGAGTAAAGATTTAATTCAGCAGGCTTCTCATTTGGAACCATTCGAACCTTACCTCAGGGCAACGCTATCTGCAATTAGTTTGGCGACGATTGATTTAAATAACGGGCTTAAAAATACTAAGGAATCAAAGATTGAGAATGGAATTCAGATCCTACCGAAACTTCAATAACTATCTAGTTCAATCGACGATTAGCTTCAAACTTTTATTGTTGACATTAAGCTTGCATTAAAAGAATTCTTCGTGGGCAGTGACGTTTCCTTGTTCGTTCATCTCAAACAACAAGTGTTTCTACAAATAAAACGGGTTCTAGAATAGAGGTCAAGGTAAATTACCTGCTCGCAGAATTTTAAACAAATATTATGGCAGTTAATTGAGAGTGTTTATCGAATAAGTACTTATTCTGCGACCAAGTTATTTTATTGTAGAAAATTGTAGAAGACAAGCCACCTTTAAGCAATAGCTTAAAATTTCATTAGAATCATCATTTCGCGATTGTCCGCCACACGTAGAACAGCGTTTGCAGCAAAGCTTGCCGAAATTGCTGGCGGCGGCAAAGTGTTTAGAGAAAATATTAAATGACAATTTAAAATTTGGTGAAACTACCTCTAAACCGTATAAAAACGGTTATTTAGAGAAAAGTGGGATGACATACATTTAAGCAAACTTTAGGTAGTACTGATTATTCCACACAAGAATTCTATTGATAATCTAGTCTGATCTGCATCGATAGAGTTAAGTGCTGCTTTAGTGACAAGTATTTATGTTTACTACCTAGTATCCAGTGTATTTTCCGCCGTAAACAGTGATTTTTGGAATAAAATAGAAGCATGTATAAAATTGGGTGCGGAATCCCAACAAGTATTGGATGTTCCAAAGGTCTCCCAAGCTCGAAATATAACATTAGTAAATACAGTTTTTAATGATTCAAATTCTGTTAACACGTTTACGGTTGTTATCAATCAGCCATAGGAAAAAAATGTATTAGAGAAATACGGCTCAATAAAGAACGGTTAAATGTAATTGTTTCTCTTAAATAGAACTTACAATGAGGCCAATGCGAGGGTAATCCAGCTCTACATTTACAAAAAAATATTCTACTTTAAAAACTCCCACCGGTGGGTCACATGGCAGTAAACGTGTTAACAGATTGGTTGGAAATCTTGGAACGAATTTTTCGCGCAACACACGATAATAACCGATCTGAAAACGGCAATCTTCTGTTGTTCAGTTTTACTGTCTCAGCAGATCAATGAAGGCAACTTTAAGCATCATAATGTTGAGCACGCATCGTGAGCCTGGTTTAAATTGTTATGTTATTATTTTATTTTGGGTTTTGAAGAGTGGTGATCATGTGACTGTGAGATGGTCAAACGAAAAATTGTTCTAGTGGTTAGATGGACATTCTTCGGAACGTGAAAGGTGAGTGTAGTTATGTATTTATAGTAGTCCAATTTATGTTTACAAAACGAATTTTATATTATATTTTGTTTTATTTTTAGATTAGAAATCATTTCAGGTGCTATACAAAAATATCATTCGACTGTGCGACAAAAAAACATTGTTCAATATGATCCTGTGTATCCTCTTATATCTTCATATTTAGAAAAGGTTTATTTTTATTATAGTCAATAGTACAAAAATAAATAATTAGTCATTTTAATTCTAATTTGTGTATTATTTTTATCATTATCTATAGGTTAATCTTGGTGGTTTGGATTAAAAAGGATGAAACAGACCAAGAGCAGTGCCATGTTACAAGCGCTCCACAGTATCGGCTGTGTATTGGCGTGGACAACAAGCAACTCCTCGCGCTAGTTTATTTTGTTTTACATATATAGTAAATTCGAATTGTGTCAATTTTATCGGTTAGGATGAGGAGCAGCACTGCGTATATGTAGGCACTGGTAGCAGCAAAGGGCAATTTTATGCTGGCTGTGGAACCTATTAATGCCGCAGTAACGGCAACTAACGGGTGATTTTTTAAGAGCTTGAGAACTTTTTTTTAAAAAAAAACGCATACAATTTGCAAAATCTCATTGGTTCTTTATTTGAAACGTTAGATTGGTCCATGACATTTACTTTTTGAAGATAATTTCATTTAAATGTTGACCGCGGCTGCGTCTTAGGTGGTCCATTCGGAAAGTCCAATTTTGGGCAACTTTTTCGAGCATTTCGGCCGGAATAGCCCGAATTTCTTCGGAAATGTTGTCTTCCAAAACTGGAATAGTTGCTGGCTTATTTCTGTAGACTTTAGACTTGACGTAGCTGTAATGGATGCGTTTTACACACGTTATAATTTAATAAATACCTTCTGTATTGTGACCGCTTTATTCAACTTCACACGCATAACTAAACTACCAGTTCTTTATTTCATCTTCGTTTCCACTCTCTACCCTATAAACATTGCATTACATTTTTATCTCTATTTGATCATCACATTACTCCTTTCTTTTTTTTTTTTTTTTTTTTTTTTTTTTTTATATAAAATGAATTAATTCAACTTAAAATTAAATCGTAGCCTGATTGACTACATACTCTTCTAAATACTTCGGTGTCTTTCTTATTCTAGGAGTTCTTCTTTCCATTTCTAGTGGTTCTTTAATTTCAATCTGAGGCTGATCTATGATTTCACTGGAGGCTGTCGTGATCACTTCTTGACCCTCTTGCTGGATGTTTTCTTTCAGCAACTTCAATTGATCTGCTCGCTTCAATGATTGCTTTCCACCTCCATCTTCTATCAGTACTGCATTTCCATTTCTGCTTAACACCTTGCATGGCTCTGGATCATATGTTGGAGTTAATTTGTTAATAATCCTCTCGTTTTGTTTCAACACCTTATCTCCTTCAGTAATTTTCGATGTCGTTGCTTGTCTACGGATGTCCACATATTCCTTTCTTTTCAATTTCATCTCTCTATCATTATATCGCATGTCCTCATCAAATATTTCAGGTTTTGTGTCTATTGACGGTAATTTTTCTCTGAACACTCTATTAAACATGACCTGAGAAGGAATTGCACTTGTTGACGGATGTGTACTATTATTATAGAGCCTTAACCAATCGTTCAGTTCTTCCTTCCAATCGGTTCCTTGTACACCTGCTATTTTTAATCTTTTTAACAACGATAGATTTTGTCTCTCAACTTCTCCATTTGACTGTGGAGAGTATGGAATGGTATGTCGCAGCATTATGTTGTACTCCTCTGCAAATTCTTTGAACTCTTTGCTTTTGAAATATGACGCATTGTCACTAATTATTATAGTTGGTAACCCAAATCTAATGAACATATCCTGTAAACTTTTGATTACCTTCTCACTGGTTATTGTGGTTAAAATGTCTACCAAAACATACCGACTATAGCTATCAACAGTTACCAATATGTTATGACCCGATGGGACTGGTCCCATGATATCAATTCTTATTTGATACCAACATTCCTTAGGTAACTCGATTATTCTCAATGGTTCTGGATTTGGTGCTTTTCCTACGATTTGACAACTATTGCAACCTTTTACAAATTCGACCGCCTGTTTATCCATCCCGTACCACCATACTTTGATCCTCAATCTTCTTTTCATCATGTTCTCACCTGGATGACCTTCATGTGCCAATCTTAATATGTCTTCTTGCAAACCTCGTGGAATTACTATTCTATTGTGGCGTAAAATTACCCCATTTATTACACTCAATTCATCTACGTACCTTTTATATTGGCTGATGTCTTCAGGCCAATATTTTGTATCAATGCTCTTTTGTAATGTGTCTATTAACAAAACTAGTTCGTCGTCCTTTTGTGTTTCACTTTCGATTTCTTCTAATGTCATCGCCTTTGGTTTTGAAATGTTTAATATTAGGTTGATGTACATTTCACATTTATCATCGAATATTTCACTTCCCTTCTCACATAATCTCGATAATGGGTCAGCTAAGTTTGTTTTTCCTGGCTTGTATATTACCCGCATGTTAAAAGCTTGCAATCGTAGTATCCATCTCTCAATTCTAGCACACGGTTTCGAAGTTGATTTAAAAAGTGTTTCAAGAGATTTATGGTCCGTTATCATGTCGAATCTCTTTCCCATTACATACATACGAAATTTCTCTGCTGCCCATACAATTGCAAGTGCCTCTCTCTCTGTTTGAGAATAGTTTCTCTCTACCGATGTCAATCCTTTGGACGCATATGCAATAATTCTTGGTTGTCCTCCATTCTCCTGCGTCAATACTGCTCCCAGAGCGACAGGACTTGCATCAGCAATAATTGTAGTTTTGTCATTTTTGTTGTAAAACCCTAATTTGGTTTCTTTCATGATCAACTTCTTCGCCATATTAAAAACTGACTGAAGTTTATCGGACCAATGAAATTTTTTATCTTTCCTCGTTAGTACTTTTAGTGGTTCCATCAATGTTGCCAGATTCGGAATGAATCTACCGACATAATTGAGTAAACCCAGAAAACTGCGCATTTCTTCCTTTGTCTTTGGTGCTCTAAATAATTGTATATCTTTTACTCTGTCTAGCGTTGGAGAAATACCCTCTTTTGATATTATGTGGCCCATAAACGTTACTTGCGGTTTTCTGTAGTGGCATTTGTTGTTGTTTAAGACCAACCCATTGTTTTTTATTATCTCCATTACTTTTTTTAATGTTGCATCATGTTTTTCTTCTGTTTCCCCAAAAACCAGGATGTCATCTATATATATTAATACACCTTCTACGTTGATGAACAAGTTCTCTATTAAACGCTGGAATATCTCACTAGCTGAATTTAAACCGAATATTAATCGTTTGAATCTGAATAAGCCAATGTCTGTTATGAACGTCGTTATGTCTCTCGATGATGGACTTATTTCCACCTGATGGAACGCGTTTTTAATGTCCAGTTTTGAGAACACCGTACTGTGATGTAATTGAGGTATCAAATCTTCAAATGTTGGCAGTGGATGTACCTCCTTCTTTACCGCTTCATTTGCTCTTCTCATGTCGATACACAACCTGACATCTTTACCTTTGTCCTTTGGTATTACTACCAACGGAGATATCCATCTGGACGTACCGTCTACTTTTTCAATGATGTCATCCTCCATGTACTCTTTTAATTTTTTGGCTACTTTATCTCTCAATGGTAATGGAACACGACGCAACGCTTGTCTCACTGGCTTTATAGTATCGTCCAATTCGATTTCTACTTGTATATTTTTTAACTTTCCTGTTTTGTTGCTTGATTCTATCATATTAACATTTATGGATATTAGGTTCAGCCGCAATGAATCCTCCAGACCTAGTAATGAAGTGCCTTCGCCTTCAACAATGGTAACGTCAATCTGACGTTTCATCCCATTACACTCGATTGTTGTCCTAATCTTTTTTAAAACTCTGATATCTCTACCCCCATATGCTTTAAGACACTTGCCATCATCACAAAATTCTTTTAATATTGTCATACCTCGTTTCACTGCTTTATTGTAGGTTTCTTGACTTATTAAATTTGTAGAAGCGCCTGAATCTACAGTCATTCTAATCTTTATACCACCTACTGTACAAGTTACTTTGATACCACCATCGAATTTATTGTCAATGTTGTCAACTATCATACTGTTTCCCGATCTTGTACTAACTGGCTTGTTGACTTCTACCATCGATAATATTTGACTATCATCACTCTGTTGTTTGTTTTGGCAACACTCTTCGTTACCGATAAATTTCACCGCCTTATTTACTCTGGTTCTGCATACCTTTTTAAGATGTCCATATTTATTGCATTTATCACATTTCTTTTTCCATGCAGGACAATGAGAATCTCTCGCCATATGTCCTGTCTGACCACATCTGTAGCACGTTATTTCTGTTTTAGGCATCGTCGATCTATTATGATTTGATGCTCTGTCATTGCTACTGTATCGAGAATAACTCCTATCCCTCGATTTAGATCTTTGCCTTCCCGCATTATTGTGATGGGTTTTATTTGTTTTTATCATTTCCACTTTATGTATTCTTGCCTCTTTCAGCTCAACTGCTTGTATCATAGCAATGATGTCATTAATTCCTATTTTGACAGATCCTTTTTCAATTAACTTCGTCTCAATCTCTGGGTGTCTTGTTCCATATATAACTTGATCCCTTATTTGTTCGTTTATATCCGTAAACTCGCATTTGTCTGCTTTGGTTTTAATTCGCACTATACATTCATTGATTGACTCTCCGTCGTTCTGTTTCAGTTGTCTAAATTCTTTCCTTTCAATTGTAGCATTTGATTTTGGCAAAAAATAAGCATCCAATACATCCATCGCTATTTGGTAGGGAGATTTATCTACTTCTTCCCCTTCGGCATTCTTCATTTTAGTTGGGAAATCATTTACCATACTATAGTATATTTCCTGTATATCTAAACCTCCATAATGTAGTAACAGCGATTTTTTTACTTTTTCGTCTTTAATTTCTTTGGCGTCTATCAAAATACCCAACGCTCGTTTCCATTTTGTCCAATTTGCTACTTGGTTTCCCGTTGTTTCCATTTTCGGCATTGTATCTAGCGTGGCAGCCATCTTTTCTCTTTCTTTTTTTTTTTTTTTTTTTTTTTTTTTGAACACGTTTATTGTCCGTATTTAATTACAAATTTTCTTCTCGAATTTAATCACTTTTTCCTTTTTTTTTTTCTTCGAATTTAATCAATTTTATTCTTTTTATGTTTTACCGAATTTAATCATCAATTTTTCTTCTCGAATTTAATCACTTTTATTATTTAATCTATTTTGCTTCTTTATTAAAATATTTTTCTCGTCGCCATTGTAATGGATGCGTTTTACACACGTTATAATTTAATAAATACCTTCTGTATTGTGACCGCTTTATTCAACTTCACACGCATAACTAAACTACCAGTTCTTTATTTCATCTTCGTTTCCACTCTCTACCCTATAAACATTGCATTACATTTTTATCTCTATTTGATCATCACAGTAGCCCCACAAAAAATAGTCTAAAGGCGTCAAATCGCATGATCTTGGTGGCCAACTTACCGGGCCATTTCTTGAGATGAATTGTTCTCCGAAGTTTTCCCTCAAAATGGCCATAGAATCGCGAGCTGTGTGGCATGTAGCGCCATCTTGTTGAAACCACATGTCAACTAAGTTCAGTTCTTCCATTTTTGGCAACAAAAAGTTTGTTAGCATCGAACGATAGCGATCGCCATTCACCGTAACGTTGCGTCCAACAGCATCTTTGAAAAAATACGGTCCAATGATTCCACCAGCGTACAAACCACACCAAACAGTGCATTTTTCGGGATGCATGGGCAGTTCTTGAACGGCTTCTGGTTGCTCTTCACTCCAAATGCGGCAATTTTGCTTATTTACGTAGCCATTCAACCAGAAATGAGCCTCACCGCTGAACAAAATTTGTCGATAAAAAAGCGGATTTTCTGCCAACTTTTCTAGGGCCCATTCACTGAAAATTCGACGTTGTGGCAGATCGTTCGGCTTCAGTTCTTGCAGGAGCTGTATTTTATACGGTTTTACACCAAGATCTTTGCGTAAAATCTTCCATGTCGTCGAATAACACAAACCCAATTGCTGCGAACGGCGACGAATCGACATTTCACGGTCTTCAGCAACACTCTCAGAAACAGACGCAATATTCTCTTCTGTACGCACTGTACGCATTCGTGTGGTTGGTTTAATGTCCAATAAAGTAAACTGAGTGCGAAACTTGGTCACAATCGCATTAATTGTTTGCTCACTTGGTCGATTATGTAGACCATAAATCGGACGTAAATCGCGAAACACTTTTCGAACCGAACACTGATTTTTGTAATATAATTCAATTATTTGCAAGCGTTGCTCGTTAGTAAGTCTATTCATTATGAAATGTCAAAGCATACTGAGCATCTTTCTCTTTGACACCTTGTCTGAAATCCCGCGTGATCTGTCAAATACTAATGCATGAAAATCCTAACCACAAAAAAATCACCCTTTAGTATGGGTTTACACCGCTTGTGGTGTAAACTGGCCGGGTAAAGTATTATACTATTAAAGTAGCTCTGTGGGTCGATTCTGGTTTTCCTATAGGAAAAGGAAATAGGAAAGAATTTTAATTTTGTGTAGCAGTTTTGTATTTTTTCCCCTATAAGCTTATTCTGGTGTGGCTTATGGGAATTTATTCTTTCCTATTTATCGCAGTTTTGACGTTTATCTTTCCGCACCTACTTTGGATACGGAAAGATATTCTTTTACAACACATACAATATATTCTTTTAATTTAATTCTTTTAATTTTTAATTAGACAAAAAAATATAATTACATACAATAAATGTTATTCTTAACCGCTTACAGTGTCATGGTTTTCAATATTCAAATTAATCTAGAATTAGGGAAAAATTTATTCCTATGTGTACCAAAATAAACCATAGGAAAGACTTTTTAGGAAAAAACTGCTATCAAAATTTTTTCCTAAATAGGAAAAAAATTCCTATTTCCTAAAGACACCAGAATCGACCCACTGGTGTAAACCCAGTATTATGCCCGGTTTACATGAGAAAATTGTTTTCTTCTGCAAATTTTTGCAGGTAAATAAGAAAGAATCCGCTATATAAAAATAATCAATGTGCCAGAAAGGAATAAACATATATAGTAATGGCGTAATTTTTTTTATAGGATCATTATTAATTTACTTTCAATGAATTCAAATGCGAAATTTATATTTTTATCTATGGCGTCTGTTTTTATTATGAATCCTCAACATTTATAAATGCGAAATAATATTTTTTCTTGTTGATTTTAAAAATGTTGCCATAAAAATACTCGGATCGAATATATTATATGGCAACATTTTCATTTTTATGGTCATTTTTGCTCAAAAATTCTTCTGCAAAATTTTGTTGGGATATATTGCTTTTCTTGTCTCTCATGTGCAAAAAGTCATTGTTATATCTTATTCATTTTGCAGAAGAAAAATGTTGGTCTTATGTAAACCGGGTATATCTAAATTGATCGTTAGTTCACCCAGGTATTGTTAGATGTCTCTAATATTTATGAACCAAATACTACCCAATATTTGGTTCTTAACTGCAAAAATAGCTCCGATTTATCAGTTACCGAATAGAAATATTTCGTAGAATGTTAAATTTAAGTTTATATAGCAAATTTTAATTAAACATCAAATGCGGTTTGTTCTGCGCCATCTTTGAACGAATTTAGTTAGTTGGAAATTTAGACAAAAAAAATCAACGTGAGGCACACTGCGCTTTAATTCCATGGATAACATTTGCTGACAGCAGTTTTTTTGCTGATAATACGCAAAAAAAATTTTTTTTTTAATTTCATGAGAGTGACATTTTTTATTTCATTTTATAGTAAAATTTTATGGTTTTACATTTTAGCATAACATAAAAATTTCATAAAATATTTAATTTGTACATTTTCGTACAATTCGAATTTTAATATATATACCACAAAAAGCCACTAACGTTAATAAATTTCAACCAAAAAAAAAAAAAAAATCGACATTTGAGTATAAAAATGGCGAACAACTTATTTTATATGTGTGTGAGAAAATTTGTTTATCTTTACACACATTTTTTGTAGTTGTGTGAAAAATGCTGCCATAAAAAATACTCCAATTTACATTTTTTATGGCAGCATTATGGCAGCAAACTTCCCCTATCACACTTCCCCTCTCAGCAAAATTTTACTGACAACATGTTTTGTTTCGTACACAACCAGTAATTTCTATATTTTTTTCTCGCTTTTATTTTTGCTGACAGCAGATTATTTCCATGGAATAGAGGCATCCATGAATTTTCTTTTGGTTTAGCTGTCTGATTGTGATTTGTTGTGTTATAACCATAAAATATATATTATCATTGGGTAGACTAAGAAAAAATTACCTACCGACTGTTTTCCTACCTTTTTTTACGACTCTGAAATGTAATTATTATTATTAATATTTATGATTTATTTTAATTAGTTTAACAGTTGTACAAGTGTTATAAGTTACAAATTTGTTTTATTTCAAATGTAAACCTCAAAAATAACGAATTTTTTTAATTACAAACCGAGGTCACAAAAATGAGTCGAAATTTTTCCATAATAAAATATCGTTATTCCTATTCGTTATTCCGCCTATTCTGTGGTATAACTGTAATAACAGTAAAATAATTAATATTGTATCAAAAACAAATAATTAATATGTTATATAATTTATATGTTATCAAATTATAGTGTTTTTTTCAAAAACAATTCTGATTTAATCTTTAAAATCCGGGCGGGACATTACAATCTTTTTTTACACACATTTGTGTGGGTTGGACTTAAATTGCAGCAATTTTGTCTGGCAGGAAAAGAGATATCGCTTTCGTTTTGCAGTGGTTCTATTCTGGTAATTCCCCGGGAATAGGGAATAATTTCTTTTTGTAGCAGCTATTCCCCAGACATTTTTCCCAATTCCCCGTTTTCCAAAAGTTAATTCTGGCGATTGGGGAATAAATTTACGGTAAAATAATTAAATTATTTGCGGTCGACACGAGAGCGCAATAAAACAAGAAAACAAAAGTCTAAAAATACTTTACTACGTTTAATTGGTTTTTGTTGATATTTTAATCAATTTTACTAAAAAAATATTTTTGTTTGTTAGGCCGTTAGTGAATGTGTTAAAAATATTTAGTTAAAAATTTGGTAAAATAAAATTTTTGTGACGTAATATTTTTAAACAAAAAAGTTAAATTTGCTGTGTGAATGTGTTAAAATTTTGACATATAAAAATGAATCGCTTGTCCAAGAAATATACTCCAATATTATTTTTATTTTTATTATATTATAAAAAATATAAAAATAATGAGGCTGTTGTTTGGAAATACGGAAGGAAATATAGAGAAGTAACTATATATTTATATATTCAGGATGATTATTATTTTTGTTATTTAATATAATTGTTTTAAATTTTAGCCTTTAGAATACTGTAAATTACGGAATATTTCAGTTTCCGAAAGATAGTAGAATTATTGCCAATTAAGTAACACGGCTGGAGCAAAGAATATGACCTGATTGTACTGTTTATACTGGATGGCGGCAGGGTGTAGTTATCGCGTAGTTGCTGGTTTTGTTGGTATTAGTCCGTAAGTTCATAAGTTGTAAGAGTTTAAATAGTATAATTAAATATATTTTCTCTGTAGCTTTACAGTTAAATCAATAATTCACAAAATGTTAAATTATTTTATTCATAATATGCGGCACATTATTAAACCTACATTGTATAACGAACTTGAGGAAATTGGAACTAGATTTTGCGCAAGATCAAAAACAGCAAATTTTTGGAATGGTATTGGTTTAATAGATGAATGTCATATTAGAATTAAGTGTGTTTTGAATCAATTATAATAAATAAAGTATAATAATGTCAATCCATTTATTTCATCCTTATTTCAAGTATTTTATTGTTGTTACGGCTACTAACATTATTTACTATCAAAAAAGTGGGGTTATATTTTTTAACCAACCTGTCAAAATTTATAGACGGTCTAGAGTTCGTAAACAAATTTTGTGGTGAATAAAAATAATTTTTAATTTTCCTGTCAAAATTTTAATTTTTAACAGGGTTTTTAACACATTCACTAACAGCCTTAAAGTAAAAAAATTGGATATTGATATTTCCAATTAATATTACTAGTTTTCAGTATAACTTTACAGTCATAATATTGCTATATTTAAATACAATAAATTTCCGTGAAATTCTGTTCCCAGTTAATTCTTTCCTAAATAGGTATGGAATAATAAATATCAAAACTGCTATAATAGGGAATAATTTTTTCCCAAACAATTTTTTTCCCAAAAGCCAGAATATATTTTTGGAGAAAAGGGAATATGTAATGGGGTAAAAGAAGTACAGTGTGGAACGGGCCATTAGGTCTATTGGGTAATATTTTGAAAATCATACGCTTCTATAATATTTTTTAGTTCTATGCTAGCTGTCAGTGATATTGAAAATATTTCATTCAAGTTTTAACACTCAACAGTCTTTTGGAATTTTTGAGTTCTTAATAACTATTAACTAAACTACGCTACTAAAATAAAGATTATCTTCCGAAAAACATGTTTATAAAATCAATAATACTAGATGGATTTAAATCGTATGGGCGGCGTACCGATATAACGGGGTTTGATTCCGAATTCAATGCAATTACCGGTCTCAATGGAACAGGTAAATCAAACATTTTGGATCCGATTTGTTTCGTGTTGGGAATTTCGAATTTGGGACAAGTGCATGCTACTTCCCTTCAAGATTTAGTATACAAAAGTGGCCAGGCCGGTATTAACAAAGCTACCGTTACAATTACATTTGATAATTCGGATCAATCACAATGCCCAATCGGCTATGAAATGTGCAAAGAAATTTCGGTTACGCGTCAAGTAGTTGTTGGCGGGAAGAACAAATATTTGATTAATGGCAAAAATGTTTTAAATAAAAAAGTAAACGATCTATATTGTTCTGTTCAACTAAACATAAACAATCCAAATTTTTTGATTATGCAAGGGCGAATTACAAAAGTATTGAATATGAAGCCCCAGGAAATTTTATCGATGATTGAGGAGGCAGCAGGTACCAGTATGTACGAAACCAAACGTGAGTTGACTGTAAAGAATCTAGAGAAAAAAGAAAATAAATTGAGTGAAATGAATACCCTGCTTCACGACGAAATTGAGCCAAAATTGGAAAAATTAAGGAGAGAACGTTCCATCTATATTGAATATCAAAAAATTTGCAATGATTTCGATTATTTAACGAGAATTCATGTGTCTCATACATATTTAAGTTATCAGAAGTCGTTAACAACTTGTAAAACCAATATTGAGGAAATTGAACAAGGTATCGTTGTAGATAAAGAAAAAATAAAAAGTAATGTGGAGGAAGTTAAAACGATTGAAAAGGACGCCAAGGAAATTGAGAAAAGAATAGATGAAGAGAGGCGGTGGTATACTGAATAGTCTGGAAGAGGAAATGAAAAAGATCTCTAAAGCAGAGGCTTTGATGAGCAGTGAAAAAAAATCGGCAAAGACTGATGTCGAGGATGCGGCAAAACGAATCAAACTTTTGAATAAAAACATAGCGGATGATCAAAAAGCGTTAGATATGAAAAATCAAGAGATGGCTAAAGTTGGTGGCATGTTTGAGAGTTTGAAGCAGGTGGAAGAAAATGATGAAGCAGCATTTCAAAATGCCCAAAATATTGAAGCCGTAACTAGCGGCTTATCGACGAACGCGGAAGGAGTGGCTTCTTCGTTACAGGATCAATTAATAGGTTTGTAAATGTGTAAGAATTTTTAGATCAATGAAAACTCAAATTACTTAATATTTTAGCGGCCCAAGGTAAAATATCAGAAGCATCGACAACTATTAAAAAATCCGAAATGGAAATTAAACAGTTGACTTCAATGGTTAAAGCTAAGGAAAATGAGAGTGCTTCATGTGATGCAAATTACTTAAAAGATAAAAAACTTCTGGAACAAATTACATGTGATGTTAATCGCATGAATTCAGAACTCTCCAGTATTTCATACCAAAAAGGCCATTTAGAAGAACAACAAAATGCAAGAATGCGGCTAACACAAGAATGTCGCAATATTAAGAAAAATTTAGATTCACAGGGTGCTCATAGATTTGAAATTCAATACAGGGATCCAGAACCAAATTTTGATCGTTCACGTGTGAAGGGAATAGTTGGTAAACTTTTTGATGTGAAAGATAAGAAAAATTGTTTGGCATTGGGCATTGCAGCTGGTGGTTCACTATACAACACGGTTGTGTTCACAGATACAACAAGTAAAAAGATTTTGGATAGAGGCCAACTTCAATCTAGAGCTACATTTATTCCAATGAACAAAATAACTGCTCGTCCTATTGAGAAAGCATTATTAAATTTGCACAAAATCTCGTTGGAGCTGAAAATGTTGATTCGGCTCTATCGTTCATTACCTATGATAAGGAATTGGATCCCGTTATGAAATATGTATTTGGTCGAACATTAATATGCCGGGATATTAAAATCGCAAAGCAAGTGATTTATCACAGAAATATCATGTGTCGAACTGTAACACTTGAAGGTGATGTGTTCAACCCTAATGGATCACTTTCTGAAGGAATCTCTAACTGAATTATCAGGTGGTCAACGGTCCCTCGTTGCTCTTTTAGTTAATTTTGGCCAATGTTGAAATTTAAACCGGCTCCATTATATATTCTGGATGAAGTGGATGCTGCTTTAGATTTGTCGCATACACAAAATATCGGTAATATGTTGAAGGCTCATTTTAAAAATAGCCAGTTTATTGTGGTGTCGCTTAAGGATGGTATGTTCAATAACGCAAATGTTTTGTTCAGCACTAAATTTATAGATGGTATGAGTGGCATTCAACGAACAGTAAATGTTCATAATAAGAAAAAATATTTTACTCATTTAATTTATTTTTGTAGAATTGTAATTTTTGTAATAAAATTTATTTGAACTGTTAATATTGTCAAAGTAGCAATTAAATAGAATACAATCTGTTTAGACCAGTAGAATAAAAGTAGATAGCAAAAAAGTATGTTGGCGTAAATGCGAAATAAAATACTTCATCACCTACCTACTTATTTGATATAAAAGTATAACAGCTGCCTTTAAAAGGTTGGTATTATAGTCGTGGTGTAAACGGTATTTTAATAACGGACGGTTTTTAAATTTATTTCGAAGATTACAAACGAGTAAAGATTTAATTCAGCAGGCTTCTCATTTGGAACCATTCGAACCTTACCTCAGGGCAACGCTATCTGCAATTAGTTTGGCGACGATTGATTTAAATAACGGGCTTAAAAATACTAAGGAATCAAAGATTGAGAATGGAATTCAGATCCTACCGAAACTTCAATAACTATCTAGTTCAATCGACGATTAGCTTCAAACTTTTATTGTTGACATTAAGCTTGCATTAAAAGAATTCTTCGTGGGCAGTGACGTTTCCTTGTTCGTTCATCTCAAACAACAAGTGTTTCTACAAATAAAACGGGTTCTAGAATAGAGGTCAAGGTAAATTACCTGCTCGCAGAATTTTAAACAAATATTATGGCAGTTAATTGAGAGTGTTTATCGAATAAGTACTTATTCTGCGACCAAGTTATTTTATTGTAGAAAATTGTAGAAGACAAGCCACCTTTAAGCAATAGCTTAAAATTTCATTAGAATCATCATTTCGCGATTGTCCGCCACACGTAGAACAGCGTTTGCAGCAAAGCTTGCCGAAATTGCTGGCGGCGGCAAAGTGTTTAGAGAAAATATTAAATGACAATTTAAAATTTGGTGAAACTACCTCTAAACCGTATAAAAACGGTTATTTAGAGAAAAGTGGGATGACATACATTTAAGCAAACTTTAGGTAGTACTGATTATTCCACACAAGAATTCTATTGATAATCTAGTCTGATCTGCATCGATAGAGTTAAGTGCTGCTTTAGTGACAAGTATTTATGTTTACTACCTAGTATCCAGTGTATTTTCCGCCGTAAACAGTGATTTTTGGAATAAAATAGAAGCATGTATAAAATTGGGTGCGGAATCCCAACAAGTATTGGATGTTCCAAAGGTCTCCCAAGTTCGAAATATAACATTAGTAAATACAGTTTTTAATGATTCAAATTCTGTTAACACGTTTACGGTTGTTATCAATCAGCCATAGGAAAAAAATGTATTAGAGAAATACGGCTCAATAAAGAACGGTTAAATGTAATTGTTTCTCTTAAATAGAACTTACAATGAGGCCAATGCGAGGGTAATCCAGCTCTACATTTACAAAAAAATATTCTACTTTAAAAACTCCCACCGGTGGGTCACATGGCAGTAAACGTGTTAACAGATTGGTTGGAAATCTTGGAACGAATTTTTCGCGCAACACACGATAATAACCGATCTGAAAACGGCAATCTTCTGTTGTTCAGTTTTACTGTCTCAGCAGATCAATGAAGGCAACTTTAAGCATCATAATGTTGAGCACGCATCGTGAGCCTGGTTTAAATTGTTATGTTATTATTTTATTTTGGGTTTTGAAGAGTGGTGATCATGTGACTGTGAGATGGTCAAACGAAAAATTGTTCTAGTGGTTAGATGGACATTCTTCGGAACGTGAAAGGTGAGTGTAGTTATGTATTTATAGTAGTCCAATTTATGTTTACAAAACGAATTTTATATTATATTTTGTTTTATTTTTAGATTAGAAATCATTTCAGGTGCTATACAAAAATATCATTCGACTGTGCGACAAAAAAAACATTGTTCAATATGATCCTGTGTATCCTCTTATATCTTCATATTTAGAAAAGGTTTATTTTTATTATAGTCAATAGTACAAAAATAAATAATTAGTCATTTTAATTCTAATTTGTGTATTATTTTTATCATTATCTATAGGTTAATCTTGGTGGTTTGGATTAAAAAGGATGAAACAGACCAAGAGCAGTGCCATGTTACAAGCGCTCCACAGTATCGGCTGTGTATTGGCGTGGACAACAAGCAACTCGTCGCGCTAGTTTATTTTGTTTTACATATATAGTAAATTCGAATTGTGTCAATTTTATCGGTTAGGATGAGGAGCAGCACTGCGTATATGTAGGCACTGGTAGCAGCAAAGGGCAATTTTATGCTGGCTGTGGAACCTATTAATGCCGCAGTAACGGCAACTAACGGGTGATTTTTTAAGAGCTTGAGAACTTTTTTTTAAAAAAAAACGCATAAAATTTGCAAAATCTCATCGGTTCTTTATTTGAAACGTTAGATTGGTCCATGACATTTACTTTTTGAAGATAATTTCATTTAAATGTTGACCGCGGCTGCGTCTTAGGTGGTCCATTCGGAAAGTCCAATTTTGGGCAACTTTTTCGAGCATTTCGGCCGGAATAGCCCGAATTTCTTCGGAAATGTTGTCTTCCAAAACTGGAATAGTTGCTGGCTTATTTCTGTAGACTTTAGACTTGACGTAGCCCCACAAAAAATAGTCTAAAGGCGTCAAATCGCATGATCTTGGTGGCCAACTTACCGGGCCATTTCTTGAGATGAATTGTTCTCCGAAGTTTTCCCTCAAAATGGCCATAGAATCGCGAGCTGTGTGGCATGTAGCGCCATCTTGTTGAAACCACATGTCAACTAAGTTCAGTTCTTCCATTTTTGGCAACAAAAAGTTTGTTAGCATCGAACGATAGCGATCGCCATTCACCGTAACGTTGCGTCCAACAGCATCTTTGAAAAAATACGGTCCAATGATTCCACCAGCGTACAAACCACACCAAACAGTGCATTTTTCGGGATGCATGGGCAGTTCTTGAACGGCTTCTGGTTGCTCTTTACTCCAAATGCGGCAATTTTGCTTATTTACGTAGCCATTCAACCAGAAATGAGCCTCACCGCTGAACAAAATTTGTCGATAAAAAAGCGGATTTTCTGCCAACTTTTCTAGGGCCCATTCACTGAAAATTCGACGTTGTGGCAGATCGTTCGGCTTCAGTTCTTGCAGGAGCTGTATTTTATACGGTTTTACACCAAGATCTTTGCGTAAAATCTTCCATGTCGTCGAATAACACAAACCCAATTGCTGCGAACGGCGACGAATCGACATTTCACGGTCTTCAGCAACACTCTCAGAAACAGACGCAATATTCTCTTCTGTACGCATTCGTGTGGTTGGTTTAATGTCCAATAAAGTAAACTGAGTGCGAAACTTGGTCACAATCGCATTAATTGTTTGCTCACTTGGTCGATTATGTAGACCATAAATCGGACGTAAATCGCGAAACACTTTTCGAACCGAACACTGATTTTTGTAATATAATTCAATTATTTGCAAGCGTTGCTCGTTAGTAAGTCTATTCATTATGAAATGTCAAAGCATACTGAGCATCTTTCTCTTTGACACCTTGTCTGAAATCCCGCGTGATCTGTCAAATACTAATGCATGAAAATCCTAACCACAAAAAAATCACCCTTTACTGGTCTAAACAGATTTTATTCTATTTAATTGCTACTTTGACAATATTAACAGTTCAAATAAATTTTATTACAAAAATTACAATTCTACAAAAATAAATTAAATGAGTAAAATATTTTTTCTTATTATGAACATTTACTGTTCGTTGAATGCCACTCATACCATCTATAAATTTAGTGCTGAACAAAACATTTGCGTTATTGAACATACCATCCTTAAGCGACACCACAATAAACTGGCTATTTTTAAAATGAGCCTTCAACATATTACCGATATTTTGTGTATGCGACAAATCTAAAGCAGCATCCACTTCATCCAGAATATATAATGGAGCCGGTTTAAATTTCAACATTGGCCAAAATTAACTAAAAGAGCAACGAGGGACCGTTGACCACCTGATAATTCAGTTAGAGATTCCTTCAGAAAGTGATCCATTAGGGTTGAACACATCACCTTCAAGTGTTACAGTTCGACACATGATATTTCTGTGATAAATCACTTGCTTTGCGATTTTAATATCCCGGCATATTAATGTTCGACCAAATACATATTTCATAACGGGATCCAATTCCTTATCATAGGTAATGAACGATAGAGCCGAATCAACATTTTCAGCTCCAACGAGATTTTGTGCAAATTTAATAATGCTTTCTCAATAGGACGAGCAGTTATTTTGTTCATTGGAATAAATGTAGCTCTAGATTGAAGTTGGCCTCTATCCAAAATCTTTTTACTTGTTGTATCTGTGAACACAACCGTGTTGTATAGTGAACCACCAGCTGCAATGCCCAATGCCAAACAATTTTTCTTATCTTTCACATCAAAAAGTTTACCAACTATTCCCTTCACACGTGAACGATCAAAATTTGGTTCTGGATCCCTGTATTGAATTTCAAATCTATGAGCACCCTGTGAATCTAAATTTTTCTTAATATTGCGACATTCTTGTGTTAGCCGCATTCTTGCATTTTGTTGTTCTTCTAAATGGCCTTTTTGGTATGAAATACTGGAGAGTTCTGAATTCATGCGATTAACATCACATGTAATTTGTTCCAGAAGTTTTTTATCTTTTAAGTAATTTGCATCACATGAAGCACTCTCATTTTCCTTAGCTTTAACCATTGAAGTCAACTGTTTAATTTCCATTTCGGATTTTTTAATAGTTGTCGATGCTTCTGATATTTTACCTTGGGCCGCTAAAATATTAAGTAATTTGAGTTTTCATTGATCTAAAAATTCTTACACATTTACAAACCTATTAATTGATCCTGTAACGAAGAAGCCACTCCTTCCGCGTTCGTCGATAAGCCGCTAGTTACGGCTTCAATATTTTGGGCATTTTGAAATGCTGCTTCATCATTTTCTTCCACCTGCTTCAAACTCTCAAACATGCCACCAACTTTAGCCATCTCTTGATTTTTCATATCTAACGCTTTTTGATCATCCGCTGTTTTTATTCAAAAGTTTGATTCGTTTGGCCGCATCCTCGACATCAGTCTTTGCCGATTTTTTTTCACTGCTCATCAAAGCCTCTGCTTTAGAGATCTTTTTCATTTCCTCTTCCAGACTATTCAGTATACCACCGCCTCTCTTCATCTATTCTTTTCTCAATTTCCTTGGCGTCCTTTTCAATCGTTTTAACTTCCTCCTCATTACTTTTTATTTTTTCTTTATCTACAACGATACCTTGTTCAATTTCCTCAATATTGGTTTTACAAGTTGTTAACGACTTCTGATAACTTAAATATGTATGAGACACATGAATTCTCGTTAAATAATCGAAATCATTGCAAATTTTTTGATATTCAATATAGATGGAACGTTCTCTCCTTAATTTTTCCAATTTTGGCTCAATTTCGTCGTGAAGCAGGGTATTCATTTCACTCAATTTATTTTCTTTTTTCTCTAGATTCTTTACAGTCAACTCACGTTTGGTTTCGTACATACTGGTACCTGCTGCCTCCTCAATCATCGATAAAATTTCCTGGGGCTTCATATTCAATACTTTTGTAATTCGCCCTTGCATAATCAAAAAATTTGGATTGTTTATGTTTAGTTGAACGGAACAATATAGATCGTTTACTTTTTTATTTAAAACATTTTTGCCATTAATCAAATATTTGTTCTTCCCGCCAACAACTACTTGACGCGTAACCGAAATTTCTTTGCACATTTCATAGCCGATTGGGCATTGTGATTGATCCGAATTATCAAATGTAATTGTAACGGTAGCTTTGTTAATACCGGCCTGGCCACTTTTGTATACTAAATCTTGAAGGGAAGTAGCATGCACTTGTCCCAAATTCGAAATTCCCAACACGAAACAAATCGGATCCAAAATGTTTGATTTACCTGTTCCATTGAGACCGGTAATTGCATTGAATTCGGAATCAAACCCCGTTATATCGGTACGCCGCCCATACGATTTAAATCCATCTAGTATTATTGATTTTATAAACATGTTTTTCGGAAGATAATCTTTATTTTAGTAGCGTAGTTTAGTTAATAGTTATTAAGAACTCAAAAATTCCAAAAGACTGTTGAGTGTTAAAACTAGAATGAAATATTTTCAATATCACTGACAGCTAGCATAGAACTAAAAAATATTATAGAAGCGTATGATTTTCAAAATATTACCCAATAGACCTAATGGCCCGTTCCACACTGTACTTCTTTTACCCCATTACATATTCCCTTTTCTCCAAAAATATATTCTGGCTTTTGGGAAAAAAATTGTTTGGGAAAAAATTATTCCCTATTATAGCAGTTTTGATATTTATTATTCCATACCTATTTAGGAAAGAATTAACTGGGAACAGAATTTCACGGAAATTTATTGTATTTAAATATAGCAATATTATGACTGTAAAGTTATACTGAAAACTAGTAATATTAATTGGAAATATCAATATCCAATTTTTTTACTTTAAGGCTGTTAGTGAATGTGTTAAAAACCCTGTTAAAAATTAAAATTTTGACAGGAAAATTAAAAATTATTTTTATTCACCACAAAATTTGTTTACGAACTCTAGACCGTCTATAAATTTTGACAGGTTGGTTAAAAAATATAACCCCACTTTTTTGATAGTAAATAATGTTAGTAGCCGTAACAACAATAAAATACTTGAAATAAGGATGAAATAAATGGATTGACATTATTATACTTTATTTATTATAATTGATTCAAAACACACTTAATTCTAATATGACATTCATCTATTAAACCAATACCATTCCAAAAATTTGCTGTTTTTGATCTTGCGCAAAATCTAGTTCCAATTTCCTCAAGTTCGTTATACAATGTAGGTTTAATAATGTGCCGCATATTATGAATAAAATAATTTAACATTTTGTGAATTATTGATTTAACTGTAAAGCTACAGAGAAAATATATTTAATTATACTATTTAAACTCTTACAACTTATGAACTTACGGACTAATACCAACAAAACCAGCAACTACGCGATAACTACACCCTGCCGCCATCCAGTATAAACAGTACAATCAGGTCATATTCTTTGCTCCAGCCGTGTTACTTAATTGGCAATAATTCTACTATCTTTCGGAAACTGAAATATTCCGTAATTTACAGTATTCTAAAGGCTAAAATTTAAAACAATTATAGTAAATAACAAAAATAATAATCATCCTGAATATATAA
The DNA here is from genome assembly GCA_947310385.1 of Nephrotoma appendiculata. Taxonomy (NCBI): domain Eukaryota; kingdom Metazoa; phylum Arthropoda; class Insecta; order Diptera; family Tipulidae; genus Nephrotoma; species Nephrotoma appendiculata. Next base: position 238,005,125 of record OX371224.1, on the reverse strand, counting down.
ATATATAGTTACTTCTCTATATTTCCTTCCGTATTTCCAAACAACAGCCTCATTATTTTTATATTTTTTATAATATAATAAAAATAAAAATAATATTGGAGTATATTTCTTGGACAAACGATTCATTTTTATATGTCAAAATTTTAACACATTCACACAGCAAATTTAACTTTTTTGTTTAAAAATATTACGTCACAAAAATTTTATTTTACCAAATTTTTAACTAAATATTTTTAACACATTCACTAACGGCCTAACAAACAAAAATATTTTTTTAGTAAAATTGATTAAAATATCAACAAAAACCAATTAAACGTAGTAAAGTATTTTTAGACTTTTGTTTTCTTGTTTTATTGCGCTCTCGTGTCGACCGCAAATAATTTAATTATTTTACCGTAAATTTATTCCCCAATCGCCAGAATTAACTTTTGGAAAACGGGGAATTGGGAAAAATGTCTGGGGAATAGCTGCTACAAAAAGAAATTATTCCCTATTCCCGGGGAATTACCAGAATAGAACCACTGCAAAACGAAAGCGATATCTCTTTTCCTGCCAGACAAAATTGCTGCAATTTAAGTCCAACCCACACAAATGTGTGTAAAAAAAGATTGTAATGTCCCGCCCGGATTTTAAAGATTAAATCAGAATTGTTTTTGAAAAAAACACTATAATTTGATAACATATAAATTATATAACATATTAATTATTTGTTTTTGATACAATATTAATTATTTTACTGTTATTACAGTTATACCACAGAATAGGCGGAATAACGAATAGGAATAACGATATTTTATTATGGAAAAATTTCGACTCATTTTTGTGACCAAATTTTGATCGTTCACGTGTGAAGGGAATAGTTGGTAAACTTTTTGATGTGAAAGATAAGAAAAATTGTTTGGCATTGGGCATTGCAGCTGGTGGTTCACTATACAACACGGTTGTGTTCACAGATACAACAAGTAAAAAGATTTTGGATAGAGGCCAACTTCAATCTAGAGCTACATTTATTCCAATGAACAAAATAACTGCTCGTCCTATTGAGAAAGCATTATTAAATTTGCACAAAATCTCGTTGGAGCTGAAAATGTTGATTCGGCTCTATCGTTCATTACCTATGATAAGGAATTGGATCCCGTTATGAAATATGTATTTGGTCGAACATTAATATGCCGGGATATTAAAATCGCAAAGCAAGTGATTTATCACAGAAATATCATGTGTCGAACTGTAACACTTGAAGGTGATGTGTTCAACCCTAATGGATCACTTTCTGAAGGAATCTCTAACTGAATTATCAGGTGGTCAACGGTCCCTCGTTGCTCTTTTAGTTAATTTTGGCCAATGTTGAAATTTAAACCGGCTCCATTATATATTCTGGATGAAGTGGATGCTGCTTTAGATTTGTCGCATACACAAAATATCGGTAATATGTTGAAGGCTCATTTTAAAAATAGCCAGTTTATTGTGGTGTCGCTTAAGGATGGTATGTTCAATAACGCAAATGTTTTGTTCAGCACTAAATTTATAGATGGTATGAGTGGCATTCAACGAACAGTAAATGTTCATAATAAGAAAAAATATTTTACTCATTTAATTTATTTTTGTAGAATTGTAATTTTTGTAATAAAATTTATTTGAACTGTTAATATTGTCAAAGTAGCAATTAAATAGAATAAAATCTGTTTAGACCAGTAGAATAAAAGTAGATAGCAAAAAAGTATGTTGGCGTAAATGCGAAATAAAATACTTCATCACCTACCTACTTATTTGATATAAAAGTATAACAGCTGCCTTTAAAAGGTTGGTATTATAGTCGTGGTGTAAACGGTATTTTAATAACGGACGGTTTTTAAATTTATTTCGAAGATTACAAACGAGTAAAGATTTAATTCAGCAGGCTTCTCATTTGGAACCATTCGAACCTTACCTCAGGGCAACGCTATCTGCAATTAGTTTGGCGACGATTGATTTAAATAACGGGCTTAAAAATACTAAGGAATCAAAGATTGAGAATGGAATTCAGATCCTACCGAAACTTCAATAACTATCTAGTTCAATCGACGATTAGCTTCAAACTTTTATTGTTGACATTAAGCTTGCATTAAAAGAATTCTTCGTGGGCAGTGACGTTTCCTTGTTCGTTCATCTCAAACAACAAGTGTTTCTACAAATAAAACGGGTTCTAGAATAGAGGTCAAGGTAAATTACCTGCTCGCAGAATTTTAAACAAATATTATGGCAGTTAATTGAGAGTGTTTATCGAATAAGTACTTATTCTGCGACCAAGTTATTTTATTGTAGAAAATTGTAGAAGACAAGCCACCTTTAAGCAATAGCTTAAAATTTCATTAGAATCATCATTTCGCGATTGTCCGCCACACGTAGAACAGCGTTTGCAGCAAAGCTTGCCGAAATTGCTGGCGGCGGCAAAGTGTTTAGAGAAAATATTAAATGACAATTTAAAATTTGGTGAAACTACCTCTAAACCGTATAAAAACGGTTATTTAGAGAAAAGTGGGATGACATACATTTAAGCAAACTTTAGGTAGTACTGATTATTCCACACAAGAATTCTATTGATAATCTAGTCTGATCTGCATCGATAGAGTTAAGTGCTGCTTTAGTGACAAGTATTTATGTTTACTACCTAGTATCCAGTGTATTTTCCGCCGTAAACAGTGATTTTTGGAATAAAATAGAAGCATGTATAAAATTGGGTGCGGAATCCCAACAAGTATTGGATGTTCCAAAGGTCTCCCAAGCTCGAAATATAACATTAGTAAATACAGTTTTTAATGATTCAAATTCTGTTAACACGTTTACGGTTGTTATCAATCAGCCATAGGAAAAAAATGTATTAGAGAAATACGGCTCAATAAAGAACGGTTAAATGTAATTGTTTCTCTTAAATAGAACTTACAATGAGGCCAATGCGAGGGTAATCCAGCTCTACATTTACAAAAAAATATTCTACTTTAAAAACTCCCACCGGTGGGTCACATGGCAGTAAACGTGTTAACAGATTGGTTGGAAATCTTGGAACGAATTTTTCGCGCAACACACGATAATAACCGATCTGAAAACGGCAATCTTCTGTTGTTCAGTTTTACTGTCTCAGCAGATCAATGAAGGCAACTTTAAGCATCATAATGTTGAGCACGCATCGTGAGCCTGGTTTAAATTGTTATGTTATTATTTTATTTTGGGTTTTGAAGAGTGGTGATCATGTGACTGTGAGATGGTCAAACGAAAAATTGTTCTAGTGGTTAGATGGACATTCTTCGGAACGTGAAAGGTGAGTGTAGTTATGTATTTATAGTAGTCCAATTTATGTTTACAAAACGAATTTTATATTATATTTTGTTTTATTTTTAGATTAGAAATCATTTCAGGTGCTATACAAAAATATCATTCGACTGTGCGACAAAAAAACATTGTTCAATATGATCCTGTGTATCCTCTTATATCTTCATATTTAGAAAAGGTTTATTTTTATTATAGTCAATAGTACAAAAATAAATAATTAGTCATTTTAATTCTAATTTGTGTATTATTTTTATCATTATCTATAGGTTAATCTTGGTGGTTTGGATTAAAAAGGATGAAACAGACCAAGAGCAGTGCCATGTTACAAGCGCTCCACAGTATCGGCTGTGTATTGGCGTGGACAACAAGCAACTCCTCGCGCTAGTTTATTTTGTTTTACATATATAGTAAATTCGAATTGTGTCAATTTTATCGGTTAGGATGAGGAGCAGCACTGCGTATATGTAGGCACTGGTAGCAGCAAAGGGCAATTTTATGCTGGCTGTGGAACCTATTAATGCCGCAGTAACGGCAACTAACGGGTGATTTTTTAAGAGCTTGAGAACTTTTTTTAAAAAAAAAACGCATACAATTTGCAAAATCTCATCGGTTCTTTATTTGAAACGTTAGATTGGTCCATGACATTTACTTTTTGAAGATAATTTCATTTAAATGTTGACCGCGGCTGCGTCTTAGGTGGTCCATTCGGAAAGTCCAATTTTGGGCAACTTTTTCGAGCATTTCGGCCGGAATAGCCCGAATTTCTTCGGAAATGTTGTCTTCCAAAACTGGAATAGTTGCTGGCTTATTTCTGTAGACTTTAGACTTGACGTAGCTGTAATGGATGCGTTTTACACACGTTATAATTTAATAAATACCTTCTGTATTGTGACCGCTTTATTCAACTTCACACGCATAACTAAACTACCAGTTCTTTATTTCATCTTCGTTTCCACTCTCTACCCTATAAACATTGCATTACATTTTTATCTCTATTTGATCATCACATTACTCCTTTCTTTTTTTTTTTTTTTTTTTTTTTTTTTTTTTTTTTTTATATAAAATGAATTAATTCAACTTAAAATTAAATCGTAGCCTGATTGACTACATACTCTTCTAAATACTTCGGTGTCTTTCTTATTCTAGGAGTTCTTCTTTCCATTTCTAGTGGTTCTTTAATTTCAATCTGAGGCTGATCTATGATTTCACTGGAGGCTGTCGTGATCACTTCTTGACCCTCTTGCTGGATGTTTTCTTTCAGCAACTTCAATTGATCTGCTCGCTTCAATGATTGCTTTCCACCTCCATCTTCTATCAGTACTGCATTTCCATTTCTGCTTAACACCTTGCATGGCTCTGGATCATATGTTGGAGTTAATTTGTTAATAATCCTCTCGTTTTGTTTCAACACCTTATCTCCTTCAGTAATTTTCGATGTCGTTGCTTGTCTACGGATGTCCACATATTCCTTTCTTTTCAATTTCATCTCTCTATCATTATATCGCATGTCCTCATCAAATATTTCAGGTTTTGTGTCTATTGACGGTAATTTTTCTCTGAACACTCTATTAAACATGACCTGAGAAGGAATTGCACTTGTTGACGGATGTGTACTATTATTATAGAGCCTTAACCAATCGTTCAGTTCTTCCTTCCAATCGGTTCCTTGTACACCTGCTATTTTTAATCTTTTTAACAACGATAGATTTTGTCTCTCAACTTCTCCATTTGACTGTGGAGAGTATGGAATGGTATGTCGCAGCATTATGTTGTACTCCTCTGCAAATTCTTTGAACTCTTTGCTTTTGAAATATGACGCATTGTCACTAATTATTATAGTTGGTAACCCAAATCTAATGAACATATCCTGTAAACTTTTGATTACCTTCTCACTGGTTATTGTGGTTAAAATGTCTACCAAAACATACCGACTATAGCTATCAACAGTTACCAATATGTTATGACCCGATGGGACTGGTCCCATGATATCAATTCTTATTTGATACCAACATTCCTTAGGTAACTCGATTATTCTCAATGGTTCTGGATTTGGTGCTTTTCCTACGATTTGACAACTATTGCAACCTTTTACAAATTCGACCGCCTGTTTATCCATCCCGTACCACCATACTTTGATCCTCAATCTTCTTTTCATCATGTTCTCACCTGGATGACCTTCATGTGCCAATCTTAATATGTCTTCTTGCAAACCTCGTGGAATTACTATTCTATTGTGGCGTAAAATTACCCCATTTATTACACTCAATTCATCTACGTACCTTTTATATTGGCTGATGTCTTCAGGCCAATATTTTGTATCAATGCTCTTTTGTAATGTGTCTATTAACAAAACTAGTTCGTCGTCCTTTTGTGTTTCACTTTCGATTTCTTCTAATGTCATCGCCTTTGGTTTTGAAATGTTTAATATTAGGTTGATGTACATTTCACATTTATCATCGAATATTTCACTTCCCTTCTCACATAATCTCGATAATGGGTCAGCTAAGTTTGTTTTTCCTGGCTTGTATATTACCCGCATGTTAAAAGCTTGCAATCGTAGTATCCATCTCTCAATTCTAGCACACGGTTTCGAAGTTGATTTAAAAAGTGTTTCAAGAGATTTATGGTCCGTTATCATGTCGAATCTCTTTCCCATTACATACATACGAAATTTCTCTGCTGCCCATACAATTGCAAGTGCCTCTCTCTCTGTTTGAGAATAGTTTCTCTCTACCGATGTCAATCCTTTGGACGCATATGCAATAATTCTTGGTTGTCCTCCATTCTCCTGCGTCAATACTGCTCCCAGAGCGACAGGACTTGCATCAGCAATAATTGTAGTTTTGTCATTTTTGTTGTAAAACCCTAATTTGGTTTCTTTCATGATCAACTTCTTCGCCATATTAAAAACTGACTGAAGTTTATCGGACCAATGAAATTTTTTATCTTTCCTCGTTAGTACTTTTAGTGGTTCCATCAATGTTGCCAGATTCGGAATGAATCTACCGACATAATTGAGTAAACCCAGAAAACTGCGCATTTCTTCCTTTGTCTTTGGTGCTCTAAATAATTGTATATCTTTTACTCTGTCTAGCGTTGGAGAAATACCCTCTTTTGATATTATGTGGCCCATAAACGTTACTTGCGGTTTTCTGTAGTGGCATTTGTTGTTGTTTAAGACCAACCCATTGTTTTTTATTATCTCCATTACTTTTTTTAATGTTGCATCATGTTTTTCTTCTGTTTCCCCAAAAACCAGGATGTCATCTATATATATTAATACACCTTCTACGTTGATGAACAAGTTCTCTATTAAACGCTGGAATATCTCACTAGCTGAATTTAAACCGAATATTAATCGTTTGAATCTGAATAAGCCAATGTCTGTTATGAACGTCGTTATGTCTCTCGATGATGGACTTATTTCCACCTGATGGAACGCGTTTTTAATGTCCAGTTTTGAGAACACCGTACTGTGATGTAATTGAGGTATCAAATCTTCAAATGTTGGCAGTGGATGTACCTCCTTCTTTACCGCTTCATTTGCTCTTCCCATGTCGATACACAACCTGACATCTTTACCTTTGTCCTTTGGTATTACTACCAACGGAGATATCCATCTGGACGTACCGTCTACTTTTTCAATGATGTCATCCTCCATGTACTCTTTTAATTTTTTGGCTACTTTATCTCTCAATGGTAATGGAACACGACGCAACGCTTGTCTCACTGGCTTTATAGTATCGTCCAATTCGATTTCTACTTGTATATTTTTTAACTTTCCTGTTTTGTTGCTTGATTCTATCATATTAACATTTATGGATATTAGGTTCAGCCGCAATGAATCCTCCAGACCTAGTAATGAAGTGCCTTCGCCTTCAACAATGGTAATGTCAATCTGACGTTTCATCCCATTACACTCGATTGTTGTCCTAATCTTTTTTAAAACTCTGATATCTCTACCCCCATATGCTTTAAGACACTTGCCATCATCACAAAATTCTTTTAATATTGTCATACCTCGTTTCACTGCTTTATTGTAGGTTTCTTGACTTATTAAATTTGTAGAAGCGCCTGAATCTACAGTCATTCTAATCTTTATACCACCTACTGTACAAGTTACTTTGATACCACCATCGAATTTATTGTCAATGTTGTCAACTATCATACTGTTTCCCGATCTTGTACTAACTGGCTTGTTGACTTCTACCATCGATAATATTTGACTATCATCACTCTGTTGTTTGTTTTGGCAACACTCTTCGTTACCGATAAATTTCACCGCCTTATTTACTCTGGTTCTGCATACCTTTTTAAGATGTCCATATTTATTGCATTTATCACATTTCTTTTTCCATGCAGGACAATGAGAATCTCTCGCCATATGTCCTGTCTGACCACATCTGTAGCACGTTATTTCTGTTTTAGGCATCGTCGATCTATTATGATTTGATGCTCTGTCATTGCTACTGTATCGAGAATAACTCCTATCCCTCGATTTAGATCTTTGCCTTCCCGCATTATTGTGATGGGTTTTATTTGTTTTTATCATTTCCACTTTATGTATTCTTGCCTCTTTCAGCTCAACTGCTTGTATCATAGCAATGATGTCATTAATTCCTATTTTGACAGATCCTTTTTCAATTAACTTCGTCTCAATCTCTGGGTGTCTTGTTCCATATATAACTTGATCCCTTATTTGTTCGTTTATATCCGTAAACTCGCATTTGTCTGCTTTGGTTTTAATTCGCACTATAAATTCATTGATTGACTCTCCGTCGTTCTGTTTCAGTTGTCTAAATTCTTTCCTTTCAATTGTAGCATTTGATTTTGGCAAAAAATAAGCATCCAATACATCCATCGCTATTTGGTAGGGAGATTTATCTACTTCTTCCCCTTCGGCATTCTTCATTTTAGTTGGGAAATCATTTACCATACTATAGTATATTTCCTGTATATCTAAACCTCCATAATGTAGTAACAGCGATTTTTTTACTTTTTCGTCTTTAATTTCTTTGGCGTCTATCAAAATACCCAACGCTCGTTTCCATTTTGTCCAATTTGCTACTTGGTTTCCCGTTGTTTCCATTTTCGGCATTGTATCTAGCGTGGCAGCCATCTTTTCTCTTTCTTTTTCTTTTTTTTTTTTTTTTTTTTTTGAACACGTTTATTGTCCGTATTTAATTACAAATTTTCTTCTCGAATTTAATCACTTTTTCCTTTTTTTTTTTCTTCGAATTTAATCAATTTTATTCTTTTTATGTTTTACCGAATTTAATCATCAATTTTTCTTCTCGAATTTAATCACTTTTATTATTTAATCTATTTTGCTTCTTTATTAAAATATTTTTCTCGTCGCCATTGTAATGGATGCGTTTTACACACGTTATAATTTAATAAATACCTTCTGTATTGTGACCGCTTTATTCAACTTCACACGCATAACTAAACTACCAGTTCTTTATTTCATCTTCGTTTCCACTCTCTACCCTATAAACATTGCATTACATTTTTATCTCTATTTGATCATCACAGTAGCCCCACAAAAAATAGTCTAAAGGCGTCAAATCGCATGATCTTGGTGGCCAACTTACCGGGCCATTTCTTGAGATGAATTGTTCTCCGAAGTTTTCCCTCAAAATGGCCATAGAATCGCGAGCTGTGTGGCATGTAGCGCCATCTTGTTGAAACCACATGTCAACTAAGTTCAGTTCTTCCATTTTTGGCAACAAAAAGTTTGTTAGCATCGAACGATAGCGATCGCCATTCACCGTAACGTTGCGTCCAACAGCATCTTTGAAAAAATACGGTCCAATGATTCCACCAGCGTACAAACCACACCAAACAGTGCATTTTTCGGGATGCATGGGCAGTTCTTGAACGGCTTCTGGTTGCTCTTCACTCCAAATGCGGCAATTTTGCTTATTTACGTAGCCATTCAACCAGAAATGAGCCTCACCGCTGAACAAAATTTGTCGATAAAAAAGCGGATTTTCTGCCAACTTTTCTAGGGCCCATTCACTGAAAATTCGACGTTGTGGCAGATCGTTCGGCTTCAGTTCTTGCAGGAGCTGTATTTTATACGGTTTTACACCAAGATCTTTGCGTAAAATCTTCCATGTCGTCGAATAACACAAACCCAATTGCTGCGAACGGCGACGAATCGACATTTCACGGTCTTCAGCAACACTCTCAGAAACAGACGCAATATTCTCTTCTGTACGCACTGTACGCATTCGTGTGGTTGGTTTAATGTCCAATAAAGTAAACTGAGTGCGAAACTTGGTCACAATCGCATTAATTGTTTGCTCACTTGGTCGATTATGTAGACCATAAATCGGACGTAAATCGCGAAACACTTTTCGAACCGAACACTGATTTTTGTAATATAATTCAATTATTTGCAAGCGTTGCTCGTTAGTAAGTCTATTCATTATGAAATGTCAAAGCATACTGAGCATCTTTCTCTTTGACACCTTGTCTGAAATCCCGCGTGATCTGTCAAATACTAATGCATGAAAATCCTAACCACAAAAAAATCACCCTTTAGTATGGGTTTACACCGCTTGTGGTGTAAACTGGCCGGGTAAAGTATTATACTATTAAAGTAGCTCTGTGGGTCGATTCTGGTTTTCCTATAGGAAAAGGAAATAGGAAAGAATTTTAATTTTGTGTAGCAGTTTTGTATTTTTTCCCCTATAAGCTTATTCTGGTGTGGCTTATGGGAATTTATTCTTTCCTATTTATCGCAGTTTTGACGTTTATCTTTCCGCACCTACTTTGGATACGGAAAGATATTCTTTTACAACACATACAATATATTCTTTTAATTTAATTCTTTTAATTTTTAATTAGACAAAAAAATATAATTACATACAATAAATGTTATTCTTAACCGCTTACAGTGTCATGGTTTTCAATATTCAAATTAATCTAGAATTAGGGAAAAATTTATTCCTATGTGTACCAAAATAAACCATAGGAAAGACTTTTTAGGAAAAAACTGCTATCAAAATTTTTTCCTAAATAGGAAAAAAATTCCTATTTCCTAAAGACACCAGAATCGACCCACTGGTGTAAACCCAGTATTATGCCCGGTTTACATGAGAAAATTGTTTTCTTCTGCAAATTTTTGCAGGTAAATAAGAAAGAATCCGCTATATAAAAATAATCAATGTGCCAGAAAGGAATAAACATATATAGTAATGGCGTAATTTTTTTTATAGGATCATTATTAATTTACTTTCAATGAATTCAAATGCGAAATTTATATTTTTATCTATGGCGTCTGTTTTTATTATGAATCCTCAACATTTATAAATGCGAAATAATATTTTTTCTTGTTGATTTTAAAAATGTTGCCATAAAAATACTCGGATCGAATATATTATATGGCAACATTTTCATTTTTATGGTCATTTTTGCTCAAAAATTCTTCTGCAAAATTTTGTTGGGATATATTGCTTTTCTTGTCTCTCATGTGCAAAAAGTCAATGTTATATCTTATTCATTTTGCAGAAGAAAAATGTTGGTCTTATGTAAACGGGGTATATCTAAATTGATCGTTAGTTCACCCAGGTATTGTTAGATGTCTCTAATATTTATGAACCAAATACTACCCAATATTTGGTTCTTAACTGCAAAAATAGTTCCGATTTATCAGTTACCGAATAGAAATATTTCGTAGAATGTTAAATTTAAGTTTATATAGCAAATTTTAATTAAACATCAAATGCGGTTTGTTCTGCGCCATCTTTGAACGAATTTAGTTAGTTGGAAATTTAGACAAAAAAAATCAACGTGAGGCACACTGCGCTTTAATTCCATGGATAACATTTGCTGACAGCAGTTTTTTTGCTGATAATACGCAAAAAAAAATTTTTTTTTTAATTTCATGAGAGTGACATTTTTTATTTCATTTTATAGTAAAATTTTATGGTTTTACATTTTAGCATAACATAAAAATTTCATAAAATATTTAATTTGTACATTTTCGTACAATTCGAATTTTAATATATATACCACAAAAAGCCACTAACGTTAATAAATTTCAACCAAAAAAAAAAAAAAAATCGACATTTGAGTATAAAAATGGCGAACAACTTATTTTATATGTGTGTGAGAAAATTTGTGTATCTTTACACACATTTTTTGTAGTTGTGTGAAAAATGCTGCCATAAAAAATACTCCAATTTACATTTTTTATGGCAGCATTATGGCAGCAAACTTCCCCTATCACACTTCCCCTCTCAGCAAAATTTTACTGACAACATGTTTTGTTTCGTACACAACCAGTAATTTCTATATTTTTTTCTCGCTTTTATTTTTGCTGACAGCAGATTATTTCCATGGAATAGAGGCATCCATGAATTTTCTTTTGGTTTAGCTGTCTGATTGTGATTTGTTGTGTTATAACCATAAAATATATATTATCATTGGGTAGACTAAGAAAAAATTACCTACCGACTGTTTTCCTACCTTTTTTTACGACTCTGAAATGTAATTATTATTATTAATATTTATGATTTATTTTAATTAGTTTAACAGTTGTACAAGTGTTATAAGTTACAAATTTGTTTTATTTCAAATGTAAACCTCAAAAATAACGAATTTTTTTAATTACAAACCGAGGTCACAAAAATGAGTCGAAATTTTTCCATAATAAAATATCGTTATTCCTATTCGTTATTCCGCCTATTCTGTGGTATAACTGTAATAACAGTAAAATAATTAATATTGTATCAAAAACAAATAATTAATATGTTATATAATTTATATGTTATCAAATTATAGTGTTTTTTTCAAAAACAATTCTGATTTAATCTTTAAAATCCGGGCGGGACATTACAATCTTTTTTTACACACATTTGTGTGGGTTGGACTTAAATTGCAGCAATTTTGTCTGGCAGGAAAAGAGATATCGCTTTCGTTTTGCAGTGGTTCTATTCTGGTAATTCCCCGGGAATAGGGAATAATTTCTTTTTGTAGCAGCTATTCCCCAGACATTTTTCCCAATTCCCCGTTTTCCAAAAGTTAATTCTGGCGATTGGGGAATAAATTTACGGTAAAATAATTAAATTATTTGCGGTCGACACGAGAGCGCAATAAAACAAGAAAACAAAAGTCTAAAAATACTTTACTACGTTTAATTGGTTTTTGTTGATATTTTAATCAATTTTACTAAAAAAATATTTTTGTTTGTTAGGCCGTTAGTGAATGTGTTAAAAATATTTAGTTAAAAATTTGGTAAAATAAAATTTTTGTGACGTAATATTTTTAAACAAAAAAGTTAAATTTGCTGTGTGAATGTGTTAAAATTTTGACATATAAAAATGAATCGCTTGTCCAAGAAATATACTCCAATATTATTTTTATTTTTATTATATTATAAAAAATATAAAAATAATGAGGCTGTTGTTTGGAAATACGGAAGGAAATATAGAGAAGTAACTATATATTTATATATTCAGGATGATTATTATTTTTGTTATTTAATATAATTGTTTTAAATTTTAGCCTTTAGAATACTGTAAATTACGGAATATTTCAGTTTCCGAAAGATAGTAGAATTATTGCCAATTAAGTAACACGGCTGGAGCAAAGAATATGACCTGATTGTACTGTTTATACTGGATGGCGGCAGGGTGTAGTTATCGCGTAGTTGCTGGTTTTGTTGGTATTAGTCCGTAAGTTCATAAGTTGTAAGAGTTTAAATAGTATAATTAAATATATTTTCTCTGTAGCTTTACAGTTAAATCAATAATTCACAAAATGTTAAATTATTTTATTCATAATATGCGGCACATTATTAAACCTACATTGTATAACGAACTTGAGGAAATTGGAACTAGATTTTGCGCAAGATCAAAAACAGCAAATTTTTGGAATGGTATTGGTTTAATAGATGAATGTCATATTAGAATTAAGTGTGTTTTGAATCAATTATAATAAATAAAGTATAATAATGTCAAAAATAAAAACAATCCATTTATTTCATCCTTATTTCAAGTATTTTATTGTTGTTACGGCTACTAACATTATTTACTATCAAAAAAGTGGGGTTATATTTTTTAACCAACCTGTCAAAATTTATAGACGGTCTAGAGTTCGTAAACAAATTTTGTGGTGAATAAAAATAATTTTTAATTTTCCTGTCAAAATTTTAATTTTTAACAGGGTTTTTAACACATTCACTAACAGCCTTAAAGTAAAAAAATTGGATATTGATATTTCCAATTAATATTACTAGTTTTCAGTATAACTTTACAGTCATAATATTGCTATATTTAAATACAATAAATTTCCGTGAAATTCTGTTCCCAGTTAATTCTTTCCTAAATAGGTATGGAATAATAAATATCAAAACTGCTATAATAGGGAATAATTTTTTCCCAAACAATTTTTTTCCCAAAAGCCAGAATATATTTTTGGAGAAAAGGGAATATGTAATGGGGTAAAAGAAGTACAGTGTGGAACGGGCCATTAGGTCTATTGGGTAATATTTTGAAAATCATACGCTTCTATAATATTTTTTAGTTCTATGCTAGCTGTCAGTGATATTGAAAATATTTCATTCAAGTTTTAACACTCAACAGTCTTTTGGAATTTTTGAGTTCTTAATAACTATTAACTAAACTACGCTACTAAAATAAAGATTATCTTCCGAAAAACATGTTTATAAAATCAATAATACTAGATGGATTTAAATCGTATGGGCGGCGTACCGATATAACGGGGTTTGATTCCGAATTCAATGCAATTACCGGTCTCAATGGAACAGGTAAATCAAACATTTTGGATCCGATTTGTTTCGTGTTGGGAATTTCGAATTTGGGACAAGTGCATGCTACTTCCCTTCAAGATTTAGTATACAAAAGTGGCCAGGCCGGTATTAACAAAGCTACCGTTACAATTACATTTGATAATTCGGATCAATCACAATGCCCAATCGGCTATGAAATGTGCAAAGAAATTTCGGTTACGCGTCAAGTAGTTGTTGGCGGGAAGAACAAATATTTGATTAATGGCAAAAATGTTTTAAATAAAAAAGTAAACGATCTATATTGTTCCGTTCAACTAAACATAAACAATCCAAATTTTTTGATTATGCAAGGGCGAATTACAAAAGTATTGAATATGAAGCCCCAGGAAATTTTATCGATGATTGAGGAGGCAGCAGGTACCAGTATGTACGAAACCAAACGTGAGTTGACTGTAAAGAATCTAGAGAAAAAAGAAAATAAATTGAGTGAAATGAATACCCTGCTTCACGACGAAATTGAGCCAAAATTGGAAAAATTAAGGAGAGAACGTTCCATCTATATTGAATATCAAAAAATTTGCAATGATTTCGATTATTTAACGAGAATTCATGTGTCTCATACATATTTAAGTTATCAGAAGTCGTTAACAACTTGTAAAACCAATATTGAGGAAATTGAACAAGGTATCGTTGTAGATAAAGAAAAAATAAAAAGTAATGAGGAGGAAGTTAAAACGATTGAAAAGGACGCCAAGGAAATTGAGAAAAGAATAGATGAAGAGAGGCGGTGGTATACTGAATAGTCTGGAAGAGGAAATGAAAAAGATCTCTAAAGCAGAGGCTTTGATGAGCAGTGAAAAAAAATCGGCAAAGACTGATGTCGAGGATGCGGCCAAACGAATCAAACTTTTGAATAAAAACATAGCGGATGATCAAAAAGCGTTAGATATGAAAAATCAAGAGATGGCTAAAGTTGGTGGCATGTTTGAGAGTTTGAAGCAGGTGGAAGAAAATGATGAAGCAGCATTTCAAAATGCCCAAAATATTGAAGCCGTAACTAGCGGCTTATCGACGAACGCGGAAGGAGTGGCTTCTTCGTTACAGGATCAATTAATAGGTTTGTAAATGTGTAAGAATTTTTAGATCAATGAAAACTCAAATTACTTAATATTTTAGCGGCCCAAGGTAAAATATCAGAAGCATCGACAACTATTAAAAAATCCGAAATGGAAATTAAACAGTTGACTTCAATGGTTAAAGCTAAGGAAAATGAGAGTGCTTCATGTGATGCAAATTACTTAAAAGATAAAAAACTTCTGGAACAAATTACATGTGATGTTAATCGCATGAATTCAGAACTCTCCAGTATTTCATACCAAAAAGGCCATTTAGAAGAACAAAATGCAAGAATGCGGCTAACACAAGAATGTCGCAATATTAAGAAAAATTTAGATTCACAGGGTGCTCATAGATTTGAAATTCAATACAGGGATCCAGAACCAAATTTTGATCGTTCACGTGTGAAGGGAATAGTTGGTAAACTTTTTGATGTGAAAGATAAGAAAAATTGTTTGGCATTGGGCATTGCAGCTGGTGGTTCACTATACAACACGGTTGTGTTCACAGATACAACAAGTAAAAAGATTTTGGATAGAGGCCAACTTCAATCTAGAGCTACATTTATTCCAATGAACAAAATAACTGCTCGTCCTATTGAGAAAGCATTATTAAATTTGCACAAAATCTCGTTGGAGCTGAAAATGTTGATTCGGCTCTATCGTTCATTACCTATGATAAGGAATTGGATCCCGTTATGAAATATGTATTTGGTCGAACATTAATATGCCGGGATATTAAAATCGCAAAGCAAGTGATTTATCACAGAAATATCATGTGTCGAACTGTAACACTTGAAGGTGATGTGTTCAACCCTAATGGATCACTTTCTGAAGGAATCTCTAACTGAATTATCAGGTGGTCAACGGTCCCTCGTTGCTCTTTTAGTTAATTTTGGCCAATGTTGAAATTTAAACCGGCTCCATTATATATTCTGGATGAAGTGGATGCTGCTTTAGATTTGTCGCATACACAAAATATCGGTAATATGTTGAAGGCTCATTTTAAAAATAGCCAGTTTATTGTGGTGTCGCTTAAGGATGGTATGTTCAATAACGCAAATGTTTTGTTCAGCACTAAATTTATAGATGGTATGAGTGGCATTCAACGAACAGTAAATGTTCATAATAAGAAAAAATATTTTACTCATTTAATTTATTTTTGTAGAATTGTAATTTTTGTAATAAAATTTATTTGAACTGTTAATATTGTCAAAGTAGCAATTAAATAGAATAAAATCTGTTTAGACCAGTAAAGGGTGATTTTTTTGTGGTTAGGATTTTCATGCATTAGTATTTGACAGATCACGCGGGATTTCAGACAAGGTGTCAAAGAGAAAGATGCTCAGTATGCTTTGACATTTCATAATGAATAGACTTACTAACGAGCAACGCTTGCAAATAATTGAATTATATTACAAAAATCAGTGTTCGGTTCGAAAAGTGTTTCGCGATTTACGTCCGATTTATGGTCTACATAATCGACCAAGTGAGCAAACAATTAATGCGATTGTGACCAAGTTTCGCACTCAGTTTACTTTATTGGACATTAAACCAACCACACGAATGCGTACAGAAGAGAATATTGCGTCTGTTTCTGAGAGTGTTGCTGAAGACCGTGAAATGTCGATTCGTCGCCGTTCGCAGCAATTGGGTTTGTGTTATTCGACGACATGGAAGATTTTACGCAAAGATCTTGGTGTAAAACCGTATAAAATACAGCTCCTGCAAGAACTGAAGCCGAACGATCTGCCACAACGTCGAATTTTCAGTGAATGGGCCCTAGAAAAGTTGGCAGAAAATCCGCTTTTTTATCGACAAATTTTGTTCAGCGGTGAGGCTCATTTCTGGTTGAATGGCTACGTAAATAAGCAAAATTGCCGCATTTGGAGTAAAGAGCAACCAGAAGCCGTTCAAGAACTGCCCATGCATCCCGAAAAATGCACTGTTTGGTGTGGTTTGTACGCTGGTGGAATCATTGGACCGTATTTTTTCAAAGATGCTGTTGGACGCAACGTTACGGTGAATGGCGATCGCTATCGTTCGATGCTAACAAACTTTTTGTTGCCAAAAATGGAAGAACTGAACTTAGTTGACATGTGGTTTCAACAAGATGGCGCTACATGCCACACAGCTCGCGATTCTATGGCCATTTTGAGGGAAAACTTCGGAGAACAATTCATCTCAAGAAATGGCCCGGTAAGTTGGCCACCAAGATCATGCGATTTGACGCCTTTAGACTATTTTTTGTGGGGCTACGTCAAGTCTAAAGTCTACAGAAATAAGCCAGCAACTATTCCAGTTTTGGAAGACAACATTTCCGAAGAAATTCGGGCTATTCCGGCCGAAATGCTCGAAAAAGTTGCCCAAAATTGGACTTTCCGAATGGACCACCTAAGACGCAGCCGCGGTCAACATTTAAATGAAATTATCTTCAAAAAGTAAATGTCATGGACCAATCTAACGTTTCAAATAAAGAACCGATGAGATTTTGCAAATTTTATGCGTTTTTTTTTTAAAAAAAGTTCTCAAGCTCTTAAAAAATCACCCGTTAGTTGCCGTTACTGCGGCATTAATAGGTTCCACAGCCAGCATAAAATTGCCCTTTGCTGCTACCAGTGCCTACATATACGCAGTGCTGCTCCTCATCCTAACCGATAAAATTGACACAATTCGAATTTACTATATATGTAAAACAAAATAAACTAGCGCGACGAGTTGCTTGTTGTCCACGCCAATACACAGCCGATACTGTGGAGCGCTTGTAACATGGCACTGCTCTTGGTCTGTTTCATCCTTTTTAATCCAAACCACCAAGATTAACCTATAGATAATGATAAAAATAATACACAAATTAGAATTAAAATGACTAATTATTTATTTTTGTACTATTGACTATAATAAAAATAAACCTTTTCTAAATATGAAGATATAAGAGGATACACAGGATCATATTGAACAATGTTTTTTTGTCGCACAGTCGAATGATATTTTTGTATAGCACCTGAAATGATTTCTAATCTAAAAATAAAACAAAATATAATATAAAATTCGTTTTGTAAACATAAATTGGACTACTATAAATACATAACTACACTCACCTTTCACGTTCCGAAGAATGTCCATCTAACCACTAGAACAATTTTTCGTTTGACCATCTCACAGTCACATGATCACCACTCTTCAAAACCCAAAATAAAATAATAACATAACAATTTAAACCAGGCTCACGATGCGTGCTCAACATTATGATGCTTAAAGTTGCCTTCATTGATCTGCTGAGACAGTAAAACTGAACAACAGAAGATTGCCGTTTTCAGATCGGTTATTATCGTGTGTTGCGCGAAAAATTCGTTCCAAGATTTCCAACCAATCTGTTAACACGTTTACTGCCATGTGACCCACCGGTGGGAGTTTTTAAAGTAGAATATTTTTTTGTAAATGTAGAGCTGGATTACCCTCGCATTGGCCTCATTGTAAGTTCTATTTAAGAGAAACAATTACATTTAACCGTTCTTTATTGAGCCGTATTTCTCTAATACATTTTTTTCCTATGGCTGATTGATAACAACCGTAAACGTGTTAACAGAATTTGAATCATTAAAAACTGTATTTACTAATGTTATATTTCGAACTTGGGAGACCTTTGGAACATCCAATACTTGTTGGGATTCCGCACCCAATTTTATACATGCTTCTATTTTATTCCAAAAATCACTGTTTACGGCGGAAAATACACTGGATACTAGGTAGTAAACATAAATACTTGTCACTAAAGCAGCACTTAACTCTATCGATGCAGATCAGACTAGATTATCAATAGAATTCTTGTGTGGAATAATCAGTACTACCTAAAGTTTGCTTAAATGTATGTCATCCCACTTTTCTCTAAATAACCGTTTTTATACGGTTTAGAGGTAGTTTCACCAAATTTTAAATTGTCATTTAATATTTTCTCTAAACACTTTGCCGCCGCCAGCAATTTCGGCAAGCTTTGCTGCAAACGCTGTTCTACGTGTGGCGGACAATCGCGAAATGATGATTCTAATGAAATTTTAAGCTATTGCTTAAAGGTGGCTTGTCTTCTACAATTTTCTACAATAAAATAACTTGGTCGCAGAATAAGTACTTATTCGATAAACACTCTCAATTAACTGCCATAATATTTGTTTAAAATTCTGCGAGCAGGTAATTTACCTTGACCTCTATTCTAGAACCCGTTTTATTTGTAGAAACACTTGTTGTTTGAGATGAACGAACAAGGAAACGTCACTGCCCACGAAGAATTCTTTTAATGCAAGCTTAATGTCAACAATAAAAGTTTGAAGCTAATCGTCGATTGAACTAGATAGTTATTGAAGTTTCGGTAGGATCTGAATTCCATTCTCAATCTTTGATTCCTTAGTATTTTTAAGCCCGTTATTTAAATCAATCGTCGCCAAACTAATTGCAGATAGCGTTGCCCTGAGGTAAGGTTCGAATGGTTCCAAATGAGAAGCCTGCTGAATTAAATCTTTACTCGTTTGTAATCTTCGAAATAAATTTAAAAACCGTCCGTTATTAAAATACCGTTTACACCACGACTATAATACCAACCTTTTAAAGGCAGCTGTTATACTTTTATATCAAATAAGTAGGTAGGTGATGAAGTATTTTATTTCGCATTTACGCCAACATACTTTTTTGCTATCTACTTTTATTCTACTGGTCTAAACAGATTGTATTCTATTTAATTGCTACTTTGACAATATTAACAGTTCAAATAAATTTTATTACAAAAATTACAATTCTACAAAAATAAATTAAATGAGTAAAATATTTTTTCTTATTATGAACATTTACTGTTCGTTGAATGCCACTCATACCATCTATAAATTTAGTGCTGAACAAAACATTTGCGTTATTGAACATACCATCCTTAAGCGACACCACAATAAACTGGCTATTTTTAAAATGAGCCTTCAACATATTACCGATATTTTGTGTATGCGACAAATCTAAAGCAGCATCCACTTCATCCAGAATATATAATGGAGCCGGTTTAAATTTCAACATTGGCCAAAATTAACTAAAAGAGCAACGAGGGACCGTTGACCACCTGATAATTCAGTTAGAGATTCCTTCAGAAAGTGATCCATTAGGGTTGAACACATCACCTTCAAGTGTTACAGTTCGACACATGATATTTCTGTGATAAATCACTTGCTTTGCGATTTTAATATCCCGGCATATTAATGTTCGACCAAATACATATTTCATAACGGGATCCAATTCCTTATCATAGGTAATGAACGATAGAGCCGAATCAACATTTTCAGCTCCAACGAGATTTTGTGCAAATTTAATAATGCTTTCTCAATAGGACGAGCAGTTATTTTGTTCATTGGAATAAATGTAGCTCTAGATTGAAGTTGGCCTCTATCCAAAATCTTTTTACTTGTTGTATCTGTGAACACAACCGTGTTGTATAGTGAACCACCAGCTGCAATGCCCAATGCCAAACAATTTTTCTTATCTTTCACATCAAAAAGTTTACCAACTATTCCCTTCACACGTGAACGATCAAAATTTGGTTCTGGATCCCTGTATTGAATTTCAAATCTATGAGCACCCTGTGAATCTAAATTTTTCTTAATATTGCGACATTCTTGTGTTAGCCGCATTCTTGCATTTTGTTGTTCTTCTAAATGGCCTTTTTGGTATGAAATACTGGAGAGTTCTGAATTCATGCGATTAACATCACATGTAATTTGTTCCAGAAGTTTTTTATCTTTTAAGTAATTTGCATCACATGAAGCACTCTCATTTTCCTTAGCTTTAACCATTGAAGTCAACTGTTTAATTTCCATTTCGGATTTTTTAATAGTTGTCGATGCTTCTGATATTTTACCTTGGGCCGCTAAAATATTAAGTAATTTGAGTTTTCATTGATCTAAAAATTCTTACACATTTACAAACCTATTAATTGATCCTGTAACGAAGAAGCCACTCCTTCCGCGTTCGTCGATAAGCCGCTAGTTACGGCTTCAATATTTTGGGCATTTTGAAATGCTGCTTCATCATTTTCTTCCACCTGCTTCAAACTCTCAAACATGCCACCAACTTTAGCCATCTCTTGATTTTTCATATCTAACGCTTTTTGATCATCCGCTATGTTTTTATTCAAAAGTTTGATTCGTTTTGCCGCATCCTCGACATCAGTCTTTGCCGATTTTTTTTCACTGCTCATCAAAGCCTCTGCTTTAGAGATCTTTTTCATTTCCTCTTCCAGACTATTCAGTATACCACCGCCTCTCTTCATCTATTCTTTTCTCAATTTCCTTGGCGTCCTTTTCAATCGTTTTAACTTCCTCCACATTACTTTTTATTTTTTCTTTATCTACAACGATACCTTGTTCAATTTCCTCAATATTGGTTTTACAAGTTGTTAACGACTTCTGATAACTTAAATATGTATGAGACACATGAATTCTCGTTAAATAATCGAAATCATTGCAAATTTTTTGATATTCAATATAGATGGAACGTTCTCTCCTTAATTTTTCCAATTTTGGCTCAATTTCGTCGTGAAGCAGGGTATTCATTTCACTCAATTTATTTTCTTTTTTCTCTAGATTCTTTACAGTCAACTCACGTTTGGTTTCGTACATACTGGTACCTGCTGCCTCCTCAATCATCGATAAAATTTCCTGGGGCTTCATATTCAATACTTTTGTAATTCGCCCTTGCATAATCAAAAAATTTGGATTGTTTATGTTTAGTTGAACGGAACAATATAGATCGTTTACTTTTTTATTTAAAACATTTTTGCCATTAATCAAATATTTGTTCTTCCCGCCAACAACTACTTGACGCGTAACCGAAATTTCTTTGCACATTTCATAGCCGATTGGGCATTGTGATTGATCCGAATTATCAAATGTAATTGTAACGGTAGCTTTGTTAATACCGGCCTGGCCACTTTTGTATACTAAATCTTGAAGGGAAGTAGCATGCACTTGTCCCAAATTCGAAATTCCCAACACGAAACAAATCGGATCCAAAATGTTTGATTTACCTGTTCCATTGAGACCGGTAATTGCATTGAATTCGGAATCAAACCCCGTTATATCGGTACGCCGCCCATACGATTTAAATCCATCTAGTATTATTGATTTTATAAACATGTTTTTCGGAAGATAATCTTTATTTTAGTAGCGTAGTTTAGTTAATAGTTATTAAGAACTCAAAAATTCCAAAAGACTGTTGAGTGTTAAAACTTGAATGAAATATTTTCAATATCACTGACAGCTAGCATAGAACTAAAAAATATTATAGAAGCGTATGATTTTCAAAATATTACCCAATAGACCTAATGGCCCGTTCCACACTGTACTTCTTTTACCCCATTACATATTCCCTTTTCTCCAAAAATATATTCTGGCTTTTGGGAAAAAAATTGTTTGGGAAAAAATTATTCCCTATTATAGCAGTTTTGATATTTATTATTCCATACCTATTTAGGAAAGAATTAACTGGGAACAGAATTTCACGGAAATTTATTGTATTTAAATATAGCAATATTATGACTGTAAAGTTATACTGAAAACTAGTAATATTAATTGGAAATATCAATATCCAATTTTTTTACTTTAAGGCTGTTAGTGAATGTGTTAAAAACCCTGTTAAAAATTAAAATTTTGACAGGAAAATTAAAAATTATTTTTATTCACCACAAAATTTGTTTACGAACTCTAGACCGTCTATAAATTTTGACAGGTTGGTTAAAAAATATAACCCCACTTTTTTGATAGTAAATAATGTTAGTAGCCGTAACAACAATAAAATACTTGAAATAAGGATGAAATAAATGGATTGTTTTTATTTTTGACATTATTATACTTTATTTATTATAATTGATCCAAAACACACTTAATTCTAATATGACATTCATCTATTAAACCAATACCATTCCAAAAATTTGCTGTTTTTGATCTTGCGCAAAATCTAGTTCCAATTTCCTCAAGTTCGTTATACAATGTAGGTTTAATAATGTGCCGCATATTATGAATAAAATAATTTAACATTTTGTGAATTATTGATTTAACTGTAAAGCTACAGAGAAAATATATTTAATTATACTATTTAAACTCTTACAACTTATGAACTTACGGACTAATACCAACAAAACCAGCAACTACGCGATAACTACACCCTGCCGCCATCCAGTATAAACAGTACAATCAGGTCATATTCTTTGCTCCAGCCGTGTTACTTAATTGGCAATAATTCTACTATCTTTCGGAAACTGAAATATTCCGTAATTTACAGTATTCTAAAGGCTAAAATTTAAAACAATTATATTAAATAACAAAAATAATAATCATCCTGAATATATAAATATATAGTTACTTCTCTATATTTCCTTCCGTATTTCCAAACAACAGCCTCATTATTTTTATATTTTTTATAATATAATAAAAATAAAAATAATATTGGAGTATATTTCTTGGACAAGCGATTCATTTTTATATGTCAAAATTTTAACACATTCACACAGCAAATTTAACTTTTTTGTTTAAAAATATTACGTCACAAAAATTTTATTTTACCAAATTTTTAACTAAATATTTTTAACACATTCACTAACGGCCTAACAAACAAAAATATTTTTTTAGTAAAATTGATTAAAATATCAACAAAAACCAATTAAACGTAGTAAAGTATTTTTAGACTTTTGTTTTCTTGTTTTATTGCGCTCTCGTGTCGACCGCAAATAATTTAATTATTTTACCGTAAATTTATTCCCCAATCGCCAGAATTAACTTTTGGAAAACGGGGAATTGGGAAAAATGTCTGGGGAATAGCTGCTACAAAAAGAAATTATTCCCTATTCCCGGGGAATTACCAGAATAGAACCACTGCAAAACGAAAGCGATATCTCTTTTCCTGCCAGACAAAATTGCTGCAATTTAAGTCCAACCCACACAAATGTGTGTAAAAAAAGATTGTAATGTCCCGCCCGGATTTTAAAGATTAAATCAGAATTGTTTTTGAAAAAAACACTATAATTTGATAACATATAAATTATATAACATATTAATTATTTGTTTTTGATACAATATTAATTATTTTACTGTTATTACAGTTATACCACAGAATAGGCGGAATAACGAATAGGAATAACGATATTTTATTATGGAAAAATTTCGACTCATTTTTGTGACCTCGGTTTGTAATTAAAAAAATTCGTTATTTTTGAGGTTTACATTTGAAATAAAACAAATTTGTAACTTATAACACTTGTACAACTGTTAAACTAATTAAAATAAATCATAAATATTAATAATAATAATTACATTTCAGAGTCGTAAAAAAAGGTAGGAAAACAGTCGGTAGGTAATTTTTTCTTAGTCTACCCAATGATAATATATATTTTATGGTTATAACACAACAAATCACAATCAGACAGCTAAACCAAAAGAAAATTCATGGATGCCTCTATTCCATGGAAATAATCTGCTGTCAGCAAAAATAAAAGCGAGAAAAAAATATAGAAATTACTGGTTGTGTACGAAACAAAACATGTTGTCAGTAAAATTTTGCTGAGAGGGGAAGTGTGATAGGGGAAGTTTGCTGCCATAATGCTGCCATAAAAAATGTAAATTGGAGTATTTTTTATGGCAGCATTTTTCACACAACTACAAAAAATGTGTGTAAAGATAAACAAATTTTCTCACACACATATAAAATAAGTTGTTCGCCATTTTTATACTCAAATGTCGATTTTTTTTTTTTTTTTGGTTGAAATTTATTAACGTTAGTGGCTTTTTGTGGTATATATATTAAAATTCGAATTGTACGAAAATGTACAAATTAAATATTTTATGAAATTTTTATGTTATGCTAAAATGTAAAACCATAAAATTTTACTATAAAATGAAATAAAAAATGTCACTCTCATGAAATTAAAAAAAAAATTTTTTTTGCGTATTATCAGCAAAAAAACTGCTGTCAGCAAATGTTATCCATGGAATTAAAGCGCAGTGTGCCTCACGTTGATTTTTTTTGTCTAAATTTCCAACTAACTAAATTCGTTCAAAGATGGCGCAGAACAAACCGCATTTGATGTTTAATTAAAATTTGCTATATAAACTTAAATTTAACATTCTACGAAATATTTCTATTCGGTAACTGATAAATCGGAGCTATTTTTGCAGTTAAGAACCAAATATTGGGTAGTATTTGGTTCATAAATATTAGAGACATCTAACAATACCTGGGTGAACTAACGATCAATTTAGATATACCCGGTTTACATAAGACCAACATTTTTCTTCTGCAAAATGAATAAGATATAACAATGACTTTTTGCACATGAGAGACAAGAAAAGCAATATATCCCAACAAAATTTTGCAGAAGAATTTTTGAGCAAAAATGACCATAAAAATGAAAATGTTGCCATATAATATATTCGATCCGAGTATTTTTATGGCAACATTTTTAAAATCAACAAGAAAAAATATTATTTCGCATTTATAAATGTTGAGGATTCATAATAAAAACAGACGCCATAGATAAAAATATAAATTTCGCATTTGAATTCATTGAAAGTAAATTAATAATGATCCTATAAAAAAAATTACGCCATTACTATATATGTTTATTCCTTTCTGGCACATTGATTATTTTTATATAGCGGATTCTTTCTTATTTACCTGCAAAAATTTGCAGAAGAAAACAATTTTCTCATGTAAACCGGGCATAATACTGGGTTTACACCAGTGGGTCGATTCTGGTGTCTTTAGGAAATAGGAATTTTTTTCCTATTTAGGAAAAAATTTTGATAGCAGTTTTTTCCTAAAAAGTCTTTCCTATGGTTTATTTTGGTACACATAGGAATAAATTTTTCCCTAATTCTAGATTAATTTGAATATTGAAAACCATGACACTGTAAGCGGTTAAGAATAACATTTATTGTATGTAATTATATTTTTTTGTCTAATTAAAAATTAAAAGAATTAAATTAAAAGAATATATTGTATGTGTTGTAAAAGAATATCTTTCCGTATCCAAAGTAGGTGCGGAAAGATAAACGTCAAAACTGCGATAAATAGGAAAGAATAAATTCCCATAAGCCACACCAGAATAAGCTTATAGGGGAAAAAATACAAAACTGCTACACAAAATTAAAATTCTTTCCTATTTCCTTTTCCTATAGGAAAACCAGAATCGACCCACAGAGCTACTTTAATAGTATAATACTTTACCCGGCCAGTTTACACCACAAGCGGTGTAAACCCATACTAAAGGGTGATTTTTTTGTGGTTAGGATTTTCATGCATTAGTATTTGACAGATCACGCGGGATTTCAGACAAGGTGTCAAAGAGAAAGATGCTCAGTATGCTTTGACATTTCATAATGAATAGACTTACTAACGAGCAACGCTTGCAAATAATTGAATTATATTACAAAAATCAGTGTTCGGTTCGAAAAGTGTTTCGCGATTTACGTCCGATTTATGGTCTACATAATCGACCAAGTGAGCAAACAATTAATGCGATTGTGACCAAGTTTCGCACTCAGTTTACTTTATTGGACATTAAACCAACCACACGAATGCGTACAGTGCGTACAGAAGAGAATATTGCGTCTGTTTCTGAGAGTGTTGCTGAAGACCGTGAAATGTCGATTCGTCGCCGTTCGCAGCAATTGGGTTTGTGTTATTCGACGACATGGAAGATTTTACGCAAAGATCTTGGTGTAAAACCGTATAAAATACAGCTCCTGCAAGAACTGAAGCCGAACGATCTGCCACAACGTCGAATTTTCAGTGAATGGGCCCTAGAAAAGTTGGCAGAAAATCCGCTTTTTTATCGACAAATTTTGTTCAGCGGTGAGGCTCATTTCTGGTTGAATGGCTACGTAAATAAGCAAAATTGCCGCATTTGGAGTGAAGAGCTACCAGAAGCCGTTCAAGAACTGCCCATGCATCCCGAAAAATGCACTGTTTGGTGTGGTTTGTACGCTGGTGGAATCATTGGACCGTATTTTTTCAAAGATGCTGTTGGACGCAACGTTACGGTGAATGGCGATCGCTATCGTTCGATGCTAACAAACTTTTTGTTGCCAAAAATGGAAGAACTGAACTTAGTTGACATGTGGTTTCAACAAGATGGCGCTACATGCCACACAGCTCGCGATTCTATGGCCATTTTGAGGGAAAACTTCGGAGAACAATTCATCTCAAGAAATGGCCCGGTAAGTTGGCCACCAAGATCATGCGATTTGACGCCTTTAGACTATTTTTTGTGGGGCTACGTCAAGTCTAAAGTCTACAGAAATAAGCCAGCAACTATTCCAGTTTTGGAAGACAACATTTCCGAAGAAATTCGGGCTATTCCGGCCGAAATGCTCGAAAAAGTTGCCCAAAATTGGACTTTCCGAATGGACCACCTAAGACGCAGCCGCGGTCAACATTTAAATGAAATTATCTTCAAAAAGTAAATGTCATGGACCAATCTAACGTTTCAAATAAAGAACCGATGAGATTTTGCAAATTTTATGCGTTTTTTTTTAAAAAAAGTTCTCAAGCTCTTAAAAAATCACCCGTTAGTTGCCGTTACTGCGGCATTAATAGGTTCCACAGCCAGCATAAAATTGCCCTTTGCTGCTACCAGTGCCTACATATACGCAGTGCTGCTCCTCATCCTAACCGATAAAATTGACACAATTCGAATTTACTATATATGTAAAACAAAATAAACTAGCGCGAGGAGTTGCTTGTTGTCCACGCCAATACACAGCCGATACTGTGGAGCGCTTGTAACATGGCACTGCTCTTGGTCTGTTTCATCCTTTTTAATCCAAACCACCAAGATTAACCTATAGATAATGATAAAAATAATACACAAATTAGAATTAAAATGACTAATTATTTATTTTTGTACTATTGACTATAATAAAAATAAACCTTTTCTAAATATGAAGATATAAGAGGATACACAGGATCATATTGAACAATGTTTTTTTGTCGCACAGTCGAATGATATTTTTGTATAGCACCTGAAATGATTTCTAATCTAAAAATAAAACAAAATATAATATAAAATTCGTTTTGTAAACATAAATTGGACTACTATAAATACATAACTACACTCACCTTTCACGTTCCGAAGAATGTCCATCTAACCACTAGAACAATTTTTCGTTTGACCATCTCACAGTCACATGATCACCACTCTTCAAAACCCAAAATAAAATAATAACATAACAATTTAAACCAGGCTCACGATGCGTGCTCAACATTATGATGCTTAAAGTTGCCTTCATTGATCTGCTGAGACAGTAAAACTGAACAACAGAAGATTGCCGTTTTCAGATCGGTTATTATCGTGTGTTGCGCGAAAAATTCGTTCCAAGATTTCCAACCAATCTGTTAACACGTTTACTGCCATGTGACCCACCGGTGGGAGTTTTTAAAGTAGAATATTTTTTTGTAAATGTAGAGCTGGATTACCCTCGCATTGGCCTCATTGTAAGTTCTATTTAAGAGAAACAATTACATTTAACCGTTCTTTATTGAGCCGTATTTCTCTAATACATTTTTTTCCTATGGCTGATTGATAACAACCGTAAACGTGTTAACAGAATTTGAATCATTAAAAACTGTATTTACTAATGTTATATTTCGAACTTGGGAGACCTTTGGAACATCCAATACTTGTTGGGATTCCGCACCCAATTTTATACATGCTTCTATTTTATTCCAAAAATCACTGTTTACGGCGGAAAATACACTGGATACTAGGTAGTAAACATAAATACTTGTCACTAAAGCAGCACTTAACTCTATCGATGCAGATCAGACTAGATTATCAATAGAATTCTTGTGTGGAATAATCAGTACTACCTAAAGTTTGCTTAAATGTATGTCATCCCACTTTTCTCTAAATAACCGTTTTTATACGGTTTAGAGGTAGTTTCACCAAATTTTAAATTGTCATTTAATATTTTCTCTAAACACTTTGCCGCCGCCAGCAATTTCGGCAAGCTTTGCTGCAAACGCTGTTCTACGTGTGGCGGACAATCGCGAAATGATGATTCTAATGAAATTTTAAGCTATTGCTTAAAGGTGGCTTGTCTTCTACAATTTTCTACAATAAAATAACTTGGTCGCAGAATAAGTACTTATTCGATAAACACTCTCAATTAACTGCCATAATATTTGTTTAAAATTCTGCGAGCAGGTAATTTACCTTGACCTCTATTCTAGAACCCGTTTTATTTGTAGAAACACTTGTTGTTTGAGATGAACGAACAAGGAAACGTCACTGCCCACGAAGAATTCTTTTAATGCAAGCTTAATGTCAACAATAAAAGTTTGAAGCTAATCGTCGATTGAACTAGATAGTTATTGAAGTTTCGGTAGGATCTGAATTCCATTCTCAATCTTTGATTCCTTAGTATTTTTAAGCCCGTTATTTAAATCAATCGTCGCCAAACTAATTGCAGATAGCGTTGCCCTGAGGTAAGGTTCGAATGGTTCCAAATGAGAAGCCTGCTGAATTAAATCTTTACTCGTTTGTAATCTTCGAAATAAATTTAAAAACCGTCCGTTATTAAAATACCGTTTACATCACGACTATAATACCAACCTTTTAAAGGCAGCTGTTATACTTTTATATCAAATAAGTAGGTAGGTGATGAAGTATTTTATTTCGCATTTACGCCAACATACTTTTTTGCTATCTACTTTTATTCTAACGGGTGATTTTTTAAGAGCTTGAGAACTTTTTTTAAAAAAAAAACACATAAAATTTGCAAAATCTCATCGGTTCTTTATTTGAAACGTTAGATTGGTCCATGACATTTACTTTTTGAAGATAATTTCATTTAAATGTTGACCGCGGCTGCGTCTTAGGTGGTCCATTCGGAAAGTCCAATTTTGGGCAACTTTTTCGAGCATTTCGGCCGGAATAGCCCGAATTTCTTCGGAAATGTTGTCTTCCAAAACTGGAATAGTTGCTGGCTTATTTCTGTAGACTTTAGACTTGACGTAGCCCCACAAAAAATAGTCTAAAGGCGTCAAATCGCATGATCTTGGTGGCCAACTTACCGGGCCATTTCTTGAGATGAATTGTTCTCCGAAGTTTTCCCTCAAAATGGCCATAGAATCGCGAGCTGTGTGGCATGTAGCGCCATCTTGTTGAAACCACATGTCAACTAAGTTCAGTTCTTCCATTTTTGGCAACAAAAAGTTTGTTAGCATCGAACGATAGCGATCGCCATTCACCGTAACGTTGCGTCCAACAGCATCTTTGAAAAAATACGGTCCAATGATTCCACCAGCGTACAAACCACACCAAACAGTGCATTTTTCGGGATGCATGGGCAGTTCTTGAACGGCTTCTGGTTGCTCTTCACTCCAAATGCGGCAATTTTGCTTATTTACGTAGCCATTCAACCAGAAATGAGCCTCACCGCTGAACAAAATTTGTCGATAAAAAAGCGGATTTTCTGCCAACTTTTCTAGGGCCCATTCACTGAAAATTCGACGTTGTGGCAGATCGTTCGGCTTCAGTTCTTGCAGGAGCTGTATTTTATACGGTTTTACACCAAGATCTTTGCGTAAAATCTTCCATGTCGTCGAATAACACAAACCCAATTGCTGCGAACGGCGACGAATCGACATTTCACGGTCTTCAGCAACACTCTCAGAAACAGACGCAATATTCTCTTCTGTACGCACTGTACGCATTCGTGTGGTTGGTTTAATGTCCAATAAAGTAAACTGAGTGCGAAACTTGGTCACAATCGCATTAATTGTTTGCTCACTTGGTCGATTATGTAGACCATAAATCGGACGTAAATCGCGAAACACTTTTCGAACCGAACACTGATTTTTGTAATATAATTCAATTATTTGCAAGCGTTGCTCGTTAGTAAGTCTATTCATTATAAAATGTCAAAGCATACTGAGCATCTTTCTCTTTGACACCTTGTCTGAAATCCCGCGTGATCTGTCAAATACTAATGCATGAAAATCCTAACCACAAAAAAATCACCCTTTAGTATGGGTTTACACCGCTTGTGGTGTAAACTGGCCGGGTAAAGTATTATACTATTAAAGTAGCTCTGTGGGTCGATTCTGGTTTTCCTATAGGAAAAGGAAATAGGAAAGAATTTTAATTTTGTGTAGCAGTTTTGTATTTTTTCCCCTATAAGCTTATTCTGGTGTGGCTTATGGGAATTTATTCTTTCCTATTTATCGCAGTTTTGACGTTTATCTTTCCGCACCTACTTTGGATACGGAAAGATATTCTTTTACAACACATACAATATATTCTTTTAATTTAATTCTTTTAATTTTTAATTAGACAAAAAAATATAATTACATACAATAAATGTTATTCTTAACCGCTTACAGTGTCATGGTTTTCAATATTCAAATTAATCTAGAATTAGGGAAAAATTTATTCCTATGTGTACCAAAATAAACCATAGGAAAGACTTTTTAGGAAAAAACTGCTATCAAAATTTTTTCCTAAATAGGAAAAAAATTCCTATTTCCTAAAGACACCAGAATCGACCCACTGGTGTAAACCCAGTATTATGCCCGGTTTACATGAGAAAATTGTTTTCTTCTGCAAATTTTTGCAGGTAAATAAGAAAGAATCCGCTATATAAAAATAATCAATGTGCCAGAAAGGAATAAACATATATAGTAATGGCGTAATTTTTTTTATAGGATCATTATTAATTTACTTTCAATGAATTCAAATGCGAAATTTATATTTTTATCTATGGCGTCTGTTTTTATTATGAATCCTCAACATTTATAAATGCGAAATAATATTTTTTCTTGTTGATTTTAAAAATGTTGCCATAAAAATACTCGGATCGAATATATTATATGGCAACATTTTCATTTTTATGGTCATTTTTGCTCAAAAATTCTTCTGCAAAATTTTGTTGGGATATATTGCTTTTCTTGTCTCTCATGTGCAAAAAGTCAATGTTATATCTTATTCATTTTGCAGAAGAAAAATGTTGGTCTTATGTAAACCGGGTATATCTAAATTGATCGTTAGTTCACCCAGGTATTGTTAGATGTCTCTAATATTTATGAACCAAATACTACCCAATATTTGGTTCTTAACTGCAAAAATAGTTCCGATTTATCAGTTACCGAATAGAAATATTTCGTAGAATGTTAAATTTAAGTTTATATAGCAAATTTTAATTAAACATCAAATGCGGTTTGTTCTGCGCCATCTTTGAACGAATTTAGTTAGTTGGAAATTTAGACAAAAAAAATCAACGTGAGGCACACTGCGCTTTAATTCCATGGATAACATTTGCTGACAGCAGTTTTTTTGCTGATAATACGCAAAAAAAAATTTTTTTTTTAATTTCATGAGAGTGACATTTTTTATTTCATTTTATAGTAAAATTTTATGGTTTTACATTTTAGCATAACATAAAAATTTCATAAAATATTTAATTTGTACATTTTCGTACAATTCGAATTTTAATATATATACCACAAAAAGCCACTAACGTTAATAAATTTCAACCAAAAAAAAAAAAAAATCGACATTTGAGTATAAAAATGGCGAACAACTTATTTTATATGTGTGTGAGAAAATTTGTTTATCTTTACACACATTTTTTGTAGTTGTGTGAAAAATGCTGCCATAAAAAATACTCCAATTTACATTTTTTATGGCAGCATTATGGCAGCAAACTTCCCCTATCACACTTCCCCTCTCAGCAAAATTTTACTGACAACATGTTTTGTTTCGTACACAACCAGTAATTTCTATATTTTTTTCTCGCTTTTATTTTTGCTGACAGCAGATTATTTCCATGGAATAGAGGCATAATACGCAAAAAAAAATTTTTTTTTTAATTTCATGAGAGTGACATTTTTTATTTCATTTTATAGTAAAATTTTATGGTTTTACATTTTAGCATAACATAAAAATTTCATAAAATATTTAATTTGTACATTTTCGTACAATTCGAATTTTAATATATATACCACAAAAAGCCACTAACGTTAATAAATTTCAACCAAAAAAAAAAAAAAAATCGACATTTGAGTATAAAAATGGCGAACAACTTATTTTATATGTGTGTGAGAAAATTTGTTTATCTTTACACACATTTTTTGTAGTTGTGTGAAAAATGCTGCCATAAAAAATACTCAAATTTACATTTTTTATGGCAGCATTATGGCAGCAAACTTCCCCTATCACACTTCCCCTCTCAGCAAAATTTTACTGACAACATGTTTTGTTTCGTACACAACCAGTAATTTCTATATTTTTTTCTCGCTTTTATTTTTGCTGACAGCAGATTATTTCCATGGAATAGAGGCATTATCAGCAAAAAAACTGCTGTCAGCAAATGTTATCCATGGAATTAAAGCGCAGTGTGCCTCACGTTGATTTTTTTTGTCTAAATTTCCAACTAACTAAATTCGTTCAAAGATGGCGCAGAACAAACCGCATTTGATGTTTAATTAAAATTTGCTATATAAACTTAAATTTAACATTCTACGAAATATTTCTATTCGGTAACTGATAAATCGGAACTATTTTTGCAGTTAAGAACCAAATATTGG
The DNA here is from genome assembly GCA_947310385.1 of Nephrotoma appendiculata. Lineage (NCBI taxonomy): Eukaryota > Metazoa > Arthropoda > Insecta > Diptera > Tipulidae > Nephrotoma > Nephrotoma appendiculata. The sequence continues at coordinate 237,971,327 of OX371224.1, read as the reverse complement.
GTAGTATTTGGTTCATAAATATTAGAGACATCTAACAATACCTGGGTGAACTAACGATCAATTTAGATATACCCGGTTTACATAAGACCAACATTTTTCTTCTGCAAAATGAATAAGATATAACATTGACTTTTTGCACATGAGAGACAAGAAAAGCAATATATCCCAACAAAATTTTGCAGAAGAATTTTTGAGCAAAAATGACCATAAAAATGAAAATGTTGCCATATAATATATTCGATCCGAGTATTTTTATGGCAACATTTTTAAAATCAACAAGAAAAAATATTATTTCGCATTTATAAATGTTGAGGATTCATAATAAAAACAGACGCCATAGATAAAAATATAAATTTCGCATTTGAATTCATTGAAAGTAAATTAATAATGATCCTATAAAAAAAATTACGCCATTACTATATATGTTTATTCCTTTCTGGCACATTGATTATTTTTATATAGCGGATTCTTTCTTATTTACCTGCAAAAATTTGCAGAAGAAAACAATTTTCTCATGTAAACCGGGCATAATACTGGGTTTACACCAGTGGGTCGATTCTGGTGTCTTTAGGAAATAGGAATTTTTTTCCTATTTAGGAAAAAATTTTGATAGCAGTTTTTTCCTAAAAAGTCTTTCCTATGGTTTATTTTGGTACACATAGGAATAAATTTTTCCCTAATTCTAGATTAATTTGAATATTGAAAACCATGACACTGTAAGCGGTTAAGAATAACATTTATTGTATGTAATTATATTTTTTTGTCTAATTAAAAATTAAAAGAATTAAATTAAAAGAATATATTGTATGTGTTGTAAAAGAATATCTTTCCGTATCCAAAGTAGGTGCGGAAAGATAAACGTCAAAACTGCGATAAATAGGAAAGAATAAATTCCCATAAGCCACACCAGAATAAGCTTATAGGGGAAAAAATACAAAACTGCTACACAAAATTAAAATTCTTTCCTATTTCCTTTTCCTATAGGAAAACCAGAATCGACCCACAGAGCTACTTTAATAGTATAATACTTTACCCGGCCAGTTTACACCACAAGGGTGATTTTTTTGTGGTTAGGATTTTCATGCATTAGTATTTGACAGATCACGCGGGATTTCAGACAAGGTGTCAAAGAGAAAGATGCTCAGTATGCTTTGACATTTCATAATGAATAGACTTACTAACGAGCAACGCTTGCAAATAATTGAATTATATTACAAAAATCAGTGTTCGGTTCGAAAAGTGTTTCGCGATTTACGTCCGATTTATGGTCTACATAATCGACCAAGTGAGCAAACAATTAATGCGATTGTGACCAAGTTTCGCACTCAGTTTACTTTATTGGACATTAAACCAACCACACGAATGCGTACAGTGCGTACAGAAGAGAATATTGCGTCTGTTTCTGAGAGTGTTGCTGAAGACCGTGAAATGTCGATTCGTCGCCGTTCGCAGCAATTGGGTTTGTGTTATTCGACGACATGGAAGATTTTACGCAAAGATCTTGGTGTAAAACCGTATAAAATACAGCTCCTGCAAGAACTGAAGCCGAACGATCTGCCACAACGTCGAATTTTCATTGAATGGGCCCTAGAAAAGTTGGCAGAAAATCCGCTTTTTTATCGACAAATTTTGTTCAGCGGTGAGGCTCATTTCTGGTTGAATGGCTACGTAAATAAGCAAAATTGCCGCATTTGGAGTGAAGAGCAACCAGAAGCCGTTCAAGAACTGCCCATGCATCCCGAAAAATGCACTGTTTGGTGTGGTTTGTACGCTGGTGGAATCATTGGACCGTATTTTTTCAAAGATGCTGTTGGACGCAACGTTACGGTGAATGGCGATCGCTATCGTTCGATGCTAACAAACTTTTTGTTGCCAAAAATGGAAGAACTGAACTTAGTTGACATGTGGTTTCAACAAGATGGCGCTACATGCCACACAGCTCGCGATTCTATGGCCATTTTGAGGGAAAACTTCGGAGAACAATTCATCTCAAGAAATGGCCCGGTAAGTTGGCCACCAAGATCATGCGATTTGACGCCTTTAGACTATTTTTTGTGGGGCTACGTCAAGTCTAAAGTCTACAGAAATAAGCCAGCAACTATTCCAGTTTTGGAAGACAACATTTCCGAAGAAATTCGGGCTATTCCGGCCGAAATGCTCGAAAAAGTTGCCCAAAATTGGACTTTCCGAATGGACCACCTAAGACGCAGCCGCGGTCAACATTTAAATGAAATTATCTTCAAAAAGTAAATGTCATGGACCAATCTAACGTTTCAAATAAAGAACCGATGAGATTTTGCAAATTTTATGCGTTTTTTTTTAAAAAAAAGTTCTCAAGCTCTTAAAAAATCACCCGTTAGTTGCCGTTACTGCGGCATTAATAGGTTCCACAGCCAGCATAAAATTGCCATTTGCTGCTACCAGTGCCTACATATACGCAGTGCTGCTCCTCATCCTAACCGATAAAATTGACACAATTCGAATTTACTATATATGTAAAACAAAATAAACTAGCGCGAGGAGTTGCTTGTTGTCCACGCCAATACACAGCCGATACTGTGGAGCGCTTGTAACATGGCACTGCTCTTGGTCTGTTTCATCCTTTTTAATCCAAACCACCAAGATTAACCTATAGATAATGATAAAAATAATACACAAATTAGAATTAAAATGACTAATTATTTATTTTTGTACTATTGACTATAATAAAAATAAACCTTTTCTAAATATGAAGATATAAGAGGATACACAGGATCATATTGAACAATGTTTTTTTGTCGCACAGTCGAATGATATTTTTGTATAGCACCTGAAATGATTTCTAATCTAAAAATAAAACAAAATATAATATAAAATTCGTTTTGTAAACATAAATTGGACTACTATAAATACATAACTACACTCACCTTTCACGTTCCGAAGAATGTCCATCTAACCACTAGAACAATTTTTCGTTTGACCATCTCACAGTCACATGATCACCACTCTTCAAAACCCAAAATAAAATAATAACATAACAATTTAAACCAGGCTCACGATGCGTGCTCAACATTATGATGCTTAAAGTTGCCTTCATTGATCTGCTGAGACAGTAAAACTGAACAACAGAAGATTGCCGTTTTCAGATCGGTTATTATCGTGTGTTGCGCGAAAAATTCGTTCCAAGATTTCCAACCAATCTGTTAACACGTTTACTGCCATGTGACCCACCGGTGGGAGTTTTTAAAGTAGAATATTTTTTTGTAAATGTAGAGCTGGATTACCCTCGCATTGGCCTCATTGTAAGTTCTATTTAAGAGAAACAATTACATTTAACCGTTCTTTATTGAGCCGTATTTCTCTAATACATTTTTTTCCTATGGCTGATTGATAACAACCGTAAACGTGTTAACAGAATTTGAATCATTAAAAACTGTATTTACTAATGTTATATTTCGAACTTGGGAGACCTTTGGAACATCCAATACTTGTTGGGATTCCGCACCCAATTTTATACATGCTTCTATTTTATTCCAAAAATCACTGTTTACGGCGGAAAATACACTGGATACTAGGTAGTAAACATAAATACTTGTCACTAAAGCAGCACTTAACTCTATCGATGCAGATCAGACTAGATTATCAATAGAATTCTTGTGTGGAATAATCAGTACTACCTAAAGTTTGCTTAAATGTATGTCATCCCACTTTTCTCTAAATAACCGTTTTTATACGGTTTAGAGGTAGTTTCACCAAATTTTAAATTGTCATTTAATATTTTCTCTAAACACTTTGCCGCCGCCAGCAATTTCGGCAAGCTTTGCTGCAAACGCTGTTCTACGTGTGGCGGACAATCGCGAAATGATGATTCTAATGAAATTTTAAGCTATTGCTTAAAGGTGGCTTGTCTTCTACAATTTTCTACAATAAAATAACTTGGTCGCAGAATAAGTACTTATTCGATAAACACTCTCAATTAACTGCCATAATATTTGTTTAAAATTCTGCGAGCAGGTAATTTACCTTGACCTCTATTCTAGAACCCGTTTTATTTGTAGAAACACTTGTTGTTTGAGATGAACGAACAAGGAAACGTCACTGCCCACGAAGAATTCTTTTAATGCAAGCTTAATGTCAACAATAAAAGTTTGAAGCTAATCGTCGATTGAACTAGATAGTTATTGAAGTTTCGGTAGGATCTGAATTCCATTCTCAATCTTTGATTCCTTAGTATTTTTAAGCTCGTTATTTAAATCAATCGTCGCCAAACTAATTGCAGATAGCGTTGCCCTGAGGTAAGGTTCGAATGGTTCCAAATGAGAAGCCTGCTGAATTAAATCTTTACTCGTTTGTAATCTTCGAAATAAATTTAAAAACCGTCCGTTATTAAAATACCGTTTACACCACGACTATAATACCAACCTTTTAAAGGCAGCTGTTATACTTTTATATCAAATAAGTAGGTAGGTGATGAAGTATTTTATTTCGCATTTACGCCAACATACTTTTTTGCTATCTACTTTTATTCTAACGGGTGATTTTTTAAGAGCTTGAGAACTTTTTTTAAAAAAAAAACGCATAAAATTTGCAAAATCTCATCGGTTCTTTATTTGAAACGTTAGATTGGTCCATGACATTTACTTTTTGAAGATAATTTCATTTAAATGTTGACCGCGGCTGCGTCTTAGGTGGTCCATTCGGAAAGTCCAATTTTGGGCAACTTTTTCGAGCATTTCGGCCGGAATAGCCCGAATTTCTTCGGAAATGTTGTCTTCCAAAACTGGAATAGTTGCTGGCTTATTTCTGTAGACTTTAGACTTGACGTAGCCCCACAAAAAATAGTCTAAAGGCGTCAAATCGCATGATCTTGGTGGCCAACTTACCGGGCCATTTCTTGAGATGAATTGTTCTCCGAAGTTTTCCCTCAAAATGGCCATAGAATCGCGAGCTGTGTGGCATGTAGCGCCATCTTGTTGAAACCACATGTCAACTAAGTTCAGTTCTTCCATTTTTGGCAACAAAAAGTTTGTTAGCATCGAACGATAGCGATCGCCATTCACCGTAACGTTGCGTCCAACAGCATCTTTGAAAAAATACGGTCCAATGATTCCACCAGCGTACAAACCACACCAAACAGTGCATTTTTCGGGATGCATGGGCAGTTCTTGAACGGCTTCTGGTTGCTCTTCACTCCAAATGCGGCAATTTTGCTTATTTACGTAGCCATTCAACCAGAAATGAGCCTCACCGCTGAACAAAATTTGTCGATAAAAAAGCGGATTTTCTGCCAACTTTTCTAGGGCCCATTCACTGAAAATTCGACGTTGTGGCAGATCGTTCGGCTTCAGTTCTTGCAGGAGCTGTATTTTATACGGTTTTACACCAAGATCTTTGCGTAAAATCTTCCATGTCGTCGAATAACACAAACCCAATTGCTGCGAACGGCGACGAATCGACATTTCACGGTCTTCAGCAACACTCTCAGAAACAGACGCAATATTCTCTTCTGTACGCACTGTACGCATTCGTGTGGTTGGTTTAATGTCCAATAAAGTAAACTGAGTGCGAAACTTGGTCACAATCGCATTAATTGTTTGCTCACTTGGTCGATTATGTAGACCATAAATCGGACGTAAATCGCGAAACACTTTTCGAACCGAACACTGATTTTTGTAATATAATTCAATTATTTGCAAGCGTTGCTCGTTAGTAAGTCTATTCATTATAAAATGTCAAAGCATACTGAGCATCTTTCTCTTTGACACCTTGTCTGAAATCCCGCGTGATCTGTCAAATACTAATGCATGAAAATCCTAACCACAAAAAAATCACCCTTTAGTATGGGTTTACACCGCTTGTGGTGTAAACTGGCCGGGTAAAGTATTATACTATTAAAGTAGCTCTGTGGGTCGATTCTGGTTTTCCTATAGGAAAAGGAAATAGGAAAGAATTTTAATTTTGTGTAGCAGTTTTGTATTTTTTCCCCTATAAGCTTATTCTGGTGTGGCTTATGGGAATTTATTCTTTCCTATTTATCGCAGTTTTGACGTTTATCTTTCCGCACCTACTTTGGATACGGAAAGATATTCTTTTACAACACATACAATATATTCTTTTAATTTAATTCTTTTAATTTTTAATTAGACAAAAAAATATAATTACATACAATAAATGTTATTCTTAACCGCTTACAGTGTCATGGTTTTCAATATTCAAATTAATCTAGAATTAGGGAAAAATTTATTCCTATGTGTACCAAAATAAACCATAGGAAAGACTTTTTAGGAAAAAACTGCTATCAAAATTTTTTCCTAAATAGGAAAAAAATTCCTATTTCCTAAAGACACCAGAATCGACCCACTGGTGTAAACCCAATATTATGCCCGGTTTACATGAGAAAATTGTTTTCTTCTGCAAATTTTTGCAGGTAAATAAGAAAGAATCCGCTATATAAAAATAATCAATGTGCCAGAAAGGAATAAACATATATAGTAATGGCGTAATTTTTTTTATAGGATCATTATTAATTTACTTTCAATGAATTCAAATGCGAAATTTATATTTTTATCTATGGCGTCTGTTTTTATTATGAATCCTCAACATTTATAAATGCGAAATAATATTTTTTCTTGTTGATTTTAAAAATGTTGCCATAAAAATACTCGGATCGAATATATTATATGGCAACATTTTCATTTTTATGGTCATTTTTGCTCAAAAATTCTTCTGCAAAATTTTGTTGGGATATATTGCTTTTCTTGTCTCTCATGTGCAAAAAGTCAATGTTATATCTTATTCATTTTGCAGAAGAAAAATGTTGGTCTTATGTAAACCGGGTATATCTAAATTGATCGTTAGTTCACCCAGGTATTGTTAGATGTCTCTAATATTTATGAACCAAATACTACCCAATATTTGGTTCTTAACTGCAAAAATAGTTCCGATTTATCAGTTACCGAATAGAAATATTTCGTAGAATGTTAAATTTAAGTTTATATAGCAAATTTTAATTAAACATCAAATGCGGTTTGTTCTGCGCCATCTTTGAACGAATTTAGTTAGTTGGAAATTTAGACAAAAAAAATCAACGTGAGGCACACTGCGCTTTAATTCCATGGATAACATTTGCTGACAGCAGTTTTTTAAAAAAATTTTTTTTTTAATTTCATGAGAGTGACATTTTTTATTTCATTTTATAGTAAAATTTTATGGTTTTACATTTTAGCATAACATAAAAATTTCATAAAATATTTAATTTGTACATTTTCGTACAATTCGAATTTTAATATATATACCACAAAAAGCCACTAACGTTAATAAATTTCAACCAAAAAAAAAAAAAAAATCGACATTTGAGTATAAAAATGGCGAACAACTTATTTTATATGTGTGTGAGAAAATTTGTTTATCTTTACACACATTTTTTGTAGTTGTGTGAAAAATGCTGCCATAAAAAATACTCCAATTTACATTTTTTATGGCAGCATTATGGCAGCAAACTTCCCCTATCACACTTCCCCTCTCAGCAAAATTTTACTGACAACATGTTTTGTTTCGTACACAACCAGTAATTTCTATATTTTTTTCTCGCTTTTATTTTTGCTGACAGCAGATTATTTCCATGGAATAGAGGCATAATACGCAAAAAAAAATTTTTTTTTTAATTTCATGAGAGTGACATTTTTTATTTCATTTTATAGTAAAATTTTATGGTTTTACATTTTAGCATAACATAAAAATTTCATAAAATATTTAATTTGTACATTTTCGTACAATTCGAATTTTAATATATATACCACAAAAAGCCACTAACGTTAATAAATTTCAACCAAAAAAAAAAAAAAAATCGACATTTGAGTATAAAAATGGCGAACAACTTATTTTATATGTGTGTGAGAAAATTTGTTTATCTTTACACACATTTTTTGTAGTTGTGTGAAAAATGCTGCCATAAAAAATACTCCAATTTACATTTTTTATGGCAGCATTATGGCAGCAAACTTCCCCTATCACACTTCCCCTCTCAGCAAAATTTTACTGACAACATGTTTTGTTTCGTACACAACCAGTAATTTCTATATTTTTTTCTCGCTTTTATTTTTGCTGACAGCAGATTATTTCCATGGAATAGAGGCATTATCAGCAAAAAAACTGCTGTCAGCAAATGTTATCCATGGAATTAAAGCGCAGTGTGCCTCACGTTGATTTTTTTTGTCTAAATTTCCAACTAACTAAATTCGTTCAAAGATGGCGCAGAACAAACCGCATTTGATGTTTAATTAAAATTTGCTATATAAACTTAAATTTAACATTCTACGAAATATTTCTATTCGGTAACTGATAAATCGGAACTATTTTTGCAGTTAAGAACCAAATATTGAGTAGTATTTGGTTCATAAATATTAGAGACATCTAACAATACCTGGGTGAACTAACGATCAATTTAGATATACCCGGTTTACATAAGACCAACATTTTTCTTCTGCAAAATGAATAAGATATAACATTGACTTTTTGTACATGAGAGACAAGAAAAGCAATATATCCCAACAAAATTTTGCAGAAGAATTTTTGAGCAAAAATGACCATAAAAATGAAAATGTTGCCATATAATATATTCGATCCGAGTATTTTTATGGCAACATTTTTAAAATCAACAAGAAAAAATATTATTTCGCATTTATAAATGTTGAGGATTCATAATAAAAACAGACGCCATAGATAAAAATATAAATTTCGCATTTGAATTCATTGAAAGTAAATTAATAATGATCCTATAAAAAAAATTACGCCATTACTATATATGTTTATTCCTTTCTGGCACATTGATTATTTTTATATAGCGGATTCTTTCTTATTTACCTGCAAAAATTTGCAGAAGAAAACAATTTTCTCATGTAAACCGGGCATAATACTGGGTTTACACCAGTGGGTCGATTCTGGTGTCTTTAGGAAATAGGAATTTTTTTCCTATTTAGGAAAAAATTTTGATAGCAGTTTTTTCCTAAAAAGTCTTTCCTATGGTTTATTTTGGTACACATAGGAATAAATTTTTCCCTAATTCTAGATTAATTTGAATATTGAAAACCATGACACTGTAAGCGGTTAAGAATAACATTTATTGTATGTAATTATATTTTTTTGTCTAATTAAAAATTAAAAGAATATATTGTATGTGTTGTAAAAGAATATCTTTCCGTATCCAAAGTAGGTGCGGAAAGATAAACGTCAAAACTGCGATAAATAGGAAAGAATAAATTCCCATAAGCCACACCAGTACATGGATTTTGTTGCCTTTTCAAAATCAATTCAAGTGGAATTTTGTGTACGTATACAGTGTATAATATACACTTTTAATATTGTGTGCTGTCATTTTGTATCATTGTGTGTGTGCAAATCCACATGAAATTTCGCCAAAATGTTGACCCGATTTTATAAATGATACTATCGGTAGAGGAAACAATACATTTCCTCTGCTCGCTAGCAATGGAAAAAATGACAGATGATAAGAAAATAGTTTCGATTCAAATTTTTGTTTTGTGAATTTTGAATTTATATTTAGATAAAACTTAAATAAAATAAATTTTATTATTGTTTTTATTAAATTTAATATTCCCTTGTTTAATTGTATATTTATCTATCTTTGTATGTGTTATTTTTCGAAATAATATTGAGAAGCAAAAGTTTAATAAATTATAAAGTGGATAAACTGTGGAAATATGAATGATCATGAAATTACTTTTAGATTTATTTACTAGGAACTAGATTAAATTATTTAGGAAATTAACACAACACTTTATTAATTTAAATAGTATGGTGAAATTTAATAAATTCACAAACTATCTACCATGCATATAATTTTGTGTTCTTAAATGACGTCAAAAACACAAAACAAAAAAAACACATTCTCCCTTGTCGATCGCATCGATGTTATTTTTTGTTATTTGTTTAGTTAGTAGAAATATGGAAATGATGGAAGGAAGGCGAACAAATGCATAAAAAAAAATTTATTTTTGTTTTTGAATGTATGAAAATAATTTTTTAATGGTAATGAATTTACTTTTAGATTTATTTACTAGGAATTGTATGGAACACTTTATTAGTTTAAATGGTATAGTGAAATTTAATAAATTCATAAATTTTGTACCTAACATATTATTTTTTGTTCTTAAATGACGTCAAAAACACAAATCAAAAAAAAACACGTATACTAATATGCACACCACTACAATGACCTTTCGGTAAAATTCAAGTGGAATTGTAAAAAGGCAACAGAATCCATGTACAGAATAAGCTTATAGGGGAAAAAATACAAAACTGCTACACAAAATTAAAATTCTTTCCTAAAGGGTGATTTTTTTGTGGTTAGGATTTTCATGCATTAGTATTTGACAGATCACGCGGGATTTCAGACAAGGTGTCAAAGAGAAAGATGCTCAGTATGCTTTGACATTTCATAATGAATAGACTTACTAACGAGCAACGCTTGCAAATAATTGAATTATATTACAAAAATCAGTGTTCGGTTCGAAAAGTGTTTCGCGATTTACGTCCGATTTATGGTCTACATAATCGACCAAGTGAGCAAACAATTAATGCGATTGTGACCAAGTTTCGCACTCAGTTTACTTTATTGGACATTAAACCAACCACACGAATGCGTACAGTGCGTACAGAAGAGAATATTGCGTCTGTTTCTGAGAGTGTTGCTGAAGACCGTGAAATGTCGATTCGTCGCCGTTCGCAGCAATTGGGTTTGTGTTATTCGACGACATGGAAGATTTTACGCAAAGATCTTGGTGTAAAACCGTATAAAATACAGCTCCTGCAAGAACTGAAGCCGAACGATCTGCCACAACGTCGAATTTTCAGTGAATGGGCCCTAGAAAAGTTGGCAGAAAATCCGCTTTTTTATCGACAAATTTTGTTCAGCGGTGAGGCTCATTTCTGGTTGAATGGCTACGTAAATAAGCAAAATTGCCGCATTTGGAGTGAAGAGCAACCAGAAGCCGTTCAAGAACTGCCCATGCATCCCGAAAAATGCACTGTTTGGTGTGGTTTGTACGCTGGTGGAATCATTGGACCGTATTTTTTCAAAGATGCTGTTGGACGCAACGTTACGGTGAATGGCGATCGCTATCGTTCGATGCTAACAAACTTTTTGTTGCCAAAAATGGAAGAACTGAACTTAGTTGACATGTGGTTTCAACAAGATGGCGCTACATGCCACACAGCTCGCGATTCTATGGCCATTTTGAGGGAAAACTTCGGAGAACAATTCATCTCAAGAAATGGCCCGGTAAGTTGGCCACCAAGATCATGCGATTTGACGCCTTTAGACTATTTTTTGTGGGGCTACGTCAAGTCTAAAGTCTACAGAAATAAGCCAGCAACTATTCCAGTTTTGGAAGACAACATTTCCGAAGAAATTCGGGCTATTCCGGCCGAAATGCTCGAAAAAGTTGCCCAAAATTGGACTTTCCGAATGGACCACCTAAGACGCAGCCGCGGTCAACATTTAAATGAAATTATCTTCAAAAAGTAAATGTCATGGACCAATCTAACATTTCAAATAAAGAACCGATGAGATTTTGCAAATTTTATGCGTTTTTTTTTAAATAGTTGCCGTTACTGCGGCATTAATAGGTTTCACAGCCAGCATAAAATTGCCCTTTGCTGCTACCAGTGCCTACATATACGCAGTGCTGCTCCTCATCCTAACCGATAAAATTGACACAATTCGAATTTACTATATATGTAAAACAAAATAAACTAGCGCGACGAGTTGCTTGTTGTCCACGCCAATACACAGCCGATACTGTGGAGCGCTTGTAACATGGCACTGCTCTTGGTCTGTTTCATCCTTTTTAATCCAAACCACCAAGATTAACCTATAGATAATGATAAAAATAATACACAAATTAGAATTAAAATGACTAATTATTTATTTTTGTACTATTGACTATAATAAAAATAAACCTTTTCTAAATATGAAGATATAAGAGGATACACAGGATCATATTGAACAATGTTTTTTTGTCGCACAGTCGAATGATATTTTTGTATAGCACCTGAAATGATTTCTAATCTAAAAATAAAACAAAATATAATATAAAATTCGTTTTGTAAACATAAATTGGACTACTATAAATACATAACTACACTCACCTTTCACGTTCCGAAGAATGTCCATCTAACCACTAGAACAATTTTTCGTTTGACCATCTCACAGTCACATGATCACCACTCTTCAAAACCCAAAATAAAATAATAACATAACAATTTAAACCAGGCTCACGATGCGTGCTCAACATTATGATGCTTAAAGTTGCCTTCATTGATCTGCTGAGACAGTAAAACTGAACAACAGAAGATTGCCGTTTTCAGATCGGTTATTATCGTGTGTTGCGCGAAAAATTCGTTCCAAGATTTCCAACCAATCTGTTAACACGTTTACTGCCATGTGACCCACCGGTGGGAGTTTTTAAAGTAGAATATTTTTTTGTAAATGTAGAGCTGGATTACCCTCGCATTGGCCTCATTGTAAGTTCTATTTAAGAGAAACAATTACATTTAACCGTTCTTTATTGAGCCGTATTTCTCTAATACATTTTTTTCCTATGGCTGATTGATAACAACCGTAAACGTGTTAACAGAATTTGAATCATTAAAAACTGTATTTACTAATGTTATATTTCGAACTTGGGAGACCTTTGGAACATCCAATACTTGTTGGGATTCCGCACCCAATTTTATACATGCTTCTATTTTATTCCAAAAATCACTGTTTACGGCGGAAAATACACTGGATACTAGGTAGTAAACATAAATACTTGTCACTAAAGCAGCACTTAACTCTATCGATGCAGATCAGACTAGATTATCAATAGAATTCTTGTGTGGAATAATCAGTACTACCTAAAGTTTGCTTAAATGTATGTCATCCCACTTTTCTCTAAATAACCGTTTTTATACGGTTTAGAGGTAGTTTCACCAAATTTTAAATTGTCATTTAATATTTTCTCTAAACACTTTGCCGCCGCCAGCAATTTCGGCAAGCTTTGCTGCAAACGCTGTTCTACGTGTGGCGGACAATCGCGAAATGTAGATTCTAATGAAATTTTAAGCTATTGCTTAAAGGTGGCTTGTCTTCTACAATTTTCTACAATAAAATAATTTGGTCGCAGAATAAGTACTTATGCGATAAACACTCTCAATTAACTGCCATAATATTTGTTTAAAATTCTGCGAGCAGGTAATTTACCTTGACCTCTATTCTAGAACCCGTTTTATTTGTAGAAACACTTGTTGTTTGAGATGAACGAACAAGGAAACGTCACTGCCCACGAAGAATTCTTTTAATGCAAGCTTAATGTCAACAATAAAAGTTTGAAGCTAATCGTCGATTGAACTAGATAGTTATTGAAGTTTCGGTAGGATCTGAATTCCATTCTCAATCTTTGATTCCTTAGTATTTTTAAGCCCGTTATTTAAATCAATCGTCGCCAAACTAATTGCAGATAGCGTTGCCCTGAGGTAAGGTTCGAATGGTTCCAAATGAGAAGCCTGCTGAATTAAATCTTTACTCGTTTGTAATCTTCGAAATAAATTTAAAAACCGTCCATTATTAAAATACCGTTTACACCACGACTATAATACCAACCTTTTAAAGGCAGCTGTTATACTTTTATATCAAATAAGTAGGTAGGTGATGAAGTATTTTATTTCGCATTTACGCCAACATACTTTTTTGCTATCTACTTTTATTCTACTGGTCTAAACAGATTTTATTCTATTTAATTGCTACTTTGACAATATTAACAGTTCAAATAAATTTTATTACAAAAATTACAATTCTACAAAAATAAATTAAATGAGTAAAATATTTTTTCTTATTATGAACATTTACTGTTCGTTGAATGCCACTCATACCATCTATAAATTTAGTGCTGAACAAAACATTTGCGTTATTGAACATACCATCCTTAAGCGACACCACAATAAACTGGCTATTTTTAAAATGAGCCTTCAACATATTACCGATATTTTGTGTATGCGACAAATCTAAAGCAGCATCCACTTCATCCAGAATATATAATGGAGCCGGTTTAAATTTCAACATTGGCCAAAATTAACTAAAAGAGCAACGAGGGACCGTTGACCACCTGATAATTCAGTTAGAGATTCCTTCAGAAAGTGATCCATTAGGGTTGAACACATCACCTTCAAGTGTTACAGTTCGACACATGATATTTCTGTGATAAATCACTTGCTTTGCGATTTTAATATCCCGGCATATTAATGTTCGACCAAATACATATTTCATAACGGGATCCAATTCCTTATCATAGGTAATGAACGATAGAGCCGAATCAACATTTTCAGCTCCAACGAGATTTTGTGCAAATTTAATAATGCTTTCTCAATAGGACGAGCAGTTATTTTGTTCATTGGAATAAATGTAGCTCTAGATTGAAGTTGGCCTCTATCCAAAATCTTTTTACTTGTTGTATCTGTGAACACAACCGTGTTGTATAGTGAACCACCAGCTGCAATGCCCAATGCCAAACAATTTTTCTTATCTTTCACATCAAAAAGTTTACCAACTATTCCCTTCACACGTGAACGATCAAAATTTGGTTCTGGATCCCTGTATTGAATTTCAAATCTATGAGCACCCTGTGAATCTAAATTTTTCTTAATATTGCGACATTCTTGTGTTAGCCGCATTCTTGCATTTTGTTGTTCTTCTAAATGGCCTTTTTGGTATGAAATACTGGAGAGTTCTGAATTCATGCGATTAACATCACATGTAATTTGTTCCAGAAGTTTTTTATCTTTTAAGTAATTTGCATCACATGAAGCACTCTCATTTTCCTTAGCTTTAACCATTGAAGTCAACTGTTTAATTTCCATTTCGGATTTTTTAATAGTTGTCGATGCTTCTGATATTTTACCTTGGGCCGCTAAAATATTAAGTAATTTGAGTTTTCATTGATCTAAAAATTCTTACACATTTACAAACCTATTAATTGATCCTGTAACGAAGAAGCCACTCCTTCCGCGTTCGTCGATAAGCCGCTAGTTACGGCTTCAATATTTTGGGCATTTTGAAATGCTGCTTCATCATTTTCTTCCACCTGCTTCAAACTCTCAAACATGCCACCAACTTTAGCCATCTCTTGATTTTTCATATCTAACGCTTTTTGATCATCCGCTATGTTTTTATTCAAAAGTTTGATTCGTTTGGCCGCATCCTCGACATCAGTCTTTGCCGATTTTTTTTCACTGCTCATCAAAGCCTCTGCTTTAGAGATCTTTTTCATTTCCTCTTCCAGACTATTCAGTATACCACCGCCTCTCTTCATCTATTCTTTTCTCAATTTCCTTGGCGTCCTTTTCAATCGTTTTAACTTCCTCCTCATTACTTTTTATTTTTTCTTTATCTACAACGATACCTTGTTCAATTTCCTCAATATTGGTTTTACAAGTTGTTAACGACTTCTGATAACTTAAATATGTATGAGACACATGAATTCTCGTTAAATAATCGAAATCATTGCAAATTTTTTGATATTCAATATAGATGGAACGTTCTCTCCTTAATTTTTCCAATTTTGGCTCAATTTCGTCGTGAAGCAGGGTATTCATTTCACTCAATTTATTTTCTTTTTTCTCTAGATTCTTTACAGTCAACTCACGTTTGGTTTCGTACATACTGGTACCTGCTGCCTCCTCAATCATCGATAAAATTTCCTGGGGCTTCATATTCAATACTTTTGTAATTCGCCCTTGCATAATCAAAAAATTTGGATTGTTTATGTTTAGTTGAACGGAACAATATAGATCGTTTACTTTTTTATTTAAAACATTTTTGCCATTAATCAAATATTTGTTCTTCCCGCCAACAACTACTTGACGCGTAACCGAAATTTCTTTGCACATTTCATTGGGCATTGTGATTGATCCGAATTATCAAATGTAATTGTAACGGTAGCTTTGTTAATACCGGCCTGGCCACTTTTGTATACTAAATCTTGAAGGGAAGTAGCATGCACTTGTCCCAAATTCGAAATTCCCAACACGAAACAAATCGGATCCAAAATGTTTGATTTACCTGTTCCATTGAGACCGGTAATTGCATTGAATTCGGAATCAAACCCCGTTATATCGGTACGCCGCCCATACGATTTAAATCCATCTAGTATTATTGATTTTATAAACATGTTTTTCGGAAGATAATCTTTATTTTAGTAGCGTAGTTTAGTTAATAGTTATTAAGAACTCAAAAATTCCAAAAGACTGTTGAGTGTTAAAACTTGAATGAAATATTTTCAATATCACTGACAGCTAGCATAGAACTAAAAAAAATTATAGAAGCGTATGATTTTCAAAATATTACCCAATAGACCTAATGGCCCGTTCCACACTGTACTTCTTTTACCCCATTACATATTCCCTTTTCTCCAAAAATATATTCTGGCTTTTGGGAAAAAAATTGTTTGGGAAAAAATTATTCCCTATTATAGCAGTTTTGATATTTATTATTCCATACCTATTTAGGAAAGAATTAACTGGGAACAGAATTTCACGGAAATTTATTGTATTTAAATATAGCAATATTATGACTGTAAAGTTATACTGAAAACTAGTAATATTAATTGGAAATATCAATATCCAATTTTTTTACTTTAAGGCTGTTAGTGAATGTGTTAAAAACCCTGTTAAAAATTAAAATTTTGACAGGAAAATTAAAAATTATTTTTATTCACCACAAAATTTGTTTACGAACTCTAGACCGTCTATAAATTTTGACAGGTTGGTTAAAAAATATAACCCCACTTTTTTGATAGTAAATAATGTTAGTAGCCGTAACAACAATAAAATACTTGAAATAAGGATGAAATAAATGGATTGTTTTTATTTTTGACATTATTATACTTTATTTATTATAATTGATCCAAAACACACTTAATTCTAATATGACATTCATCTATTAAACCAATACCATTCCAAAAATTTGCTGTTTTTGATCTTGCGCAAAATCTAGTTCCAATTTCCTCAAGTTCGTTATACAATGTAGGTTTAATAATGTGCCGCATATTATGAATAAAATAATTTAACATTTTGTGAATTATTGATTTAACTGTAAAGCTACAGAGAAAATATATTTAATTATACTATTTAAACTCTTACAACTTATGAACTTACGGACTAATACCAACAAAACCAGCAACTACGCGATAACTACACCCTGCCGCCATCCAGTATAAACAGTACAATCAGGTCATATTCTTTGCTCCAGCCGTGTTACTTAATTGGCAATAATTCTACTATCTTTCGGAAACTGAAATATTCCGTAATTTACAGTATTCTAAAGGCTAAAATTTAAAACAATTATATTAAATAACAAAAATAATAATCATCCTGAATATATAAATATATAGTTACTTCTCTATATTTCCTTCCGTATTTCCAAACAACAGCCTCATTATTTTTATATTTTTTATAATATAATAAAAATAAAAATAATATTGGAGTATATTTCTTGGACAAGCGATTCATTTTTATATGTCAAAATTTTAACACATTCACACAGCAAATTTAACTTTTTTGTTTAAAAATATTACGTCACAAAAATTTTATTTTACCAAATTTTTAACTAAATATTTTTAACACATTCACTAACGGCCTAACAAACAAAAATATTTTTTTAGTAAAATTGATTAAAATATCAACAAAAACCAATTAAACGTAGTAAAGTATTTTTAGACTTTTGTTTTCTTGTTTTATTGCGCTCTCGTGTCGACCGCAAATAATTTAATTATTTTACCGTAAATTTATTCCCCAATCGCCAGAATTAACTTTTGGAAAACGGGGAATTGGGAAAAATGTCTGGGGAATAGCTGCTACAAAAAGAAATTATTCCCTATTCCCGGGGAATTACCAGAATAGAACCACTGCAAAACGAAAGCGATATCTCTTTTCCTGCCAGACAAAATTGCTGCAATTTAAGTCCAACCCACACAAATGTGTGTAAAAAAGATTGTAATGTCCCGCCCGGATTTTAAAGATTAAATCAGAATTGTTTTTGAAAAAAACACTATAATTTGATAACATATAAATTATATAACATATTAATTATTTGTTTTTGATACAATATTAATTATTTTACTGTTATTACAGTTATACCACAGAATAGGCGGAATAACGAATAGGAATAACGATATTTTATTATGGAAAAATTTCGACTCATTTTTGTGACCTCGGTTTGTAATTAAAAAAATTCGTTATTTTTGAGGTTTACATTTGAAATAAAACAAATTTGTAACTTATAACACTTGTACAACTGTTAAACTAATTAAAATAAATCATAAATATTAATAATAATAATTACATTTCAGAGTCGTAAAAAAAGGTAGGAAAACAGTCGGTAGGTAATTTTTTCTTAGTCTACCCAATGATAATATATATTTTATGGTTATAACACAACAAATCACAATCAGACAGCTAAACCAAAAGAAAATTCATGGATGCCTCTATTCCATGGAAATAATCTGCTGTCAGCAAAAATAAAAGCGAGAAAAAAATATAGAAATTACTGGTTGTGTACGAAACAAAACATGTTGTCAGTAAAATTTTGCTGAGAGGGGAAGTGTGATAGGGGAAGTTTGCTGCCATAATGCTGCCATAAAAAATGTAAATTGGAGTATTTTTTATGGCAGCATTTTTCACACAACTACAAAAAATGTGTGTAAAGATAAACAAATTTTCTCACACACATATAAAATAAGTTGTTCGCCATTTTTATACTCAAATGTCGATTTTTTTTTTTTTTTGGTTGAAATTTATTAACGTTAGTGGCTTTTTGTGGTATATATATTAAAATTCGAATTGTACGAAAATGTACAAATTAAATATTTTATGAAATTTTTATGTTATGCTAAAATGTAAAACCATAAAATTTTACTATAAAATGAAATAAAAAATGTCACTCTCATGAAATTAAAAAAAAAATTTTTTTTTGCGTATTATCAGCAAAAAAACTGCTGTCAGCAAATGTTATCCATGGAATTAAAGCGCAGTGTGCCTCACGTTGATTTTTTTTGTCTAAATTTCCAACTAACTAAATTCGTTCAAAGATGGCGCAGAACAAACCGCATTTGATGTTTAATTAAAATTTGCTATATAAACTTAAATTTAACATTCTACGAAATATTTCTATTCGGTAACTGATAAATCGGAACTATTTTTGCAGTTAAGAACCAAATATTGGGTAGTATTTGGTTCATAAATATTAGAGACATCTAACAATACCTGGGTGAACTAACGATCAATTTAGATATACCCGGTTTACATAAGACCAACATTTTTCTTCTGCAAAATGAATAAGATATAACATTGACTTTTTGCACATGAGAGACAAGAAAAGCAATATATCCCAACAAAATTTTGCAGAAGAATTTTTGAGCAAAAATGACCATAAAAATGAAAATGTTGCCATATAATATATTCGATCCGAGTATTTTTATGGCAACATTTTTAAAATCAACAAGAAAAAATATTATTTCGCATTTATAAATGTTGAGGATTCATAATAAAAACAGACGCCATAGATAAAAATATAAATTTCGCATTTGAATTCATTGAAAGTAAATTAATAATGATCCTATAAAAAAAATTACGCCATTACTATATATGTTTATTCCTTTCTGGCACATTGATTATTTTTATATAGCGGATTCTTTCTTATTTACCTGCAAAAATTTGCAGAAGAAAACAATTTTCTCATGTAAACCGGGCATAATATTGGGTTTACACCAGTGGGTCGATTCTGGTGTCTTTAGGAAATAGGAATTTTTTTCCTATTTAGGAAAAAATTTTGATAGCAGTTTTTTCCTAAAAAGTCTTTCCTATGGTTTATTTTGGTACACATAGGAATAAATTTTTCCCTAATTCTAGATTAATTTGAATATTGAAAACCATGACACTGTAAGCGGTTAAGAATAACATTTATTGTATGTAATTATATTTTTTTGTCTAATTAAAAATTAAAAGAATTAAATTAAAAGAATATATTGTATGTGTTGTAAAAGAATATCTTTCCGTATCCAAAGTAGGTGCGGAAAGATAAACGTCAAAACAGCGATAAATAGGAAAGAATAAATTCCCATAAGCCACACCAGAATAAGCTTATAGGGGAAAAAATACAAAACTGCTACACAAAATTAAAATTCTTTCCTATTTCCTTTTCCTATAGGAAAACCAGAATCGACCCACAGAGCTACTTTAATAGTATAATACTTTACCCGGCCAGTTTACACCACAAGCGGTGTAAACCCATACTATAATACTATATTACTTTTTTTTGTTGACAAATATATTTTTTTTTTTGTTTAATATCACAAGTGGAAATGTAAATCCAAACAAAAAATGTCTTTACCGGCCACTTGAAAAAAATAATAAACAAAATTAAAGTATAATAATAATAAATTAGAGTTTAAACCACGACTGTAATACCAATATTTTTTTTGATAGCTATTATACTTTAATAGTAAAATAGTACGTGATAAAGTATTAAAGTATTTTAGTTTGGGTTTACACCAACATACTTTTTTGCTACATACTTTTATTCTACTGGTGTAAACGGGGTAGTCGGAAATTTAGACAGAAAAATCGGCGTCAGGCACACAGCATAAATCAAATTTTCGTTACAAATGGAAAAATATTTACAAACAATATACATATTTCTCGCTCAATATATTTTTTCAAAATTTTATATTTGTACAGTTTAAAAGAAACCAACGGAGAAATAACCAATTCAACTTATTTATTATTTTCGTTTGAAAGTATCCTTTCTCTTATTGTATGATTTATATTTAATAAAACAGAATGAAATGAAAACTAAAGCGCACGTATTATGTATATATTTGGTCGTATGTATATACATATGTACTATTTAAAATAACATGTGTGCACGATCGAATATTTCTTGTCGTTTAGGTATATAAAATTTAAACAGGTGACCATGAATAGGAAGACGATCTATTTTAGATGTATGAATGTAGCTACATTGATTATGTTTAGTGTGCTGCATGAAATATAATTTTAAAAAAATCATATATTTCGTCGGAAATGATACGAAGCATCAAAAATTTATCAACGGAAAGAGAAAAATATTATAATTAAATTGTTTTTTAGGCGAGTAAACATTTACATATCCCTTTACCGGCCGGCCTACACAATTGTGTGGGAAAGGCAAACGTACCATGTGAAACATTTATGGTTGTATGTGCTTTGAACCAACTTACACATTTGTGTATTCCTTTTTAACTTATTTTCGTCCGAAAAAAAACACTATAACTGTATACACAATTGTGTTAGTTGTACTTCAAATCATGCAAAAAAATTTATCAACAACGCCATTACATACTATGTTTTTTTACTCACATATTTGTGTGGTTTGGACTTCAATTGGTATAAAATAAATAAATATTTCATCGTTCCTTATCGTCAATTGATCTACAAGCATTTATTGTCATTTTAAAACCTTAGGATGGTTTTTACGCTTAAGGTTAGCAATTTAAAAATGGAATTGCAAGGATATTGTGTACACTCATAATTCTATATATCACAACCGGCACAGAAATATTAATGTTTTTGCAAATTTGGTTAAAATCATTAACTAGCTTTTATTTTCAACGTCGTAAAAAGGTGTGCAAAAGCTAGTCGAAACAAATCAATTACTACTATGCTTCAGATAATATGGAATAAGGGGTAAATAACAAAAATTTGTATGCTTGACCAATTTTTTGAAGGCACATCTAAATACATATATAGCAATTTCTTTCCAAAAAAAAATTGATTTATAAATCAAAAAATTGATTTGAGATCAACAAATTTTGATCGAAATACCGTGGCATGTTCTTTCCAAGTAAAAAAGTTGATTTTTTTTTGATCGCAAACAATTTTGAAAAATCTCAATATTTCTTTAGATTTTTATTTGAAGTTTACAAACACATAAACATGTTTACGTCAAAAATATAAACATAAACACTCCAAAAAATATAAACATAAACATTATAACTTTTTGACTAGTTGGCCGTGAGAATTTGACATAGGAAATAATTTTTTATAATAATTTTATTTTTCGCAATAAAATAATTGTTTCATTTTCACTGTGTTAAAATAATTGTGTTGACAAAAAATTGTGTTGATAATTTGTTGACAAATGTCAATATAAAATTTTTGAAAATCGAATGTCAATTTTTCACAGATTTCACAGACCAAAAAAAAGTCAATCGTGTATCGTGTTCTTTGACATACAAAAAAATCAATTTATTTTTTATTTTTGGAAAGAACTTGCTAATAGTAAATAAAATTTTAAATTTTAATTTACAATCAAACAATTTTTCTGTATACATTCAATGAAAATGACTTATGTCAAAAATGACTTGTGCCAGCCTCATACAATCCCACTGTTTTTTTCTTATATTTCACATTTATAAATATTCTATTCTTTTATATTATGTATAAATATTCTATTCTTGGATGTGACTTGTTTGAGTATTATTATTTCAGAACTGCTGTTTTTATTTTCCGATTAATTCATTCGGGTTTGCCAACGTATTTGTACGAAAAACTTACACTGCATCCCCAATGCAAAATAATTTTTCCTTTAACTTTTTCCTTTAACTTTTTCCTTATGAAGAGCATACCCAATGAATAGGGAAAAGTCAAAGTAAAGCTAACTTCATTTTACAAAATTATTTTTTGTTTACCTGTTATTTTATATTATTATATTATATATTATTTATTACTTTTTCACAGGACACAAAATACAACACTAATTGTTAAAAGACAAATATGCATTGAATATTTTTTAATTTGTGACAAGCAGAAAAACAACAACAACAACCAATTTTGCAAATGCGGTTTACTTCATTATATTTCTCATAAGGAAAAAGTTAAAAGTTTGATAACATTTTTCATAAGGAAATCACCAACCTAACTAAAAAAAAAATTTTTTTTTCTCAAAATTTTTTTCATACTTTTCTGTAAGGAAAAAGTTAAAGGAATTTCATTGGGGATGCAGTGTTAATTTTTCAAAATCTCTGCGCACGAGAAATATCAATCTGCCAATTAACGGAACCACAATAATTCTGGTTTATTAAACGCAATTGGTACTTGGAATGGTTTATCAGTGGATTTAAAACGTAAATTCTTTGGAAAGATTTAAAAAATTGTTATTTAATGTAATTATGCAGAAGCATGGTAACGGTTAATTATTATGTATATAAATATTATGTAAATAATGTACCTATATATGTAAATACTTTTGCTATGGTTTTGTGTTGTGCGTAATTGTTAAATTTTATTTATTTTTATTTTTTCTGTATCTTGTAAATATGTCTGTAACATAAAAGTCTGTAACATACTTAAGTTATGGTTAATAAATATTATATTATTATTATTATTTATCTTCTTCCTACAACCCGAATGTAATAATCTTGTTCTATAAACGTAATAATCCTGTTTTGATGAAAATCGTGATATGACAGACCGGAGAAATATCGCGATAATCAAGAATTTATGTATTAAGAAGAATTTATGTATAAGAATTTATGATTTTATATATCAGTGCACCTAGAATACTACAGGCCACACTTCTTTAAAAATTTTGCTATATGACGTCAATTTATGTCGACAGTTCTCTCTTTATGGTTATTATAGGCAGCACTAAAATTAAAAAGATTGTTTTGATTTTTTTTTGTGTTTGCTGTCATATTGATAAGAAAAAAATTGTAAACAAACAAAAAGAAAAATATTTTAATAATATGTTTTAAAATTCAATAAAAAGCTATTAGTAAAAGTAATAATTCATAATATTATCATAAAATTATGCATTCTAAGTTGTGTTAAATATAAAACACGTATAAAATGTGTACACATTTCGTATAATTTACGAGAAGACATAACCTTACTTTTAGCACGCGAATAAAAAATTTTTGTTTGTGTTTGTTTTCGTTTTTTCTTTTTATGAACATGACTGCCGTCTACAGTTCAAAGAATAAACTGTAGACATAAATTTAATGACATAGCAAGCAGTGTGGCCTGTAGTATTCTAGGTGCACTGGGCCTGTAGTTTAGGAGGCATTGACTATATCATGGTATTGTCAGTGCCTATGTATGTGTATACGGCCGTCTTTCATTATATACGCTTTGTATGTATGCAGGCCCAAATAATGTAAACACGAAAAAACACTTTCATACGAATGCTATGAAAATTTTCTGTTCAATATTTTTTTTTTGACTTTATTTATCTATATCTCGTAATTGCGGCAAAAAATTAAATTTCCATTCCCCTGAGCACGAACTTTGTGTATTTTTCATTATTTTTGGTAAATTGTTATATATCTCGTAATTGCGGCAAAAAATTAAATTTCCATTCCCCTGAGCACGAACTTTGTTTATTTTTCATTATTTTTGGTAAATTGTTTTTTAATTTTGTAATAAATATTTTTTTTATTTTTTATGAATTTTATTATTTATTGATTACCAAAGCGAACACGTCTTTAACGATAGTTAAAACGATTCTCCTCTCAGAAATTATATATCCTGATTTGTACCTTGCATTGTATTCATCTCTCATCGGTATTTATAATTTTCAATAAAAAGTTATTTACATATTTATAAAAAATAAAATTTATTTAAATTCAAGAATCGTTACATTACATATTTCATAAGTAAAAATCACAGTAGGCAATTCATTAGTTGTTTTTTTTAGAATCTATTCTAATTTTGTCGCCGGCGCTGCAGTATTACCAATATAAGTTTCAGATCATTATGTTGGTAAACATTTTTTACAACTGTTTTTAAATGAATTTCAACGAAATCTGAATGTTGTACACAATATGTAAAAAAAAAATTAAATAGAGTCAATAAAAAGATAAATGAAATATGTTGGGGTTAATTTATTATTATTTTACTTGTTTGTAGCTTAAACGCTGACGCGCTTGTTGTGTTTACCAAAGCGACATCGGCGGCAGATAAATGTATTTTGTCGATGTATTTTGTCGCTGTATCTCTGGTTCTGTTTATACCTTAAATCAAAATAATAACATTTTCTTAAATTTCGTCTAGGTATTTGATAATATAGTCTTCATCAATTAGACAAGTGTCATTCGCAGGAGTTTGAATTAAATCTGATGGATCATAATTATATCCTAACTTTATATATCTTCCAAGATCTTAATACGTTTTTCTGGAAATAATTTCTTTGATGGTGGAGGCTTTACATTTAATTTAGAATTGTACATACTATTTGAAGCGAAAGATGGTGAAGTGATGGCTGAACTGGATGGTATTGTTGCAATATCAGAATCATTTAAATAATTAATTGAGATTTCTGAATTTTGTAGAAACAGACTGTGCTGGTCATCATTGTTGATGGCATTACTTTTCGGTTGAGAAGAAGCGCTCTTTGGTGGCAATATATATTTTGTTAATAGTGTAGGGTTAGTAGGTGTTTTTTCAACGTAAACTATTTTTGAAATTAAAGGTGGTGAGGAAGTGACGGTAGCGCTCATCGACGATGAAATTTTAAAAATATGGGGGGATTTAGATTTACCAGGGTTGTTGCTATTTCTATTGTAGATGTTTGGTTTATAGGATTCAATTGAAGTAGAAGGTGGTGTCATTATACATAGGTTATCAGAAAAATCTATGGAATGTTTTAAATTATTTGAAACAATATGCATGTGTTGTAGGTTTCCGTTGATGGCTGTAGCTTTCTGCAGCGAACTAAAAGGTACTGCAAGAGTTTGGTTTATTTTTTACAAGTCGGATAATCTTGTTATTGACCAATGTTTGTATTTCTTGCATGGCAGTAAAACTTTCAGCAACATATAATTTATGTAATACTTTCAAGTGCATGGAAACCATTGAACAAAACGTTTCAAAAATCGTGGGTTTTGTATTAGATCCAGCCATAAGTGAAGAGATTGTTTCTTCGTACTTGTCTTTTTCAGATTTTATTTTTATTTCTATAAAAAAGCGGCAATTCTTCACAACTTTCAACAGCTTTTCCAACAACATCAAATTCCATCTAAATATAAAATAGTATTAATTACAAGAACTAAAATTTAATTTAATAAAAGCAACTTATTTCGCTATAATCAGTTTCGGTTACCTCCTCAGATTGAAAACTACTTGTTGTTTTTCTTAAGACAATCACTTCGTCCAGGAATTTTAGTTCTTCAAATATAAAACATTTTTGGTTCTCTCCATCATAGGCACTGCCCGATTTTTTTTATCCTGCAATCTATTTTTTTGTTCTTCGTAAGTTTCTTTTTAATTTCTTCTACATCAATGTTCAGTTATTCTGAAATTTTTGCAAGTGCAAAATTTTTCAAATCAGTTCTTCTATAACTTTTGATCGTAATTTTCCACAAACACTCATTTTTTCTATTTAAATCGATTAATTTAACCGTACTTTCCGTAGAAAAGAATGACATATTTGACCATAGAATAACATAAATAAAAAACAAAAATTAAAAATACGGGGTTTTAATGAATTACATATAAATGGGTATTGCCAATATGTCTTTACTCTGAAATGAATATTTATAATGAGGACACCTAACCTTAAAACTTCATAATACTTTATCGTGAAATAACCTCCTAATAATTTGCTGATAGTGTCAAAATTTTTATAACATACTCATACATACACTGACAAATTTGATATCATGATAGAAAATATCAGCGGATTTGCATAGTGTAGACGCCGGGTAAAATACCGGCTAAAGTTTAGATGACGTATACATCGCGGAAATCGAGTAACCGTGCATCCGCATCCCCAATAGAATTCCTTTAACTTTTTCCTTACTGAAAAGTATGAAAAAAACTTAAGAAAAAAAATTTTGTTTTCTCAAATTTTTTTTCATACTTTTCTGTAAGGAAAAAGTAAAATGAATTCTATTGGGGATGCGCGTTAAGATGAAAATTTAAAAAAAAAAATTTGTAGGATTGTGTATCTATCGTTTTTAGGAGGTGCAAGCCAAAAATTTCGGAAAAATTATCAAATATGAAAGAGTGAGAATTTTGACATTTTCTTTTTTTTATGTCAATTTAAAAAATAATATAATAATGATAAGTTTTAATAGATTTTGATGTTGGCATTGTAAATTTATGGAAAAATTGCAAAATTTCCCGCGAAAATTTAGAAATTTTCCATAGTGTTTCTTAAAATTTTCAAATGTATAACTTTTGGCATTCGGCAATGATTTGAAAAATTTGGCACTTTAGAGGTTATCCTTGCGCGGAGGAGATTAATGATAAACGGCTTTGAGGAGTTCCAAATTTTAGTATGTGAATAACGAAACAAATATCGAAAAATTTAGTGCTTAGGTGTTATGCTTGCATGGAGAAGATGAATGCTAAGCAGCTTTGGGGAGTTCCCAATTTTAGTATGCGAATAACCAAATAAATTTCGAAAAATTTGGCACTTAGGTGTACCATCCTTGCAAGAAGGAAATGAATGCTAAGCAGCTTTGAGGAGTTCCAAATTTTAGTATATCATATACCGATATAAAAACACACATTTTTGAAAACAATTTGCAATCTTAGTATATGCTGTTTTAATATGAAAGCAGTTGAGTTTTTATTTTTTCTATAGACGGTGGGCTTTAGGGGACCCAACCTATAATATATAAGACGTATTAAAATAACGCAAATGTACCTGTTTCATGACAGTGATAAGTTACCTGTTTCATGATAATGCAATTCAAATTTTTATAATTAAAATTAAAATTTGATAAATAAACCCGCAGATTTTAATTTTTGAATGAAAAAAAAACAAAAAATACTTTTGGAAAACTGAAAATTTTCCCGGAAAATGTGGTGATATTTCCAAAACTTTAGGCTTGCACCTCAAAAATGATATATACACAATCCTATAAAGAATTTTTTTAAAAAAAATGTTCATCTTATACCGTAGACAGACACAAACTACATACATAATCATGAATTCTTGATTATCGCGATATTTCTCCGGTCTGTCATATCACGATTTTCATCAAAACAGGATTATTACGTTTATAGAACAAGATTATTACATTCGGGTTGTAGCAAATATTAAATAGTAGGAGATTTAAGTTATTTAATATATGGTATAACCACAGAATAGACAACGTTATTTTTGTATGGAAAAATTTCAACTAATTTTTTTGACCTTGCTTCGGGAAAAGGTAGGAAATATTGTTTGCAGGGTAACCAAAATTCGTTATTTTTGAGTTTTAAATTTGAAATAAAAAAAAATTCTAACTCTTAACAGTGAACAACTGTTAAAATAAATATAAATAATAAATATTAAATAAGGGCTTTCGATTGACCTGAATAAACAAAATTATCTGAATTAACTGAATCAACTGAAGTGAATTTAGCGTTCGATTCAGTTAAAAAATTGAGCTACTGAATTAACTGAAGAGAATTTTTCTCGTGTAGTGAATTCAGATAGGTTGTTTTTGTTGTATTTTTGATATTTACATATTTGTTTTGCGTTCATTTCATTTGCGTTTTTTTAATAAACTGTGTTTGTGCTACTTTTTAATTAAACTTAAACAAATTTTAATAAAATAGAATTGAACTACTATTTACTGTATTAAATTAAATTAATTTAAGTAATATTATAGTTATTAAAAATGGCGTTAGAAGACGATCTTATAGAATATGTCCGTTTCGACAACGACCAGGATTTTTTAATAGTCGCACTATAATCAGCAAAAGCCAAATGTAAAATGATTTATTTTGACATTTATCTGAAGTAAAGAAATGCGAAACAAACACCCAATTCACTTCAGTAGCTGAATTAAGTGAATGGTAACTCAATTATCTGAATAATAACTCAATTGCATCTGTTAATTCAGGTCAATCGAAAGCCCTTAATGATTCCATTAAAAAAATTACATTTCAGAGTCGTAAAAAAAGAGAGGAAAAAGGTCGGTAGGTCATTTTTTCTTGGTCTTTTCTGGATAATATCTATTCTGTAATAACTATAAACTTTTTACAATGGGTCCTAGAGTCTTCTCTACGCAAATTCACTGATATTTTCTATCAGGGTATCAATGTATGTATGAGTATTTTATATAAATTTTGACACTATCAGCAAATTATCAGGAGGCTATTTCACGATAAATTATCATGAAATTATTACGAAATGTCATCCTTTTGAGGTTATGTTTCATCATTATAAATTTAATTTAAAGAGTGAAGACATCAGTCTGTGCATCGAGCAATAAATATATAAGAGAAATCAAGTAGTGCAAATTTTATGGGCAGGTTTTTCCGAGGTTAATCTTATTTTATAGTTTTAATATATTTATATACACAAATTTAATCTTTTTCTATATTTAATCCATATATACGTATCTTATAAACATATCGGCATAGTTATTTTATAGTTTATTGTTCTTGTTAGGCCTATACAGATTGCCAAAAGTAAAATAGAACCTCGGAATCTCTACATGGTTCCTCTTATATATATTTTGCCTTATGGTCTGTGTTAAATTCGTACAACAGACGTACAAAACTATTGAAAAAATTAAATATATTAAAAAAAAATTACACGAATTACGAAAATCACGAATTCCGATATATTAACACAGAATACAGAGTTAAATAAATATACTTAACAAAAATGTATGTCTTCACTCTGAAAATTAAATTTATAATGATGAAACATAACCTCAAAAGGATGACATTTCATGATAATTTATCGTGAAACAGCCTTTCAGGAGGCTGTTTCACGATAAATTATCATGAAATGTCATCCTTTTGAGGTTATGTTTCATCATTATAAATTTAATTTTCAGAGTGAAGACATACATTTTTGTTAAGTATATTTATTTAACTCTGTATTCTGTGTTAATATATCGGAATTCGTGATTTTCGTAATTCGTGTTAATTTGCTGATAGTGTCAAAATTTGTATAAAATACTCACACATACATTGAGTTGAGAAAATATCAGCGAATTTGCATAGTGTGAACTCTAACTATAACTTTTATATTAAACGCTTAAGGACCGATTTTTTTTCATATAAATCAATTTTTTAATAATTAGAACTAATGTTTTGACATACATATTATGCACAGATTACTTTTTATCTCTTTAAAAAATAAAGTTTATTTTATAAATACATATGTTGTTTTTTAATTCAAACAAATGTAAAATTGATACATATTATTCAAATACAGATGAATACATACGGGGAAAAATATAATACATATATAAGAAAATAACAAGTAGAAAAATTAAAATAATCAATAATTAAATTCTGTCTAATTCAATCTGATAAACCTGAAAGCAAGGACATAAGTTGTAGAGAATAAAATATATTATTCTTACTTGATTTAATAAAATAATATTGTTATAAGATTATTTTCACAAGTTATTTCTAGCAAATTCATAATGGAACTTACAACATGTGACCGCCCGAGTTGTCTCGGATACGGTCATTTTGGACCATATAGTATATCCCGAGATATCTCGGGTCTGGTCCTTAAGGGGTTAATTTATGTTTATTAATAAAATTTTAAATTATTTTATATAAAATTGAATTTTTAAGAAAGGCAGACACAAAATCCTTTCACAAAATCAATAGTATCATAATGATGCGTATTTTGAATCGCATAAAAACAACAACAATCCCATATATGTAATTCCAAATTGGAATTGTTTTAATCCAACTTTTTTGCTGGTATAGAATAATTTTATTCTACCGGTTATAAATTAGTTACGATTTGTAATAATATTCAATATTATTCGATCATATTACTATTTAATTAGATATATTTAGTTACGTTTTCACGATTTTTTTAACTTCAAAATGTAATTGTTCCCAACTCATAAAAATAAGTAAATACAATTTTTGGTTATTACTTTGAGCACAATATTTATTCTATCCCTTTTGCTGCCCGGGTACACAATTGTGTGGGTACAGCAAAAGTACCATGTCCAAAATTATGTTTGTATGTTTCCACCAAATTTATGTTTGTATGTTTCTTGAACCAACTTACACATTGGTGCATTCCTTTCAAACTTATTTTCGTCTGAAAGAAAGATTATAACTATACACACAATAGTGTTGGTTGTATTTCAAATCAAGTGAAATTTTTTATTAAAAACGCCATTACATACTATGGTTTTTTACTCACACATTTGTGTAGTTTGGAGTTAAATTGAGCCAATTTTTTTTTTTTTTTGATTGAAAAAAGGCTATTCCAGAATGGATTTAGCTTGTACCAAAGTAAGACCGTAAAAATTACTTTTGTAGTTCTTTAGTGTACCGCAATTTGCGAATTTACTTTTTTGTTTAAAGGGTATTTGTTGGAAGAGTATACTCATTAAAATTTGTTTATTGGCAATTTAAACCATTCACATTGTATTAGAATCCTTCTATAACAAGAACAACAATATCTGCCAAAATATTTTGGGTTTGTGGTACAATTAATACATAAATAAAAGAATATTTAATTTTAATTTAAAGAAAATATACATAAATTGTTCACCTATAAAACGCAAGACAAATTTTTAAGTAGAAATTTCATTAAAAATCGTTGGTTTGATTGTCAATAATGGGGCGACGCAAATCAAAACGTAAGCCACCACCAAAACGTAAAGCTATAATGCCACTGGATCAACAGTTTAACTGCCCATTCTGCAATCATGAAAAATCTTGTGAAGTTAAAATGTTAATTTAAATAAAATTTTCCTTAAACCGTAAAAATAAATTTGTGTTCTGTTTTTTTTAGGGATAAAGGAAGAAATACAGCAGTAATAACTTGCCGGATTTGTCTAGAGGATTATCAAACAAATAACATTAACTTTCTATCGGAGCCAATAGATGTGTATAATGATTGGGTTGATGCTTGTGAACGAGAAAATTAGTTAAAATAATAGACAGATTATACTTTGCTTTTATTTAACTATAATATTACTATATACATTCGGCATGTAAACCTAAAGTTTATGTTTTTTAAAATCTTCCATTTCTTCGTGTTTTATATAGGACAAAAATACATTGTAGAGCGTTGTAATTGAATTAATGTAAAGTACTCGGTATTTTGGCGAAAAGAAATAAAAGTTGATGAATTGCGTTGGCGGCCATACTAACCAATCGGCCTAAAATATTATTTAAAGGTTTTATAAAACAATCTTAAATAATAATAAATAACTTACGGCATATACTGTAAAGAATTTGCTGAAAGCTTCTTCATAAAATACAGCAAATGGTTTTCCCTCCAACAAGTTTGCAAAATAGAAAAATTGAAAAATACACACTGGGCTCATCACAAATTGGTCTATAGTAATTTTTTGAAAAACTGTTTTAATAGAGTTTCCGGGTAAATATAGATCCATCCATTTATAAGCGAAATGATGAACTGGGCCGCATATTGTGCCAACAATCGTCATATTACATAATCTTCGCCAATCGATTTTGAACTTTTCTTCTTTAAAACGATTTTCAATCCTTTGTGAACCATAATCGCCAATTCCCATTAATAGTCCAGATGTAACAGTATTTGTTATTAATAAGTATTTGCCAAATACTGGTTTCAAGAATTTGGCAGTTATTGTTCCAGTTTCAGATTGCCTCAATGCAATGATTTGTTTAATAAACCACCTCATTTTATCATAAGTTTAAAGTAATTGAGTCAAATAGTAAGATACACTATTAATTTATCACAGCCTCATTAAAATCTTAATATTAAATTATATATAAAAATACTAGAATTTTTATGAAGTTACAATTTGTGCACATCTTAAAGCCTACAGTTGGTAATGCCGAGTATTTTGTCTTAACGAGTACAGCTTAAACAAATTAATGTGCGAAATGCGAATATTCACCGAAAATGATTTAATCACTAAATAAATATTTATGCTACATATCACAATTACACCTTGCTTTTAATATATTAATATTATATAATAAATAAACTATTCTAATTTAACGTAAACGTCAACATTTCATGGCCGATTTTGGAATTGGTTATATTGACGTGGAGAATTGTGGTTAAAATTTTATAAAACTGATTATTTTCATTTATAACATCATAAATAATCTATGGAAAGATTATTTTGTATCATGATTGTAAAAGTTAAATTTCCAAATGCTCATTCAGCGTAGTAAATTTTTGTTCATGGCAGTGTGTGCATAGAATTATGTCCCTTTTTCAACCAAGAAAAACAAAAAATTGTGTCAATTTTAGTCCAACCTACACAAATGTGTGAGTAAAAGGCTGGTGCTACACGAGATTTTAGTTTCTGGTTTCAAACTAAGTCGTAATAGATTTATATTGTTAATTTAAACCTTTATATTAAATGAAAACACCTAATTTTTTGTATTATTTTATTCTGTTCTCTCGAAAATAAAATTTAAACAAAAATCTACATCTCAAAAATGCCCTTAAATTTTATTATTTTCATTTCTATTTTTTCATTTCGGATTCACGGATGTCGCACAATTTTTGTCCGTGAATCCGAAATGAAAATATAGAAATGAAAATAAAAAAATGTAAGGGCATTTTTGAGATGTAGATTTTTGTTTAAATTTTATTTTCGAGACAACAGAATAAAATAATACAAAAAATTAGGTGTGTTCATTTAATATAAAGGTTTAAATTAACAATATAAATCTATTACGACTTAGTTTGAAACCAGAAACTAAAATCTCGTGTAGCATGCCTCAAAAACCTAAGTATGTAATGGCGTTGTTGATAAAAAATTTCGCTTAATTGAAGTTAAACCAACACAATTGTGTGTATAGATGTAGTGTTTTTTTCGGGCGAAAATAAGTTAAAAAGGAATTCACAAATGTGTAAGTTGGCTCAAAAAACATACAAAACTAAATTTTTGACATGGTACTTTTGCTCTACCCGCACAATTGTTTTAGGTCGTGTTTCAATTGGTTTAAATGCCGCATAAAAAGTTAAAATAATATTCGTGGTATTTTTTTTTAACTTTTTAACTTTTTATCTGTTTCAATTGGTTAAAATTTTGACAATAATATGATTGCTTATTTTATGTGTAATTATGAAGGTATATAGCAAATTTAAATATGAAAATATTTAAAATAAATACTATTTAAATGTATATTAGTTAATTATGGTTAGTTTACATCTAAATCATTACGATTTTTCTCAAAATTTGTACTTAACAAATTTCTGGTTACAAACAAATATTTTTATTAGCCAAATGTTTTCTATATAAAAATTTTATCAGCTCTTCAAGCGGATAAAAAGTTTGACATTTTTATTCACCACGATTTTTAACTCTTTAACTTTTTATGCGGTATTTAAACCAATTGAAACACGCTCTTAGTCGTGTTTCAATTGGTTTAAATACCGCATAAAAAGTTAAAAAGTTAAAAATTTATTTTGTGGTAATTTTTTTTAACTTTTTAACTTTTTATCTGTTTCAACTGGTTAAAAATTTTGACACAAGGTTGCTTATTTTATGTGTAATTGTGAACATATATAGCAAATTTAAATATGAAAAAAATGTAAAATAAATACTTTTTAAATATATTTTAGTCAATTATGGTCAGTTTAAATATATATTATTGCAATTTTTCTCAAAATTTGTACATGGAAAATTTTTGTTTACAAACAAATATTTTTGTCAGCCAAATGTTTTCTATATAAAAATTTTATCAGCTCTTGAAGCAGATAAAAAGTTTGACATTTTTATTCACCACAATTTTTAACTTTTTAACTTTTTATGCGGTATTTAAACCAATTGAAACACGCTCTTAGTAACACAAAAAGGATATAAAATCCGCCGTCCCACGTCTTTCGCCGTGATTATTTAGTCGCCTTCCCCTTACGAAAGAATCAAAGTGTGGAATAGCGGAATGAGATGAGCATAGAAATAAATTATACTACAGAATGAGTGTTGATTTTTTTCCCATATAACATTTGCTATTTCGTGTGTCACAAGCCTGAGCATGATGGTTACTGTGTGTTTCAATGTGCGCGTCCACATTGGAACTCATGATTCGGAATCGTTTCTTCGATTCTTTCCCCTTTATCAATAAAACTGGTTTGTCGCGGCGCAAAAAAACCCGGTTTTACAGGTAAAGAGGAAAGAAACGAAGTTTAATGCAGGTATCATGAGTCCTAATGTGGATGGGCGGAATGGCTGATGCCACACAGGTCTCACAGAAACCGTATTTTTCTTCGTTTCTTTCCCCGTTTACCTATAACACGGGTTTTAATTGCGACTTAAACAAATTTTCGGTGCAACCACACGAACACAAACATAAATTAAATAAAAAATATTCCAAGGCGATTTTTGACTTGTACGTTTTAGCAATACCACTACATAATAGGCCATTTTTCTATATAAAAAAATTCCATGAGCTTGTATAGGTAAATCCAAACAAAAACGCGGGTGCCATACGAGTAAGTAAAAAATTACATGGGACAAAAAAAATTCTTCATTTGTCCCAATAAATCTGCTTTATTATCTACAAACATAATTTTTTTTTTTTTTTTTTTTTTTTTTTTTTAATTAATCTGAAGGATCACGATAAATATTGATATTTTAAGAAACATTTCCAATAAAAATATTTCCCTAATAAGTACTTTTCATTTAGCAACTTAACACTGCATCCCCAATGAAATTCCTTTAACTTTTTCCTTACAGAAAAGTATGAAAAAAATTTTGAGAAAAAAAAAATTTTTTTTTGTTAGGTTGGTGATTTCCTTATGAAAAATGTTATCAAACTTTTAACTTTTTCCTTATGAGACATACAATGAAGTAAACCGCATTTGCAAAATTGGTTGTTGTTGTTGTTTTTCTGCTTGTCACAAATTAAAAAATATTGAATGCATGTTTGTATTTTAACAATTAGTGTTGTATTTTGTGTCCTGTGAAAAAGTAATAAATAATATATAATATAATAATATAAAATAACAGGTAAACAAAAAATAATTTTGTAAAATGAAGTTAGCTTTACTTTGACTTTTCCCAGTGTAAAAATAAGTTGCTAGTTTAATTGAAATATTACTGAATGAAAAGTTTTCTGAAAACAATTTTTGTTTTAAATAATTGAATAATAAAATATCATTATTTATTTCTTGCAATGTATTATTCAATTTAACTAGAACGATACAAATTATTTATTACAAATAATGAAATTGTTTTTTTGAACCCATGTAGTTTTTTTTCGTTTTGTTGGAATTCCCATTTCGTTTTGGATTTACATATACAAACAAGATTTTAACAAGAAATGGCCTGTTATTGTATTGGTATTGGTTTTAGTTTAAATTTTATTTTCGAGAGAGCATTAACAAAATAATACAAAAAAATTTTGTGTTTAAATATAAAACAAGGTCTTAAAGTGTAATAAAAAAAATTCCAATTTATTTTCGAATGCGTTTTTTAATTTTTTTTTATTTTTCGAGTGTGTTGTGTAGTGATAAAACCAGAATCTACTTAAATATAAGTCCTGCTAACTCCACACATATGAAATAAACAATAACTAAGTAAAGATGTATTGGATTTTATTTTTTCCAAAGTAATTTTTTTTTGATTAACTAAGTATAAGTGTATTAGTGCAGAAACAAAAAAACGAAGAAAAAAAAATCAAATTTACGTTGCATTGTTAGTGTAACCAACACATTCTTTGTTAGTTTTTTTTGAATAGGTATATGTCAATTTGAAGAGTAAGTAGGACTTATATTTAAGTAGATTCTGGATAAAACAATAAAATAAATTTGGGGTGATCCGTTTCAAAAAAGTAATAAAAAAATATCGTTCATTTTTCGCATGTGGTTTTAATTTGCTTTTGTTTTCGTGTGTACGATTAGTATAAAATGAAACAAAGTTTTGTGTGATATGTATAAAACAAATATTGAAACGAAATGAAAGAAGAAAAAATTCTGGTGTACATTTTTGGTCTATCTATATTATAATCAAATAATTAATTATTTTTATTTATATATAAATAATGTATAAATTAATAATTAATTATTTTTATTTATAATATGTGTAAAAATCAACATATGTTTGTTAATTATTTACAACAAATTATAGTGCATACGATGCAAACTATGCGAAGATATTTCAAAAATGATTTTTTTTTGTCAATTTTGTTACACTACATATTATCTATTACCACTAGTTGGAATTAACAAGAAAAAAAATTATTTCCTATTTATAAATGTTGATGATTCATAATAAAAACAGACGCCATAGATAAAAATGTAAATTTCGCATTTGAATTCAATACAAATAAATTAATAATGATCCTATAAAAAAATTACGCCATTACTATATATTATTACGATTTTGCCTTGTCCTCAAGGTTCGAATCACTGGATTGTGAATAAATACAACTGCTTCAAATTTGAACTTACACAATTTATTTACACAACACAATTTATTATACAACACAAAATTCACAATTAATTATTACAATTATAACACACTTCCCAATTATCACTTTAATAATCCTTCCATTCAACCTTCACTGTATCACGTTTAAAATAATACTCCACGTCAACGCGCGCCTTTATATACCAAAATATTTGTTTCTAGAATAATCCTAAATGCGCCTCGAGCAAATATGTTAGTATAGAAATGACGCCTAAATGTTGAGTATAAATCATAAATGCAATTGAACAATTAATGAAATTAAGTTATTCTATTCTAATCTAGGTGTCACCGTAACACTACCCCCCACCTAAGCCTGTTCGTCCCGAAAAGGATCCAGATCACCTCCTCTGTAGAGCGCCAAACGCTCTAAATGCACCACCTTTGGTTTACCTTTCCGTCCTTTCTGTATGCGATAAACCACGTCGTTCAACTTTTTAATGACAGTGTAAGGTCCTTCCCATGTGGGTTGAAACTTCGGTGATAATCCTTTCTGCCGTTGCGGGTTGTGAAGCCATACCAATTGCCCTTCCTCGAAGCCTGATTATTTGCTCGTATGTCATATCGAGCTTCCATTCGATCACTTGATATCTGAATTTTCTCCCGTACAAATTGATGTATTTCGTTGAGTTCCTCTTTCATCCGGTTGACGTAATCCTGTCCGCATAGAGCTGCTGAAGGAACAGCTCCAAACTTTAAATCTCCTGGCAATCGTAGATTGTTCCCAAATATGGTTTTAGCTGGTGTCACTCCTGTTGTGTCATGTACCGCTGATCGGTAGGCCATCAGGAACATCGGTATATGTCGATCCCAGTTGCGTTGGTTCCTTTCCACAACCTTTGCTAGATATTCCTCCAATGTGCCATTGAATCTTTCCACCATACCGTCCGACTGTGGGTGTAAAGGCGTCGTTCTTGTTTTATTGATTCCAAGCATCTGACATATCTCCTGAAATACCACCGATTCGAAATTCCTTCCTTGATCCGTCTGAATTTCCATCGGTACACCAAATCTGCTAATCCAATTGTTGACCACGGCATCAGCTATTGTTGTTGTCTCTTGATTCGGTATGGGATACACTTCCGGCCATTTGCTGAAATAATCCATTATTACAAGCACATATTTATTTCCGCTCTCGGTGGTCGGAAACGGCCCCACCACATCCATTGCAATTCTCTCAAATGGTGCCTGTTAAGTATGAATACACCTTATGGAATTTTCGGAAATCCACCAGTTATAAGTTAACTCAACTTTTTACAATAAAAACACTTCTTCATAACATTTATTAAACTTTTATTAATTGTTTAATTACTTTAATGAACATTATTAGATGACCACTTGTTGACGAACCAAAATCTAAATTGATCTTTTTTACTTAAACTTTCGTTATCGTCAGAAATAATACATAGATATACAATACATCTATCTATATAGTATATAACGTATGTAATACGGTATATAATATTTATAATATACATAATAATTAATATTAATACACAATCGTAATTCATAATTGTATACTTATTTACAACAATGCAATTATATAATTATATAATTTAACAAACATAATATTGTTTGTATAAAATAAGGGAGAATAGGGTAACTATTCACTACATTCCTTTCCCCTAAACTAAATAAATCATTATAAATGATTTATTTTACAATAATAGTCTTAAAACTAAGTAAATTCATATATTTATATACATATGTAAATTATTTGATAATTCTAACATTTAATTGACCTTTTCCTTTTCCTTTTTTTTTTTTTTATTTTTTTTTTTTTTTATATTTATTATAATTACAATGTCTCATTAAATAAATATTATCAAAATCCAACTAAACGAGTAACTTCTAAATGAAGATATACTGAACAAATATAATTAATTTATGCAATGTTCAAGAATAAACATTTCATTTAGGAAACAACAGGTTCGTTTGAGTAAATAACTTTCAAGTAATACCAATCATACTTTATTTATTTAAATAATTTAATACGGTTATTATGTACGACGATATTTTTTCGATTAACGCGGAGTGTTGAATTTTCTTTTGAATTTATTTCTATTATCTCATATGGACCTAACCATCGAGGATCAAGTTTTGTATTTGTTTTTTCATTTTTAAGAAGGACTTGATCACCGACCAGAAATTGTCTCGATGTTGAGGCACCACGATCATAATTGGGTAGATACTCGATTGGTTAGCAAGCAAGCAATTTGCTAGCCGAAATCCTGACTACTCAATCAATTTTACCAAGGAAATTAAAATTTCAAATTATATTTACAATAAGCAATTTGTTTTTTTTGCGATAACACAGTAGAACAACACAAAAATTTGCTGTTTAATTTTTGTAGCCGTAAATTTTACTGTAACATCGCAAAAATAAACAAAAGTTTGATGAAAAATGTATTTTGAAATTTAAATTTTCTTGGTATAATTGATTGAGTAGTCAGGATTTCGGCTAGCAAATTGCTTGCTTGCTATCCGATCGAGTATCTACCGTAATAAGTTTTGGAAATTTCTTTGTTTTTAATTAAAATATTGTGTGCTATTTCCCAAGCTGTTTGTAGTTTATTTTTTAATTCGTATGTATAATCATTATAGTTATAAACGGGTTCAGGTGATTTCTTTAATGAACTGGGTAAAAGCGGTTTATGACCAAAAACCAATTCATAAGGCATATAGTTTGTTGTAGAATGTGGAGAAGAGTTATACGAAAACATGGCAAATGGGATCCAATCGTCCCAATTTAATTGATTACCCTCGGAAAAATTTCTAATATATTCAGCCAGTGTTCGATGGGAGCGTTCTAGTGCGCCATTTGACTGTGGGTGGTACGCAGTTGTATGGAATTTCTTAATAGAAAGAAGTTTGCAAATATGCTTAAACATCTCACTCATAAAATTGCTGCCCTGGTCGGTCACGATAGACTCAGGCGCACCAAATTGGCATATAAAATGTATAGTAAATGCTTTTGAAACAGTTGATGTTTCTTGGTTTGAGAGTGGAACAGCTAGTGAATACTTCGTTAGATCATCCTGCATTGTAAGAATAAATTTATTTTTATTATAGGATTCGGGAAGTGGTCCAACTACGTCTAGGAAGATTTTTTGAAAAGGTCTATTGGATGTGCTGGTGATTTTCATGAGGAGTTTGTTCAATCTACCGACTTTGTTCTTTTGACATTTCTCACAACTTTGAATATATTTTCTTATTCGCGACAACATTTTAGGGAAAAAATAATACATTTTGATTCGGTTGTAAGTTTTTATTATACCTTGGTGTCCACCGATAGGAGAATTATGATATTCGTTTAATATTCGTTCAATGTCTTTTTCTTCTGAAAGCTCTACATTACCCGAATAAGCTGTAGATTGACTTTTCTTTATAGGATGATTTGCATCATTAGAATTATCGACTAAATTTAAACCAGAATCAATTTTTGAACCATCGACAGAAGTATTGTTTAAAGTGTGGGGTGAGTCGAGCATGGCATTTGAAGCATTTTTTGCTTGAGCTCGAGTTACTACAAGTATATTGTTGACTTCAGTGGAACTAGGATCTTTTGCTTCGATTCTACTTAAAGCGTCGGCATTAGTGTTTGTCTTGCCCGATTTATATATAATATCGTATTCATGATCATCCATCTCAATTCGCCAACGAGTGAGTCTAGCCGATGGGTTAGCGCTTTTGTTTAGCCAAATTAAAGGTT
Source organism: Nephrotoma appendiculata (assembly GCA_947310385.1). Classification (NCBI taxonomy): domain Eukaryota; kingdom Metazoa; phylum Arthropoda; class Insecta; order Diptera; family Tipulidae; genus Nephrotoma; species Nephrotoma appendiculata. The sequence continues at coordinate 237,930,197 of OX371224.1, read as the reverse complement.
TATGGTCAGTTCTAATTATAAATTTGCGACCATAAATGTAGGGTCTAAATTTCTTCACGGCCCAAATTATCGCTAGCAGCTCCCTTTCTATCACCGGTTATTTTTTTTTGCTGAATTCAACGTTCTACTAGCAAATTCTATCGGTAGGTCGGTTGATTCGCGTTCTTGTGATAGTATCGCACCAATTGCTACATCACTAGCGTCACAACTAATAATAAATGGTTTTGAATGATCTGCGGATATAAGGATAGGAGACGAGCTAAGCGAGCAGATTTCAAAGTATCGAATGAATTTTCACAAAATGCGTTCCATTTGAAAACAGAATCATTTTTTAGTAACGATGTCAATGGTGCTGCAATTTCTGCAAAATTATTTATAAATCTGCGGTAGTAACCGCATAATCCAAGAAAAGATTTTATTTCCTTTGAATTAGTTGGTTTAGGATAGTCATGAATTACTTTTGTTTTGAAAGGGTCGGCTTTTATTCCATTGGCTGTTACTCGATGCCCCAAGAAAAGAATTTCTTTGCAGAGAAAACGACATTTAATTGGTTGGAGTTTAAGATTATAGTGTCGGAGTCGTTGAAAAATTTCTTCGAGTTTTTGATTATGCTCTTTAAGATCATATCCATGAATGACTATATCGTCTAGGTACACAAAACATTTAAGTCCATTTAAACCTGTCAAAATATTATTCATCGCACGCTGAAACGTCGATGGTGCATTTTTTAAACCAAATGGCATTCTATTAAAGTGGTAATGATTTGTTTGTGTACTAAACGCTGTTTTGTATTTGTCGTTTTCGTCCATCGGAATCTGATGATACCCCTCAGCCAAATCAAGGGTAGTAAAATATCTTGCTTTACCCAGTTGTTCTAGTATATCAGTAATATTTGGTAGTGGAAAAACGTCACTGATAGTGATATCGTTTAAGCGACGAAAATCCACTACAATTCTCCATTTCCTCTCACCATTAACTGATTTTTTTGGAACAACTATTAGCGGACTGTTAAATGGACTATTACTAGGTTCTACTATACCATCATTAACCATTTGTTCGACTTGCTTTTCAACTTCTAATTTTGCGGTATAGGGCAACCGATATTGTTTAATATTGATAGGTTTTGAATCTGACTTAAGTGGTATTGTATGGCTAGTAGCTGAAGTTACAGTAAGTTTATCTCCATCTAAATGGAATAAATCATTATATTTTCGGCATAATTTCATAATTGATGTTTTTTCTTCAATATTTAAATGGTCTAAGCTTAGTTTTGATTCTATAGTATCAAAACGATTTAAAAGAGAATTTGACCAAGATTGAAGTTGAAAAATATCATACTGATTTAATAATTCTGTTTGGATGAGTGAATGGTTTATTTCAACAGGAAATTCGTTTGTATTAACGACTGCAATATATGCATAATTATTTTTGACACGAATTAAACAGTTAGGAATATATACACCAGGTTGGATTTGTTTGGCCTTGCAAACGTATTCTTCATCGCTTTTAAAATTACTGATCTGTAATTTGATTATTTTTTCAATTCGTGGAGGTACAATAATAATCTCTGAACGGGGAGAAGTTAAATTCAAGATTATGTTAAAATTTTTGAATGGATTTAACATGATGGTATTATTTTTGTAATCAATTATAGATTTATTTGTCCGTAAAAAATCTTTTCCAAGAATTCCATCACAGTTGATAGGAAAGTTATCTGGTACAATTTGAAATTTTTGCGGAATTAAAATATTTTCGTGAAGTAGGATATTTGCATTACACAGAGCTATTGTTGTAAAATCATGGTTGGTAACTCCTTTTATTATACATTTTTTTTCAGGATAACATTGTGTTTTACCAGCTAATACTCCGTGTTTTACAACACTTATTTCGGCCCCAGTATCTATTAGAAAGCTTAGATTTATCTGTTCATTTTTTGCGATATCGATTTTAATATTGACGTAATCAGGATTAGGAATTTCATTAAATTTGTAGCACACGATTTCATCAATATTTATATTGTTCGATTGACTGTTATTAGAAAAAATAAAATTTGAACACGGTTTTATGAATTGTCCACCCGGCTTGACGTGCTCGGTTTGATCATGTCGAGTGTTGTTGAGTTTTCCGAATCAAGTTCTCGAGTTTCGTTAATTGTTTCATGAGGTTTATTATTACGATTCAAATCCTTGTTTATTTTCGTACGACAATTTTGTATATGATGTCCGAATCTACGACAATACGAACAAACAGTATTGTACGTTCTAATGGGATGTCTAGGAAAAGTTTGATTATTAGTATTTGGGAATCTAACAAAACTTTGATTGTTATTATTTGGGAATCTAACAAAACTTTGATTAATATTATTACTTGTATTAATTGGTGCCTGAACATTTGCTTTAAGGTTCGGAGAACGTAACGAGTAACATGCTTTTGCAACATGACCAAACTTATTGCACAATTGGCACGTTACATTATTACTAATATGTTCATGAGGTTTGTTTATATTAAAATTAAAATTTTTTTCTTCTTCAAGAGCTTTGGCAATGGCCTCCTTTAAAGTTGTAAATCGACATGCTTTGATTATTAACTTTACAGGATTTTTCAAACCATTTTCAAATGCTCTTAATGCAGTTGAAGAATTTATTTTGGTTATATAATTAGCGGCATCTTTTCCTTCTCTGGAAATGCAAGCGTCATTAAGATCTGCTATAAGCTGTTCAAGTCTTTGAGCAAAGGTTTTTATATTTTCGTTTTTGGATTGTTGTATTTGAACTAATTCTAACTGTAATTGTTCGACAGAACGACAATCAGAAAATTGTAACAGCAATGCATCTTTTAAAGATGTCCATGTGTTAAACGTGTTATATTTTACAAGGTCATAGGCCTTTCCAGCTAATTTTGACTTAATTATATCAAGGAATATTGTAATTTCTTCTTTACTATTTGCAGAATTTGCTATAATGTCACAACATGAGACAAATTTATGGGTGACTACTATCCCCATTAAATTCAGGAATTAATTTAATTGCGTTATTAATAGAAAAATTCATTTTATTAGGAGTAATTGGTTCTTTATATTCATTAGAAGGATCAACATAAATTTCTTCGGAATTATCGTTATCGTTTAAAGTATGATTATTACTTGAACTATTATTACTTACGGTTTCATTCAGCTGATCAGCAGATGAAGTAGATTTTAAAATAATTCTGTTTCTTAAATGGAGTGTTTGTTCTTCATCCGAACTCATTTGCATTTAAATACATAAAATAGAAGAAAAATGATTGAATTAATTATATTATATATTAGTTTTTGTATTGGTTTGAGGACGTTTGATAACATTTGTACATACCGTTTTAATAAAAAATTGTAGTAGCAATTAAGACGATTTGAAATTATGCTATTGGAAACACGATGAAAGTTTTAATGTTGAGTTGATGTAAAATGTGTTGAATTTGATGATTATATCCTTTTTTTTTTAATTTATATATAACGCTGATGATGTACTCGAAGATAATTTCTATTTTTCTTAAAGTTGGTTATCAAATATTGACCCAAAAATTTGCCCGGTGTCGTTGAACTTAAAGATGTTCACGATGTAATGTTGAATTGTAAAGATGACTTATAAAGATGAATTGTAATAATGGGTCGGTTTACAGATGAACGTTTTTTTTTTTTTTTTTTTTGTTTTTAATACCGTTGAAATGGTTTTTTTCATTAAGGCAATCACATTTTGTTCGTAAAACATCCGGACATCCGGAATAACAGTTTTTTTTTGTTTACAGCTGATTCGCGTTTTAACTGTTATTAGCAAATTGACTCGATAAATTCGGCGTTTTTATTTTAATTTGTTCAACAATCACTTTATTTTGTTAATTACGAAAAATTGATGAATTTTTGCAACTGATTATAGGATTTCATTCCATTCGACCAAGAATTTTGCCAAATCGTATGGTATTATACGTATAGGCTGTTTACCGCTGCCACCAAATTTGTTAAGTATGAATACACCTTATAGAATTTTCGGAAATCCACCAGTTATAAGTTAACTCAACTTTTTACAATAAAAACACTTCTTCATAACATTTATTAAACTTTTATTAATTGTTTAGTTACTTTAATGAACATTATTAGATGACCACTTGTTGACGAACCAAAATCTAAATTGATCTTTTTTACTTAAACTTTCGTTATCGTCAGAAATAATACATAGATATACAATACATCTATCTATATAGTATATAACGTATGTAATACGGTATATAATATTTATAATATACATAATAATTAATATTAATACACAATCGTAATTCATAATTGTATACTTATTTACAACAATGCAATTATATAATTATATAATTTAACAAACATAATATTGTTTGTATAAAATAAGGGAGAATAGGGTAACTATTCACTACATGCCCCGACATTATATTGTTTCATGGTTCCACGGCTTTTTCGTGCTGGTCCCTTTACTGCCGCACATTGGTCACATCTTCGACACCATTCTACTACTGACGGTCTACATCCGGACCAGTAGAAACGTTGTCGAATCTTGGCCAATGTTTTATTAATCCCTAGGTGACCTCCACTTGCTCCTCCATGATACTCCTTGAGGATTTCCGCTATCCGATCTTTTGGCACCACTACCAACAATTGTTTTACTTTACCATCCGTGCTTTCCCACTTTCGTTTTAAACATCCATTTTCTATGTGGAGGCTATCCCATTGAGCCCAATATGCTTTTACAATGGGAGCTTTGTCAGCTATCTCACTCCATGTGGGCCGGTGTTCCTTTTCCTTATGTTTGATGATGAATGATAGGTCAGCATCCCGTAATTGCTCCTTCTTGATTATTTCATCAGTCCTTTCATCATCAAGGAAGCACTTGCATAAGCCGAAAATCAATGATGTTTTCCTTACCCTCCACACGCCCACAATGCTTGCATTCCACGGGACATGGCCTTCTTGATAGTGCGTCGGCATTTCCATGTGCGCTTCCCTTCCGATGTTCAATTTGGAAATCGTAGCTTTGCAAACGTTCGATCCAACGTGCTACTTGTCCCTCTGGATTTTTGAATTGTAACAACCAGCGCAAAGCTCCATGGTCCGTCCGTAGAAGAAATTTTTGGCCATAGAGGTACTTATGGAAGTGCTTAACACATTCCACTATAGACAACAACTCTTTCCGTGTTACACAATAATTCCGTTCCGGTTTTGATAACATCTTGGAGTAATATGCAATAACTCGCTCCTCACCATTTGTTGCCTGTGATAATACTCCTCCTATACCATCATTACTTGCATCGGTGTCCAAAATGAATTTAACGTTGGGTATAGGATATGCGAGGATTGGTGCTTCGCATAATCGTCGTCTTAGTTCCACAAATGCCTCTTCCTGATCATCCTTCCATTCGAATGCCTTGTTCTTCCTGGTTAACTCGTGTAAACTCTTGGCGATACTGGCGAATCCTGGCACGAATCGTCTATAATAGGTGCACAATCCAAGTAAGCTCCGTAATTCATGTACGTTTTTAGGTCGTGGCCATTCCTTCACTGCTGCGATCTTGTCTTCATCGGTATGGATTCCATTGGTTGTTACCTTATGACCCAAATATTTTACTTCCGTTCTAAATAGTTTGCATTTCTTTGGGCTTAGCTTCAATTCGGCGGCCTGTATCCGATCTAAAACCTCTGCTAAATTCCTTAAATGCTCGTTGAAGTCCTTACCCATAACGATGATGTCGTCCAAATATACGAGGCACGTCCTCCAATGTAATCCCTTTAGCACGCGCTCCATTAGCCGTTCAAAAGTCGCAGGGGCGTTACATAATCCGAATGGCATAACGTTAAATTGCCATAATCCGTTACCCACACTGAATGCCGTTTTCTCGCGATCTTCCTCCTGGACTTCCACTTGCCAATAGCCGCTTTGCAAATCTAATGTCGAAAATATTCGAGCACCCGATAATGTGTCTGACGTGTCATCGATCCTTGGCAATGGGTAACTATCCTTTTTCGTCACAGCATTTAATTTTCGGTAATCCACGCAGAATCTCATGCTACCATCCTTTTTCTTGACTAACACCACTGGTGAACTCCATGGACTGCTTGATGTTTCGATTACCCCTGCTGCTTGCATATCTTTTACCATTCGATCCACTTCTCCTTGCTTTGCCAATGGTAATCTCCTGGGTGGTTGGCGAATCGGCATTTCTGCTCCTGTATCTATTCGATGTTTAACTATTGTGGCTCTCCCATTATTGTCCGGTGTACTGCAGAATATTGGCATGTACCGCTCGAGCAATTGTTTTGCCAAATTTTTCTGTTCCTTAGTAAGATCTCCGGTCCATTTCTCCATGATTTCTGCCCTTGCGAGTTAGTCGTATTAATCGGATTTTTCTGCTCGCTTCATTGGCTTCCACAACCCACAACCTGGGTGACCCAGAACCTCCCTCCAATCTTGCCCATACTATTGTTTCCGAGTTCGGTGGCAGCTTCTCCCGATGATCCATTATAATTTGCCTGGTCGTTTCTCCTATAGCGGCGCTAACGTGAAGTGGCCACTCGATATTATCGTAGGTTAATACACCCCGTCCAACATCCACCACGAAGCCATTCGTTCTCATGAAGTCCATTCCCAAGATGACTTCGTCTACAATATCTGCAACCAGCACCTCGTGTTGAAAGTGATTTCGCCCAATCCTTATTTTTACGACCTTTTTCCCTTTTATTGCTGAATTTTCTCCAGTCGCCGTTCGTAACTTCATTCCATTAGCTGGTTCCATAATTCCATCGATAATATCCTCACGAACAATCGTATGAGTTGCTCCCGTATCAATATCGGCTTCAATTGTCAAGCTGTTACCGCATCTTGCTACTCTCGAAACATGGATGGAGGTTATGGGGCAATCGGTTGTGGGAGCCAGCTTCTGCCCCTTCAAGCTGACTCTTTTTAGTTTAACGACTCCTCTGTCGTCTGACGCTCCTTTCTGGATTCTATCTGCTCCTCGTTTGATCTACGCTTCATAGGAGATGGCGACCTTGCTCGTTTCTTCTTAATCTCCCAACAGTTCCGTGAGATGTGACCCATTCTATCACATACCCAGCATTTAATCCTGCCACTTCCATCTCTGAACCTTGGCGTAGCCCGCGCAGTGTCCATTCTGGAATCAATCTCCACTCGACGAATTTTCATTGCTGGTTTGATGATGGTTTGCGCAATTTCGTTTGTTAACGCACAAGCGATGGTTTCCGTGAAAGTTGCCTTAGGTGACAACATCACCGCTCTGCGCGTCTCAGGATCTCGAATACCGTCAATGAATGCATCTATTTTAATTCGCTCCATGTAATCGGCCGACATATTTGAATGTGCTAAATGCGCGAGCCGCTCAATTGCCGATGAAAATTCCTGTAGCGATTCTCCTGCTCTTTGGTATCGACCCTTCAATTCCATGCGATAGATTTCTCGTTTGTGGTCACTTCCGTATTTTCGATCTAACGCCTTCATAATTCCCGTATAAATGTTCCGTTCCTGCTCAGGAATGATTTGTAGTGTTTCTGCCGCTTCGCCTTTAAGAGCCACAATTAACGCTCCAACACGTTGTTCTTCATTCCATTGATTTTGCTTAATCGCCGTTTCGAATTGGAACTTAAAAATACTAAGGATGTTGTTCCATCAAATGTTGGTGGCTTTATCTTAATTGCATTAACCGTCTGAATCACTTGATGTGTCGTTCCATTCACTTTAACATCTTGAAGCTCCTTCTCGAGACGTTTAACTTCCGTTTGAAAATCTTGTTTAACCAATTCAAATTTTTGTTGAACCGTCCCTTTAACATTTTGAATTTGTTCGTGTACTTCTGTTTGCAGTTTTTCCACTTTACCGTGTAGTGTAGAAGATAACTCCAGAAACGTCTCGTCCATTTTCTTTTGACCAACTTCTATTTGGTTTTTAATGTCCGCTCCTTGTTGCTCCATTTGTACCATCTTCTGTTTAATGTCCGCTCCTTGTTGCTCCACTTGTAACATCTGTTGTTTCTTGTCCTGGTTCGATTGTTTAATGTCCGCTCCTTGTAGCTCCATCTGCTGTTTCATTTGATGTTTAATGTCCGCCCCTTGTTGCTTCAACTGTTGTCCCATCATATTCATAGCAGCCATTAACTGCGATAAATCGAAACTTCCAGATGGGTTTTGTGTTGTTCCGACCACCGTTTGTACGTCCTTTTCTTTCTTATCCATACTGATCTCATCCGTTTTAACCTCCTCGAAATCATACACGTCTGGATCTAAACCTTCCTTCTCCATGGCCTCACGTAGTCGCTCCACCAAACTAGCTTTTGTGCCTTCACTGGCCAAACCTCGCCGTGTCAGTTGCTCCTTTAATTGCGCAAGCTTTAATCCGTAGAGAATCATTTTCCTTATTATTCACAATCCCACCGCTGTCACCAATTGTTACGATTTTGCCTTGTCAATCAAGGTTCGAATCACTGGATTGTGAATAAATACAACTGCTTCAGTTTTAACTCACACAATTTTTTTTACACAACACAATTTATTATACAACACAATTTTCACAATTAATTATAATAATTATAAAACACTTTTTAATTATCACTTTAATAATCACTTTAATAATCGCTTTAATAATCACTTTAATAATCTTTCTATTTAACCTTCACTGTATCACGTTTAAAATAATACTCAGCATTCCACGTAAACGCGCGCCCTTATATACCAAAATATTTGTTTCTAGAATAATCCTAAATGCGCAGCAAATATGTTAGTATAGAAATGACGCCTAAATGTTGAGTATAAATTATAAATGTAATTGAACAATTAATGAAATTAACTTATTCTATTCTATTCTAGGTGTCACCGTAACAATATGTTTATTGTTACGGTGACACCTAGATTAGAATAGAATAAGTTAATTTCATTAATTGTTCAATTACGTATATAATTTATACTCGACATTTAGGCGTATTTCTATACTAACATATTTGCTGCGCATTTAGGATTATTCTAGAAACAAATATTTTGGTATATAAAGGCGCGCGTTGACGTGTATTGCTGAGTATTATTTTAAACGTGATACAGTGAAGGTTAAATAGAAAGATTATTAAAGTGATTATTAAAGCGATTATTAAAGTGATAATTAAAAAGTGTTTTATAATTGTAATAATTAATTGTGAATTTTGTGTTGTATAATAAATTGTGTTGTGTAAATAAAATTGTGTGAGTTAAAATTGAAGCAGTGTATTTATTCACAATCCAGTGATTCGAACCTTGATTGACAAGGCAAAATCGTAACAATTGGTGACAGCGGTGGGATTGTGAATAATAAGAGAAATGATTCTCTACGAATTAAAGCTTGCGCAATTAAAGGAGCAACTGAAGCAGCGAGGTTTGGCTAGTGAAGGCACAAAAGCTAGTTTGGTGGAGCGACTACGTGAGGCCATGGAGAAGGAAGGTTTAAATCCAGATGTGTATGATTTCGAGGAGGACAACACGGATGAGATCAGTGTGGACAAGAAAGAAAAGGACGAACAAACGATGGTCGGAACAACACAAAACCCATCTGGAAGTTTTGATTTATCGCAGTTAATGGCAGCTATGAATCAAATGATGGGACAACAGTTGGGTGGAATGAAACAATCGATGGAACAACAAGGGGCGGACATGAAACATCAAATGAAACAGCAGATGTTACAAGTGGAGCAACAAGGGGCGGACATTAAACATCAAATGAAATTGTCGAACCAGGACATGAAACAGCAGATGGAGCAACAAGGGGCGGACATTAAAAACCAAATAGAAGATGGTCAAAAGAAAATGGACGAGAAGTTTCTGGAGTTATCTTCTACACTACACGGTAAAGTGGAAAAACTGCAAACAGAAGTACACGCAGAGATACAAAATGTTAAAGGGGAGGTTCAACGTCTCGAGAAGGAGCTCCAAGATGTCAAGGCGAATGGAACGACACAGCAAGTGATCCAGACGGTTAATGCAGTTAAGATAAAACCACCAACATTTGATGGAACAACATCCTTAGTATTTTTAAGTTCCAATTCGAAACGGCCATTAAGCAAAATCAGTGGACTGAAGAACAATGTGTTGCAACGTTAATTGTGGCTCTTAAAGGCGAAGCGGCAGAAACACTACAAATCATTCCCGAGCAGGAACGGAACGTTTACATGGGAATTATGAAGGCGTTAGATCGAAAATACGGAAGCGACCACAAACGAGAAATCTATCGCATGGAACTGAAGGGTCGATACCAAAAAGGAGGAGAATCGCTACAGGAGTTTTCATCGGCAATTGAGCGGCTCGCGCATTTAGCCCATTCAAATATGTCGGCCGATTACATGGAGCGAATTAAAATAGATGCATTCATTGACGGTATTCGAGATCCTGAGACGCGCAGAGCGGTGATGTTGTCACCTAAGGCAACTTTCACGGAAACAATCGCTTGTGCGTTAACAAACGAAACTGCGCAAACCATCATCAAACCAGCAATGAAAATTCGTCGAGTGGAGATTGATTCCAGAATAGACACCGCGCGGGTTACGCCAAGGTTCAGAGATGGAAGTGGCAGGATTAAATGCTGGGTATGTGATAGAATGGGTCACATCTCACGGGACTGTTGGGAGATTAAAAAGAAACGAGCAAGGTCGCCATCTCCTATGAAGCGTAGATCAAACGAGGAGCAGATAGAATCCAGAAAGGAGGTTCAGGCGGCAGCGGAGTCGTTAAACTAAAAAGAGTCAGTTTGCAGGGGCAGAAGCTGACTCCCATAACCGATTGCCCCACAACCTCCATCCATGTTTCGAGAATAGCAAGGAGCGGTGACAGCTTAACAATTGAAGCCGATATTGATGGGAAGAAATGCATGACCACGCTGGATACGGGAGCAACACATACGATTGTTCGTGAGGATATTATCGATGGAATTATGGAACCAGCTAATGGCATGAAATTACGAACGACGACTGGAGAAAATTCAGCAATAAAAGGGAAAAAGGTCGTAAAAATAAAGATTGGACGAAATCACTTTCAACACGAGGTGCTGGTTGCAAATATTGTAGACGAAGTGATCTTGGGAATGGACTTCATGAGAACGAATGGCTTCGTGGTGGATGTTGGACGGGGTGTTTTAACCTATGATAATATCGAGTTGCCACTTCACGTTAGCGCTATAGGAGAAACGACCAGGCAAATTATAATGGATCATCGGGAGAAGCTGCCACCGAACTCGGAAACAATAGTATGGGCAAGATTGGAAGGAGGTTCTGGGTCACCCAGGTTGTGGGTTGTGGAAGCCAATGAAGCAGAGAGCGGAGCCAGAGAAATTATGATCGGGAAAGTTTTAGTGAAACCAGACTGCGATAACAGAGTACCAATTAGGACTCTAAATCTCTCGGATAAGACGAAAACCATCAAGAAAGGGACAATAATCGGAAAATGTGAAGAAATATCGGCGATGGTGAAGTGCGAGCAGAAAAATCCGATTAAGACGGCTAACTCGCAAGTGAGAAAGAGATTATCGATCAACTTATGGAGAAATGGACCGAAGATCTTACCATGGAACAGAAAAATTTGGCAAAACAATTGCTCGAGCGGTACATGCCAATATTCTGCAGTACATCGGACAATAATGGGAGAACCACAATGGTTAAACATCGAATAGATACAGGAGCAGAAATGCCGATTCGCCAACCACCCAGGAGATTACCATTGGCAAAGCAAGGAGAAGTGGATCGAATGGTAAAAGATATGCAAGCAGCAGGGGTAATCGAAACATCAAGCAGTCCATGGAGTTCACCAGTGGTGTTAGTCGAGAAAAAGGATGGTAGCATGAGATTCTGCGTGGATTATCGAAAATTAAATGCTGTGACGAAAAAGGATAGTTACCCATTGCGAAGGATCGATGACACGTTAGACACATTATCGGGTGCTCGAATATTTTCGACATTAGATCTGCAAAGCGGCTATTGGCAAGTGGAAGTCCAGGAGGAAGATCGCGAGAAAACGGCATTCAGTGTGGGTAACGGATTATGGCAATTTAACGTTATGCCATTCGGATTATGTAACGCCCCTGCGACTTTTGAACGGCTAATGGAGCGCGTGCTAAAGGGATTACATTGGAGGACGTGCCTCGTATATTTGGATGACATCATCGTTATGGGCAAGGATTTCGACGAGCATTTAAGGAATTTGGCAGAGGTTTTGGATCGGATACAAGCGGCCGGATTGAAGCTAAGCCCAAAGAAATGCAAACTATTTAGAACGGAAGTAAAATATTTGGGTCATAAGGTGACAACCAATGGAATCCATACCGATGAAGACAAGATCGCAGCAGTGAAGGAATGGCCACGACCTAAAAACTTACATGAATTACGGAGCTTCCTTGGATTGTGCACCTATTATAGACGGTTCGTGCCAGGATTCGCCAGTATCGCCAAGAGTTTACACGAGTTAACCAGGAAGAACAAGGCATTCGAATGGAAGGATGATCAGGAAGAGGCATTTGTGGAACTAAGACGACGATTATGCGAAGCACCAATCCTCGCATATCCTATACCCAACGTTAAATTCATTTTGGACACCGATGCAAGTAATGATGGTATAGGAGGAGTATTATCACAGGCAACAAATGGTGAGGAGCGAGTTATTGCATATTACTCCAAGATGTTATCAAAACCGGAACGGAATTATTGTGTTACACGGAAAGAGTTGTTGGCTATAGTGGAATGTGTTAAGCACTTCCATAAGTACCTCTATGGCCAAAAATTTCTTCTACGGACGGATCATGGAGCTTTGCGCTGGTTGTTACAATTCAAAAATCCAGAGGGACAAGTAGCACGTTGGATCGAACGTTTGCAAAGCTACGATTTCCAAATTGAACATCGGAAGGGAACCGCACATGGAAATGCCGACGCATTATCAAGAAGGCCATGTCCCGTGGAATGCAAGGATTGTGGGCGTGTGGAGGGTAAGGAAAACATCATCGATATTCGGCTTATGCAAGTGCTTCCTTGATGAGGAATGGACTGATGAAATGATCAAGAAGGAGCAATTACGGGATGCTGACCTGTCATTCATCATGAAACATAAGGAAAAGGAACACCGGCCCACATGGAGTGAGATAGCTGACAAAGCTCCCATTGTAAAAGCATATTGGGCTCAATGGGATAGCCTCCACATAGAAAATGGTTGTTTAAAACGAAAGTGAGAAAGCACGGATGGTAAAGTAAAACAATTGTTGGTAGTGGTGCCAAAAGATCGGATAGCGGAAATCCTCAAGGAGAATCACGGAGGAGCAAGTGGAGGTCACCTAGGGATTAATAAAACATTAGCCAAAATTCGCCAACGTTTCTACTGGTCCGGATGTAGACAGTCAGTAGTAGAATGGTGTCGAAGATGTGACCAATGTGCGGCAGTGAAGGGACCAGCACGAAAAAGCCGTGGAACCATGAAACAATATAATGTCGGGGCACCATTTGAGAGAATTGCAATGGACGTGGCGGGGCCATTTCCGACCACCGAGAGCGGAAATAAATATGTGCTAGTAATAATGGATTATTTTAGCAAATGGCCGGAGGTGTACCCCATACCCAATCAGGAGACAACAACAATAGCTGATGCCGTGGTTAACAATTGGATTAGCAGATTTGGTGTACCTATGGAAATTCACACGGATCAAGGAAGGAATTTCGAATCGGGGGTATTTCAGGAGATATGTCAGATGCTTGGAATCAATAAAACAAGAACGACGCCTTTACACCCACAATCGGACGGTATGGTGGAAAGATTCAATGGTGCATTGGAGGAATATCTAGCAAAAGCTGTGGAAAGGAACCAACGCAACTGGGATCGACATATACCAATGTTCCTGATGGCCTACCGATCAGCGGTACATGACACAACAGGAGTGACACCAGCTAAAACCATATTTGGGAACAATCTGCGATTACCAGGAGATTTAAAATTTGGGGCTGTTCCATCAGCAGCTCTATGCGAACAGGATTACGTCGACCGAATGAAAGAGGAACTTAATGAAATACATCAATTTGTACGGGAGAAAATTCGAATATCAAGTGATCGAATGAAAGCTCGATATGACATACGAGCAAATAATCAAGGCTTCGAGGAAGGGCAATTGGTATGGCTTCACAACCCGCAACGGCACAAGGGATTATCACCGAAGTTGCAACCCACATGGGAAGGACCTTACACTGTCATTAAAAAGTTGAACGACGTGGTTTATCGCATACAGAAAGGACGGAAAGGTAAACCAAAGGTGGTGCATTTAGAGCGTTTGGCGCTCTACAGAGGAGGTGATCTGGATCCTGTTCGGGACGAACAGGCTTAGGTGGGGGGTAGTGTTACGGTGACACCTAGATTAGAATAGAATAAGTTAATTTCATTAATTGTTCAATTACGTATATAATTTATACTCAACATTTAGGCGTATTTCTATACTAACATATTTGCTGCGCATTTAGGATTATTCTAGAAACAAATATTTTGGTATATAAAGGCGCGCGTTGACGTGTATTGCTGAGTATTATTTTAAACGTGATACAGTGAAGGTTAAATAGAAAGATTATTAAAGTGATTATTAAAGCGATTATTAAAGTGATAATTAAAAAGTGTGTTATAATTGTAATAATTAATTGTGAATTTTGTGTTGTATAATAAATTGTGTTGTGTAAATAAAATTGTGTGAGTTAAAATTGAAGCAGTGTATTTATTCACAATCCAGTGATTCGAACCTTGATTGACAAGGCAAAATCGTAACATTATGTTACGATTTTGCCTTGTCAATCAAGGTTCGAATCACTGGATTGTGAATAAATACACTGCTTCAAATTTTAACTCACACAATTTATTTACACAACACAATTTAGTATACAACACGAAATTCACAATTAATTATTACACTTATAACACACTTTTTTATTATCACTTTAATAATCGCTTTAATAATCACTTTAATAATCTTTCTATTTAACCTTCACTGTATCACGTTTAAAATAATACTCAGCATTCCACGTCAACGCGCGCCTTTATATACCAAAATATTTGTTTCTAGAATAATCCTAAATGCGCAGCAAATATGTTAGTATAGAAATACGCCTAAATGTTGAGTATAAATTATAAATGTAATTGAACAATTAATGAAATTAACTTATTCTATTCTATTCTAGGGGTCACCGTAACACTACCCCCCACCTAAGCCTGTTCGTCCCGAACAGGATTTAGATCACCTCCTCTGTAGAGCGCCAAACGCTCCAAATGCACCACCTTTAGTTTACCTTTCCGTCCTTTCTGTATGCGATAAACCACGTCGTTCAATCTTTGAATGACAGTGTAAGGGCCTTCCCATGTGGGTTGCAACTTCGGTGATAATCCCTTCTGCCGTTGCGGGTTGTGAAGCCATACCAGTTGCCCTTCCTCGAAGCCTTGATTATTTGCTCGTATGTCATATCGAGCTTTCATTCGATCACTTGATATTCGAATTTTTTCCCGTACAAATTGATGTATTTCATTGAGTTCCTCTTTCATCCGGTCGACGTAATCCTGTCCGCATAGAGCTGCTGATGGAACAGCCCCAAATTTTAAATCTCCCGGTAATCGCAGATTGTTCCCAAATATGGTTTTAGCTGGTGTCACTCCTGTTGTGTCATGTACCGCTGATCGGTAGGCCATCAAGAACATCGGTATATGTCGATCCCAATTACGTTGGTTCCTTTCCACAACCTTTGCTAGATATTCCTCCAATTTGCCATTGAATCTTTCCACCATACCGTCCGACTGTGGGTGTAAAGGCGTCGTTCTCGTTTTATTGATTCCAAGCATCTGACATATCTCTTGAAATACCACCGATTCGAAATTCCTTCCTTGATCCGTGTGAATTTCCATCGGTACACCAAATCTGCTAATCCAATTATTGACCACGGCATCAGCTATTGTTGTTGTCTCCTGATTGGATATGGGGTACACCTCCGGCCATTTGCTAAAATAATCCATTATTACTAGCACATATTTATTGCCGCTCTCGGTGGTCGGAAATGGCCCCGCCACATCCATTGCAATTCTCTCAAATGGTGCCCCGACATTATATTGTTTCATGGTTCCACGGCTTTTTCGTGCTGGTCCCTTTACTGCCGCACATTGGTCACATCTTCGACACCACTCTACTACTGACTGTCTACATCCGGACCAGTAGAAACGTTGTCGGATTTTGGCCAATGTTTTATTAATCCCTAGGTGACCTCCACTTGCTCCTCCATGATACTCCTTGAGGATTTCCGCTATCCGATCTTTTGGCACCACTACCAACAATTGTTTTACTTTACCATCCGTGCTTTCCCACTTTCTTTTTAAACATCCATTTTCTATGTGGAGGCTATCCCATTGAGCCCAATAAGCTTTTACAACGGGAGTTTTGTCAGCTATCTCACTCCATGTGGGCCGGTGTTCCTTTTCCTTATGTTCCATGATGAATGACAGGTCAGCATCCCGTAATTGCTCCTTCTTGATCATTTCATCAGTCCATTGCTCGTCAGGTAGCGCTTGCATGAGCCGAATATCGACGATGTTTTTCTTGACATCCACATGCCCACAATCCTTGCATTCCGCGGGACATGGTCTTCTTAATAACGCGTCGGCATTTTTATGTGCACTTCCCTTCCGATGTTCAATATCGGCTTCTTTTGTCAAGCTCTCACCGCTTCCTTTTAATCTCGAAACTTGGATGGATGTTATGGGGCAATCGATTGTGGGAGTCAGCTTTTGCTCCTTCAAGCTGTCTCTTTTTAACGACTCCAATGTCATCCGACCCTCCTTTCTGGCCTCACTCTGCTGCTCGTTTGGTCTACGCTTCATAGGAGATGGCGATCTTCCTCGTTTCTTCTTAATCTCCCAACAGCCCCGTGAAATGTGACCCATTCTATTACATACCCAGCATTTAATCCTGCTACTTCCATATCTGAACCTTGGCGTAGCCCGCTCGGTGTCCATTCTGGAATCAATCTCCACTCGGCGAATTTCCATTGCTGGTTTGACGATGGCCTGAACAGTTTCGTTTGTTAACGCATAAGCGATGGTTTCCGTGAAAGTTGCCTTAGGTGACAACATCACCGCTCTGCGCGTCTCAGGATCTCGAATACCGTCAATGAATGCATCTATTTTAATTCGCTCCATGTAATCGGCCGACATATTTGAATGTGCTAAATGCGCGAGCCGCTCAATTGCCGATGAAAATTCCTGTAGCGATTCTCCTGCTCTTTGGTATCGACCCTTCAATTCCATGCGATAGATTTCTCGTTTGTGGTCACTTCCGTATTTTCGATCTAACGCCTTCATAATTCCGATGTAAACGTTCCGTTCCTGCTCAGGAATGATTTGTAGTGTTTCTGCCGCTTCGCCTTTAAGAGCCACAATTAACGCTCCAACACGTTGTTCTTCATTCCACTGATTTTGCTTAATCGCCGTTTCGAACTGGAACTTAAAAATACTGAAGGATGTTGTTCCATCAAATGTTGGTGGTTTTATCTTAACTGCATTAACCGTCTGGATCACTTGCTGTGTCGTTCCAATCGCTTTGACATCTTTGAGCTCCTTCTCGAGACGTTTAAAATCTTGTTCAACCGATTCAAATTTTTGTTGAACCGTCCCTTTAACATTTTGAATTTCTGCGTGTACTTCTGTTTGCAGTTTTTCCACTTTACCGTGTAGTGTAGAAGATAATTCCAAAAACCTCTCGTCTATTTTCTTTTGGCCATCTTCTATTTGGTTTTTAATGTCCGCCCCTTGTTGCTCCATCTGCTGTTTCATGTCCTGGTTCGACAATTTCATTTGATGTTTAATGTCCGCCCCTTGTTGTTCCATCTGTTGTTTCATTTGATGTTTAATGTCCGCCCCTTGTTGCTCCACTTGTAATATCTGTTGTTTCATGTCCTGGTTCGATTGTTTAATGTCCGCCCGTTGTTGTTCCATCTGTTGTTTCATTCCCTCGTTCGATTGTTTTATTCCCTCCAACTGTTGTCCCATCATTTGATTCATAGCAGCCATCAGCTGTGAAAAATCGAAACTTCCAGATGGGTTTTGTGTTGTTTCGACCACCGTTTGTACGTCCTTTTGTTTCTTATCCATACTGATCTCATCCGTTTTTTCCTCCTCGAAATCATACACGTCTGGATCTAAACCTTCCTTCTCCATGGCCTCACGTAGTCGCTCCACCAAACTAGCTTTTGTGCCTTCACTGGCCAAACCTCGCCGTGTCAGTTGCTCCTTTAATTGCGCAAGCTTTAATCCGTAGAGAATCATTTTCCTTATTATTCACAATCCCACCGCTGTCACCAATTGTTACGATTTTGCCTTGTCAATCAAGGTTCGAATCACTGGATTGTGAATAAATACACTGCTTCAAATTTTAACTCACACAATTTATTTACACAACACAATTTAGTATACAACACGAAATTCACAATTAATTATTACACTTATAACACACTTTTTAATTATCACTTTAATAATCGCTTTAATAATCACTTTAATAATCTTTCTATTTAACCTTCACTGTATCACGTTTAAAATAATACTCAGCATTCCACGTCAACGCGCGCCTTTATATACCAAAATATTTGTTTCTAGAATAATCCTAAATGCGCAGCAAATATGTTAGTATAGAAATACGCCTAAATGTTGAGTATAAATTATAAAAGTAATTGAACAATTAATGAAATTAACTTATTCTATTCTATTCTAGGGGTCACCGTAACATTTATTTCTTTCTGGTATATTGAATACTTTTATATACCGGATTCTTCTTATTTACCTGCAAAAATTTGTAGAAGAAAACAATTTTCTACATGTAAATTCCTTATTACCAGTGTGACATTTTTTTTTATTACTAAGTGCTTATTACGTACATATTACTACGTGATTTTCTTTTCATAATTAGTTTTTATTTTGGAATTCTTTAAGTACAATTTTTTACCGAAAATAAAAACAATTAATGCGTTCTATATTGGAATAAAAATAATTTTGAATTTGTGTAGTTTTTAATTTCGATCGAACAAATTCTAAATACGGTCGTTTATTTATATGCTTTCTCTTTTACCCATAGAATTATATAATTATATATTAATTATTTCATATAATTAATACATATGGCTTACTGATATCTCAAAATAAGAACCCGCCAAACCAGTTGTTGTTTTTGTATGGAGTGACGACTTAATTTTGCGCTGTAAAATTATAAATTATAAATTTTTAAAATTATTAATTAAAATACATTAAAATAATAAAAACATTATAAAATAGTTAGTGGTTTATTTAGTGGTGCATTATTTGATAATAAAATTACAAACTTTTATGTAAAATGAAGTGTATTGTGAAAAAATGCCACGGAGCATCACGGATTCCACGTAGCGGATTTTTTTGAATTATGATAACTACAAATTTTAACATTTATGTCGCATGCATATAGGAAATAAACAATCGGCGATAATTCATCATTTTACTGTGCTAGCTTTGCTTGGTTTAATTTTGTTTAAATATATTAATTAAAATGATATAGTTTTGTATAATTAGTGATTTTGTGGCTTATGTAATATAAAAAACATGAATCTACGTATATCGTTGATTTTTCGACATATCGATCACACATGTCATTTTTTGTAGTTAAGTTAGTTTCAATCTGATCCGCCAGCGGCGCTTTTCTAACTTTTACAATCGTCAATTATTGATATATATAATAAGCCTAACAAGAACAATGAACTATAAAATAACTATGCCGATATGTTTATAAAATTCGTATGTATATGGATTAGATATAGAAAAAAAAAATAAATTTGTGTATATAAATATATTAAAACCAAATATTATATAGTATTATACTTTTAGTAATATTATTAGTATTATAGTATTTATACTTTTTAATATATGTTAAAACTATAAAATTAGATTAACCTCGGAAAATCTGCTTATAAGATTTGCACTACTTGATTTCTCTTATATATTTATTGCTCGATGTCAATTCTTATTGACGTTTGTAAGAAAAGCGCCCATCTAGCGGAAAAAATGTGACTAAATGAGCTATGCCTTGGGTTTGTTCCCTGCAAAATTTGGTTGTCATAGTTAGAAATGTCAAATAAACATCGGTGTTCTCGGTAGTAACTTTATCGCAGTGAACGACATAGTCATTTTATGTCAATTTGTCATTTTTATATTATATTCATAATATATACTATATTTTGCGTGTCTATAGAAGGCTGTCTATAATTATCAATAAAGAGAGAATAATAGAAACAAATATTACTTCTATGACTTTGGACCATGGAAAAACTAATAAATAATATTGCAAATATTTCCAAATTAAATATGTTATATTGTTAAATATACATATATATTTCCAAATTAAATATACAAAATAAATTTTTTTGTTGAACAAAGTTATTTCTTTCTCAATTAATACTGAAATTCCTTATCCATTTTGAAAATGGCAAGAATGACAGCTGCAACTTTCATTCACAACACTCTCCACTGCAGTTAAAAAATGTCGTTTGGTGTCGATGAGAAGCTAAGCAGTGAACACAAAAGTTGTCGTTTGGTGTCGGTGACAACCGATGCAGTGAACGACAAATAGTCAAAAAAGTAACTTTTTAGTAACTTTTAGTTGCGCAGTGAACAGACCCCTTGACATTTATTTGTTATGAAAAGAAAAATCAAAAACAGGATGAATGAGCTTTTATTTATAAAAATATCACCAATTTTATACTTTTAATAGAAAAAATTAATAGAATCACCGTGCACTTGGTTTAATTAAAACAAATAACTCAGCTGTTAAATTCATAAATTTGGAAATGTACTATATTATTTATAATTACACCCAAATATCTCGGTTTATTAATTATTTTTTAACACAACTTTAAATGGTTAACACACCATTAGCTGTGTTGCTTTCAAAAGGTTACAACAACAATTGCATTGTATTCAAGCCGATTGTCTCGCTTCGCCGATTGAATCGCTTGAAATGGTAAGATGATCGCATCGGCTGTCCCATTTCCGAATTTTATTCAATGTAATAAATTCGTAATTACACAACATTTAGTACACAAGATATTTGGAAAATACGTCGCACAAAATTACAAATTGTTCTCACAATTTTAATACATCTATTAAATATTAAAATTAATTCGAAATTAAATTGTACAAATGGCGCGGTGTCTTTGTTTTGATGTTTATGTTGTGACGTTTGCTTTTGTATATACGTATATGTATGCGTAAAAATCTGACAAAAAATCGCGATTTTTTAAAGTTAACCCGGGTAACTAATCCGGGTAAGTTTTTTTTTGTAAATGAACGTGTTATGTCAAAATGTTACCCTGACAGCTCAACCCGTGTAAGTTTTTTTACCCTGACAGCTAAACCCGGGTAAGTTTTTTTTGCCTGACGTTTCGAATGAACTCACTGAATGTTAAGAAAACAATTTTTAGGATTAAAGGAAATAAAATCATTTTATGGTTATGGTGTTTACAGCAAGGCGTTATTTTTTCTATTTTTCTCGAAAAATTTATCTTGTAGAATAATTTAGCATTTGTTATTTGATAGCAAAATACCGAATTTAATTTGTTCTATTTCATAAAATAAAAAAAATAAAATCAATTTTAAGAAAATGAACCAACACAGAAAAATTAAAACGCATTAAAAAATTAAAGCCAAAAATTGTTGCTTTCACATTTCTTAGCTAAGCTAAGCGGATTAGCGAAAGCAACAGTACTATTATTACCAAAAAAAATGATTGTGTTCCAATTGAAAGATTATTTACTAACAAACAAACGTCAAAAGTATAGTTTATTTGCATTAAAAAAAATCCACTAGATGGAATCCGTATGACTTTAATTGTCAATAATATCTGAGAAAAAATATTAATTTAAATATAAATGTCCGGTACAAAATCACTTTACAGTTTCGAAGTGTTAGCAAAATAGCTATCACCAAAAAGTGACAAACTGTCTACTAAATGATGGTAATTTTGATGATAATCATCATAAGAAATACCATTTTCGAAAAAGTGTTAAGTGTCTATCACTAAAGGACAAGACACACCAAGCGCGGCGCGTCAAATTGAAATGTTCCATTCAACTCGACGCGCATATCCATTCACACCAAGAGCGGCGCGGCGTCTCTTTTGTTTTGTATAGTTTTGAGAATTTTAGACTTTTGTTTTATTAGTCTTTAATATGTTTAAATAATATGAGTGCATAGGTGAATGACGAATGAGAAATGTATGGACCACAATTGAAGTACGATTATTTTTAGGTTATGTTCGGCGGCGATGGACGAATTTTTTTGGCCGCTTGGTGTGGGACATAATTTCGCGGGGGCGGATGCAACTTCAACTAGCAGAATATCTCCGCGCTAGGAAAGCCACGACTAAATTCCTTCGACAAAAGAAGCGCGAACATATGAGATTATGCATCGAAAACATCAGCTTCCAAGCGGAACTAGGAAACTCAAGGGACTGTTTTGCTAACGCTAGGAATCTCACTAAAGATTTCCACCCAAGAAGTACAGCCATCAAAGACGGGAATGGAGAGCTGAGAACAAACGTGGCTGATGTTCTCTCAGTATGGCAAACCTACTTTCAAAATCTGCTAAATCGGAATGACGAAGTTACCCCCATTAGAGCAATAGCTCCGCCAGGTGAAGAGGTCTTTGTCGAATATCCCACAGTAGAGGAAGTAGGCGCAGCTATTAGTCGATTGAAAAACGGCAAGGCACCCGGTCTCGATGGAATCCCCGCAGAACTAATTAAACTCGGAGGAGCTACTCTTGCAACAAGTTTATACGATCTCGTCGTTTGTATTTGGGGCCAAGAAGAGTTGCCGGAGAATTGGAAGACCACACTCATATGTCCGTTGCATAAAAAAGGCGACCTTCTTAAATGTGTAAACTTTCGTGGCATAGCTCTATTGAACACTGCTTACAAAGTGTTGGCTAATGTTGTACTTGCCATACTCATCCCTTTCGCCGAAAACATCATTGGCGACTATCAGTGTGGTTTTCGTCCCAACCGATCAACCACTGACCAGTGTTTCACCATGAGGATGATCTTGGAAAAATGTTGGGAGTATAACATAACCATTCATCAACTATATATAGACTTCAGACAGGCGTATGACAGTATAAACCGCGACAACCTATGGGCCGCGCTCATATGCCTGGGAATCCCAGAGAAACTCGTTTCTCTGTGTAAATTAACAACATCCGGGTCTGTATGTAGAATCGTAATTGAAGGATCTGTGTCAGACCCCTTTGAAATAACATCTGGTGTTCGACAGGGCGATGCACTCGCGCCTTTGCTGTTCAATTTGGCGCTTGAGTACGTAGTGAGGAAAAGCAACATCGAAACCTCGCGCTGTATATTTAATAAGTCAGGCCAAATTCTTGGATATGCAGATGATATCGTGCTTCTTGGCCGAAGACCTAGCGATATCAAAGACAGTTTCATACCGCTCGATCGCTGCGCAAGAAGACTTGGTTTGGAGGTGAACAGCAGTAAAACCAAATATTTAGTAACACCTAGGAACATCTCTACGGCAAATCTCGGAATTGGCGACCACAACTTTGATAGCGTCGAAAACTTTAAATGCCTCGGGTCAGTTATAACATCGTCGAATGATATGCAGGCAGAAATAAAAGCCCGAATCGCTGCCGGACAACGAGTTTTCTACGCCAAATCAAAATTATTGCGATCGAAACATCTATCGCAGTCGTGCAAGCTCGCACTTTATAAAGCACTTATAAGACCTGTGCTGGTTTTCGGAAGCGAGAGCTGGACCATGACCACTAACGATTGTAGATTATTATCTACCTTCGAAAGGAAGGTGGTCCGTTCAATCTTTGGTCCAATTAAAGTTGCGAACAACAAATATCGGATTCGTATGAATCACGAAATAAAGCAACTCCTCGGAGGCAGCGATATTATCGGATTCATCAAATCCAATCGAGTGAGATGGCTCGGCCACGTTACAAGGTCTCCCCAACAACGGATGATAAATAAAGTGTTCCACCAACAACCAGCCGGAGTACGTCGTAGAGGAAGACCCCGACTACGCTGGCGCGACGACATCGAACAAGACCTACGAACATTAGGATGTCGAAACTGGAGGATGAGAGCGGTGGATCGAGATGGATGGAGGGCCAGGGTGCAGGCGACGAAATCCCTTCATGGGATGTGAAGGCCAGAGAGAGAGAGACAGAGAGGATGCAACTTCATTCGATACAATTTCTTAAAATTACAATTTTTCTATTTAAAATCCCACATTTATAATGTTTTTTTATAAATAATTGGTATATAATTGTTTATACTATCGTTTCTATACAATACATAAATAAATTAATGCATATTTAAATTCGCCGCTTGTCGTCGACGCTTGGTGTGTCTAGTCCTTTAAGGACTAGACACACCAAGCGTCGACGGCGAGCGTCAAATTTAAAAATACATTAATTTACAGAGCATACCCAATAGAATTCCTTATGACTTTTTACCCTGCATCCCCAATGAAATTCCTTTAACTTTTTCCTTACAGAAAAGTATGAAAAAAATTTTGAGAAAAAAAAGGTTGGTGATTTCCTTATGAAAATGTTATCAAACTTTTAACTTTTTCCTTATGAGAAGTACAATGAAGTAATACCGCATTTGCAAAATTGGTTGTTGTTGTTGTTGTTTTTCTGCTTGTCACAAATTAAAAAACATTCAATGCATATTTGTCTTTTAACAATTAGTGTTGTATTTTGTGTCTTGTGAAAAAGTAATAAATAATATTTAATATGTATAATAATATAAAATAACAGGTAAACAAAAAATAATTTTGTAAAATGAAGTTAGCTTTACTTTGACTTTTCCCTATTCATTGGGTATGCTCTTCATAAGGAAAAAGTTAAAGGAAAAAGTTTTTTGCATTGAGGATGCAGTGACTTACAGAAAAGTGTGAAAAAAAAACTTGACAAAAATTTTTTTTTTCTCAAGTTTTTTTTCATACGTTTCTGTAAGTTAAGGAATTCTATTGGGTATGCTCTGTTATTTATGTATTGTATAGGAACGATAGTATAAACAATTATATACCAATTATTTATAAAAAACATTATAAATGTGGGATTTTAAATAGAAAAATTGTAATTTTAAGAAATTTTATCGAATGAAGTTGCATCCGCCAACATAACCTAAAAATAATCATACTTCAATTGTGGTCCATACATTTCTCATTCGTCATTCACGTATGCACTCATATTACTTACCAATATTAAAGACTAATAAAACAACAATCTAAAATTCTCAAAATTATCCAAAACAAAAAAGACGCCGCGCCGCGCTTGGTGTGTCTTGTCCTTAACACCTTATGGAATCGCATCCCACCAAGGTTTTATTGCTTGGTTCACGTATGCGATCAAAAAATGATTCGCGAATCAAAGGAAAATTAAATCATTGAAAACATATACAAATTTCCCCGCCCGAGATGATTGATCGGAAGCATCCAACATAATAAAAAAAAATAACAAATTATGAGTAATAATGCGAAATAATTACGCTCAAAGATTGGCTTGATTCGCGAATCATTTTTTGATCGCATACGTGAACCAAGCATAAAAGATAACAGATCGATGTTGTTTTTCAAATTTTATTGGTGTATGGTATTAATCATTCGTTAATATTTAAAACTGTTCATTCTTATTTGAATCTAGGCAACAACTTGATCTTAAGAGAATATTATGAAAAGCATAACATTATAAGAGAAAGTTCTTCAGATATCAGTGTTATGTATTCGTATAAAACTGAAGTGATAATTTAAGAATATTTCAAATACAATTACATTTTCGTGACGATCACCCTTTTCCCATAATAAATAGGTAGACTTAAATTTCTCAATAACTTACATTCATTTATTATTCCCTATGTAATAGAGGCAGAACGAATTGTGATTAGAATTTTGTTTCTACGGAAACCAGACCAAACATTTATTGTTTATTAATTATAATTTTTTGTTTGTACATTTTACCATTTCACTATTATGTATTTGTCAATCACACTCGTATGAGTACATTATTAGTTCTAATAACTTAATAGATATATAATCTACCACAAGTCTAATTTGGGTTAGATGCTTATATTTATTTATTGATTGAGCATTTAAAGTTTGAATTTTATTAAGCACTTGCTAAGATTGTACCTTTGACTTAGTATTCCGGGTGTAAGCAAAACCAAGTAAACCAATAATTTTGTTATTATGTTTTGCCTGTGAAAATATTATATTCAATTGTAATTTATTTTTGTACAAGTGTATACGTCTGCAAATTAATCGAAATGGAAAGAAGCCACGAAGATCATGATGATAATGATTCAACAATTGAAGAAATAAATTCGAACATTGGGTCGTTTAGATCTGATCAGTAAGTTATTCGTGTAATCTATGGAAGATGTTTTCTAAATTATATTTAACTTCAAACTAAAAAATTATTTTAGAATCGAATTTATCAACGAAATTAGAAAATCAGGAACGGCAGAAATAGAAGATGAAGAGGATAATTATAGCTATGTAAGTATTAAAATAATATTAAGAATATTATTTTCGTAATATGTGTTTACTTACGTTACTAGGAAGACTTCACCGACAACGATGAAGAATTAAATCGGGAAATAAATAATACAAATGAAGATGCTGATTATACACAAGACGATTTCGACGATGATAATGTTTCTAACAATACTAGTTCAAAAGAAGATGTGCTGTTTCATTTTAATTTTGTGCAAGATTCAAAAAATACGCCTTTGAGCCGCCGCACAGGTACTCCGGGATCTCGGAACGGGTTGAAAAAGAATCTATCATTTACTAGCGAGCGTACCAGAGAAATAGACCGACACAATAAAATATTATTGAGAAAAATTTTGGAGAAAAGTTCGAGCCCGGGCCAAATAAGTAGAGGTAGTTCGAACACTAGTATAGCATCGTCAATGTCCAATTCCAGGGCATCAAGTGCAGCAATAAATAGGAAAAGGGACCAGAAGAAAATAGATTATGAGAATCAGGTAGATATAAAGCTTCGTGTAGAATTCTGATTGTTTAATTATTACGCTTCAACAGATTTTGATGAAGAAACTACAACAAATTCAAAGAAGAAAAGTTACATATTAAAACATTTGGGTCATTATAATTGTGTTTGATGAAATTTTAATCTGTAAAAATAAATTATTTAACTATTGATATTCAGTAAAAAGACAATGTTTTTCTTTTGTTCGCTCGTAAATACTTTATTTTATTTTTAAGGAATATGGATTTTTTGATTACAAAATAAATCTGCCTATTGACGAATGATAAGTAAACGTAAAATTTAAATATTATGCAAACTAACACCACTATAACTCTCGTTTTATTATCTGTTGTTACAACTTATTACATGAGAATTACAGTTCGAAAACTCTTTTTATAAAACAATGAAATATAAATCCACGAAAAAAGAATAAAACAAAAACTCATGTTCTATTAGCGCCCAACCATGCTCTCTTTCATATTTAATGCTCACCGAACATTTTATTGCGAGAGTAAAAAAATATTAAACTGAGTTTACACCAGGACATGGATTCTGTTGCCTTTTTCAATGCCTTCTAAACTACTGGCCGCTTACACCAACTGATGACGACACGCTAAGTCGACGGTTCAACTAGATGGCAGATAAATTTTAAAAAGGAAAATTACATCACAAAATATATTTTTAGTTGCAATTATTACATTGAAGTAGAAGGTTATTAATTTTTTATTTCCTTTTTCCAGTTTTTTCTAGTTTTTGGCTCCGCCTCGTTCTCATAAAACCAAAATACATTTCGTCCAGTGTTGCCATTTTGACTGTTTTCCAGTCAAATTTGACTCGATTTCATTGTGTTTAGCTGGAAGAATTTAAAAAATCCAGCCGGCTGTTTTTTTGACTGGAATCAGTTTTTTTTACTGGAGTCAATGTTTTTCCGGCTGAATTTTATTTTATTAAAATGAAATTATATAGTGAAATCTGTCTCCCATGTTTATTGGGCACTACAATATTTTTCCACAATTTTTTACAAAGAATTTAAATTATTTATATAGAATTCATGAGAGTAGCTGTCAAACGAGTCAAATTCGGAGGGTAATGCCCGGTTTACATGAGAAAATTGATTTCTTCTGCAAATTTTTGCAGGTAAATAAGAAAGAATCCGCTATATAAAAATATTCAATATGCGAGAAAGAAATAAACATATATAGTAATGGCGTAATTTTTTATAGGATCATTATTAATTTACTTTTAATGAATTCAAATGCGAAATTTACATTTTTATCTATGGCGTCTGTTTTTATTATGAATCCTCAACATTTATAAATGCGAAATAATTTTTTTTCTTGTTGATTTTAAAAATGTTGCCATAAAAATACTCGGATCGAATATATTTTGTGGCAACATTTTCATTTTTATGGTCATTTTTGCTCAAAAATTTTTCTGCAAAATTTTGTTGGGATATATTGCTTTTCTTGTCTCTCATGTGCAAAAAGTCAATGTTATATCTTATTCATTTTGCAGAAAAAAAAATGTTGGTCTTATGTAAACCGAGCATAAAAGAGAAAGCATCTAAATCAATGGGATTACAAAAACAAGAAACCAATCTAAACACCCCACGCCAACAACCAAAATTGTTTTCTTAATTTTTTCTGATTTATAACATAAAGTAAGGATAAATTTATCACAAATCACTAGTTTCTTAACACAATTTACATTTTACTTTATACAAACACTTATAGATGGTAAAATATTCTTTTTCGAATTTTTCGATGCGCATTTAGCAACATTTCACAAGACACTTCATTTTATTTAAAATTGTTAATAATTTTAATTATCAAGTGATGCACTAGCACGCACTATTACATAAACCACTAATTATTTTATAATTTTTTTATTATTTTAATGAATTTTAATTAATAATTTTATAACCACAAAATTAAGTCGTCAACATACGTTGTCACTGCGCATAAAAACAAACATCTGATTTGGGGTTTTTCATTTTGAGATATGAGTAAGCCACATGCTTTTTTATATAACCATCCTGTTCCCACGTGACTCAAAAGAGATAGTAAATATTATATTAATTTTTATATGGGAAAAAAATAGTTGGTGCTCTTCAGTATTTTCCTCTAAGATTTTTTAAGTCCATTCGATCTTTTTCTATGTTTTTTTATGTTCCTATGTTTTTTTTTATAAATTGAGCCATTTTTTATTTTTTTAAATTGAAAAAGGGTTATTGTAGTATGTACATAGTACATACTACAATAACATATTAATATTAAATATAATTACTGTAGTTTTCTAATTTTTTATTATTTAAAAATTGAACATTGAATTTCATCGTTACTCGTAAACTGACTGTAAAGACGAATTTAGTGATATTATTCTTTAATATTTACAGTAAGGAATATTTCTATAATTTTATAATAATTTATTATTTTCATATTTATTTTATGTTACAAAAATCGAAATTGTTGTTATTTAGTTAATAATATATACTTATTATAATAAAATCTGAATTAAACCAACTATTTTAATTTTTTCTGTTCGTCGTATTTGATAAAAATATAATCAAATCTTTTTCAGCTGGATTTTTAGCTGGTTTTAATTTAGTTTTTCTTTGACTTGAATTCTAGCTGTTTCTTTCATTTTAAGCCCGGTTTACATAAGACCAACATTTTTCTTCTGCACAATGGATAAGATATAACATTGACTTTTTGCACATGAGAGACAAGAAAAGCAATATATCCCAACAAAATTTTGCAGAAGAATTTTTGAGCAAAAATGACCATAAAAATGAAAATGTTGCCAAAAAATATATTCGATCCAAGTATTTTTATGGCAACATTTTTAAAATCAACAAGAAAAAAAATTATTTCGCATTTATAAATGTTGAGGATTCATAATAAAAACAGACGCTATAGATAAAAATGTAAATTTCGCATTTGAATTCATTGAAAGTAAATTAATAATGATCCTATAAAAAAAATACGCCATTACTATATATGTTTATTTCTTTCTGGTACATTGATTATTTTTATATAGCGGATTCTTTCTTATTTACCTGCAAAAATTTGCTGAAGAAAACAATTTTCTCATGTAAACCGGGCATTAGCTGTTTTTTCAGTCAAAAATGACTGGATTTCAAATTTTTCAATGGTAACACTGATTTCGTCATACAAAATTAAAAAACAATAAAAATATTATTTCTCTCTCCAGTGCCTCAATTTTGTTGCCTTTTCGAGACTACGAGACTACGAGAACAAAAATTACCGGAAAATAATAATATTAGTGAATGTGAGTGTAGTAGTGCGCATGCGCTGTTCGTTTTGTTTATGTTTTTTTTCTTTTGTGTTGATAATTTGACATATTGCCACTTGCCAGTACGAAACTATTTTGTTGGTTATTTATTTTATATATAAAATTCAAATTAATAAAATAAATAAAATCATGCAATTATGATTCAATTAAATTATAATTTTTGTAATTTCAAACAGTTTTAATGTCATTTGTATTATGTGTTTAAATTTGAATTTCAATTCTCCATCAAAATACAACGAGACAAATGGATGTAAGCACCAAAAATGTTACCGATTTAAACCGATTCGACAATTTTTCATGCTTATCGTCACACTCTCTACATCATACACATACAAAAAATGAAACAACACAGTAACACAAATTAATACTATACACAGTGTACGTATATAAAATATTTCATAGTCCCGTAGTCTCATAGTCTCGAAAAGGCAACAAAATTGAGGTACAGTTGTTTGTAAAGTGGAAACTATAGATAGAATAAAAAAAATAAAAAAAATAACGTAAGAGAGCGAGAGATAGGATTCATATGTATTCGACCATACTCAGAATAAGAAAAATAAAAACTATAAGAGAAATTGCGTTTTATTTTGCTGTCATTTAAAAAAAATAGCCGAGCGAAAATTTTCGTCCAAGAATAAAAAACTTAACAAATACAACAACAAAACTCAAACAAATTTTAGTGCGTTGAATCAATGCCTCCTAAACTACAGGCCTCATACACCAACTGATGACGACACGCTGTCTACATTGTTGTTGCTTTCTCTAGTTATTTTGTTAGTGTAAATATCTTAATATTATTAATGCGCAGTCTCAGTTTAGACATAAATTGACGTCATGTGCAAAAAATGAAAGTAGTAAGAGGCCTGTAGTTTAGAAGGCATTGACTATACCGACATCTGGTTGTCGACTTATGTTGTCGTCATCAGCAAAAAATGAATGTTATCACAGGCCAGTACTATAGAACGCACTGACTAGACACACCAAACGTCGACGGCGAGCGGCGAATTTAAATATGTATTAATTTGTTTATGTATTATATAGAAACGATAGTATAAACAACTATATATCAATTATTTATAAAAAACATTACAATTTTTGGATTTTTAATAGCAAAATTGTAATTTTAAAAAATTCACAATTTCTTAATATTACAATTTTTCTATTAAAAATCCAAAAATTGTATTGATTTTTATAAATAATTGGTATATAATTGTTTATACTATCGTTTCTATATAATACATAAACAAATGAATGCATATCTAAATTCGCCGCTCGCCGTCGACGTTTGGTGTGTCTAGTCCTTTAAAACAACTACCAGAGTTGTTATGAATACGAAACACAAGACATGTTACCAATACAAACCATATGACATGTTTCCAACAACAACTACAAAACATGTTACTAACAACAACCACCAGATACGTTACTAAAAACAATTACAAATCAAACATCAGACAATTCTTTGAAGACTCGTTGTCGTAAATATAAGGAGTTGTCTTTTAGCCTGCTTGCTTGGGTTTGTTATATTAAAAGTCTTGTATGTATATGTCTTGCACAAAGAAGTTAAAAGTACAGAATGAGCCTAAGCAACTGTCAAGTGTCACAAATTCGGAGGGTAAAAGTAAAAGCATCTAAATCAACGGGATTACAACAACAAAAAATCTATAAGAACCCCACGCCAACAACCAAAATTGTTTTCTTAATTTTTTCTGATTTATAACTTAAATTAAGGAAAAATTTACCACAAATCACTAGCTTCTTAACATAATTTACATTTTATTTTATTTAAACACTTGGTAAACTTACTGATGGTAAGATATTCCTTCTTGTATTTTTTAGGCGTATTTTGGCATTTTTTCACGATACACTTCATTTTGCACAAAAGTTTGTAATTTTTGTTATGATATAATGCACCACTACATAAACAAATAACTATTTGATAAAGTTTTTATTGTTTTTATGTATTATAATTAATAATTTTAAAAATTTATAATTTATAATTTTAAAGCGCAAAATAAAAACGTCACATCGTACAACAACAAAAACTGGTTTGACGGATTCTTATAGCGAGATATGAGTAAACCATATGGATTTTTTATATAACCGTCCTGTTCTGGCTTGTGACAGATGAAATAGCCAATTTTATATGGGTAAAATATTGCCACCTATTCTCCAGTATTTTAACTTCTTTGGTCTTGAATTTGTTAGTTAATGCCCGGTTTACATAAGACCAACATTTTTCTTCTGCAAAATGAATAAGATTAACATTGACTTTTTGCACATGAGAGACAAGAAAAGCAATATATCCCAACAAAATTTTGCAGAAGAATTTTTGAGCAAAAATGGCCATAAAAATGAAAATGTTGCCATAAAATATATTCGATCCGAGTATTTTTATGGCAACATTTTTAAAATCAACAAGAAAAAAAATTATTTCGAACAGACGAAAAAACAGACGCCATAGATAAAAATGTAAATTTCGCATTTGAATTCATTGAAAGTAAATTAATAATGATCCTATAAAAAAAATTACGCCATTACTATATATGTTTATTTCTTTCTGGCACATTGATTATTTTTATATAGCGGATTCTTTCTTATTTACCTGCAAACATTTGCAGAAGAAATCAATTTTCTCATGTAAACTGGGCATAAGACACGTTTGCTGGGAGTTGACGCAGTTTTAAGCCTAGAATTTGATTATATAGAATGAATGTAAAGTTTTTTTCCATATAAAATTTGCTATTTGATGTGACACAAGCCAGAGCAGAATGGTTATATAAAAAATGTTTATGGCGGTCTCATATGTCAAAGAAAACAAGAAACCAAACTACTTTTTGTTTTTATACGAAGTGACGATCTAATTTTGCGCTCTTAAAAAATCTTGAAATTATTAATTAAATATGTTAATAAAATGGTTAGTGCATAGTGTAGTAGTGCACCATTTAGTAATAAAAATTGAAAACTTCTTATTAAAATAAAGTGTCTTGTGAAAGATGCCAAAACATACCTAAAAAATTATAAATTGGAATTTCTTACGATCAGTAAGTTTACCAAGTGTTTTTATGAAAAAAATGTAAATTGTGTTAAGAAAGTGGTTTGTGGTAAAATTATCCTTAATTTAAGTTATAGATCAGAAAAAATTAAGAGAACAATTTTGGTTGTTGGCGTAGGGTGTTTTCTTTTTGTAAACATGTTAAATTACCAGTGTTGCATTTTTCTTATTACTACGTGCTTACTACGTACATATTAGTACGCGCTTTTCTTTTCATAATTATTTTTTATTTTTGAATACCATAACTTTTATTTTTTATAGGTATAATATGAAAAACATATTTTGTGTTTTTTTTAGGATAAGCTTAATGTGAGGAATTAAAAATACAATAACTGAACCATTGGCTTCGATGTACAAGATGTATTATGTAAAAATGAGTAAAAATTAAATTATTTGCTCGTTAAATTTTGAAAATAAATATTTTATGCTGCAGACAAAATAGAGTCGGTAAATATATTTAAGAAACGAGTCATTCTCTTGTTGATTAACGAGCCAACAACTAAATTTAACGACAATCAATATAATATTAAGTTAAATAGGACCAATAACTATTTGGATATACACAGGTTTAAATTTACAATATATTGTACTTAAGGAAAAAACAATTATTTTTTTTTATTGGAAAAATAAAAATATAATTCAATTTACATATTTTTTAATTTTATCTTCCTAACTTCATTGCATTGGGTTGAAAAAACTTCTAAATAGGGCCCTGTTGAATTATAGCTTTCTCTTTTACCCTCCGTATTTATGACGCTTTGCAGGTGCTTACATTCATTCTATATAATCTATTTCTATGGTCTTTAGCGACGACAAAACAAATTCGCCATGCTCAATTTATTTCAATAAATATTGACAGGCACATTCTGACATTCAATATTGAGCAAAATTATTGACAACAGTTTAGGTAGACACCGACCGAATGTCAAAAATGAAAACCGCTCAATTGGTAGCATTTTTTATTTAGTCGATGAATGAATACGGGGGATTGATTTCAAATGAAACACTTTCGTTTTTATTCAATAAAATTAATATTTAATAAATTATTTTAGAAGCAATATGTTATTTCCTCAAAAAAAAAAGAAATGGATAAATAGTTTTCAATTAAGTAAAAGTGTTTGTTGTAAGTGAACAGTGGAATATTTCTTCATTACACCAAAATTAGGTTAGACGATCTTAGTGAAAAAAAAAAAATTAAGTTGTAAATAATAAATGCTTTTTTTTGTTTTTATTTTAAATATTTATATGCGAGTCTATTAATCAATCAAATTTGAATAATTTAATTTATTTCTGAAATTGATTTAATAATAAATTAATTGTTCGAATCAAATTTTATAATACACAATATTATTGTAAAAAATGAAAATGTCATAGCTATTTGTGAAGTTTTCTTAGGAAAAAATTATCCTTCTTGAAATTTTTTTATAAAATGTTAATGTCGCACTGAGCCTGAATCCTTTATTGAATGATATAAACCTTCAATTACGAAAAATTGAATTACGTTGCTCTTTAAAAACTCGAATCCAAATTTTCAATCGTTGGATTCGGAATGGGACCATACTTAGAAAATCACTGCAAAGGGATTTTGGTTTTTTGCTGTACGGTGCACGATTATGCAAAAATACCAACGTAGATTAACTATAAAATGTTGAGTTATTTTGTTTTTTTTTTCACATATTAAGGTAAAGTTACCTGTGTACCCTAATCCTGCAAAACGCGAAGGAAATTTGATTCAATAATTATATTTGTCTCGTCTTTGCTAGTATTTTTTGCTTGTATTGTGTACAAAATTCAATGAAATTTAATATTTTATAGAATGTTATGTGAGTTGAATCAGCATAATATTTAATGATATTTTTAGAAATAAATCAAATTATTTTAATGAAGAACTCGACCAACGTGCGTTATTGAATTTTTAATAGTGTTTCAAAAAAGTGTATTGCAAATAATATAAACCATAGATTTGTTAAAAAGAATGTATTATATTTTGTGTTTGTAAGGACCACCTCTTATAAAAGCTAACATAATAATATCATAAAACAAAATTATTAATGTGCATTATTATTTTTAATATACCAACCGCAGTATAATATTATGTTTAACGAATAATCGGTTACATGGATATTTTTGGATAACCATATTTAATTCAACGATTATGGTAAGTTTATCTTTTTGGTTTACTTTATAAATTTCTTAATTAAATTACCTGTGATGCTTTATTTATCTTTAACGACAATTTTGAATTATTTAAAAAATTTTAACCACTATCATAATCTACGGCAATTAGTGACAGTTGATTATAAAAAGTAAATATTGGTTTCGATTCGGAATCGCACGTGTCACAACATGGGGTGCCTCCGTAAAACATGATGTCACGAAAAGACACCAAAACAGTACATTGTGCATATTCACACTAGGGTAACTTGAACTCGGTAACTTCTTCTTTTATTTCCCCTTTACCTATAAAAACCTGAATATTTATAGGTAAAGGGTAAAGAAACGAAGAAGGTACTAGATTTAAGTAATCCTAGTGTCGATAAGCACATATATTCATTAGCGCAAGGTGCACATTGCTACACAGTCGCCGTAGGTTAAGCAGTGCAGCAAATAAAGGATGATAACGTAGTGTAAGCGCGTATTAGCCGGGTTTCATTGACGTTACCAAAGTACTTGTGAGTATATGTTCAATGGAACGTGAATTTTTTAGTTAAATGTAAACACAATTTGTTAATAGTCCACATTCAATAATCTTTTCTTTCATTTTATTGAAATGTTGTTCCTTTCCCGGTTTAACGTCACTTTATAATATTCATATGAAGTGTGTCGAACACTTGGTGAAATTATTTGTTTATTATACTGTTCTGTGATGTGCGCACTTCCACTTGAAAACATTACAAGCAAAAACTGTTCCCGTGCCTACGCCGACTGCGTTGCAATTTTCATCTTGCCTAAAGTATGTGGTACGGAATAGGACTGATATAAATAAGGCACCACTAAACAGTGCATATTACACTAAAGGACATATTATGTTATAGGACCGATTAAGACAAGACATTACAAAACACTACACATCGTGCCTTTCCGCACGTGTATTGAGCAAAACACAGCATGACATCAAAAAGTGAATTAAACAAGTGTCCGCAATTGTTATAATTTTAACCAAAATGTTGATTAAATTTTATGAAATTGCATGGGCAATATGTCATGTAGGTAATGTGTACTTAAGTACTCATGTTATGTTCAATGCTCAAATACAAACAATCTAGAAAATAATGCAATTATTGCAGACACTCGTTTAACCTTCTCTCTGTGTATGGTACAGTGGAACATTATCTGTGTATGGGGTAAAAAAATACCCCAATGTAATTTGCACTTCAAAATTATTTTCCATAATAAAAATTATTAGTTTTACTTGCTTGTAATTTATTAAAAATACTTTTATTAAAAATACAAAAACTCAATGTACAAGATAACAAAAGATACTTATAACTAATTAATTAAATTTTGATTATTAAAATTATTAAAAAGAAGAGTCATCAACTCTTCATGTTTTTAAATTTCATCAACTATTTCTAAATTAATGCAATCATCACACACGGTTTGATGATGCCTTTTACATGCTGGTTTATCGCAGAAGTTACGTTTGTTTTCATGTCAGCTTTCCGTGTACATAAATTGCATCTTTGTGTTTTACGACTTTTGGTTTGTTGGTTTTGAGCGATTGATGCTAATCTCAATTCTACAACATCCTATTTGACTCATTTCGATTTTTACGCTTTTTTTAAGGCACTGAGAGTGGCAAATCGCTTCTTGATTTTATTGCCCACAAGCTGCAATGTCAATTTCAGAAATTCTTTTCGTTCTGAAGAAACCGACGAGTCATAGAGATGTTGGTTTGCTAATTTATGTAAATTATAAGCGGCATCTAATATGTTGAAGACGAGTACCATTGACCATCTTCTAGTTTTTCGCTTTATCAGGTGCGCAACTAAATTTCTAGGTTTCACACTTAGATGGTACTAGCGACGTATCTAATTGTCATTTATGTCAGAAGTTGTGTTTTGTTCATAGCGTGGACAGTTGTTAACCATAACCAATTGTTATACCAGCATATATCGCAACGCAAAAATAGTTTTTCTAATAACGTAAATGTCGAATTTTGTGCCAAACAAACAGCATTTGTTTGTTTGGGAAGCTTTGATTTTCTGCTCCAACTAAAAAAAATGCAGCTGAAGCACGTCATTTGCTTGAGGAGGCCTACGGCGAACATGCACCATCGAAAATCAGCTGAGAAGGTTGGTTTAAACGCTTCAGACGAGGCGATTTCGACATTAAGGACAAGAAGCACTCCGGAAGATTAAAAACATTTAAAGACACGGAGCTGCAAGCGGTATTGGATGGTGGTATATTTGGGGGCAAAATTTTGAGCCGAAACATTTTCGAATAGTATCGATTGGTCAGAAAATGTTACAGTTATCGATCTAGAACTACAAGAGAATGGAAGCATAGTCATTTCAACTCCGAAAGCTAATAAAGGCATACTCGAATCGAATAACGGTTTCACAATAGAAAATAATTAGAGATGAATTATTAGGCGAAAACGACACACCACATCTTCTAGAAAACAATGAGGACAATACGAACAGGAAAGAGTCAATGAGTGTTGAAAACAGTCCAAGAGCTGTACCTTCTTCTTCAGGAGATTTGAAAACCTGCATCAGAATTTCCAACTCCATTTAAAAATGCATCTTTTGGCCACAAACATCAACAACAAATGATGAAAAGAAATGAGACTGGAAAATATTGAATTGAAAACGAAAAAAAAGAGGCTAAAGGAAATATCAACCAGAAACGAATTAAGATATCCCCTAAAACATCTAGTGAATCCACACTTTCTATATTAGTGGGAGAGTATGTAGTCATTACATGTGAAGGACAAAATTTTCCCGGAACTGTGACGAACGTGGTTAATGAGAAACCAATTAAATACGAAGTAAAAAAGTGCTAGCCAAGAGTCCCGGATAACGCCGGGCCTATTGCTACAGCCTGTTTACACATAACAATAGGAAGGATAGGAAAGGTTTTTTTTTTTTTTTTTTTGGAACGGAACGATCCGGTTGCAGACACCTAGCGATCGTACGGCACAACACAATTCTAATCTACTTCTAATCTACTAGGAAGGATAAAGGCTTAATAGGTTTAATGGATAACGATGGTATTGCTCTGATCTTCAACAATTGCCTCACTAAATCAACAACCTGATAAAAAATAATATTATTTCACGTGCATCTGGAAATTTCCTGTAATATAATTCTACATTAATACTTTTCAGCTACCTAAACAAAATTGATTAATTAGATCTGCCCGGTTACAAATACCTAGGTAAAGCCAATAGTTAGTAACATAATGACAGATCAATTCTAATCTACACAACCAGCAATTAATATTTCAAAGAAATATTTCTTCATAATATCTAAAGATTCCTGAAATTAATTCCTAATTAATCTACCGGTTTCCTAAATAATATAAATATTTATTAATTTAATCCTCTACAACTTCACAACTTACAATATAATTTCCTGAAACCATAGTTATTTGAATTATATCAATAATTAATATTAAATTAATAATAATTTCTCTAAAACTCTTAGCATTTAATAAATCCACTGCAAATTGGCCGTTAAAATAACGCAGTAAACATATATTATATTAATTATTAAACCTGAAAACAAACTGTATGCTTATTATTGACAAGTTACTTAAAATTATTCAATATATTCAATATATTATATTATTCAATATATTATTAAAAAACATAAAAACATGATAAAACATGATTTTCACGCGCAAAATGACAGAAAATAAAAATTTAGTTAAAATCATTAAAAAATTTAATTTTAATCGATAAAGAAAGAAATACGGAAAAGAGTTTGTTTTACGCCGCAATGACAATTAAATTCGGCAATTTTAACTAATCCTAGCAAATACTTTATAGTTAATGTGTGCCAGATAAGTGATAATTAATTCATTAAAGTAATGAAAATTAAAAGAATTACTAATTAACTTACACATAATATAAGTAAGGTCCAGTAAAAAAAGAAATTTAGCAAAATTTGGTACTCAAATCTACTAAAGAACGTAACCAGTTACACATGTATGTCCTATTCTGATCTTAAAAAAAAATTTTTTTAATTGTTCTGCGCAGCTTTCAGTGATGTAGAAAAAAAAATATAAAAATGTTGATGGGTCGCATTTATCTTAGATAGTAAACCTAAATAAAATAATAAATAACCATTAAAAAGAATTATATTTCACTTTAAATACACAAAACATTCAAAATGATCATGTATTTATGTTATTACAATGATATTTCAAGTGAAAATTAATACATCTATAAAAAAAAGCACGCCTTTGGAAACAATGTCAACATTTAATTTTGGTACGAACTAGGGAAACATAAATAACCAAATGTCATTCATATCGAACAAAACCACAACAACATAAAAAAGCAAAATAGGTTTTCAATTTAATAGAATTATGAATTAATTCGTTGCTTATCGAATTAAATATTAATTTCAAAAGTGTCAGTGATTCTTACAAAGTTAAATTATACAGTTAAGTAATAAAAATACAACATAAAAATGTAAACAATAAACTGGTATTATTATACTTAATACATCACTGCGTATCCGCAATATTTTGCCTGCGCGAGAACTGTCAGAATTCCAGCGAGATTTGAATACTACTATACATTGTAGGTGCTTTTCAATATCGAAGTTAAAGTTGAAAATACATATAATAAAATTAAAATATAATACAATTGTATAAAAATAATAAAAATAAAATAAAATAGATCAAATAAAATCTCACTATCCATTCAAAATAATTCTAACTCAAAAAACTTGACTGTTCAGGAAATTACATTTTAATTAATAAATTAACCACCCAAAAAAAAAAAAAAAAAAAAAAAAACTTTGAATGGATATGATTTTTTTTTAAATACCAATGTACAGAATATTTAGACGTATCAATTATTTCATAGTGCCCAAGTAAAACAAAACGGAAACAAATATTAATGTACTAGATCTTTTCCGCAAATATGACGTAGTTGTCGGAAAAATTTGGACATTTTGGATTTCTTGTGTTGGTGAGAATAAAATAAAGTACACGATATAAAAATCATTCTTGTTTGCGGCGCCATTATCTGTGTAAAGTGAAAATTTTATTGTTACTTTAAAATATAGTAGATAGTTAAAATATTTAAATAGTGTAAAAAAATGGTCCTGAAAGTTAATAATATTTTTGTTGATAAATTTGTGTTGTATTGTGAATTAATAAAACAAATATACATATTTCGAATAAAAAATCTTGAATATTAATCTAAAATATCGTTTTGTTTTATTTCTTTAAAAATATAATCGTTTCATAATATTAATCCACATAAGCCCCACCCTTTGAAAGCACGTGCGCACTCACACATGCACAAGTTTTTGTTTACTCAAATTCATCATTTGTCCGACTTTTCGCGACAACATTCATAGGATAGATTAAAATATTTCGGACACTTTTGATGACAAGAGTCGGTGATGATTTCATCAAAATGTTAGAAAAATGGCGAAATTTTCGGAAATAAAAATACTTGGGGTAGCTACAGATAGATACATAATATTTTGTTAGTAAACACATGTATTAACAATTTTATAGTTTTATGTTATATACTCATAATTATTCTATCACTTTTTTTCGTCGGCTTGAAAAAAATATATCTCAACGGATTATTTTTCTCAAATATTTCGACAATAAAAAGAAACATAAAGGGTAAGCATAAAATGCAATAAGCAACATAAATAGAGTTTAGTTAAACTGTAATTACCAAAACCAAAAAAAAAAGTCGTTATTTTTAAAATTTATCGAAAAATCGACAAAATCAATGTAAATTTCCGTTTTGTTGTCCACATTTGACGTAATGCGCACAAAACCACGCTAATGAAACATGAGAATATTTCACCTTTGTTTCCTCTACCATGTATACCATTCATATGCTTTGCAAACAAAAGTAGATATCCCAGCCCGTTCAATAGGCAACCTCGAAAACCGGCTACTCTTCATCTCTTTCCCCTTTTACCTATAAAATCGATGTTAACTGCGACATAAAATTTTTCGGTGAAGCCGAATTCACACAAATAGAAATGAAAATAAAAAATTTAAGGCCATTTTTGAGATGTATATTTTTGTTTAAATTTTATTTTCGAGAGCAGAATAAAACAATACACAAAAATTTGGTGTTCTAATATAAAATAAGGGTTTACATTATAGCAATAAAAAATCTTTTACGACTCAGTTTGAAGCCAGATGCTGAAGCCGCGTATGGAACGGGCCGAAAAGACAATTATCGTTGTGTGTAAATACAAAACGCATAGAGAGAGAGAGAGAGAGAGCGAAGATAGCTTGAAAATTAATAAAGGCTGAATTTATTTGAACACTAATTTTTTTATTCCATTTTTGTCTTTTTATACAACTCACGGAATAAGGTACATAAGTACTAGCACGGAATTAGTTGAAATGTCTAAATTTTAGCACGGAATTACAGACAAATCAGTGCTGAATAATTAATTAATAAATAATATAAAAATCAATTTATTGTAAATAAATCATATGTTAATATG
The DNA here is from genome assembly GCA_947310385.1 of Nephrotoma appendiculata. Classification (NCBI taxonomy): domain Eukaryota; kingdom Metazoa; phylum Arthropoda; class Insecta; order Diptera; family Tipulidae; genus Nephrotoma; species Nephrotoma appendiculata. Next base: position 237,888,058 of record OX371224.1, on the reverse strand, counting down.
AAAGTTATCGCTTTACATTTTTTATTAACATTGTCATCTAATGGATATTTAGAATTCCACAAACTAAAAAATCAACTTAAAATTTCAAAACCCTTAATAGTCCGGAATAGGTCCATTTACCTTATTTTATTATGTTTTTTATTATTTTAATTAACAATTTTAAAAGCACAAAATTAGGTCGCCACTGCATACAAAAACAAACAGCTGATTTGGTTGGCTTTTTTTTGACATATGAGAGATATGCATTTTTTATAAAACCATCCTGCTTTGGCTTGTGACACATGAAATAGAAAATTTTTTATGAGAAAAACTTTACATTCATTCTATAGTATATAGTTCTATGGTTAGTTGTGGTTGAGGTAAAGGATACTAATAATCATCATAATATTATGTATTCGGCATCAGTCATAATAGACTGGTTACGTTATTTAATTCACATCTACAAGTCATCGCATCATATCCTGTTTGTAACCTTATTTTGCCCTAACTTCCCACCCAACACCATCTAACCGACGGACTTCACGTTCGTAATGACTCGACAGCATTATCATACATATGATGACCTAAATATTCCGTTGATATTGTAAAAAAATTAATTTTAAATTCGGTATTGTCATTCAACTACCTATATTTAAATTCATCCAACTAAAAGCATGGTTGATTTATATTTAACATTCACACACTTCACTAAAACATAACCTGAATTCAACCAGAAAGATCGTCGAAAAACATTATTCCATAGTAAAAAGTCTTTGGATCGTTAACATATTTGATTGTATTGAGTTTATCCTCAAAGCGTAAGTAATTAAATAGACTCCCTGATCAAGAATGTTGCAATCATAATCTTCCCTGACCTTCCGGTATGTTCAAGAAATAATAATAATAAATTTAATTATATATTTGCCAACTACTTTATTGTTTTAAGTCAGGAGTTTCGACAAAATTTCAATTTATAGAATTGTTTAAAACTTTAAAGTAAGGAACGAATCGCTTGAAAAGTACGGTCTGACACATATAGCTATGGTGTCACAAATTTCAACTCCATATTATTTTTAAATTCTATCAACCTTCAAATAAATACTAAAAAATCGCTGTTTAATGTTTTTTTTTTAGTTTTTCGTATCATTTTACTATACTGTCTATATAATCTTTTACTGAACAAACTAACAAAATATCCGGTTTTTTACCGCTCGAAGCCTCTGTTACATGCTTAGCTTTTGGTTTAATCTAAATTAAAAAAACAGCTGCAATGTCAATTTATTGAAGAAAAAAAATATGTATGTAATTTCAAGCAATAGATACTACAGCGAACGAGTACGCAACGTTAGAATAATATTATAATTGTTGCATTTACTATCGGGTACATGCAACATAATTATGTTATTTAATGGGTATGGATCAATATTTTCAAAATCCTGTAAGGACACAGATCTCGTTAGAGTAACATTCACGGTTACCATAGCTAACGACATGGTATGAAAAATTAATTAATTCGCTTATTGTATTGTACTTGTATGTAATAAAGATTTTTTTCAGCGAAAACTGATTAATGATTATATTCTTCATTAATCATTGTTTCAATCGAATAAAATAATTAATTTTAAAAGTAAAATTTTAGACAATCCTTTACTTAGAATATTTAGTTTTACATATGCGTGTGTGTGTGTTTGTGTGTGGAAAGCCTTCTTTGTACCTGTGGTGAACGTAAACGACTTGACTGCATAAGCAATCGCGTTGAATATAAGTATTACTTATATGTATTAGCTGTTTCGCTTTGGCAAAGTCCACTTAGCTTTGAAAAATAAAATATTAGAGGCCAATTTTGGTTTCAACAATATTTGCTTGTGAATTTCCAGTAACGGAAAATATTTGTTCATCCATTTTAAGTTTCGTCTTGTTATACTTGGGAAACTCATGTCGTGAACATATAAAATAAATACGATACGTAGCTCTATTTTGTTTCGTCTTGTTATACTTGGGACCGTATACATATACGCACCAATACTAAAGTATTGATTCTTCGACTTTTTTCTAATATTTCGAAGGCAAATACGATAGCTCAATTTTGAGTTTCGTCTTGTTATACTTGGGTACCTTGTTATACTTTATAAAAGTGATTTTCTTAAACAAATTTAAAGATGTGCGTTAATTTAAATAAAATTACACCAAAATTTATTTTTATATCTATTCAATTTTTTTTTTGTATAAATTAATTAATTTATAGTTCAGTTTTAAATTATTAAGTGGAAAACAAATGCGAAATAATAAACTTGATATGAGCTATATGGAAAATATTTAAACTTTTAATATTACAATCAAGGAATAATATAATCAAATCATTGTTTAATAATAAAAAATAATTAAAAAATTAATTATAATATAATTTAGATGTGTATATATGTACATATGTATATATTTTTTTTATACAATAAAATATTCATTGTTCTAAACCTAAATTTTTTGTTTTGCTTTACATTTGGACGCCATCTTTTTCCTCTAAAATGTATTTTCAATTATAGCCTTTACATATGTCGTTGCACAAGATCGTTCCCGCCATATTGTTTTTTGTTGTTATTGTTCACACATACATGTATACAATTCTATTTATTGAGTTTCGTACAGTTTCGAATAATCGCGACACTTTTCATACAGGATCTTATTCTAAGTCGAAAGCAAAACTATGTCAAAGTCGAAACTAAATACATGTTTTTACTTCGAAATATGACAAAAAAGTCGAATCTTGTTATACTTGGGTAATATGGTTGTATGAGCTACTATTTTAAGATTTATTTTCAAACCACCGAACGAGCGTCCACCGAGCTATACATAATATATCTTATTATTGCGGTCTTACTTTGGTACAAGCTAATTCCATTCTGGTATAGAATTAATTTGTGCTCAAAGTAACAACCAAAGATATTTTTTAATTTATTTTTACATTTTGAATTTGAAAACAACGTAAAAACGCAACTTAATATATTCAATTAAATAGTAATTTGCTAGAACATTAGTGAATATTATTACAAATCATACCTAATTTTTCGTCTTGTTAAGAAAAATTCGATGTCAAAATAACAAAAATCACTTTTATATTTTTATTGCCAACATTTAAAAGTAAAAGTATTCAATAAAACTGCCATGGTGGGGAACATTAAAACTACAGGTAGAATAGAATAATTCTATACCAGCAGAAAAGTTGATTTAAAATAATTCCAAATTGGAATTACATATATGGGGTTGTTGTTGTAAATTTCTCAAAGTAAGACTGCATATATTGATAAAAATTTTAAGTGAGGTTATTTTATTTAATGAAGCCTTGCCGCTTAGTTGTAAATTATAATTAACACATTATAGTCCGCACGAATTTTGATTTTGTGTTATATGCAGTCCGGGTGAATTACACAAAAAATGACAATCAAACACTTTTTTCGTAAAATCGATATAATTCCTAAGCCAGAGAATCAATTAAAACGAAGTTCCCTAGGCGCCTCCAAATTGGTCTACTTTGCCTATACTTAAACAAAATAGTGGTTTTGTCAAAACGTACCAGCGTGAAAAAATACGAAAAGAGATATCCCTTTTCCGGCCCGTCATCACAATTGTGTGGGTGAAAATCGTGTACGAAAGAGAATCATGCCAAAAATTTATTTTTGTATGTATTTTGAGTACATACACATTTGAACATACCACTTAAATCGTTTTCGTCCGAAAAATAGCACTACATATAACTATAATAATAATAAAATATTAATATGTTATCAAAAAGAAGTAATTAATATGTTATATAATTTCTATGTTATCAAATTATAATGCTATTTTCAAAAATAATTCCGATTTAACTAAGATCCGTAAAAATCCGGAAGACATTACTACAACCTATCATTTTTTACATGCACATTTGTGCGTCAAGGAGTTTATTGAATAAACAAATATGGGTCGGCTCATAATTTTTGCACGCCGATAGGGGGTAGTAGTTGTGTTTAGCCCGTTGTACCTTCAAAATATATTCAATGAAACATGCGAAAATGTGTGAATGGTCTCAGAGAAGAATAGCGTGAAACACGCGTTTTCGCGTGGATGGACCGTAAGCTGAGTGTGTTATTTAAAAATAGCACCTTGAGGTGTATTTTATCAATATTGAAATTAATATTTTACTTTGGCGGTTTCGAGATGTTACTCACTTAGAAATAATTAAAATCGAACAATTTAAAAATTACGGGATCCTACTTTTAGTAGAAAATATGTTTAGCATCAAATTGAATAATAAAAATTGGCATCCCAACGACCTCGTTTTTGAATCCAATTAAAAATTAACTTTCCGTTGCGATAGAATTTAACTAACTGAAGATTTTTCATTCAAGAATTTTTTATCCTAAACTCTTAATCTTTTATAATTGAAATAACCTTTGTTAGAATTAGGGATAATAAGATAAACACGATGATTTCATAATACTCTGCATAAATAAAATGTAGTGCATGGGAAAGCAGAATATTATAAGCATAATGTAGAAGTTAAGTTATGAGTATCTTATGAATAATGTTAATTATGTTTGTTTAATATTTTTTTAGTTATTTAATTAATATAGAAATATAATATTATTACCATACCGATTTATATTTTAGCAATTACCTAATTTAAATTCAAGTTTCTTTTCAACCAAACCTATTTAGGTTTCATTGGTTGACACTTAGTTCATTTTTGGTCCATTGTGATACCACGCATTCACGCCACATCATTAACCCATTCACCTATTCACACAATTACAGTATACCACCTGCACATTGCAAGCTCCATGTCAACCTGTACATTGACATGGACGGTGGGTCGACGTTGAATTCTGCACTCCATCAGAAGGTCTTAGTTGTGTTTATTAACATCACCGATTGTAATCGATGATGAAAATTCGATTTGCATCTAGCCTCTGATGGGATTCGAACCCAGTACCCCCCGGTCCAAGTGCCGAACCTATTTAGGTGCCTTATAATAAATAATTATAATAGAAATTAAAAAAACAAAATGAAACGATATTGGAATTAAGGTTTTGTAATTATAAATATTGAATTTTTAACTAGTGGCGATTGGTATCGATATTTAATGTTCAAAAAAGAGTACCGTTCGGTTTGTTTCTTTCATAAATTTGACTATCGAAGTTTTGTCCATTCTGTACAACTCTTGTGTTTTCTACTTCACCTGGAGGGATTTGGCCGTGTTTGAGGGTACATAATTAGATTATATTCGGATTAATGATGGATTAGTCTATTGAATAATGGCCAGGTTCCAGAGCAGCTGGAAGGGCATACTACTGCTGGTAGAGGTATACTGAATGAAGAAGGGGGGGGGGGGGGGGCAGGCAGGTTGCTGATCCTGTCTTGTTACTTTTTACATTACTTACTATTTACTACTTTACTACTCTCTTTTCGTGCCGTCACCAAAATTTGTCTAAATGAGCTTGTTCTCAAAATAAGAAGTGAATCTCACAAAATTAATTGTATATATGTATGTATACTAAATAATAAATAAATTAACTTGTTATTACGAAAAAATTTTGCCAAAGGACGAACGTCCAAAATGGACCGAATGTTCTTTTTATTATAAAATATTTTTATATCACATAAATGAAAAAATAAATTGATTTATATTTTTTTTATAAATCAGTTTTTATCTTTTTTATAAATAATTTAAAAAATTAAAAATAATAAAATGAATAAATCTTGTTTACATATTCTTACATGCATGGAAATGCTATAGCAGCTCTTTCGTATACAGGGTGGCCCTAAAGTAGTTCACACAAATGCTTCTGTTGGTTTCCTTGATCAAAACGAAGATAAGGTTACTTCTATCACTTCGCACATGATAGAAAAAAATACAAGATCCTCTGTCCTTTCTTCAAGAAGAGCCTTCCAACAGAGGACCTTGTATTAAATAAACTTCAATATCTTGAGAAATAACCATTTTTATTTTGAAGTACTAATTTCATTGAATTGTTGAAAACAGTTAAACAGGTCTTTACATTTTGGTCTTATATAATTATGTTTTAACATAACTAATTCGTAGTTTAAACCGATAGAAATACTATGGTATTTTATTTTTCATGTTCATCTGTCAAATATAAAATCAGCTAATTTAACTATTTTCTTAAAATTGGTGGGGTTAGACAGTCGTCGCGACCTGATGAGAAGACTGATTTTTTCAAATCAATAATCTCATCCGTTCCAAACTGATTGTTGTGATTGTAACAAATTTTCCATCTATGATTCAAAAATTCAAATTTATCCTCGATCCAGCGTTAATGGAAAGAAAAAGTATGGGGTGGTTGGGAAGTTGATTGTGTGTAAGTGTCCATTATCATAGTTGTTGTCATGGAGATTGACGCTAAAAATGGAAGAATTTCCTACGATTGTGTATTTAATTCGATAGTACTGAAACATACCAATATACAATCACAATAAAACCATTTACAATAAAAAATCAAAGTAAAATATAAAATATTACATTTTATCGCATATTATTAACGAAAATTAATTAATCTAATATTATTAAGGAAAATAAGTCTGTTGCAACAGAATTTTCATTTTTTCTATTTAATTCACACAACCGTAACTAACGATGTGCATATCCACACTACAGTAACTTGTATCCGGATCCGGTAACTTTTTCGTTTCTTTCCCCTTTATCTATAAAATTTATTTATTTTATAGGTAAAGAGGAAACAGGTAAGAAACCAAAAAGTTACCGGATCGAAGTTACCGTAGTATCAGAATCTACTTAAATATATTTAAGTAGATTCTGCACACAACTGTAATTAATGATAATACAAGAAATTTCTTGTCATAACAATGTTGAAAAAAGAGTTGAAATTATCATAAAAAGATGGGATAAGAAAAAGAAAATAATAATTGAAATTAAAGAACCGAAAATCATTTCTTAATATAAAGCAAATATATTGCTTTAAATTAACAACTTTAGCAACCTTTTTTTACTCGCGGCCCACCAAATAATTCATAATTTTCTTGTGACTCCCATTTTTTTTAATAATAATTTATATTTGTTAAATTATCTATAATAAATTTTTTTTTTTTATTATTTCTTTATTTTTTTTATATAATATTATAATAAATATAAAAAGTAACTTTATTATTTCATTATCTATTTTAACTTTCATACTTCACAATTTCATGTTACGGTTAGCATATTTGAATTTATTCCTTCCTTTGTATTAACAAAATTGTATGTAGGTAGAAAAAAGAAATTAATTAAAAAAAGTACCAGGCATGTAAATATGAAACCGGAATTTACCTAAATGGCGCCACCTGCCAATGTACCTTTCGACAAACCACGTCACCGGCGCCAATCTTTTCTTTTGACATCTGGAGGTCGATTTTGTTTAAAATTCGACAGTTGACGAAAAAATAACCGCAAGTATATACAGCTGCGAGCAAATGTATTAGGCACCCCTTTTGTTTGTCATTGTCTTAACAATTAGTGGTTGAATATGCGTTTTATGGTTTTATGGCTTTACTATTGAAATAAAAAAACACAGAAATAAAAAATAACAAATATTTATGACACCCAGCTGTGTTTTAAGACGGGATTTCTTCAAATTTGCTATTTTACGTTTAGAGGTTTAGTTTGTTATCAGTGCTTGCAGTGAACATACACGTGTTGTAATCAATTATTGCTACCATATCAGTAAAGAATAACATTTATTGCGTTAATTATGCCTAAAAAAACTGAACTTAGTGCAGAACAGCGCCTAAAAATTCAGATTTTGCATGAACAAGGCATGTCTCAAGTGAAAATAGCCCGAGAAGTGAAGTGCTCGCGTTGTGCAGTGCAATATGCACTAAATCGCTTCAAAGAGACCGGTGCCTATGAAAATAGGCCAAAAACAGGCAGAAAAAAATAACTTCAGATCGTGAAGACCGATTGTTAATTAGGCAGTCCCTACAGGATCGCAAAAGAAAACTGCTTTAGACCTGGCTGCAGATTTATCTGAAGCAAAAAGCAAATCAGTGAGCGTGCATACTGTGCGAAGAAGGCTTGTTAATGCTGGATTAAAAGGTTGCAAGGCAAGGAAGAAGCCATGGCTGTCGGAGCACAATAAGAAAAATCGGTTGGAGTGGGCTCGAAAATATAGAGATTGGACAATGGAAGATTGGTCCAATGTACTGTGGTCAGATGAATCTAATTTTGAGGTATTGTTATTTACTTTATATATTACATGAAAACATGTCAATGTCTTTGAAATCACGCTCTGCAAGGAAAATAATTAAATCTCAAACTAAATCTTTTTTTTTCTTTTTGCATAGTTGTTTGGAACACCTGGTATGACTTATGTCAGGCGAAGAGTGGGGGAAGAATACAACCCAGAATGTGTGGTGCCAACTGTTAAACATGGATGGGGCTCAATCATGATCTGGGGTTGTATGGCTGCCGATGGAGTGGGCGAAATGGTATTGTGTGAGGGGCGAATGAACAGTGCGAAATACACTGAAGTTCTTGAAACCGCTCTAGCGCCATCGATAACGCAAATTTTCGACGGTAAAAACACCGACGGCGTAAAATTCCAACAAGACAACGCCATTTGCCACAAACCAGCACACAAAATGACATGGATGGCTCAAAACGGAATCGACCTTTTGGACTGGCCGCCACAATCACCAGACCTCAATCCGATTGAACACATTTGGTCCATTTTAAAGAAAAACATCCGAAAACACAATATAAATAATAAGCAATCGCTATTGGCCGCGTTAAAGCATGAGTGTAAACAAATATCTCAAGAAGAATATTTTAAGCTGGTAGAGTCAATGCCGAGAAGAGTGGCAGCTGTCATTAAATCGAAAGGTGGACCGACAAAATATTAATTATTTAATTAAAATAAATCATAATAATCACATATTCAGTTTTATTTACATTCCCTATGCTAAATCACCCTAAAACTGGCAGTACTTTAGGGTGCCTAACACTTTTGCTCGCAGCTGTAGTAGTGGAATGTATGTTTCTGTTAGTGCGAATGTGCACCATTTTTTTTTTTGGATACTACATTTCTAGATAACATTTCCATTTATAATTTAAAGTTTGTAAATGCAAATATGCCGCCCCGGTGGCAAAGTGGTCAGTATGCTTGTTCCAGCGACCGGTGGTCTCGGGTTCGATTCCCGGTGGTGACAAGGAAAAAATTTCACGGCTGGCTTAGGGTCAATGAATTAATCACTCATTATCCGAAATGAAAATATGATTATGAAACCTCATTTGAGGCGACAAAATCCCTTTATGGGAATGGGATATAGTGCCAGAGAGAGAGAGAAAGAGAAATACAAATATGCTTTAAATAAAATTAAATTTATTTAATTATTTATTTTTGTTTTAATAATTCTCAATTCTGTGTTTCTGCGAAACAAAACATTTATTCAACATCGCATTGAATTTGTTTTTTAAATATGTGTAGTTAAATTTTTTTTTTCTAAACACATTGACGGACACTTTCTAAATGTGTGTGCTACTCAGGAACACATATGATAACTTTTATAATTGCAATGTTATTTCGTCGCGGAAAGGAATGTATTGTTGAGAATTGAAAAATATGTCGAGTTATTCCTTAAAAAATGAAAGTCATTTTCGCGAACCTGCTAACTCGCCACTCATGAGCTTGGTGAGGTATCAAAAAAGTGAGACAACGGAAGGACATAAGCACCTAAAAACTGAACCGATTTTTACCGATTCATAATTTTGATCCTTACATTCGCAGAAAACAAACAAATGTAACCACAGAAAAATTACTCACACTAATATAAAACTGTATACTATACTCCTTATACGTATACGAAAACGTCATGTTTCGTTTGTCGGATTTTGAATAAAATCGACCCGCTCGCAAAAACATCCAATTCATAACCATATAAGTTTCGTACATTAACGCATGTTTTACAGGTCTTACAAAACTCGAGTTTTGTGCCTACATATTACGATTTGCGAACAACTGTGATTTTTTGTTATCATTTGAAGAAAACTGCTCCGGAATCACATCGAATGCTTGTCAAATCTTACGGTGAGCATGCTCTTGATAAATCACAATGCTATGAGTGGTTTAATAAATTCAAAAGTGTTGATTTTGACGTAAGAAACGAAGAAAGATTCAAAAGCTGGGAAAATTGGTTCCGCATAAACTGAATGAAAGGCATCAGGAAAATAGAAAAACCACACAGTTGAAAAAATATGACCTATGTAATGCAAATTGCATTACATATTCATCCTACGGAAGCTTGCATTACAAACTAATGCACAAGTTGCATTATATCAGATATTAATGCTAATTGTATTAATTTTTATTGTATAGTTTACATTAAACTTTAACGGAATATTTTCTAAAAATTTATACATGTTATATTAAAATTTTACAGCACATTGCATAAAAAAAATTTAAATATCCATTTGGAAGCATCATGTTTTATCATAAGTGGCATTAAAATTGTAAAGCCCAAAGATTTAAGCAGTAAAGCACACCACATTAGAAATTCCCAAATAATTGTATTAACACTTATATTATTTTGTATTTAAAGTATAAGGAAAAATCCACAGATTCCGTTTTACTTCCAACCAACCGTAATTTTTACCGTTTTACTTCCAACCAACTCGATTGACGTAAACCAATTTACGTCCTTACACTGCTAATATATGAAAAATATTTAAAGCTTATACTAAAAATAAACACAATGCTTTAGCGAATTATTATAAATTCGCCAAAAAATAGTTCACCCCAGATTATATAGAAATTTTCTTTCGACGCACTACTGCAGTAATTTTTGACGCAACTGCATCATAAATATTTTTAATGCATGCTTTGCATCAGAATGTGATACACGATTGCATCGTATAAGCCTCAATGCAAGGGTTGCATTACAAATCGCAGCAAAATTTCTAAGTGTGCACTTGCGAAATGTTGCTTGGCAGATCATAGATGATAGACTGGCGATGAAAATGGATCTATTTTGAGAATCCAAAGCGCAAAATGTGTTGGGTAGATTCAGGACAACCATCGACATCGACTGTAAGACCAAATCGCTTCGGACGGAAGAAAATGCTCTGTATTTGGTGGGATCTAGAAGAGTGTGATTTATTTTCAGCTGCTAAAAACCTGGTGAAATCGTAAATACTGAACGCTACCAACATCAAATGATCAATTTGAATCGAGCTTTGCGTGAAAAACGACTAGAATATGATAAAATTTAACACAAAATGATTTTGTTTCATGATAATGCACCATCACACAAAGCAAAACCTCTCATGGCAACGTTGGAAGCACTTAATTGGGAAATACTTTGACATACGACTTACTCGCCAGACTTGGCTCTGTTCGATTATCACTTATTTGGATCGATGTTGCACGGGCAACAATCTTCACTTCCTACGAAAATGTACGAAACTGGTTTGCCTCAAAAAAAGAACAGTTTTTGGGCGTGGCATCCACGCATTGCTAGAAAGATGGGAAAAATGTATAACTAATAAAAAAATGTATAACTAATAATGGACAATACTTTGAAGAAAATACTCTTAATCATTATCATACGATGCAACGTGTACTTTTTAATAAAAAATTCCGGTTTCATATTTACATACCTATGGTAAATAAGAAAACTTTATCTTTCTTATTTCACTTTTCAATACGGTATTTGGTTATAAATCGATTTTCTTTTTATTATATTCTGAAAGAAATTTTGCACACTTTGCACGGCAAACTTCTTACGAACCCCAGGGGGCCGCGGAATCCCCTGTTAAGAATCACTGGCTTAGATCATCAACTTATTAGATATTACCGAATTTTTCTAAAGTCACGAAAATTGACACTCCATTTTGTGGATCTATCGGTATGTTCTTATTGGTTGGGACACACAGAGGATGTGTGCCACTATATAAAATATTACATTCTTTTTAAGATCCTCAAACGTTTCCCTTGTTACTAGATTTTCGAATGTCATATTCACTTCGTTTTTTATACCATTCTTTTATCCAAATTCTATTTCATTTTTAATTTCTTTTTCTCCGTATTGCTAGTCCTTAAAACGGTGAATGTGTAAAATGAGCGAGAAATCAAGATCATGCTGAAAAATCATGCTTGTGCAATCACACGATTGCTCATGCATGATTGTGTCGTGTATGAGCCCTATTAGGAAACACATAAAAGTAATTGATTGTATATGTACTCGCCTACATTCCAAGCCTCAAAGTTATTGACGACACACTAACTCATTCAGGCATGACACGTATATAGAAATTTATCAACAAATGACTAGGGGCTAATCTTCGTTTGTGACATGTGTGAGATGGACCGTTTACGACATGTCTAAGATGTCGTATGTGAGAAGTCATAGACGAGTCTAATGTGACGTGTCTGAGACGAATTGTACTTGATATATCTTAGATGAATGGTAAATGATATGCCTAAGATAAATTTATTTATGTATATGTTCATTAAATACAAAAATTTATCTCTACAGAGAGTCTAGACATCTTGTATTATTGTTGCACATGTCCATATAACATATCCAATGAAAACATTTTATTTAAATGATTAATTTTCTTAATATGTATATATAAAAAAAAAAAAAAATTTACAATATTACAATCATCTTTCTGGCGCCACACCAACACATGTGTTCCCGATGGCTGACCCTTCCATTGTTTCGAATATAAAAAAAAATAAAAAAACGTTAGGTACAATTACAAAATATTTAATTACATACAAAATTTAATTACAAACATACAAAATGTAAAACCCATATAAAAAAATAATAAAATTAATTTATTAAAATAATTATGATGACGTTGCGAAGAGGAGTGAACATGAAATGAAATGTAATTTTTTATTTCTCAAGATTGTTTATCAACGTAACTTTAAAAAATATTTGATAGAATGAGAAACGTCAAAGACATATCATACATGTTTGGCTTAAGAAATTATCACGAAAGAAGAACGGCACACGACATGTCTAACACTTGTCGTCTAACGTTGTCATTTATTGAACAAGTTATTTGAGAAACTAATTTGACTTGTCATAAATTAGTTATTTAGTTAATACACCAACAAAAATCTATATTTTTTCTTTTTCATACACATTTGGAGAAAAGCTTAGACATAGAATCGTATGTCTTTCGTAAAAATTTATTCACATGCATGTTGACAAATTTCCAAATGGGGTTTGACATTAAATTGCACTAGAATGTATTGTAAATGATTAAATACAAATTATTCTTTATTTTTATTTACAAACATTACAGCTAGAAAGTATCGTAATAAAAAATTAGCAGAATTGCTATTCGCGATTTTCAACAAAGTAACTGACATCTGGTGAACAAAATGCGAATCGCAGTTTCCTACCGTCCTACTTCAAAAACAATGAATTTGAATTTTTTTTGTCTCCCATGTAGACGTAGAAACCAATGCTATCTTCATTCGTTATATAACCCAAAACGAAACGGACTGAAACGAAAGACGAAATGACACTGATTATACCCCTTTTCCTGCCAGACAAATTTGTTTTTATTTAATTTAAGTCAAACCTACACAAATGTGTGTAAAAACAGATTTTAATGTCTTCTGGATTTTAACGGATCTTAGTTACATCGGAATTCTTCTTGAAAAAGCATTAATAATCTGATAACACATAAATTATATAACATATTAATTATTTGTTTTTGATAACATTTTAATTGTTTTATTATTATCATAGTTATAGTGTTATCTTTCGGACAAAAACAGTTTAAGTGGTATGCACAAATGTGTATGTTGGTCAAACATACATATAATAATACATTTTTGACATGATTCTTTTTGACATGACCGACACAATTGTGATGGCAGGCAGGAAAATGATATAAGATAAATCGGTAAAGTTTTGACGTTTCTGTCTTTTATTTTGACGTCTTTGATTGAAAGAAAATTGCAAAGTTAAATGAAATTTGTGAGGAGTTTAAAAATAGTAATCATTGAAAAATGGCATAGATTTAAACTAATTTTTCAAAAAATGAGAAATCTAAAATCAAATTTTATTCTGATTGGAAAATATAGCACACATTTCCATTAATAAAATCACCGATCGTGTTGATCACCGTATGTGCTATACAAATTAATTTCATTATTTTTGGTCATTAAAATCCCAAAACAGATTTCCTTTATAATTTTGCATATTTGTCCTTATGGATTTCCATTAATATTTTTCAATTGTAAATTTATTGTTATGATGTCTGAAGCAAAATAAGCAAAACCGATAAAAAATATTCACAATTCAAGGAAAGTACGATACAAAAATACATTTATTGTGAATTACCTCAAGAGCCGAAACGAAAGGCATTTAAAGGCGACTGTTCGAGTGCGAACTTATGTGCGAATATTTAGAATCACACTTTTTCACCAATTTATTGAGCACAATGTAGCTCACAATTTTAGTTTTTTTTATGATTAGGTTGATCGTGTGCGAATATTTTTCTTAAAGTTAAAAATATTTTATCTTTTATCGGCTTAATTTGATTAGTTGAAAAGTGTGATTCTAAATATCCGCACAAAAGTTCGCACTCGAACAGTCGCCTTGAAGTGAATCAATTCATCCGTTCGTTTTCGTTTCGTTTCTCCTACATAACTAGCGTATCTGATTACGTTTTCATGTAATCAATCCTTTCGTTTAATTTCAGTCCGTTTCGTTTTCGGTTATATAACTATATAGGGATTCATACTATAGTTTTGTATAGCGAAACGACCCTTTCTATGTATGCGTTTTTTATGGGAAAACAACAACCCGAAATCAAAAACCTTTTGGTTGATTAAATATTTCATGCAAATGGAGAAAATATTTCACAACCATCGTGTTTCTTACAAAATGTAAACTAAAACTATAATCTTGTTTCGGAAAATGCCTAATTTTCCATGTGTGGAACACCGTTTTTGTAAACAATTATAAATTATATTTTTAAATCTTTCTACTGTACCAGAGTAGGAAAGAAGGCAAGATTTTATCGATTAAAATTTTAATAAAATGTTTATAAAATACGATTCATTGCGGAATTAAATGAAACCTAGCGGCCTTTGGTTTCTTAAATTTTTCTTATAAAATTATATTTTCTTGTCGATATTTTTTATCGATATAATATGTACTTGGTTTGGTTCGTATACAGAGTCAATATGTTGTAACTATCACTTTTTTCGCTTCTATGGAAAACCCGTCTCGTACTGCTTTGATGAGAATTTCAATATTTACTGCAACTAAATTCTATACTTCTGAAGTATCTGTTATTCTATCAAAAATGGGTCGAAACGAGAAAGTGATAGTTACAACTAGTCGACACAGGTTAAGAAGGTTAATATATAAAAAAATTTTTTTACAACAAAATAAAGAAATGACAGGCTCTTCTTATGGTATTATGATCCTGGCTCTTTTCCAACTGTTTCAGCCGCTGAAAAATCCAATTGAAGAGAGTAAAATAATAGGTATACATAATTTTAATGAAAGTGGGTGAATACACAGTAGCCATGACAAAAAAAAAAATGAAATGTCAGAAAAAAGTTGTTGCTCAATATTTTCTAGCAGTTAATCGAGCAGGAAGAATTCAAAATTGTTTCTTTTTTTGACATCTCCGACTTTTTTTTTATCACAGTCAAAACGAATATTTTTATGCAAATTAAACAAAAATATTTTATTCTAAAACTATTTGAAGTGATTTGATAACCGTTTCAGATAATTTTTAATATTTTTATTGGTACACAAAATGTTTGTTTACCAACAAAATAAACATGACGTTTCAAAAATTGTGTTGTCTCATTTGTTTTAGTTGTTTCTGTCCTAGTCACCATTTAATTTTTTTACTGCACTTTTTTCAAGCCAGTGTCATAATACCATTCTATGGATTTTATGGATACTTTATTAAGTTTTTTAATCAATAAAATTTGGTTGGTTCCTATCTCACTGTGGCTCCGGCTTTCGCTTATGGTGTTATGATACTGACTACCTAGTTTTCAAGTGCTATAATACTATTAAAGCGAAAAAGAGAAACAACTAATTTAAACAGTAGACAACATTATGCGCATTTATTTTGACGGTATGAAAATAAAATAATATATCTGTGTAGCGTGCGCTGCAATATTTTGTTTTGAAATATGTTTGTACTATACACGTACACACAAAATCACATTACTAAACAATGACTATACGTCAAAAAAAAATTAAAGTTGATTTATTTTTTATAGATTTGCCCAATTTAAACTGCTGCAAAAGTAAGCTATATCATTTGTTGCTGAATTTATTTTTATTTTTTGTTTATATGTTGTATGTACACTCATTCTTTCAAGTGATTTGTACTGACATTACTTGTCCTATTCTATTTTCATTTTTAATCACATGAACCATTTGAAAAACTAGTCAGTGTCATAAGACCATTACGTACAATTTGTATTTTCTGGCCTGCTAATGGAAAACGTTTGGTGTACATATTTTCGAAACAAAGTTAAATGGCGAGTTATTTTTCCCTACAAAAATTTTGTGGGACAAAAGGATCTCAATCAATTTCGTTTCGTAAATATTTCCACCAAACTATAATTGCATCAATAGGCCAGAAAAATACAATTTTGACAAAACTGTTATAAAAATATTTTCCTAATTCCCTATTCCCATTGAAAACCAGAATAGTAGCACTCTATTTGGAATTCGCTTCGAAGGACAAATCCATTCGTTCGACAAACTCGAATCGAATAAAGTTTGGTATTTGTAAATTCGATCGAAATGTGGATCGCCCTCAGGACTAAAATTGCCATTACGAAATTTTGCAAACCACTTTTTTACTTTTGAATACAGGATTTTTCCTGTGAAGCATATTGGAACACTTTTGTTGTCCCCTGAATTTTCTCGAAATCTGGAAGCAATTGATGGCTGGCATTAAATTCACTTTTTTATTTTTAAATAAAGCTATTAAACTGACCATAACTTTAATTTTATGCCTGGGTAAGTTTTGTGAGTGAAAGGGTTAAAACCTTAATTAGTCGTACTGATCAGTTACATATTCTCCGAACATATGCAATTATAACATCAAGCTTCAAAAGTTTTATATACGTAAAATGTAAGAAAAACTAGAAAAATAGAATTTTTCTCATTTTACTTATACAATTTTTAAAGGCAGATGTTATAATTGCATTTATTCGGAAAATATGTAGCTGATGAGTACGACTAATACCTCAACAGTAAATTTTCCAAATATATTGAAAATGTGCAAAAAAAGTTAATAGATATATTGAAAAAATTGAGATTTGCACACTTTTTTTTAGTATGATGTGTATTTATTATACAATTTTTTTTGCGGGCATACAATTTTTTTTGTTTAGATTAGGGTCCTCCATTACCTCCAGACTTTACTGTACTTACTTAAGAGTCATCCTGTATATACCGGCAATGTTAGTACTATAATTAAAAGCAGCATTCAATACAGCATGGAAGTGGCATAAGTCATCATACCGATTATATATTAAATTAACTAAAAATGGACAAAACAAAATTCATAAATCGATAAATAAAATAATAAATATAAAATATGATTAATAATAAATTATATGAATCATGAAACAAAACTTCCTAAAACTACATATAAACACTTAATCGCGCATGTTGTTGTTGCAATGTGTCCTTGGTCCTTAAAACTCGGTGCTTTTACATTTTTCTTGCGGACACAAGCAAAAATAAATTATAGGATTTACGAAATTTGGTTATATACATTTTGGGGCTAACACGCATTTAAATAACATTTTTAAGCTAGCTTTTCGGGCTTGGGGGGGGGGGGTGTGGAAAAGAAATTTAATTTTCTTCCGAAGTGATTCGTTATAATATAAATAATATGTACATAATACGTAGAAGTAAAAGTGTAAAACAATTTTATTTCAAAAAATCAATTTTATAAAATTTTGTGTCGTACCACAATTTGATACATTTTATATAAATATAAACGTGAACATAATTATGGGAAAGTTATTAATTAATTTTCTAATAATGCTCGTATTTTCTCTATCATAACTTATATAGTTTGTGGTTAATGGATTGTAATTATTTGTTATTTAGTTACTTTAGTAATTTCTTAAAATGGTTTATTTAGTTTTCTAGACATCGATATTCTATAGCGTCTAATGTTTTTGGTTTAGATATTATTTTTATTGTAGCATGTGTGATGACTAGCTTAAAAGTTCAATTAAATACAGAACAAATTCTATATCAATTGCAGAGTTTCATTTGGAATTCTTAGTATTTATGTTTGTTTCAAATTAAGTAATAATTCACTACGAAAAAAGTTTCTGTTGCAGTTAAATTTTACAGAGAACCGTTTGACAGCTTTAGAGGACAATAACTTACGTTAATTGCAACATGTATACATATATTATGTTAATAAATTGATTATTTTTCCTCACAATTAAAAAATTGCTGACATAAAATTATATTTTTATTTATTAAATATACAAATTCAAAACCATAAATCAATTAGTCCCGTTTTGTATTTTATGCTAGTAATTCTCATATACTCGTATGTATAACGTATATGGAAAATATTGTGGATCTATGAAAATGTAGTATATAATAACCACGTACACGAGTATGCTCGAGAGTAAATACACCCGTATTTGTAAATAAACATTATACGAATACAAGGTTGAGATGTACAATCATTAATATAAATTTTGTACATTCATATACAATACATATTTACTTATATACATACAATACACAAACGTCGCAGATATAATACCCGGATAATTTAATTTCCATATTTTCCGAGTTTAAGCCGTATTTATGATCATCATAACTATACTTGACTTTTCGTACAAATGCAAAAACGAACGTAAATATGTAAAAAATTGAATAATATTTTAAATAATTAAAATAGTTATCTAACAATAATTGATAGATGAGTGGAGGAAGGGGGGGGGGGGGGGGGTGGGGGTTAAAATGATTCTGCCTTTGGCTGTGTCAACGAGATTGAAACGTTTTTCGAAATATTCAATCAAATCAGGTAACTGGGTACTATAAATGACTGCAACGAACGTAAGAAAGTAAAGTCATGCAGCAATTTCTCAAATGTTCCATAATCTGATACATAACTATATTTCGTACCAACCATCGAGCCCGTGAGATGTTTAAAACGGCACGGATCCACGGATGTTACTTTTATAAAACAAATGGTGGGCTGAATATGTTGTGCCCAACACCTGACTTTCTTTAACCACGAATGTTGAGTTTTGGTAACACTGTCTTATACAGGGTATCCTCGATTGGGATGCTAATCCGTTAAGGGGTGATTCTTTGCTTCATTTCATGAAAAAAATCGTATGGTAGGGAGGGGGGGGGGGGCGGTCAATTTTTGATATCCTTTGAGATACAGGGTGTTTAAAAAATTCGGTTCGGGAAAAAAGTACAAGCGAATATTAAACTGTAACTTACAAAATATTTATCGGACGGCAACCAACAAAGCCTCATTTGACGGACAATCGAATAGGCTATATTTAAGATCTTATTGGCTATCTTGCATCTGTATCCATTTAAGAGCTATGAAGTTTTAATATAATATAATTAAATAATAATTTATAATAATTAATTTTTTTAACTTTAAAACTTTATAGCTCTTAAATAGATACAGATGCAAGATAGCCAATAAGATCTTAAATATAGCCTATTCAATTGTCCGTCAAATGAGGCTTTGTTGGTTGGCGTCCGATAAATATTTTGTAAGTTACAGTTTAATATTTGCTTGTACTTTTTTCCCGAACCAAATTTTTTAAACACCCTGTATCTCAAAGGATATTATAAATTGACAGCCCCCCCCCCCCTACCATACGATTTTTTTCATGAAATGAAGCAAGGAATCACCCCTTAACGGATTAGCATCAAAATCGGGGACACCTTGTATATTAGAAACCAATAGCAAACCAAATTGGTTGGATGAATGGTTTCGGTCCAAAGATGCGTCGTTTTATCGCCGTGGTGTTCATGTATTGCCAGAGACATGGCAAAAATGTGTTGATAGCGAAGGACAATATTTTGAATAAACCATTTTTTTTATTTCTATTGAAATTATCCAATACTGAGGCAATACTGTTGATAAAACAAATGCTTTAATAAGACTGACCCCGAAATTACAATCTTCTGTTTTATTTATACAATAATTGAATGCTATCGTTATAACGTTGAAATGCATAGTTGCACATTTCTTAACAAATACCAACATAATAACCATTAGTTACCAACGCAACAGCATACAAAATATCTTTCGAAATCGGAATTATTAAAATTTGATCGATTTGAAAAAGCGCAGAGAACATTAATATGTTTTTATTATATATAAACTTGCTATTCAGAAAAGAGATTGAAGAAATTTTAATGTAATGGCAGTGCCTGTGTATTTGTATACGGCGCAATATATGAACTTTGTATGTATGCAGGCCTAAAAACGTAAACGTGAAAAAATACTTTCATACAAACCAAACGCTATGTAATTTTTTTTTTTGAAAAGTTTTTTTTAACCTTGTATCTGGTAAATGCAGTAGAAAAATAAATTTTCATTCTCCGGAACATGAACTTTGTCTATTTATCTTTATTTTGGTAAATTGTTCTTTATTTTTAAGGTAGTTTTCATTTAGAATTTTAACATTTTCCGCCATGATGTCTTTAATTTGATGATTGTCATATAGAGCGTAATGTTTGAAGAGTAGTAATTTCGTTCGTTTTTCTTCTCTACGTGCATACACACAAACATTGCTCTATTCAGTCAAGCTACTAACGATTTCAGCTTCTGGTTTCAAACTAAGTTGTAATAGATTTTTATTGTTAATTTAAATAAACCCTTATTTTATATTAAAACACTAAACTTTTTGTATTGTTTAATTCTGTTCTCTCGAAAATAAAATTAAACAAAAATCTACATCTCAAAAATGTCCTTAAATTATTTTATTTTCAATTCTGTTTTTTCATTTCGGATTCAAGGACCAAATAGAAATGAAAATAAAAAATTTAAGGTTATTTTTGAGATGTAGATTTTTATTTAACCCTTTAACTGTTCATGTCGAGTATACTCGTCATCAAGATAAAAAAAATTACTTTCGTCCTTATTATTCAACGAATCAATTTTATTTTATTTTCATGAAGAAGTGCAAATCACCGAGGCTTCTTTGAAGCACTGCTTCTCGGTTCAAAATAAGTCGTCATCCATAAAATGTCTATACATTTGTATAATAAAATTGTTAAAAAAAAATAATTTTTGAAATGTTTTCGCATAGTTCGCACCGATGCAATATAATTTATCGAAATTTTTTTTTAAATTAATTATAACTAAAACATAAAGCACAAAAATGAACTGGATTTTTTTTTATTACTGCTTTGAAACCGTTATTTTATATATCAAAATATCATCACCCCAATTTTTTTTTATTGTTCTATCACTACACAAAAATGGCCTTGATTTTTTTTTATTTCATTTTGGTTGTGTTTCTTTGTATACAATTTTACTCTGTTTTCGTCGAGTATACTCGCAGAATCTACTTAAATATAAGTCCTGCTAACTCCACACATATGAAATAAACAATAACTAAGTAAAGCTGTATTGGAATTTTTTTTTCCATAGTAATTTTTTTTTGAAAAACTAAGTATAAGCAAATATAATATTGCCGATCTCATATACATTTTTTCGCCAAATTTTTTTTTTTAAAGAGGGAACCAATGCACAGTAACCACACCATGCGGACACTTTTTTCATTAAAAAGTTTAGCTAAGACAACAATTTTATGAGACATCTATACGTTTCATGAACAAAATTTTACGAACTTTAAATTTTTTTATCGATCATTATTTTCAACGATTTGCACATGCTGGATGCACATGTTGAAGTATGACATATACTTGTTGAATAAAAATGTAAACAAGAAGCAAGATCAAGTTTGAATTTCTTCAATGGTTTTTGCTTTTCGTAAAATATTATTATTTTTTTGTTTTGTGTCTACCTATGTACCTTATGAATGAACTGTGAAAATATTTTATGATGCGAGAGACTCCATTAAAAAGAAGTTATTGTAAATAAGACTTATTCTTTTAAATTTAATCAAAATAATTTTTTTCGAGTTATGTATATGCAACATTGTTATTCGTATTATTAAGCGATAATTTGTTAATCCGTGGATAATTGATAGTAGAGATAATAAACAATGTAAATTATATTTTTTTAATTTTAAATCTAAGGAAGCATACACGTGTTAATTTTATCTTGTCCTTATGCTACGGAGAAGATTAAACGGAGATACGATAAAAAAGGCTCGTGGTGACAAATCTCATAAAGCAGTTTGTTGATCAGCCAGATATATCAAAGGTTTCGGCTAAGGAGCTTCATCAAATAGCAGACGTATCGGATGAAGTTGTGAGAGGACTGAAGGTGTTAGCCGAAGCGGAAAAAAGACCCATAGCTCATTCATATTTTGGTAAACAAATTGGATAGTGTGACTAAGCAAGCATGGGCAAATGAGATAACTGTAGAGGATTTCCCTACGATGGGAAGATTTTTCCAATTTTTAAGTAAACGAAGTGAATTATTGGATGCTATAGAAGTCAATAAAGTGTCGACCAGCAATCGAGTTAAATCCTTTCAATCAACTGCAGAGCCTGTAACGAGCATGACTTGCGAGACATACTGTTATAGAATTTTATAAATCTACAATACTAATTCAGAGCCCTTACGCGGTCACGTATAGCGCGGCTAGATCTCAGGAGTTGAGGGATCGGTTTTTTAAAGGGATGAATCAGTCTGGCTAAACCGCGGATATGAAGTTAGAAAAAAAAAAATTAATAAACAAAATTACAAAATTAAAGACTATGATACTTAAAGGTGAGGTGGTATAAAATGGTAGAGGTGCTAAAATGGCTACTTGGTATGTGAAAAAAAAACTATTTCAACTAATGGCTTCTGACCGAGACGGAACAATTAAACGAGAAAGTGGGACTAAAAGAAATTGGAAAGGGGAAAACCAATCATCAGAACCAGAATATACACTTAAATCACTGAATCGTAATGGTAATCATGTTGAAACTTAGCCTGTCATGCAAAAACCTACCTTGGCCTCATGATGATTTCGTTCACTGTTTCATAAGTATTAATTCGTAATGATAATAATTGAAATTATTGGATTCGACTGATGCATTATATACATAAAATTCATAAATTTATTAATATTTAAATTATAATCGAAATTGGAATTATTCACTAACAAAAATATTACATAAATCAAAATAAAGAATTTAATTTTAATGAAGATAAGTCCTTTCATGGACATGCAAAATAAAACTAAAATCCTAAGCTACAGCCTACCTACCCTATGCTATATTCTAAAAATAATAACTGAACTATAGGTAAATTAAATTTCAATGAATAAATTTATTTGAGTTTATATAAAAAAAAATATGATCATAAGAAAAAGAAAAATATATGAACCTTGTACCAATGTGCACTGCACTGCTGAATCCAGATGGGATGTTGATTGTTGTAATGATGATGGTTGTTGCGCAATAACGTTGTGCCGTTTGTTGCCTACTACCACGAATCATAACGCAGCGGACAATTTATAGTTTGCGTATTAGTAGATGCCACAGTAACACAAATGGCGTTTATGTATATGGTTAATGTTAGGATTATTTATTATTTTTATTATTTTTACGTTAAGTGTTTGTATGTTATGTGAAGTTTGATTATTATTAGAATTTTATATTATTTTCTTATTTTATTTTTCTTTGTGCAATATGACTTAGATATGAGTCCACTTTACACCAGAATCCACTGGTGAACTGGTTTAAAACACTGGCTTGTTAAACCCCACGATATCTCTCTTATTTTTAACAGTCCGATATCACTTGTTATGCATGTACTATTTATTGAAGACTTCAGTGCTTATAATTTTTATACTTAACAGTTGAAACGTATTATTATTATTATTATTATTATTATTAGATTAGTATTAATTAGGTAGGGTTAGTTAAATTTGCTTCATTTTCTATATTTTCACTGTATTTTTTTGATAATCACGTCTATAAGCTCAAATGTTTAAATACCTCCGACAATTTTTCCTTTTCAGAGCCACACCCAATTTAAAATTACGGTTTTTTTTTTCATATATAGAGGTTCATGTGCAAAACAGTTCATTAAACCATTAAAATTGGCCACGTCCTTGAGACCACTCACAAATTATTATTAGGTTTTTATTAAATCACATTTTATATTTTTTTTATAATTCAATGAATACAAAATTTATAATCTTCAACCTATCGTAATTCTATTGTCTATATTTAATTTTATTTTGCACTCTCAACTCAAGAAGTATCACAAGAAAACTCTATATGATCAAAATGCACCACTCACGCGATCGGTCGCATCCAATCACCACCCGTTAAACATTCGGTTAAGATTTACGTCTCCTCAAGCAAAATTACTTGCATTTATTATTTAAATATACTTGTTTTTTTTTCTTTAAGTGAACGACTCATTTCATTTTTAATTTAATTATCGTTTGCACAACAAAAAATTTCGAAAACGATCCGATCGATCGCAAAACCAAACACTCAATCCTCTTTTTTTCAATTTTAATTTTCCTCATCAACTCCATCATCAAAAAAAAAAATTGTACTAGAATTTAACGCTGTGGTGGGCAACGCGGCGTTACAAGCCTTTGTGCCTTAAATGCTCGCAAAGCCATTACCTCAGTAAATGTGACCAGTTTCTTTCCCTAAGCGTTAATGATAGACGAGGTTTTATGCCTGAGATAAAGCTGTGCTTAAACTGTTTCACTCCAAGCCATCAGTCAATCGTATGCAGATCAAGTTATACATGTGGCAAATGCCACAGGAAACACCATCTTATACTACATACCGAGGATGCAGTCAGGCCAACAGCGAACACGGCTACTAGAAAAAACATAGAAGAGGCCACGACTCACGTCGTGTCGAATGCAGCAACCATATCAAGTTTTCAATCATTATTACCAACAGCAGTAGTTCGAGTTCCAATCTGGAAATCTACAAATATATGCAGAATGTTGCTGGACTTGGGATCTCAAGCGTTGTTTATTACCGAGGAATGTATGCAGCGATTAAAACCTACGAAGTCAAAGGTAAACTTCGCAATATCGGGCTTGGCATCAAGAAAGGTCACTACGAGAGTTTCAGCTTGTGTCACACTGAAATCCTTACACTCGACAAAGAATGAGGTGCTGAATTTTTTTTTTAAATTTTACTGTTACATTTTTGGTTTTGCGCACCAGTGTCTAATAAAGAAACTACAAAATTTTCATTGTGAACTTTTAATTTTTTAGGTAACATAAAATAGCAAATATGACTAACAATTAGCTTTTCTGAAAGCTGAAAGCCTTTCATCAAAAAATATTTACTGACGTAAAGTAATGTTAAGAGTTAAATGATGCAAAAAGAAAATAATTTCTTTAACAAAATAGAATTCTAAAAGTTTTGCTTAAATTTGAAATACTTTTTAACTAAATATTAATAATTATTATATCTTATTTAAAAGAAAATAATATCAGCTTTTTAAAGAAATTAATACTTGAAAATAAAAATAGTTATTTTCAAGATATTGAAGTTTCTTTAATACAAGGTGCTGCTCCTCTTTAAACGTCTATAACTTGATAGGGGGGTTTTAACGTGCAAAGTGACAGAAGTAACCTTACCTTCGTTTTAATCAAGGAATCTAAAGGCACCATTCGTGTTAGCTACTTTAAGGACAACTTGTATGTATAGATGATAATTAATATAAATATGGGCAAATATCAAAATAATAAAAATGTAAGATTTATTTACTTAAATTTTTAATATTTTTTAATAAATTTTAAGTTTGAGATTCTTGTATTTTTTAAGTTCTGGAATACGATTCCAAAATAACCAGAAACTTGAATATTGCTTAAAGAGATTAAATGAAATTTCCTATGACCTGCGGAAATTGGATTCTAAAATTAATTGTTTTTGAAGTTGTGACATTGTATTGGGGTGAAACTCCATACTTAAGCTTTTCTCATAAATTTGGAGATCCCAGTTATTTTTGAAAGTCCTGAAAGTCCAGAAGTAGCATTGGAGCCTTTTCGGTTTGTGCAAATATTTTGAAAAGTATATTATTATAATTAAAAAAAACATTATGAACTAAAAGATTCTAAATTAAATTCACAATAATATTGGCCAAAATCAGTTTTTCAATGGAAATGGTAATTTTAACAAAAAAATATTTATCAACAAAATTCAGCTAGACTTTACTATAAATTAAGAGATCGCATTAATTTTAGAAGTGGCAGCAATATTATATACATACTTTTATATATAACATTCACGAAAAAACCATTAAAAACCAAAAGATTGTAAATTAAATTTGAAACAAAATTTGTTTAGATCATTTTAATTTATTTTACGTATTAAAATAAAGTAAAGTAACCATGAAACATGTTGATCTTGCGATTTTTGTTATTTTGCCACAGAAAAGCAAGGTCTGATGAAAACATCGCTGGTGTGCGAGAGTGTACGGGAAACTCCTTGGCAGCTAATTTCTCGTCATTCACAAGATCTTGCCCTGCGACTTCAGCTTGGCGAATTTAGTGTAGAGGCTTGGGTCTACACCCGTATAAAATTCAACTAACCTAGGAACTTAAGGTAAACGACCATAGACAACGCTGTAAGCTAGCTGGTTTAGCTCTGGAGCAGTTGGAAGTTAACCCAAATTTCGCCAAAAAATCATCTTTATCGATTTCTTCCTTTGGGGCTACCTTAAATTGCAGATCTATGCGAATAAATCGCAAACAATTGATGCCCTCAAAGTAAACCTAACGAACGCCATCAAGCAAATTCACCGAGATTTATTCGATTCATTGAAAATTGTACCTCCCCAATACGTACATACGCAAAGCCCCGGCGAACATTTGAACGACGTTATATTCCAAGCTTAAATACCATAAAATATTCTTTCAAACAAAAAATTTCACACAACATGTTTTATTTACATTTATAAATCGAGCATCCTCGTAATTTTAATTTCAAACACATTAGTTTGAAGTTTAACTTTGATAATGATGTCGAATTGACATCGAAAACTTAGAAATTAATTATTATAATTTTAAAATCTGAGCCATATACCAATAAAAACCTTATATTTACTATTATTTACTCATAAAATATTTTCCAAATACATTAGTTTGGTTAATTTTTAATTTTTACCGGAAATGATGACTTTTTCTAAAATAAAACTTCATTTCACCAAAGTTCGACATCTATATGGCCCAGTCAGATTGACTCTCTCTCTCTCTGGCACTATATCCCATCAAAGGATTTGGACGTCTCAAATGAGGTTTCATAATCATATTTTCATTTCGGATAATGAGTGATAAATTGATTGATTATAAACCAGCCGTGAAATTTTTTCCTTGTCATCACCGGGAATCGAACCCGGGACTTTGTAACGTGCGCCTGCATCGGTACTTGTATGGCAGACTGTACGCGTTTGTGCCATAATTGTACTCTATTACATATTCGAGTAAACAATAATAATGGTACGATTCAAGGGGAAAAGAAAAGAACAAGAAAACGAAGAGGAATGGAGATAATTTTTTTTGTTTTGATAGGGTCATTCGATTTTGGGATTTTGGTTAAAATTGGTCGACCAAGGGATATATAGTGGTGTAAAGAGTGCAAAATTAGTAAAATTAACAACCCAACAAGATATTAAAAGTATTGGGTATAAAAGATTGTGAAGTAATAATTATGTGAATAAAATTATAAGAGACTAAGTGTAATCGAATTAAGATTGCTGTGATTTTGTTTTTTTAATAAATAAAAAAAATAATAATAATATTGTTAACTATATATTTATATATATATATATATATATATATATATATATATATATATATATATATATATATAAATATATATATATATATATATATAAATATATATATATATATATATATATATATATATATATATATATATATATATATAAATATATATATATATATATATATATATATATATATATATATATATATATATATATATATATATATATATATATATATATATATATATATATATATATATATATGTATATATATATATTTATATATATATATATATATATATATATATATATATATATATATATATATATATATATATATATATATATATATATATTAAATTTGAGAGCTCGTTTTTTATTTACGTTCACCATACGAGACATATAATCCTAAGGGCTACCCACGAATGGCTTGAGAGCAACCGGCGTTACGGTGGAATAGTTGCTCGCCATCTAAATTGTATGGGCGTATGAAAGCATCAATAGTGAACGCGCGGCGAGTAAGGCGTAACAAATAGAACGGGACTTTCCAAAACCGAGGCTGCGACTTACGGTTATATTATTCGTAATCGTCACAACTATAAGCGGTGGAGTACACTATTTAACAAAAAAATAAAAACGTAAATCCAGGCTAACAACAGTAAAATCGCACTAGCAACGGAAATTGCAAAAAGGAAAAAAAAGAGGGAAAACCAACCGAAGAACCAACTAAGGAAATTGAAAACTACCGGGAAATCAACCAATGGTATATATATAAACCTAACGGAGTAGCAGACCAACACCACGAGGTAACCTTCACCAGGCTACATATGGTTACGCAGGTACAATAAATATTTGTATTATTATATTCAAGTTATTTCTTTTGTTGTATTAATTTAATACATGTATCCCGTACGGTCGGTCTTATTATTATTATTCAGTTATTGTTTTTTTCATTTTATTAATCCGACCGTTACGTATTGAGTTAAAGATAACTTTTCTTAGGCTTAAGTGACACAATTTTTGTTTGTAAACTCATAACCACTATATATGAGTTAAAGGATCTACTTCGCAGGCGTATTAATAATTACAATAAAGATTATCTTCATTCTTCTTGGTACGGTTTTCGATAGGATGCTTAATTAATTGTTTCGCAAGGGGAGGTGGAAGGTGGGTAGAATCGGTGGAGGGGTGGTGCGATCATGAACGTTAGTCGACTGCACATGTAATTTCTACGTAATACGTTGCCAACTATTGCCGCTTTGTAGGACCCGCCCTAGCTGACGCTCCCGGCAAAATCTAACCAGCATGTGCGCACAGGCAATAGTAAAACGGTTACAACTTTCGGTCGCTGGAGCAAGTATGCTAACCACTTTGCCACCGGGGCAGCTATTTTGTAGTCGGATTGACTATTCTGAATAAATCTTTATACTTAACATTTTTTCTATTAATTGCGAGATTCTTGCGAAATTTAGTGGAAATCTGTGTTCCAGAAGTGGCAGCTTCCACGGAAGCTTTTTCAATTTTTTCACTGATGTTAAAAAGTTATAGATTTAAAGATTAAAGTTTTAAATAAATTTAAAGATTAAATTTACAACAAGGGTTGATTTTGTTGGTTTTTTGAAGTTTACGCGGGAATTATGATTTTTGATTGTGCAAAACAGTTTTACCAAAAAACAAGTAACTTTAATTAATCGCTTTAGAATTCAAGTGGGATGTATTCGAGATTTATGTATACATTCGTGGTAAAAAAAAGTATGGTGTTGGCCACAACATATTCACCACTCTAATTGTTTACAAGTTTTTCTGCATCAATGCACTTTGTGCCAATAATATTTGCCACGGAGACGCTGGCGTTCATGGGTAATGTTTACAAAAAATGTCAACAAAAGTTTCCTTTATATAATATACTCGTAAAGGTTAGTAACATGATACTATAAGTAACTTGTACTATGGAATTTTACTGGAAATAAAATAATA
Organism: Nephrotoma appendiculata; assembly: GCA_947310385.1. Taxonomy (NCBI): domain Eukaryota; kingdom Metazoa; phylum Arthropoda; class Insecta; order Diptera; family Tipulidae; genus Nephrotoma; species Nephrotoma appendiculata. The sequence continues at coordinate 237,858,198 of OX371224.1, read as the reverse complement.
AATTTTAATTTTCATCCCCATGCTTCTTTTAATGCACCAATTTTAAAAATTCATAAAATTAATTTACATTTAAATGTGTGACGATATTTTAGAAAGTTAAATAACAATCGTTAAATAATCCAAACGTAATCATTTATTAAATTTGATTATGCAACCAGTTCCAAATTATTATTTAATCAATCATCTGTTATTTAGTCAAAAATACTTGAATCGTTAAAAAAATTGGCTACTTGCTTTTTAATATTATTAATGTATATTACATCTTGTAATTTGTATGTTATATTAATTATCGTTTATATATTACAATTAGAATAAATTGCAGTCGAGAGTACACGATCAACGTAAAAAATAAGAAGAAACAAAATAGGAATTAAAAAGTTCGTTTTTCTCTTTATAATATTTGAAGGGAAAATAATTTAATTCCTCGGAACAATAATTTTGGAGAAACAATACATTTATAATATTCGACTATTTTAAATAAAAGTTTATTGCACATACATCATAGGAAAAAATAAAAAAAAAAAATTTGTATACATATTCATATTTGTTCGTCTTCCTTCAATTCCCATTTCCACATTTCTACTAAATAAATAACAAACCGAAATCAAACTAAATTCAAATTTATCAACTATAAACGCGAGTTTCTTCTAGTTCTTATCGAACATCAGCTTTAATAAAAAAAATTATCTGCTGCTGTTTCTTTAACGAAATAATATTGTTTTATAATAGGCTCCTATAATTTAATAATATTTTTGCTTCCTAGACATATTTATAAATTGGGGCCCTTTTATGAAATTTTATCATTCTCAGATTTTTTCGGTATCAACACCAAACTTTGCAAGAATAAATAAATAAAAAAGTGGAACGCTGACCTAGTTTACGTCATCGACGGTATTCCACAAATCCACACTAAGAATAAGTGTATAAAACAAAAATGTTCATAAACTAGTTCAAGGTCGATTTTGTTCATATGGGTTTTTAAAATACACACTCATAAGGACAAGATAGAATTAACACGTGTATGCTTCTTTAGATTTAAAATTAAAAAAATATAATTTACATTATTTATCATCCCTACTATCAATTATCCTCGGATTAACAAATTATCGCTTAATAATACGAATAACAATGTTGCATATACATAACTCGAAAAAAATTATTTTGATTAAATTTAAAAGAATAAGTCTTATTTACAATAACTTCTTTTTAATGGAGTCTCTCGCATCATAAAATATTTTCACAGTTCATTCATAAGTATCTTGTTTCCATGAACTAGGTTGAGTTAGGTTGAGTTGAAATTAGGTTTTCGTTAATTTCAAAATGGCGTATCGCGTTTACATGAATAGAGTTAGGTTGAGTTGAGATTTTGACAGCTGCTTAGTAGAGGAGAATTTTATCTTGCGATCGCGTTTCTGTTTGTTTTTAAAAAAAATCATTTTTATTATATTTAAAATTAAATAGTTTAGTGAAATATAGTTTAGAATAGTGCTAGTGAATAAATAGTTATAGTTTAGTGCCACATAACTAATATAACACAGTTTGGATAGGCTAGTTTATAAAGCTAAGTTTAAAATATCAGTTTAGTGTAGTTAAGATAGTTTAATAATACAGCATAGTGATTTAATATTAGCTATAATAAAAATGGTTAATATTAGAATGAACAATAAGTTAAAAATTCTGTGTATAGCGCATCAAAAAAAAAATGAGGAAATCTCATCTTTGATGTGCGAGTTCTACGCACAAAAATTGAAAACTGAGCGGCAACATTTTTTAAATAAACATCGTCGACGAATGAGGCTGATGTTGGAAATGCACTCAAAAAGTGTAGCTGCATATTTGAGGCATATGTACATCTGTAGAGCTTCTAGAAGATCCCCAAAAGTTTGGATGAAGAAGAATTGTGATAACTGGTGGAAAGCGGTAGTGAATAGTGATAGCTACGATGAATGGATGGAAAATTTTAGAGTCGACAAAAATACTTATCAGTATTTATGTGACAAATTAAGACCGGCATTGCAGTTGAACCAGAATTGGGTTAGAAAACCGATTGATGTCGAGAAAAAAGTTGGAATTGCATTATATAAGTTAGCGTCCTGCTCGGAATATAGGGTGGTAGCAAACCAATTTGGAGTGCATAAAGCTTCTGTATACAGATGCTTAAAACAATTTTGTGCAGCAGTCATCAAAATTCTATTGCCCCAGGTAATTAAAATGCCAAACCTGGAAGAAAATAAATCAATGTGTGAGGAATTTAAAAAAAGAAGCGACCTTCCGATGGTATTCGGTGCAATTAATGGTTGCCATATTCCAGTAACTGCCCCATTAGTGGGATATAGAGATTATATCAACAGGAAAACATGGGCCTCTATTGTACTTCAGGGGATAGTAGACGCAAATTACAGGTAATGAAAAATTGTCAAATTTCTTCGCTATCGATATAAATAATTAATAAGAGTTAATTTTTATTTGCAGATTTATGGACATAACTGTGAAACATCCAGGATGCACTCATGATGCAGTAGTGTTAAAGGATTCATTTGTGTATAAGAATATAAATAATTACGAAAAGGCAATAATTTTCCAAAAAAAAATTATATGCATTAACTTAATAATTATTGTAAAATTCGCAGCCATCAACATTAATAAATGGAAGACAAATAAAGTCGTTTATTGTTGGGGACCCAGCATACCCACTTGAGGATTGGTTGATGAAGGCGTATGTATCTCCAAAAAATGTTGAGGAGGAACCATTTAATGTTTACCTCAACAAGACTCGTATAGTGGTAGACAATGCCTTCGGTAGACTGAAAGGAAGATGGAGAATAATCCAAAAGAAAATTGATGCTAAAATCAATTTTGTCCCATCCATCATTGCTACTTGCTGCGTTCTGCATAATATGGCAGAAAAAATAAAATTGCCATTTCAAGAAAGTTGGTTAAGAGCTGTAGAAGAAAATAACAGATTGTACCCACAATCTAGTGGCGTAGTAAATCGTGAACAACTATCTGCATCTGAAATAAGAAACCACCTTAAACAATATATGGCGAATAATTATCCACTGTTAACAAGCAGAAGCAATTAATAAAACATTAAATATAATTCAAAAATAATTCATAATTTATTTAATATGTATTTCATAGAATAATATAATAAAATTTTAAATATACTTATTTTAATTGTTTTGCTTATTTTAAAATTGAAATAAATTCGCTTAGTTCCTCCTCGAGTTCATCGTCATCCACACTTACGCTATTGTTTTGTTTTTGTACCGTACTGGAGGTTGGCACCATGATTTTCTTAAAATTAATGTTACTGATCGTTGATCTGTTGTGATCTGACAGGTTGGAATTGTTACTTAGTCCTGTGCTGAGCCCAGCCATCAAGTACTGGTTAGATGCACCTGGTGCAGATGTTTCATCTGTTTTAAATAAGTTTTTAATTTCGTTTAAAAACATTTCATTATTTTGTTTTAAAATCTGCCGCAAGGTTCCCAAAAATTCCCTATTTCGGGTTGCCTCTTGCTCGGCGACAACTTTTAACTCGTGCTCCATTGCGATTTTGTATTTTTTTAAAAAAATTCATTAAACTTATTAAGTTGTGATTCGATGTCGCATTGTCGCTTTCTATTGCAATTTTTTGGCATTGGGGCCGGCTCAAAATCCGAATCACAACTTTCTGACATTTCGATTGGTAATGTATTGTCGGGGTTGGCATTTTCTAAAATTAAATTAAATAGAAAATTGCTTAATTAAAAAAAATATATTTAATTAAATTGAACGCATTTTATTTTACCTGATTGTATTTCAGCAGCATCAATTCCACTTGATAGTATTGCAACGCTGGGCCGAGATCCTAAAAGGCGATCCAATACATCATAGTAATCGCAAGTAGCGGTAGAAGCACCACTACAATTATTTTTTTTTCGTTGCGATGTATGCCTTTTTCAGATTTTTCCATTTATTTTCTAGTTGTGCTTCATTTTTATCACTGATGCCCCTGCTTATAAATTCATCAAGCACCATTTTAAAAATTTCTTTTCGGCGATATTTTCTGCCATCAATTAATTTTATAATATTTTTTTCCTTGATTAAATTTAATAATAACTCACATTGCTCTTCACTCCAAAATATTCGAGCCGCCATTTTGAATTTTATCACTTTAAATATTCGTGTCACAATCGTACCGAAATATTTTCGTTGCCGCCATATTGAATCTCAACTCTACTCAATCGTACTAGTTTCGTCGAGTTCAAAATAATTTAACGAAAACTCAACTCTACCCTGTTTCCATGAACGCTAACTCCAACTCAAGCCACTTTCAACTCTGCATGGAAACAAGATAAAGGTACATGGTAGACACAAAACATAATTTTGTTTTAAAAGGACACAAAACAAAAAAAAATAATATTTTACGAAAAGTAAAAACTAAAAACCATTGGCTGGTGCTACACGAGATTTTAATTTCTGGTTTCAAACTAAGTCGTAATAGATTTTTTATTGTTAATTTAAACCTTTATATTAAATGAAAACACCTAATTTTTTGTATTATTTTATTCTGTTCTCTCGAAAATAAAATTTAAGCAAAAATCTACATCTCAAAAATGCCCTTAAATTTTTTTATTTTCATTTCTATTTTTGTCATTTCGGATTCACGGACAAAAATTTTATGTCGCACAATTTTTGTCCGTGCATCCGAAATGACAAAAATAGAAAGGAAAATGAAAAAATTTAAGGGCATTTTTGAGATGTAGATTTTTGTTTAAATTTTATTTTCGAGATAACAGAATAAAATAATACAAAAAATTAGGTGTTTTCATTTAATATAAAGGTTTAAATTAACAATAAAAAATCTATTACGACTTAGTTTGAAACCAGAAATTAAAATCTCGTGTAGCACCAGCCATTGAAAAAAATTCAAACTTGATCTTGCTTCTTCTTTACGTTTTTATTCAACAAGTGTACATTTTCAACATGTGCATCCAGCATGTGCAAATCGTCGAAAATCAAGATCGATAAAAAAATTTAAAGTTCGTAAAATTTTGTTCATGAAACGTATAGATGTCTCATAAAATTGTTGTCTTAGCTAAACTTTTTAATGAAAAAAGTATCCGCATGGTGTGGTTACTGTGCATTGGTTCCATCTTTTAAAACAAAAATTGGCGAAAAAATGTATATGAGATCGGCAATATTATATTTGGTATAAGTGTATTAGCGCAGAAACAAAAAAAAATGTAGAAAACAAAATTCAAATTTACGTTGCATTGTTAGTGTAACCAACACACTCTTTGTTAATTTTTTTAAAATTATTATATTTAAGTAGATTTTGACACTCGTCTTCGCTGAAAAATAATTAAACAGTTAAAGGGTTAAATTTTATTTTCGAGAGAACAGAATAAAACAATACAAAAAAATTGGTGTTTTAGTGCGTGTGTCAATGTGTTAAAATAATATTAGTTACAATTTTGACCACCAGACGAAACCGAGTTGAAAATGTTTTAGAGCATTAATTTAAATTTACTGTGCCAATGTGTTAAAATTAGTTTCCATTACAATTTTGACAGCGCCAGCAGTAAAACGAAATGAATCGCGCTTCAGCAGATAAAAAACTTTGTGTTACTCCTTTTAATTTTATTAAACTATAGGAAACGTAATTTACCAATTATTTTATCTAATTATCGAAGGCAAATTAGAGAAGTAAACATTTAGAATTCATTTTACATTCATCTATGTACATAGTAGAATGATATTCGTTCTATCGTTTTAGCCAATAGAATATTGTAAGTTGGAGGTATTTTCCGATGACGTGAATGCAATTTTGAACGGAAATACAAGTAAAACCCAGTAACATCTCCGTGTTAATTCCGAAAGTTTTGAAAAAAATCGTAGAACTTTTCCCCCAAAACTACATGGCTGGGATAATAAGTATGAAGTCATTGTATTTTTATATTGGATGGGTGCCGGTTGTAGTTACCGAGTAACTGGAGGCTTTGTTGGTATTAGTCGGTATATTCTCTGAAATTTTATATCAGTAGAAGATATAACTAATAATTTCGTAATTTTAGGTTCACGGTCAAGCGAATAATACACAAAATGTTGGACCACTTTGTTGAGCACATGAGACACATTACAAAACAACCGAGTCAAAGTGAACATTCGGATATTGGGGAAAAATTCAATAAACGGTCCAAAACTTCAATTTTCGGGAACGCCATAAGTGCTATTGACGGCTGTCACATTATAATAAAGTGTCCAATTAGGAAACTCGACGAATATTTGAATTACAAAAAATTCTATTCCATCCAATGTCAAGCGGTCGTTAATATCAGCCATATGTTTAATGATGTATTTGTTGGATTTCCTGGTTCAGTGCACGACACACGTGTTTTTAAAAACAGTCGAGTTTTAAATCAACAATTGCACGTCATATATCAATAAACCAGCATCGGTTTATGCCTGGCCGATCCACATCGACTAATCTGGTTGAATTCACCAGTAAACTAATTAACGAGATAGAAAAACACCGTCAAGTTGATGTAGCGTACACGGATTTTAGTAAAGCATTTGATCTGTCATCATAAAGCACTCCAGAGTTTATTCAATTTTGCGTTCTCTCTCGATTACATAAATTGGTTTAAGTCATATCTATCAAACCGGCGACAATTTGTAATAATGGGAAATGAGAAATCAAACGTTATTAAAGTTACATCTGGTGTTCCCCAAGGATCACACCTCGGGCCTTGGATTTTTATTGTTTTCATAGACCGAATAACCGAGATAATCAAAAACTCAGACGTGCTCATATTTGCAGATGATGTGAAAATTTTTCGTACTATTAATGGATTGTTAGATACGGAGAAACTTCAAGAAGACTTAGATAGTTTAAGTGAGTGGTGTGATCGAAACTCACTATACTTAAATATTAAGAAATGCAAAATCATGTCCTTCCATCGTAAAAGAAATCCAGTAATTACTTCATACAAAGTCAACAACGAAGTACTGCAAAGAGTCAATGAGAATATAGACTTAGGTGTTACATTTGTTGAAAACGCCAGTTTCAATAGGCATATTGAAAATTGTATTGCGAAAGCGAATGCCATGTTCGGATTTGTTAAAAGATGGACAGGTGAATTTAAGGATATTCAAACCTTATGTTCACTCTATTTCGCTTATGTTCGATCTCAACTGGAATACGCTGTAACGGTCTGGAATCCATACTACGAGGGTTGCCTTTTATATTTCGGGATTGGACAACCTTAGTGTTGCAATCTGGCAATTGACAGCTCTATCGTGAAATGGAATTAAATCGTGAACATTTTCGTGCGATTATTTTTTACAACTTTCGACGTGGATTAAGGCAGCAATAGTGCATGGATGAACTTAATTCAATTTTTGGCGATGAAGCTCCATCAAGGACCAGTGTTTATTGATGGTATGGTGAATTCAATCGAGGTCGTAGTTCACTCCAAGACGAGTTTCGTGAATGTCGTCCAGAATCAGTTGTTGTTCCGGAAACCATTGATGCTGTGCGCGAACTGATATTGCAAGATCGTCATGTGACCTATCGTGAGATTGAGACAACCTTAGGCATTAGTGGGACCAGCATACATGCAATATTGCATAAACATTTGAATGTCAAAAAAATTTGTTCGCGTTGGATCCCACACAATTTGTCAATCGCTCAAAAAAGGCTCGTGTCGATTGGTCGAAAGAAAAGCTCAAAAAATACGATTGCGGTGCTTCAAAACATGTCTATGACATAGTGACAGGTGATGAATCGTGGATTTACGCGTATGAGCCCGAAAGTAAACAGCAGTCGACTGTATGGGTGTTTCAAGATGAGCCGAATCCAACAAAAGTTGTTCGCGCACGAAGCACTTGCAAGCAAATGATCGCCTGTTTTTTTCGGAAAAAATGGACATGTCGCAACTGTACCACTAGAACAACGCAGAACAGTCAATTCTGAGTGGTACACAACCAGTTGTTTGCCAGTTGTCTTCCAAGAAATCAGGAAAACCAACTGCCGAAGACGGATCCCTCTTCACCACGACAATGCGAGCTCTCACACATCGGCTCAACCAACTGCATTTTTGAGCACTCAAAACATCGATTTGATGAGTCATCCGCCGTATAGTCCTGACTTGTCACCAAATGACTTCTTTTTATTCCCGTACGTAAAAAACAAACTGAGAGGTCAACGTTTTTCGACACCTGAAAAAGCGGTTGCTGCGTTCAGAATGCATGTTTTGGAGATACCTCAATCAGAGTGGAAAAAGTGCTTCGACAATTGGTTCAAACGCATGCAAAAGTGTATAGATCTTCATGGGGAATATTTTGAAAAACGATAAAGCGATTTTCGAAGATTAATATTTGTTTTTGTTCTCTAATCCCGAAATATAAAATGCAGCCCTCGTATGCTGTGCACATAAAAAGAATTGAAAGCATTCAAAAGAAGTTTCTGATTTTTTTGTTAAAGAAAAGTAACTGGGATTACGACCATAACTTGTCATTCCATGAAAATGTGGTCGCTGACCTCCATACACAACAAGATGCACGGATTACAAAATATGCACGCTTGAAAATAGACGACTTCTCTTGGGCGCGGCTTTTATTGGTAATGTTTTGCTTGGTCACGTTGATTCAGCTTTCATCTTGGAAAACATATCAATTCACGTACCATGCAGAACATTTCGAAACCATGAATTTTTGGCACTTGAACACCATTCTACTAACTATGGAGAAAACAACCCCATTAATATTATGTCTAAATCTTTCAACTTAATCGACGACATATTTGTCTTCAATTTATCTAAGGATAACTTTAAAAATATCCTTAAAGAGTATTTTTAAAATTTTTAATTGTTTAAACCAAATTTTGGTATATATTTTATTTTTTCTGTTTTAAAGTTTTTTGTTGTTTTAGTATAATTTCTGTTCAAACTATAAATGTAAATACAGGAATACCTCGCATAGTACTGCTTCGATCAGTACGGTTTCTCTATAGTACGGTTTTGAAATTTTCAAAAAAAAAATTGTTCTTGAAAAAAATTGTTCTAAAAATGGCTGCAAATGGCTCACTTTAGAACAAAAGCTTAATGGCTTAATGTTATTAAACTTCATGAAGAAGGTGCTTCTTTTGCTAAAATAGGAAGAGAAAAGGGAATGAACGAGGCGTCACTTCGAAAAATTGTGAAAAATAAAGATCAATACAAATCACAAGGTATAGCTACAGCGTCTTATTTGTCAAAAGTAGAGATCAGAATTAGAAGCCCTCGAAAAGTTAATATGAAGCGGCTATTATCTATATGGATAGAAGTCCTTAATCAAAAACGTTTTTGTTGGTTTAGTTTTAAAATAAATGGTTTTTGTTAGTTTAGTTATTTTAAATAAATATATGTTTGAATATACATACATATGTACTACATATACTCTCCTTTTTTTATTGAAAAGCAGAAAAACAAATTATATGTAACAAATTATCGTTTTTTGACTCGATTATCATCATCATGTCCTTTAACCTCCTTCATAGGAGTATAGGGCATGTAAATAGGCGCATAGGGCCCGAGTGCCTCGATTAGTCCGGTTTCAAATAGTACGGCAAAATGGTGGAACCGATTAACCGTACTATGCGAGGTATTCCTGTAATGTGAAATCATACATGTATATTACAAAATAGATTTCTTTAAATAAATAAATAAATAGATTATACCAAGATAGCACTTACACGACTAATAACTGCTTTTTATTAGGCGATAGTGGTTACCCGTGGCAACTTCAGCCAATATCTGTAATAACTCCGTTTAAAAACCCCACTGGAAAACAAAAACAGTTCAACAAAGCACACAGTAGGGCCAGAAACATGGTGGAATGTACGTTTGGAATACTGAAAATGAGATGGAGGGATATTTTCAATAAATCGCTGGAACTTAAAATTGAAAACATCATTAAAACAATTTTTGCCGCATGTGTGCTACACAACATTTGCGTATCAGGTGGTGATTTTGGAGAAGGTGAGGGCATCATTAACACAGACGCAGATTCAGAGGAAGCTATTATTTTCCGAAATGTTCTTATGAGTCGCTTATAAAAATCACGTATTCAATATAAATTCGTTCTGCTATTAATAATATATATTTTTATTTATAAATGATTCAATTTTTAAAAATTCATGCAATATAATAACCTATAGTTATAATTTTTAATTGCACTTTATTTCTGAGTATCGATTTCGTTCTGAATTTTGAAACGAACAATAATTCTGTATACATTGTATATAGAATTTGTTGTTCACTCATTTTAAATGAGTCGCTCGTTTCAAAATTCGGGACAAAATTGACCTGCAGATATCACTAATTGATAAATCATTTCAGATATCACTAATCGAGAATTGCGTCTATTCTGAATCGGATGATATCATGAGCGTTGATACGTCAATATCCGGATAATCCTTTTGAACCATTTGGTGCAAATACGCCCATTAGTCCACTAATCTTGTTATCCATTTTGCGATACCGCTTCTCCAGCCTGGCTAGATATTGCTCAAACGACATCGATTTCTTTTGATAGCTAGATGATGCGGGCGTACCTTTTGATGTTGATGATGATATGTCACTTGATGTGGATGGTGCAGGACTTCTCTGACTTTCCTGAAAAACTTCAGGTGGAAGTGACCGTCTATCGTCTATTTTATTGAAGTCGTTATGCTTATTTCTTGTGACACCGACGACATTGTCTAGTAAGCAAGGAGGATGGAAATTGTCTTTTTTTTTTGCATAATTATAGATTATTTCAAAATATGGCCAATCATCTTTGTCATCTTGATGCCTTGCCTCATCACCAACTCCTTCGCCAGTGTTTAGTATAAAAAAAGACGGTAATTAACATAGTATATTATAACAAAAATGCCAATTATATATTATCGAATACTGACCTTGTACTTTTTCATTAGCGAATTCCACTGTTGCTTAAAGCTTAGATGGCTTTTGTCAGCACCTAATCTTGTACCGCAATCTGTTACAACTTTTCTAAAATGAATAAAGCAATTAATTAACAATATGAAGTATTATTAATACTGTTATATTAGATCTTACCTCCATCCTGCTCTTATGTTGGCGTTTTGCGACGTAAACATGTCGTCCAGTTTGATTCTTGTTTCTAGAAGAACCATTCGTTCAGTGGAAGTCCCTACAACAGTATGTAAAAAATATTTTTCCAATATACACAATACAATTATTACATTATAAATACACAAGAATACTTACATAACGCATACGGCTTATCAATATAACGGCGACTTTTAACATTTTCATCGCACATTTTAATTCAAGTTCTGTCAAGCTAATTTAAGTCCCGATAGCTACTAAAAACGAGAAGGAATGAGGTTATGATTAATTTTTAACATGGTTGTCATGGATGCCTTTTACCTCGGAAATATTTTAATTTTTTTGTGGTGAATATAAAAAAAAACGTATATTTTCTGTCAAATATTTAACAGCTTTTTTAACACATAGCACTTAATATAAAATAAGGGTTAAAATTAACAATAAAAATCTATTACGATTTAATTTGAAACCAGAAGTTGAAATCGTGTGTAGATTCGCCCATTAAGGTCGATTTATATTATCCGTTCTGTTCAGTTCCTTCAGTGCTCATGCTCACACATAGCATGTGTGTGATAGCATGAACAACTATTAGTGACCGTTTTAAAATATAAAAAACTAATACAAAATTTTTTTATTATTCTTTTTTTATTTTATTTTATTATTATTTTGTTTATTTTTTTTTTATTTTTTTGTGCAATAAAAAATAAAAAAAAATATATATAAATAAAAAAAAACAATAAAACAATTTGTATTTATATAACGTTTTTTAAATTAATTCTTTAAAAATATTACCGGCCCCTGTGGGTCTATTCTGTCTTTCCCTGGAAATTAGGAATTGAAAAGAATTGATAGTATTGTTGCAGCTAGGAATTATTTCCTTAAAAGTGTATTGTGGTGACAAGTAAAATATTTTCTTAGGATTTTTTTTCCTAATTATGCAGTTTTCACAAATATTTTTTCCATTTTTTTTTTAGGAATTATGAAATACTACGGGGAAAGATTATTTAAATTGATTATTTTTGCGTACGTTGTATATATAATTCTAATAAAATAAATAAAATAACGAATTAGAATGCATTTAACTTTACATAATCATTTAGAAAACACATAGAAAGATAATTATTAAAAAATTGTAGCGGCTGATTTCTTCAATTACATATATTAGCAAATAGAAAATGCAACAACAACAACTATGAGTAATGTAACGGATAATATGATGAGTAACGTTTCACGGTTAATGTATGTCAAATGTGGCAGTCAAATAATAAAAATCAAAACAATAAAAAATGGTTTAAACCAGATTTTTATTACTACACATTTGTGTACGCATTTAGCCGTTTACGGGATAAATAAAAAATAAAACTTCCATTTTCAATTTGGAATTTTAACCGAATAACATCGGTCATTTATATAAAAAAAATTAATCATAATTTTATTTAAAAAATATAACTTAATAAAAACCATATATTAAAAATAATACGAAGTTTTTTTTTTATTTTATATTTTTTTAATTTTTTTTAAAATAAGATAAACACTATTTCTTGTGTGCGTCTACGCGTCCTGTAATCGGTTTCGCAGCAAACGAATTAACTGCTTTCTTTCGAATTCGTCGTCATCCAAAAATCTCAAAATTATGCGGTTACTCGTATTTTATAACAAAAAAATATCTAAAACGTCATTAATAATTGTTGACAACTTTAAAATAATTTTTAAAACACCGTGGGTGACCGACACTTAAACTAAATTTCTTTTCCTCAAAAATTTATTCCCAACACTGCCAGAATACACCTTTAGAAAATAGGGGAAAATGCTACAAAGAAATGTTTTCCTAATTCCCAGGGAAAGACAGAATAGACCCACTGGCGAAGTTTAATTGCACAGACGTGCGGCCATTAAAGTGTTAATAATACAAAAATTACATACAAAGCATAAATACAAAGTTCATATATGGTGATATGGCCATATACATACATAGGCACTGGTTATAGTCAACGAGTTATTGATTTGGTAGTAGTGATTCACGTCTTACAAACTAACGTACTTGTAAATAAACTATGTTGTAGAAACATAAACATCATAAACTAGAATAGTTTTTTCCAAATAATAAATACTGTATTGCAATTGATTCACCTAGAATATGTTTTTATTTGCAGATTTACCAATCGGGATGTCTTCTGTAAATGTTCCATCAATCAACCGTATTCAATAGTCTAGTATGGTTATGGTGAATTTAACAGTAAATTGTTGACAATGGTTTTAAGTACAGAATGGTCACAAGTTGAAGTAATTGATTTACTAAATGACGGTAACGGTCTAGGATTTATGTTAGCTGGAGGAAAAAGTACCGGTGTGATAATAAAAGCTTTAATACCAGGTGGTGTAGCAGAACGAGATGGACGTCTACAGAGCGGCGATCACGTATTGCAAATTGGTGATGTTAATTTACGAGGTTTCAGTTCGGAACAAGTTGCGACAGTATTGCGGCAGTGTGGATCACAAGTTCGTTTGATAGTTGCCAGACCCGTTGAACCAACATCACCGGATTATCAAGCTTTAGCTAGTCATGCACCGATTATACCTACAAAATTACTATCGGATCCGGAAGTTTTGGAACGACATTTATTACAAAGTGCCGGTTATGCAGACGCTTTATTAAATGCTTCTATTAACGAAGCGGATTCAGTAATGACACACATCGATGTTGTGGCAATAAACGCATTGAATATAGAACGTAACAGTATATCATTAATATCACCTACGAATTTATCATTACCACCTATAATTGATACATATTTAGAATTACCTGAAACCGAAACTTATGAAGTTGAATTAAGCAAAAACGTGTATGGCCTCGGAATAACGGTCGCAGGCTATGTATGCGAAGAGGAGGATTTATCCGGAATATTTGTAAAAAGTATAATAGAAGGAAGCGCAGCTGAAATGAGTCGGAGAATTCAAATCAATGATAGAATTGTAGCTGTAGATGGTAAATCATTGTCTGGAGTAACGAATCATCAGGCAGTTGAGATATTACGTAATACTGGTATTGCAGTAAAATTGACACTAGAAAGATTTTTACGTGGTAGAAAATACGAACATCTTCAAGTCGCGTTGACCGAAAGTAAAGCAGAGAACCGAAATATATCTTTACCGCCTTCTCCATCGATTACTACCCTATCATGGGTGGCGGCTAAATCAGACGCAGATTCTATAGTGACAACAGATTGCGGTGATGTGTGCGTGATAGAGGCTGATTTTGCATCGCATACAACGATCGATTCGAGTGTTTATGCTGGCGAAAACGGTGATAAAAATGATGATGATTCAGATGATGATTCATCAAGCCATAAAAGAAGTGAACAAGACGGTGATAAAACTCCAACACATTCACAGGCGCCTAGCCTCGATTCATTAGCTGAAATTTGGACCAAAGAATTACCAGAAAGTGATATTATTGTAGCCGAACTAAATAAATTATCAGGTTTGGGTATAAGCCTGGAGGGCACTGTAGATGTAGAAGGTGGAATTGAATTGCGACCACACCATTTTATTAGATCTATTTTAAATGAAGGGCCTGTCGGGCTAAATGGTTGTTTTAAACCTGGAGATGAATTATTACAGGTAAATCAGCACAAATTGCAGGGTTTAAAACATACCGAAGTAGTTAAAATTTTAAAAGAACTTCCAATGAAAGTGAAATTAGTATGCGCTCGGGGTTCATCAGCTCCGCTTCCCATTATAAATACTTCACAAAATCCTGAAGCGTTTGAGGCTCGCAGTATTTTGGCGGGAGGACTACAAAGCCTTCAAGGAGTATTGACGAAAGCACAATCAGAAAGTTCTTTATATACCTCGAGTACTGCAACGTTGACGGACCAAAACCGTTCGAAATCGGTTGAACAGATATCTGGACTGGCACTTTGGAGTACTGAAATAGTTTACCTCGATATAGAAAAAACTGATCGTGGTTTTGGGTTTTCAATTCTTGACTATCAAGATCCAATTGATCCAGATGGTACAGTAATTGTTGTCCGAGGATTAATACCGGGCGGTTCGGCAGAACAAACAAACTTAATATTTCCTGGAGATCGACTTGTCTTTGTGAACGACAAAAATTTGAATGGTCTTACGTTAGACCAGGCGGTTAACATTTTAAAATCGATGCCATCTGGCATTGTAAAATTAGGTTTATGTCGTCCTTTATCAACATCAGATAATAATATTACGTCACCGGATACACCAACAACATAGCTATATTTCATAGAGATATTTTTTGAACTGGATTTGTAAGTACATACATATTTTAAACGTATTTATTATTATAATTTATTGTTTTACAATTAAGGTAGAATTTATATTTTATTGTAAATTTTGTTTAATGCGGTTTTTTACTCGGCCGAATTTATTTTTTATTTCTTCGAACATAAAACACATTCGTACATATAAGTATTTAATTCAAAGAATTTAATTTGTCTAAAATATCCGTGTGTTTTAACAATGGCCTAACAAAATCATGATTTAAAACTAACATCAATATAAACAAAATTTGTTCTTAAACTCAACAACAGTATAGACTTAGTAGTAGTCTATTGGGCTAGTTTCCCGACGTTGAATAATCATCAGCGAAAGTGTAGAAATTTTTCGTTGTCTATATTCGTCTCGTGCAAAATGAAGATAAATAATTGTTATTAGTTAAAACTATTAAATGTATTTGTGCCATAATTTTATTTCTATGTGATAAATTTTGAAGTTAGGTTTATTAATATACTGGAAGATGCGTTGCCTGGCCGCGTCTTTACTCGTTAGAAGATAAATTAAATGTTAACGAAATTTTTAAAATACCACTTACGAATTTTTCGTTTTCGTAATCGTTACGCCTGATTTTGAAAATAAGCGGCGGAGCATTCTGTGGTATTGCGAACTCATCAAAAAACATTAAAATATAAAACAATAGGCGCTTTCCAGTCTCCTATCATAATTAGTGAAATCATCCCCAATTTGATTTTAAAATTTCATAATGCTAAACATTTTTATAACGTTTACTTCCATTTTACTCGACATGTTCCCAACTGTTTGGTGCCCTGAAAGCGCCCACCATTGTAAAATATTGTCTATGCACTGAATTAAAGTAGTGATTTTGGTTTCGCTGAGTTAAAACGATACAAATAGTCGAGATAGGTTGACAACTACGGTTTTCTTTGCAAATCTTGATTATAATTGTTTACAATGAGCGTCATTTGAAAACCATGGATAGATAAAATCAAACTCTAATTTATTCGAAACGAGTATCATTACACCAAACAACTATTTAATCCAGATAAATGGGGCAAAAATTTGATTTTTAAAGAACCCGTTACTGTCGTGCGAAAAGCAGTGTAATTTTGGAGATCTCATTAATAGTAGATTATGCATCAAGGGAGTAAAATTATAGGAGATTATTGCTTGAGCGAAGAAGTAACCACCTGAGGTAGAAGGCCTTTTAACTACGTAAATAACAATTATTATTTACATTACTCTCAATCAGAAATAATATGTTTTTCTTAACGGGGTTGAAATGTAAGTTTTTACCTGATTGGTATTAGACAACAAATCATAACACCAGGGTTTAAAGTTTTAAACAGCGAAGTCCGAATACCAAAATCATAACAGAGAAGAGTTCTTTAAACAAAGTAGCCATTGCGTTCTTCTGCTTGGTCAAAGGTAGGATCTTCGTAGGAATTAGTGGTGTATGAGATTGACTTGTTTCTTCAATATTTTGCTCAGCGTAGTACTCAATGAAAGTCGTTTGTAATAAAATTGATTATTTCAAGGGGCGGAGTAGCGGTTTTTTGCTTTCATTCACTGTTATGATTATTACTTTTAGGGTTCGGAAGTATGGCTCGTGAAAATTGCAAGCTGCTGGAATGCTGAGCAATCCCTCTCAGTTCTCTAAGAAAGGTATGGAACACATTATCAAGTTGCAAGGGTCTCGTGTCTTTGCATAACAGTTTGGTGAGGATGAGGAACAATTGATATTCCATCTGATAAAATTCGAGAACTGCGAATGGTTCGAGAGTCGAGAGTACATAAATACCGCATATCTGTCCGTATCTAATTTAAAGGCGCAGTATACGATTCTAATTTGATATCTGCATGTTCTATTATCTTGTTTCGTGGTTTGTTCAAACTATAATATTTTTTCGTTTCTTTAAGATGTCCGTATATTTGTAAAACAGTTTTTACGCGGTGTGACTCAAAGGGTTTTTATAATATCTGGCTGGATCTTAACCATTTGCGTGGATTTTGTTTCTATTCTTTCTTTCTCCTTTCTTATCCTGCTAGATATATGATAAAGAGTCTATAAGAATGATAAGCGTAACCTGGAGAATCCACCTCTTGTAGTAAAAGCGTAGGAAGAGCAAATTCCTGGAGTAAGCGTAATCCAATTTTAAAAGCATTTTTGAAAATCGAATTCTTTTCCAAAATTATGGGATAAAGCCCTTCAACAAAATTTTCAAGAACACAAATAAAAGAAAAACTATCAAGGAAATAAAATCGTTAAACCTTAAGAAGCACACTAATATCAAATATTGAATACAACTCTCAAGAAAATTAGTACAGTTTCACCCTCTAAATTTAATTTTTTTTTGAAAATGTGTAACATTATTTGAATTTTACAATTATCACAAATAATGTTGATTGTTGTTTTTTTACCGCTTTAAAACCTGAAACTTCATCGTATTAATCAACAGCTAATTCGATTTTCTTCCTATTTAAAATCCGCGGCTAGAATATAACCAATTAAGCCTTTTCACTAAAGAGAACAAACACTGGTATTGTGATGCAATGTTTCAATATGAATTAAAATTAAACATGTATTGTATGGGCTGCCTGAATTTGCCAATATGGAATGATTACATTAACGCTGCAATTTTGTAATTGGGTAGCGGTTAAGATAAATTAATACATTTACATATTAATATTTCTGTCAGGGAAGTGAGTTAGCCCTGTCCATTGCTGACTCAAGTGCTGCCTTGTACCTCACGAGATTGGTTTCTGAAAGGCTAGGAGAGGGAACTCTGAGTTAAAATAACTCAATTTGGTTTTCATGGTTATGAAAATCTCGGGGTAGTACTTTGAATGAATAAACCAACATGGAAAGTTTGGAGATGAAAAAATTTACGGTGCAGGGAATCGGAGACCCAGTACATGCGGTTTTGGTGGGTGATCAAGCGGGCCTACTACCGTCTACATCAAGCGACCGCAATGCTTCAACAGTAGTGAACTTGGCTGGTGTTGCAGGTAATAATACAAGTACTGCTACCACAGCAGCGAACTTGGCTATGGTATCAGTAAATAGTACAAGTGATAAGTTTAATTAAAAAATACGAAATCGATAGCCTCCGGAATGGACGGAAAAAAATCTGGCTGAAGAGGAAAAACAGTTACGTAATGAAAGACAAAGGGAGAGAAGGCGTAACGAAACTCTAGAGCAGTGACAAGAAAAATTACGAGCGGCGAGAGACGGACGAAAAAAGCACTTATTAAATGAAACTGAAATTGAACGTAAAAAGCGTTTGCAATATTTTCGATTGGCTCAAGAAGCTCGAATTTTGAATGAAACGCCAAAAGCTCGTAACATACGTTTGAAAACACAGAACGTATTAGACGATCTTCGAGTGTTTTGTGAAACTGAGAAAAATCGAAAAGTGCGATTAGAATATTTCAAAGTAAGGCACAAAAACACGATTGGAAAATGTGTCTCCTGAAGCACGTGCCGAACGGCTTGAACTAAATAGGAATGCCCATAGAAACCGTAAAGCATTAATGGGAAACGGGATCTCAGTCATGGATGAACAGGCGATCCAACTGCCGTCGATACTGTACCAAATGTATGGTTTCTTGACGACGAAGAATTGTGGACTGTATTTTTTAAACGATTTATTAAAAACGAAGAAATATTGTCCAAGATACGTTTTCATATCAAACACTACTCAATTTTAGTTTTACAATTTTTGTATAAAACTTTAATTTTATTTATAAAATTTAACTTTACATCGATGTGGTTTTCCGACTTGTCTCAATAGCCAAAAAACGAAGACTGCTTAAAAAACGAGTATACACCAAAAATACTGAAAAGTCAAACTAAACAAAATACATTTTTGATTTTACTGTACGTAACTGTTATACACGTTATAGTGACATCTATTGTAAAAATTTATAACTCTCCATTTGTTATACAATGTATAAAAATTGCTATTTAATAAACTAATAACAATACTGAATAATTTAAATAGTTTTTTAATTTCAACATACTCTGAGGAGTGAAGTATTTATTAAATAGTTCAACAAGAATTATAACTTAAACTAATGTACATATTTTTTTTTTTTTTTTTTAAATTATATTTTTTATACAGACAATTTATATTTCAAATTCAAAATATCTGATAACGACGAATTTTTTAAATAACTGTAAATAAGGATCAGTTGCATATTTCACTTTGATTTCAAACAAGCATAAAAAAACATCCATTTTGAATTTAATTCTTTGATATTTTGTTAACTAAAAGTGGACATATTCGAGTAATGGCACGCTTAAATTTAGCATTTTGAGTTTGAACGGTTACAACTCTAACATAGTTGTCCTTACCCTTATGTAGCTCGATAATTCTGGCCATTGGCCATTTCAGAGGAGGAACGTTTTCTTCTCGCAGAATGACAAGATCGCCAACGTTTATGGTTGAATTTGGCTGTAACCATTTTTTCTTTTGCTGCAATTGAGACAAATATTCGGACGACCATCTCTTCCAGAATAGCTGAAAATTTGCTTGGGCGGGTTGATAAAGGTTTAATCGATAACAATCGAGGTGTGCCAGAGATGGGTCCGGAATAGTAGTAATCGGTTGCCCGATTAAAAAATGACCTGGTGTAAGGCATTCGAAGTCATTTGGGTTGTCCGACATAAATCCAATCGGACGAGAATTTAAACATGCTTCCACCTGGCAAACGAGTGTGGTTAATATTTTCGAAGTAAATGAAGAGGTGCCTAAAACCCGTTTTAAATGATGTTTTGCGCTTTCTACCGCGGCCTCCCACAAGCCTCCGAAATGAGGCGATCGAGGCGGAATTGTATTCCACTGTATACCTTGATCGATACAGTATTTCAAAACTTCATTCTTATGAAATTCGGAAAGAAATAATTTTCTGAGATCTTGTAGTTCAGCCTTTGCTCCAACAAAATTTGTCGCGTTATCTGAATAGATATTAGAACAAATTCCGCGACGAGCAACAAATCTTCGAAGTGCAGCTATAAAAGCGTTTGTTGTTAGATCGGCTACGACTTCCATATGGATTGCTTTTGACGCAAAACATATAAAAATTGCTATGTAGGTTTTGATTTGTGTTTTAGAGCGAATTTTTGTCGATGTCATAAATGGTCCACAGAAATCCACACCTACATGTTGAAATGGTCTAGACGGATTGACTCTATGTTCAGGTAATTGACCCATAATTTGTGTAATACTTCGAGGCTTTGTTCGCGTACATATAATGCATTGAGTAACAATTTGTCTACATAGATTTCTACCCCCGATTATCCAGAATTTTTGACGAAGGCTGTACAAAAGGGATTGAGGGCCGGCATGAAGTAGACGTCGATGTTCATTGCGTACTAATATTTTCGTGAAGTTATGCGATCCAGGCAACATAAATTGATGTTTATGATTATAAGGGATGTTAGCATTACGTAATCTTCCGCCAACGCGAATTACGCCATCTTGATCCAAAAATGAACTTAAAGATCGCAATTTGCTGCTTTGGGAAACTATTTTGTTTTTATGAAGATGACTAATGTCATCGCTGTATTCGGTACTTTGGATGTGTTTGATTATTGCAATGAGTGCATTGCGTAATTCCCTAGTCGAAAGTGGACGTATTGCGTTAGTGTTTGCCTGTAACATGAGATCTCTGACTTTCTCATCTGTCAATTTACGAAAAGCGCATTTAGTTTTCAAACACTATGTAACGAAGTACATAGCCAAAAGCACGTAGAATACATTTATAGTTAGAACATTTTTCGAATATTTGCATTGAAGCTTGAGCTGTAGATGCTTGCACTTGAATTTTTATTTTTCGCAATCCAGTTTGATCAGACCATGTTTTTAAATTTGGTTGTTCAGGGATAATCATATTTGGAGAATTGATTTATATTGGACCTGTCCACCAGTTTTAACATTTAATGAATTCAGATGGCATTAAACCTCGAGAGGCCATATCCGATGGGTTTACGGACGAGGGTACATAATACCAACTCTCTGGTGATGACAAGTCCTGTATTTGCGATATACGGTTTGCAACGTAAATTGTGTATCGCGATGAAACAGATTTGATTCGATGAAGGGTGATTTGAGAGTCAGTCCATAAAAATATAGAACTCAACTTTAAATCAAGAGCAAAAATAATTTTCTGTGTTAATTGTGAAAGAAATAATGCACCGCACAACTCGAGTCGCGGAATTGTTTGCGTTTTTAAAGGAGCCACTCGACTTTTTGAAGAGACAAATCTAACGGAACAATTACCGTTGCTATCAATGGTTCGAAGGTAAATGACACATCCGTAACCCTTTTCGGATGCATCTCCGAAGCCATGGAGTTCAATTAATCTTGGTGAAACGGCCATAATACATCTTGGAAACGTAATTTTTTCAATAGACATTAATTGTTTTTTAAACTCATTCCAATAATCATGAAGGGTAGTCGGAAGTGGGTCATCCCATTGAAACTTTGACGACCATAAAATTTGCATAAACGACTTGGCAATGAAAACAATAGGTGTACATAATCCCAATGGATCAAATAATTTAGCAATGTCGGATAAAATTGATCTCTTGGTGCTAAAATCGGTAATCTTATATTGTTGAAATGTAAAATTAAAAACGTCGTGAATTAAATCCCACTTCATTCCAAGGACGAGAATGGATTTAGACTGCGAAGAATCCTGTGCTGATGAAATTTTTGAATTATTAGATTGAATTTTACATAAATCGAAGCACCCGCGGGATAATAGTTCCACCAAATCACGTTTTATGCGAAGGGCATCTTCCTCAGTATCTGCTCCAGTCAAGACATCGTCGACATAGAAATCTTCCTTGACAATCTTTGAAGCGATCGGAAATTCATTTTCTGAATCTTTGGCAAGTTGAAAAAGCGTCCGTATTGCGAGGAATGGAGCGCTAGCAGTGCCATAAGTTACTGTTCAAAGTTTATAACATTGTATGGGCTTATCCGCGGAATCTCGCCACCATATTCATTGAAGATCTTGGTGATCGGGATTTATAAGAATTTGGCGATACATCTTGGCTATATCGCCAATTATTGCAATTTAATGTTTCCGGAATCTGTTTATAATAGAGAATAAATCGTTTAGAATTGTAGGACCTACCATTATGCAATCATTGAGTGACAGACCTGACAAACTTTTCGATGAAGCATTAAAAACAACTCTAACTTTTGTTGTTGTACTTGATTCTTTAAAAACCGAATGATGTGGTAGATAAAAAGATTTGTTCAACGGAGCGTTTGTTGTCTCCGGATTTGGCACGTCAATCATGTGCTCAAGTTCGAGATATTCATGCATAAAGTCATTATACTGTACCCGAAGCTCGGGACTATGATTTAAACGATTTTCCATATATTTAAACTGCCTTAACGCACTATATGAAGATTCACCAAGTCGAGAAATGTTGGGCTTGATCGGAAGTGAAACGCTATATCTTCCACTTTCTGTTCGAACGACTGATTCGGTATAAAGATTTTCACAACACTTCTCTTCGATCGACAGTTTTTGTGAGTTTTCTACATTTTCTGTCTTCCAAAATTTTTCTATTTGATGAGACAGATCTTCGAAAGAACACAACGACATTATCCTAGTTGATGACTGATCAATTATTTTTCCGACGACGACGTAACCAAAAACAGAATTTTGTAACGGTATTTCATTACTAATGTTTATTTCATTAAACTTCATTATTTCTGAGAAAAATTCGGCTCCAATTAGCATATCGACCGCGTTAGGCTTAAAAAAACCGGGATCCGCGAGTTCGATGCCCTTTGGTATTTTAGATTTGTCGATGTGTACAGGGTATGATGGCAATAAATCGGAAATTTTAGATTTTACATAACAATTCATACTAGTTTGATAATCATTTACCCGAGATTCAAGATAAATGTTAAGCTTTTTGGTTATTGTAGAAGTTGTCCCATTTATTCCTGAAATATTTACATGAGTTGGTTCTGGTTTCAATTTCAGAATTTGAACCATACGTTGTGTAATAAAATTTGCTTGGGATCCACAATCCAGCATTACGCGGCATTTAATACGTTCTCCAACAGAATTTCGGACCCAAATGATAGCAGTAGCCAGCAATATTTGGGAATTAAACGAAGATTTTTGTGGAACTGTCAAAGATGAGTACGTTTTCTCATTTGGAACGGAATCATTTGAAGCTTGAATCGCTGAATACGGGTGATTATTTAAGTTCGGTTGTCGGATTTCCGACATGGTATTTGATGAATTTTGTGGTGTATTCCCTGATGAACGATATTGAATTGAAACCCGACCAAAATGAAGTAATGAATGATGTTTTAACGAACAAAATGAACACGGTGGTTTTCGACATTCTAACGTACGATGGTTTGCGATTATACAGTTTGTACACAACCCGTGCTGTTTTACAAAATCGTAACGATCTTGCGGAGTTAATTTGCTTTCTTTAAACTTATAACAATAATCTAACGAATGATTACCTTTGCAGTAAAGGCATGTTAAGTTCTGAGCAACCATGACTTTCGACAATTTATTATAGACCAATGATGATTTGTTTTTATATTGATCGATTACCAATTTGTTGTTTAATGAAGCTGATTGCTTTGCATCCAAAATTTTACAACGATGCTGAAGAATTTTGATGAATTCCTCGAATGTCATAACGGTAGTCAAAGATGACTTATTAATAATTTCGATGCGAGAGGATTCATCCAGCCGATCATTTAAATGATGAACTAAAAAAAGATCCCATTTATCGACCGCTACCTTAAACGATTTAAGTGACTCATAATGCTTAACTGCTACGTCAATAAATGATTGGAGGGATGACGATGAATTTTCGATGGGTTTTCTAATTTCGTACAAACGTTTTACATGCGTTTTCTGAATTGAAATTTCGTTGTTGTACTGATCCGACAATTTTTTCCAGGCTACTGGACAGTTTTCACTCGAGAGCGACAAGGATTGAATGAATTTAAATGCCTTGCCATCACGAATGCATGAACTTAGGTAATGAAATTTAGCTACGTTGCTAAGATTGGCATTAGAATGAACAAGGTAATTAAAAATACTACGGAAATAAAGCCAACTCAATTCTGAGCCGTCGAATTTAGGAAGCTCAATTTCCGGTAATTTCAGCGATACCGAAGTGCAAACGTTGTCCATCGAATTGTTGCCATTACTTGAAAACTTGGTTTCATTATGTGACTCGCGAATTTTGTTTAAAATATTGGATTCGACGTAATCGAAATCATCTTCAAAACTATCTCTATAATTACATTCTGAAGGATCTAACGCTTCTAATTTAGCTTGTGTAGAATCAAACTGAGAATAGGTGATCCGAAGGCGGTTAAGTGCCGATTCCAATTCACCAATTGACGTATATTCATTGTCAACTTTATTTTTAAAGTAATTTATTCGTGATTTGTGGCCTGATCTTATTTTTTTTAAATGAGCCATAGTATTTTCTCTGGACTCTAATTTAGTTTGATCAAGCTCGTCATCAGACATTTTGTTTTGAATTTACAATAATTGAGTTAAAAATAATTATTTTGAATTGATACACAAATCACAATTTAAAAAACAGTAAAGTGACTAAAACTTATTCAAGGTGGGTTTAACTTTTTTTACAAATGGCTTATAAAAAACATACGCTTAACTATATTTAATTTAATAAACACTTTACGACGAATTGAAATCCCACGAAGATTATATGATGTGATTAACGACGTTAACATTTTATTTTATTTTCACATAATGCTCTTCACATTTACGACGAATCAACATGGCGACGACTTTTTTACTATGAAATTTTTAGTTTTGTAACATAATTTCTTTACATGTGTGTCGATGTTATCACTTCTTATACTAAGTAATATGTAAAGACGACGGTTAGTATAAACGAACGACGAAATAAACTGAACTGTGAAGTTTTTAATACGACTGATAATGCTTTTACAATTTTCTGGAACCAATCCGGGTTGGATGGACCAAATTATGTACCAAATGTATGGTTTCTTGACGACGAAGAATTGTGGACTGTATTTTTTAAACGATTTATTAAAAACGAAGAAATATTGTCCAAGATACGTTTTCATATCAAACACTACTCAATTTTAGTTTTACAATTTTTGTATAAAACTTTAATTTTATTTATAAAATTTAACTTTACATCGATGTGGTTTTCCGACTTGTCTCAATAGCCAAAAAACGAAGACTGCTTAAAAAACGAGTATACACCAAAAATACTGAAAAGTCAAACTAAATAAAATACATTTTTAATTTTACTGTACGTCACTGTTATACACGTTATAGTGACATACATCTATTGTAAAAATTTATAACTCCATTTGTTATACAATGTATAAAAATTGCTATTTAATAAACTAATAACAATACTGAATAATTTAAATAGTTTTTTAATTTCAACAGATACCATGCGTCGGTAATGTTTCAGCAGTGCTTAGGTTGCCTGTTATTACTGATGTAAGCACTGCTGCCTCAGTGACAAACTTAATTATAGTATCAGAAATGTCCTCAAACGATAAAATTGTTAAGAATGATGCGAAATTTAAAACTTTTCAAAGAAAAAAAATTCTGGCTGAAGACGAAAAATAAATAAGAAAAAAGTTACTTTAGTGAAAGGCAAAACGAGAGAAGACTTAGTAACGAAACTACTGAACAGAGAAAAAAAAAGATTAGAAGCGACGAGGGAGCGGTAAAGGAAATACATTGCAAATGAATTGAAATTGAACGTAAAAAGCGTTTGCAAAATTTACGTTTGACTCAACAAGCTCGACTATTGAATGAAAATCCAGAAGCTCGTACTATTCGTTTAAAAAGGCAGAGGGTATTTGATGAGCTTCGTATGTTATCCGAAACTGAGGATATGCAGGAAACTCGATTAAAATATTTAAAACTACACCAGAAGATTCGATCGTAAAATGAATCTTCTGAAGCACGTGAAAAACGGCTTGAAAGAAAGCACAAAGTCAAATAGCACAAAGACAGCGTAGAGCGTTGATGAAATAAGTTTTTAGCGGGACGTTTTACTAGAGAAAATTACAATTATTGCGAAGCATATCGATTACTAATTTCATGTCGGTCGCACCAATTTACAATATAAACGTCACACCGTATTAATCAACAGCTTGATTTGATTGTTTTCTCCAACACTAAATTCTGCTCGTCGGCACTAATCAAATTAATTTTTTTCTACCGTCCACATAGTGCGACCACAATGCTTCAGCAATGCTGAGCTTGGCTGTTATTGCAGATAGTAATACCGTGTAGCTCTGCTACCCCAGAAGTCCGTAATATTTGGTTGAAAGCAGATAGAATATTTGGTTAAATTCGTGAGATAAATGCCCAAACTGAAGAGATGCGTAAAGAATATTGAAAATTAAAGATTCGGGTGCAAAAGAAGTCTACTTTTAGCCTCATTGCACTTTATTTTGGATAGTAGTGCCTTCTTTTGAAGTTGAAAAATTTCATTTTTATTATTCTGGCCGTTCCTTTTCTTGCTCTAGGTAAATTGGCGCTCACTGTCGGTTGCACCACAGAGGATGACGTTAAACTTGATTCATGACAATTTACTTCAACAGTATTTTCGTTACAATCTATTTCCTGAATAGTGTCCACATATAAATATTCTTCTATAAAATCTTCAGAATCAGGGAAAGGGTTAGTTTTCTGTTCCTAAAAATTGTATTTTTTAAAATAAATTATATTAATTTTTGTGTGAAATAATATAAATGTTTTAATTACCCGTTCATTGAAAAAATCACTGTCACAATCAAAATTATTACGGAGTGGATTGATTGTGGGCGAAATAATTTCGTATAAATCACCATCTATTTCGGATAATTTAACTTTCGGTGGACCTTCACCAGTAGCCAGAACATCTTTTCGTTTTGAAGCAATTTCCTTTCTAAGTTTACCTTTCCAGTTAGCGTATGCAGCCTTAATTTGCTTCACCGTTTTTGGAGGACCAATAATCTGTGAATTGTTCTCATTGGTTACGTTTAACCAGCATTTATTTTTTTCAATGTTAGTCACAGAATCGGTTTTTTTATTTTCTAATATACTCTTATATTTTTTAATAATTTCTATTAGAATTTTTCTTTGATTTTCTTCTAATCGGTTCATTTTTAAAATATTAACCACGATAGTAAAAAATCAAATTGTCAAATTTTTAACTTTTATTTTATTGGTAGCACTAGTTCGAAAACAATTGTTTTAACAACGTTTATAAATACCATTCTAAATCCTTGTTAAAACAACTCTTTTAGTGATGACTATAAATACCAAAAAAACAATCCAAAAACAGTTGATTCTCGAAAACAGTGACTACTGCTATAGGTGTAGTGACGACTATAAATATGGGCCTTACGTATAATATAAATTGGAAAAAATTCTTACACTAGTTAAATGTAAACATGAGTACAGTAAGGAGAAAAAAAATGGAACTGATTGAATGTTGAATCCAATTTATTTTTATGTGTAAAGCAGTTCAATAAATTTATATTATCTATCATTTTAATTTTGAAAATGAATTTGTGAAAAATTGTTTGGAATAAATTTGCACTACAATTTGTTGCGGGGCCAAAAATTGGCGATTTTTATAGAGCGACTTTTAAATAACAGTCAGCACATGAAATCCGGTTGAATCAAATTTTTTTATTAAGATGGAGTTTATGTGCTAAAGTCCGGTACATAATCAAGCTACTAGTTGAGAATTCATTACCATTTTAGATAATTTAGCTTCTTAGATAGAATATACTAAATTATGTTAAAATATAGATTTCCATTACAATTATTTAAATTAATAATATATTATTTACATAACACAATATATTATATATATTATTAGTTTACGTTATATATTAATTATTATATATAACGTAAACTACATAATTACAAAATTTAAATAAATATTACTATACAACAATTAGTTACGGTTGTCTTTCCCCACACTGTAGCACAATTTTGAGCATTGATTTTTTGCATTGATTGTTAGAAACGTTCCCGTGATCATTTCAGAATGATCCTCAAAAAATTTTAACATTATCTCAAATCTTTTTCTGTTTATCCCTAAAATAAGTCAATTTATTTATATTATGTGTTATTTTTATTTTATATGTATATGTTTACATTATGAAATGATTATTTGTTTTAATTAGGTTAAAATTAATATTGCACTTATGTAATTATTATACATCAATTATTACATAATTATTATATATATATATATATATATATATATATATATATATATATATATATATATATATATATATATATATATATATATATATAATTATTATATATACATAATATTATTACAATTTTATTTTTAGCGTACCAACTTAACTTGAATAACTTCGTGTAAAAAACTAAAAACTACTCTGTCAAAAATTTTGTGAGATTATAACTACACATATCATACAAAAAATTTCTAGTGATAGATTATCGAAGAAAGTAATAGTCGAAAATGATCAAACATACCATTTCATCGTAATTTTCGATAATTTGTCGAACATCGAAAATTGTGATGGTAGAACATGTCACCGTAGTGGTATTGATATAACGTTTAAAGTTTGGATTACGATGTCATTGAAGTCTAATTCACCTATTGTCGCTGCGTATCCCGTCTATATCTTTTAAGATTGTCACACTGTTTAATATGAATTTTTCTGAGAAATTTCTTTGGGGGTTTTTGGCGAAATTCTCTTTTCTAGCTTTTAATGTATTTATTAATTCTTTCAATTTTTGCATTTATGTGATTTATTTAATAATTCAGTAACATTTTATTTGTATTTTTTTATAATAATAGTAATGTTAATGACAATCACTCATTTAGTATTTGAATGTATATGTGTTCCATGGCAGAAATATTTTTTAAATTCTTATATTAATTTTATACTGATTCTGCCGATCGTCTAACTAGTTTGTCTATTTTGGCTAAGTGCCGTTTATATATTATATATTTAATTATTTCACCACATACATATATACATGCCGCAATTGCTGCCATCTCCGCGATTGACGCATACCCGTTCGCGTCATCATTCTTTGTTGTTGTTATTATCCAGTATTATATTTTCTTTGATTGTGGGCTCCTCGCTTTCAACGCTGCCCATTTTGTTGGTTTTTTACGTATACCACTATACTTTTCGTTTACTATTTTAGATTTTTCTTTATTTTTACTTTTAATGTTTCGATGTTATTGTATAATGTTTTAAAGTTTCATTATTAAATCTTGCTTTTTCACATTAGTTAATTTATCTGTATTACTCCATCGCTTATTATTATTTCCCCACTTAAATTATTCACCCAGTTAGATTATTAATTAATTAATTAAATTATTAATTGATCACTTATTATTAATTTAGTCACTTATTATTAATTTAGTCACTTATTATTAATAATTTTATTACATTTTCACTTTTGTCACGGTGGCCATGTAAAGGAAGTAAACGTCATGTAAAGTTTCTTCTCATATATTGTTCACATAATCATAAAAAAACACAACACGAGTATCCATATAAACTTAGATTTTTGTTTATTTTAATATTCACAAATAACATTTTTCTTACCTTTTAGCTACTCTATTTTTTACGATTAATTTACAAATGAATTTCCACCTTTTGGTCAACGTTCGATTTATATAAATAAACCCAACGTCAGTTTTCCTAAGTACATTGTACTTAGTGCATTTACCTTTTTTCATCATCAATTTCGATAATTGAAATTAAGAATTTAAGCTTATTGCGCTTATTAGAAAATACAATTAGGAAAATGCAATTATTTATTTTAGTAACGTAGCTTGTATACTATATAGGGTGGTACGCATGTAGTTGTTTCATCGTTGGTGTTTGCACGTTTTCCATAAGCTTGGTAAATATATAGCGTTTCGTGCGTGTAGCGCCTAAAAAATTAAACAAAAAACCATCTTTTTATTTTTATTATTTTATTTTAATTCGTTTGTGCCTTGCACCTGCACGACTGACAAAATTCAACTAACTAATGCATATACTACTACTACTCTTTACGTTATACAAAAAATTAAAAAGAGAAAATGAGAATAGTTCAACTATACATAAAAAATGTGGACTGTACTAAAAATATAACATTTTAAAATTCGAACATAACAGTTGGGTTGTGCTTCGGAGTTCCCTGTCTCATAACCAAAAGAAGCTCCCCCGAAACCAAAAATGCAGTGGTTCATTCGAGTTAGAATTACGATCCTCTCGTCGAATGAAGATAGAATCGCCTTGGAGGTATCACCGCCTGTTTGGTTTTTATCCTTCTTTTCGTTTCTTAGCTTCTTTTTATTTTATTTTTAAGGTCGGCCTAAACCTAAGCAACATTTGACTATTTTTAACTTTTAATATTTACATTAAAGAACGTACCTTTTTCCCCTGTCTTAGTCGCGGATTGGAGGCCCTTCTAAATTTAAAATACAAACTAGCTCCTTCCACAGTTCTTGAACAGATGTTTTGGAATTAACTGTTACAAAGGTTCCCGTGATCATCTCGGAATGATCCTCCAAAAATATAAGCATACTCTCAAATTGTGCTTGAATGTTACATCTTTTACTGTTTGCCCCTAAAATATGTCAATTTATTTATATTATGTTATTTTTATTTTATATTTACTTACATTATGAAATGATTTGTTTTTATTAGACTTGAAAGTAGTATTGCACTTATAATTATTATATAAAATATTTATTATATTTAATTAATATATTTAATAATTATATTAATATATTTTATTAACAAATTTTTAGCCATTGCACATTGAATAAATTCGTGTAAAAACTTCTGTTAAAAATTTTGTGAGGGTATAACTACGTGTCATATAAAAAATTTCTAGTGATAAATTATCGAAGAAAGTGACAGTCGAACATTTTCATCTTAATTTTCGAAAACTTGTCGAACATCGAAAATTGTAATGGTAGAACATATCACCACTGCAATAAGAAAATAAAACCATATTATTTAAATTTAAAACACTTAATTGTGTTGTGCCGTTTAAAGTATCAAATATTTTTTAAATCCGGGATCATTTTGTACATCATTTTCCATTTCTTGAAAGGCTTCAATGGAATTCGCAGGAAATTTTAAATTATATGTTATTTCCGCTTTTGATATTGCTTGGCCCGGGCACCGGTCTTTATGTTTATGAAATTCCGCTGTGAACAATTTCATTTCTCGAAGGCAGAGAAAGCCTTTATCTTAAATATTTTTTCTTCGAAGTTACTATTACCATTATTTTTAATAGGTTGATGACATCCTTGTGTTCAGGTTGATGTTCGCATGTTGTCATTTATTTTGAGAAATTCTTTGTAGTTTGTTTCCGAATCAAAACTAAACTCTTCACTTTCTGCAGTCGAATTCATATCTGGAATTATACACATAAAGGTTATCTATAAATCAGTAGTAATTGGTGGTGAGTAATACAAACTGGTAGAATTAGAAGAATTCGGTTTAGGCTTGGGTTGTAAACTGCCAATTCTAATTTTTGGGGGCCTATTCGCCTTATAGGGATTATAAACTGTTTTTTTGGGGATATCTTTATTATTGTCACTACTATTTTTAACGGTCGGTTGAATAGGACTGTGACATGTGTGGCCTTTGTGTTGAAGTTGATGGCCACATATTATTGTTTATTTTGAAAAATGCTTTGTAGTTTGTTTCTCTTTTCACCAACAATTAATTATTTTGTATTTTATAGTTTTTAGTTTGGCCTATCAAATATAACAGTTCTATTTTTTTTAAATTGAATTAAACATAAAAAATTAAACCACATAATTTACTACGCACTTTCAAAACCAAACATTAATTAATGTTTAAATTTTCTGCTACTCTAAGAGAAAGCATTGTAGGTTGCTTTAAAATGGTGTTCGTAAATGTATCAATTTAAGACTTCGTTGATGTATACATTTTTTTGTTAGGAGGGACTGCATACATTTTTTTGTTAGGATGTAATTTGACACATCGCATCATTTGCTCGGTGTACGCTGAGTAGATCTGCTTATAATTTTGTAACATCTCTTTCGAAACTGTCGAATGGAGAGGTTCAATAAATATAATGAGTAAACGTGATGAATGTATGGAGTGATGGAGACTTGACCATGCAAAAAGGAAATCAGGTTGTATATTTTCATTATACATACATTTATTAATGTTATTTGTTAAATTTTATTGTGTGTTAAACTGTAATTTCTATATTTATTTATCTATCTATTTATTTATCTATTAAAGATTGCGATTTTAGGTATGATATGTGTAATTTTTATTGTTGTATTGCGAATTAACTGGTGCAGTGCGATGCGGATGTAGTTACATCTGGTAAACTAAATGAAGGGTTTACATTTTCTTTGTGATGTGCGTGGTGATGTTTGGATGTTATAACTGTTTGTTTTGTGTTGTTATGTATTAGAGTGTTTTGTGTGTTGGGTTGGGGTGCACGGCGGACCTAGTGGCATTTGTTTGGTTGTTGTATTTCTGGGGTTTGAGCTGTAAAGATGTTTGTGTGAGCATGTCGGATGGTGTGTGGTTGTGGAGGAGTGTGCATTGTATTTCGTTGTTGATGTAATGGGTGAATTGTAGGCCCTAGGTTGTGGTTATATTTTGGTTCTGGTGTTAATATTTTGGTTCTGGTTTTGTTGCTTGGAACATGATTTTATAAATGGTTATTGGATGGCATGTCATGGAGTGTCATACGGGGTGTATATGCCCTGAGTGATTCAAGTTGTGTTTTGTCTATTGTCTTTGTTTGAGATGGTGTATTTAGAGTTTTGAGGTGGTATTGGTAGGGGAGTTAAATTTAAGATTTTGAATTGTTTGGTTTTGGTATGTGTTAGTTAGGACGACATTTAAGGGCGCATAGTTATTGTAATTTGTTTCGGGTTGGACTGTTCTTTTGATGTATGGGAGCAAATGGTTGTTGTTGGTTGGTGTTGAATTGATGTCATCAGAAGAGTAAGCCGTTTCCACCATTACCCAAGAGGTAGGCTTAAACGCGTTTTTTATTGAGGTTCCCCGAAAATAAATCAGGCCTAATCCTCAGTCAGGTTTCATTGGTTGAGTATACATTTAAGGTTGTACGTTCCCTTGGTTTTCGTCTTCACTATCAATTGATTCATTGGCATCTGATCCAGCATTTAGATATATATCGTCGGCTGCTTTTCGTAACTCAGTTCGGGGTGGTAGTAATGATGCCCATTGGCCTAGGTTTTTATTATAATATCTGAGATCTTGTTCAAGTGAATCATTCCATGTAAAGCAAAGTCGTCCAATTGTTTTTATGCCAGCAGTTTAGTTTAAAGCGGCTTTAAGTATATGTCTTGGACCCTGACGATGTATATGTCCCCAATAGTTAATTCTATTAATCCTAATTCTAAAGAGCATCATTGTTATAGTTTTTCCTTCTAATATGTCTTTAACCTGCCGAGTAATTGGTTTATTGGTACTGAACTTAAGTATTTGATTTAGTAAAAATAACTCATACTTTCTTAGGCGTCGGCGATTGGCAAAAGTTAATGCAGCAGTTTTTAGGCCATATGTAAGTGCCGGTGCAATTACAGTTTTTACATTAATAGAGCGGTTTTAAATGGTAATTTATACTTTTTTTATAAAAGCTTGCATTTGCCTAGCGGTTCCAATAGCCTGATGATAACGGGTACGAATAGTGTATGGCCGATTTTTTTTTTTTTTTTTTTTTTTATTTCATTACCAGCTTAATCATTATAAATAAAATACATTGTGTGTAAAACATTATTAAAACTAACAAGATTAAGAAGGTAAGATAAGAGGACCATTGGATCAAATAGATCACGTGACTGGTCCCCTGATTCTAAGCCACAAAAAAATATTTGAATTCTATTTACAAAATGAAAATCAATTTAAAATCAAATTAATTTACAGTTAAAATTAAAATTAAGAGAAACAAAAATTGTATAATAAAATTATAACTACATCTTAATTATTACACATGAATATATTAAAACCTCTTAAACTACACCATTTAATTTTAGCATATATAATTTTAAAACCAATAAAAACAAAAACAATAATATTTTAAACCAATAGTTCAAAAAGATGGTCAATATTTTTAGTTTGATGAAGCCATTCTTTAAGGTATATTGAAAAACTAGAGAAGTTGCCGCACTTACGAATATCCAACGGTAAATTGTTAAAGATGATTGGTGCAATGATATTAATAAAGTTTCTCCTTAGATCTAATCTAAACTTAGGAATATGTTTCAAGAAGGTATGATTTGATCTGAGATTATACCCTGCATGAGTCAGAAAATTATTCCCAGTTTTAACATAGAATATTCTAAGTACCTTGAAGACGAATATGTGACGTAGAGGAAGTATGCTGAGATTTTCAAATAATGGCCACGAAGGCGAAAAGGATGGTTTAAAGCACATTATTCTGATTAACTGCTTTTGTCGCACGTAGATAGGACGTAGTGTAGCATTGCAAGCACTACCCCAACATGATAAACCATATTGCAGTATTGAGTCCGCTAATGCAAAGTAAATCGTCCTAAGTAAATATTGCGGACAAAATAGCCGTAAGACATACATTTTTCTGGAGACCAATGATAGTCTAGTTTTCAGCCCCTGTGTGTGCGCTTTCCAATTTAAATCTCGATCAATAATAATACCTAGATATCTATATTCATCAACAGTGTTCACTAAGAAGCAGTCATTAGGAGGGCATTGCGTGTTATTGCTTCTGCTGCATTTGAAAGTATGATACGTTGTCTCAAGATACAACGATGAGGTATCCCTAAAATGTAATAATTTCGTTTTGTGACTCAAAACAAAATTATGTGCTTCCAACCAAATAGACAAACTTTTTAAATCATGATCTATGAGCATGATATTATCTTGATAACTTGGACTAGCATATGTAAACGAGAAATCGTCAGCAAAAGCAGTTGGAGACCCTCGAAATTGTTGTCGAAAGATACCGTTTACATACACTAAAAATAATAAAGGTCCTAAGACAGAACCCTGTGGGACTCCCACATTTATCGGTAACTCTTTACTTAATTGTCCATTTACTCTAACCAATTGCGTTCGCCCATTCAAATACGAGGACAACCAATCCCGGGTTATCCCTCTGAATCCACAACAATATAGCTTTTTTAACAATGTGCTATGTTGAACTCTGTCAAAAGCCTTTGTTAAGTCTATAAATAGAGAAGATACCTTGGACCCTTTATCAATATGTTCAGTTACTTGTTCTAGGAAAGACACGATAGCTTGTTCAGTATTTTTATTTTTCCTAAAACCATATTGGTCGGGAGAGAAAAAGTCTCTTTTTTCTAGGAAGAAAACGATTCTACTTTTTATGGCTTTTTCAAATATTTTCGAGAAGACCGAAAGTAGAGAGATTGGTCTATAGTTGTTCATACTAGTTTTATCATTATTTTTAAAGATCGGAACAACTAAGGCTCGCTTTAACGATGTAGGAAAAATTCCAGTTACCAAGCTTAAATTGAAAATAAAAGATAAGACATCAAATAAGAACCAGGACATTTTTTTAACAACATTATTTGAAATCCCATCCAAACCAGGAGTTGAATTATTTTTTAGCGAAAGAATTGTAAAATACACTTCTTCAGATGAAATTTCCGAAAAAACGCAACTATCTATAGATTGGTAATATTGACATATTAATCTATTTTTGTCATCATCCAAGAGGAGACTGGCAGCATTAGCATCACTAACACTAGTAAAGAACTCGTTAAATTCATTAGCAATC
This sequence comes from Nephrotoma appendiculata, assembly GCA_947310385.1. Lineage (NCBI taxonomy): Eukaryota > Metazoa > Arthropoda > Insecta > Diptera > Tipulidae > Nephrotoma > Nephrotoma appendiculata. The sequence goes on along the minus strand of OX371224.1, from coordinate 237,822,007 downwards.
TGCACTGGACCAGATATTTTGCAGCCTCTTTGATTAACAATTTCTTTAATTTCAACTGAATCAGGCTTTCCGTTAATTATTTCATTGACTGTTTTCCAATTTTTACGAGCATCACTACCATTGTTGCTGAACTTTTGAGAATAAAAGCTTTTTTTGGCTATATCAATTTGTAGGTTAACAGAGTCACACAGCGTCAAGCTATATTGTTTCAATCTACGGTTGCTGGTATGTTTTTTTGCAAGGCGACAACTATTATTTCTTTTACGTATTAGTCTCAATAAATCATCAGACATCCATGGCTTTAGCTTCGTTGATCTATTGGCACACAACTTAATGGAAGTGCTTTTTTTAATGTGACCTTTAAAGATTTTAATAAAATTATCGTAGGCCTTAGAAGCATCTAGGCAAGAATAAACATCAGTCCATACTTCATACAATAGTAGTTCCTTTAGCTTATTGAAATCAATCTGTAAAACTTCAAAGGTTCGCCGAGAAGTAGATTTAATGTTAAAGGTTCCTGTTAATTTAATTTCAATTAAACAGTGATCTGAAATTTTTAGGTCTAATACACTGTAAGAAACTACCGGAAAATACCTTTGATCAAATCTATGGAGTACATTATCAATACAAGTAGCTGTGGTATTTGTAATTCGTGTTGGTTCAAGAATATTATCCAAACCATGTTCCGATAATAAAATTAGCAGCCTATCAAGCATTGCGTTCTGCTTGAGGAAGTCGATATTAAAATCACCCATGATAATTAAGTTAGAGTGGGATAGACCTTCCAAAAGCCCACTGAATTCATCAATAAAACTGGAGATATCTGTATATCCAAGACGATAAATACAAATAATACAAACTAATTTAGAATTTATAAAGAACGTCAGACCGACCGCGTTGAATGTTTGGAAAAGTAGATTAAATTGTTTGCAATTTAGACTGCTATGTGCATAAACAGCAACACCTCCCGAACGTTTATCATGCAGGCAAGAAGTGAATAGATCGTACCCCTTTACACCATAATTCGCGACTTCACTGTCGTAAATCCAAATTTCAGACAAACCAATAATTTGAGGCTGTAGATTACCGGACCCAATGTATACAAGCAGCTTATCTAAATTTTTCCTTATACTACGTATGTTTTGGTAAACAAGATTAAAGTTCATTGAGCTGCCCATTGAAATTAATAATAATCAAATTAATGTAACCATTCATAATAAATAAAATTATTATTTCGCGCCGCTTAATTAAATTGGTAAGACTACCGAGCCATTCATCAAAATAAAAATATCGATCAAATAAACCGACCATGTAGTGGTAAAAAATATTGTAGTGTAGTTGAGCCTTTAGACAAATGCCAAAAAGACATTTATAAGGTTTTAACTCTATTCCAGTATGACAACAAGACAAAACAAAATTATTTGATGTCAAAAGAGAAAATAATAATAGTACATAGAAAACATGTAAACAACAACAACAATAACAATAATAATAATATACAGTGGATAAAAAGTTGGAAATATAGTTGATGTGAAGTTTGAATAAAATATTAATAATAAACAGAAATGTAAATGATCTAATTCTAATAAAAGTGAATATAAAACTATAATTACTGTGATTCAAGAGTGTGAATGATGATGATGTGAATGTGACCAGTGGTGATTCAAGAGTGTGTGATTCATATTTCAAGTCTGCAGATATCGGCCTTTGACTGGATCTTAAATGTGCTTTAGGTTCCTTTACCGGATGATGAACCATTTGGAGAATCATGATGAGGTGTTGTCTGCTTATCCAACCGAAAAATATCATTGACACTAAAGATATGGTGGATTGTCGATTCAACTGTCTTGCGTAGGAATATTTTCCCATCTTTGGCCCATAAATACTTGTAGCTGTGTGCACGTTGCAGTTTCTTGGCTTCATTATATAATTTTGATTGAAATTTGGTGAAGTGCTGCATAACATAATATCCTGTTTGTGTAGCCGAGTTAGATGAACGACGATGCATTTTAAATTTAGTTAAGATATCATTCTTAATCTCAACAGAATTTAAGGTAATTATGTATGATTTTTTTAACTTTGATGTCGAGTTAGGAGTATGATACATTTTTTTTATTTCAGTTATCTCCGCTTCACAATTAATATGTCGAATGGCATCTGAGATGAATTTGGGGATATTGGGAACATCCATAGGCAAACCACCAATAACAATATTGTTCGCAATTTCTTTCTGTGGAGCGACATCAAGTTGTGCCTCCAATATATTAATGCGTTCTTCTTGCTTAGTATAATTTTGTTGTATCAAATTATATTTTTCAGCCAAGATTCCATTATTTGCAGCAATAGTTTTGAATTCGATTTGAATTCGATTTTAATTTCATCAAACTCGTTACAGATGAACACCTGAGATTTTTGGATGTCAGAGATCAATGATTTGACTTCCGCGAATTGTGTATCTATATGCATCATCAGGGTCCTGATTGCATCTTCAAATTTTTCATCAGATGTTTTCACTGTTTCTGTCGATGATGTTGCTGAAGGCTCACGATTGGAGATGAATAACTTAGCACATTCAGGAGAACAAGCCCAATTAGATTCAGCTGCTTTTTTTATTTTAGCTGCTCCAATAATACCCTTACATGATGGGTGGTACAGTTTCTGGCAGTAGCCGCACATCACAGCCGATTGTTTTTGTGATATCACCTTCTTGCATGAGGATGCAGAACAAACCGAGTTTAGATGGAAACTATGAGACTCCTCCGCATTTTCATAAAAAGGCATTTTTGTGACAACCAAAATACACTTGGCACGAAATATTTTTTTTGTTTTTTTGTTCTTTTTATTTATTATTTTTTTTTTTTGTTTCTCTTTACGAGTATATAAACTAGTTTTTAGATTTAATTCAATATAAACTAAACTTTTTTGATATATATTATAAATGAACTAATCTTGGGAATATTTAAATATACTAGTTTTACTTAAATTGATTTAATTTTTATTTTTATTTTTATTTTTTGTTTGGTAATTATTTTACGTCCGCACTGACTTCAGTTTTGACAAAGAATCAATTCAATTTAATCGATTTAATGTAGAGGTAAGGTAGGTGCCCAAATATTTCATCATATCGACACGAGCGAACGTTATCCTTGCTAGTGCTATGGAAGGAGGTGGAATAAATAAGGGATCTGTATCTCGTATGATTGTTGTACATTTTTGCAGATTTATCTCTAAACTAGCGTATTTTAGGTTGTCTATCAATTCTTTTAGTATGGGTACTAATGCTGCAGGATCCCGCGTTACTAGTATAATATCATCAGCGTATAGGCAAGAATGAGAGGTAAATATATATTGTCATTTTGCTCCAGATCTAGTTCGGGAAACTGTTTAACTACTGTGAGTAAAACTTCATTGAGAATGAAGTTAAATATTTTGGGAGATATTGGACATCCTTTATTGACTCCTTTATTTTTTTTTACTCTTTCTGTACATACGTTGAACCATTTAATTAGCGTTTTCTCCCAAAAGCAAGCTCTTATAATTCGGTTAACCAGATAGTGTGGTATGCTTTGCTGAAGACATATGGATATTGTATTCAGGTCTACTGTATAAAAGGCTTTAGCTAGATCTATGGAGAGGACGTAAATTCGATTGGCTGAACAAAATCAAGAATACGACGAATAGTTAACATATGATCTTCGGTAGATCTCTTGGCCAAAAATGCAGCTTGGTATGAGTAAGGTAGGTCAAGAAATTCGTCTAACCAATCGAGGAGTAATTTAGAGTAAATTTTATATCCTACATTACATAAAGTTATTCTACGATTACACTCTTCATTTACACTCTTTGGCTGCTTTATATTTGGTATAGGTACTTGTAAAGTTTCAACCCATTCTGGAGGGAGTTCATTGTTGATCCAAATTTTCACAATCATGGAATGGAAAGTGTCCAGTATATTATCTGGTGCATTCTTATATAATTCTATAGGAATTCCATCGATTCCGGGTGCAGTTCCTGGTCGTATAAATTTGATTGTAGATCTAATCTCGTCTTTGGTCGGTGGAGGTCCCAGTGGGAAAAAATTAGTCTTTTCAACGAGATCCGGCCACTCTCAACGAGATCCGGCCACTCTCCCTCGCTTTTCGTAATTCGCGGAGCCAAGTGGAAATAGGAATATATTGGTTACATTTCGTATGGCTATCTCTTTTATGCTGCTTAAGAAATGCATAGGTTTTGCGTACTCTCTCGGCTGGTTTATGGCTTGTTAGGTTTGAGAAAAATTCCTGGCACTCAATGGTACGATGGTCTGAATATGCTTTGACTAAATATTGTCTGGCAGTTTTTAAATGTACTAATGAATTTGGATCTTGAGAATCTGGCGCTCTTGAATTTGTTTAAGGTCTGTCTTCGTTTAAAGGTTAATGGTGTTTTCTTGGTAAGGACTATTTGCGAGAAGATTTTAATAGAATCGTTAATTGCCTTCAAGAAATTGATGTTTCTGTTCTCTTGTGTGATTTGCTCATGTAATGATGATGCAATGAACTGATATTGGGTTCTTATATTTTCATCTTGTAATAATTTTAAATTCATTGATCTATAATTGTAAGTTATTGGTGGAATAATTGTTTTAGTTACGGTAACACAGGGAAGTGTTAGTGGCTTTGGGACCTTTCTTCGTTTGGTACAATCAGTCCATATTAATCGATGGTCACTCACTTCGGATTTATAAGTATCGGCTTTACTGCAATTTACGTAGATTGTTTGATTGTTTTGACGAGTTATGTTATGATCTACTTGAAAATATTTGCGGCCGTCAGTCCACGTAGTGAGGTTCCTACGGCGACCCTTGGTTGGATGTACGAATAATCCGGTTGATTGAACAAGAAACCCTAAAGTGTTTCCGTTTTCATTCGATTCCCTGTGGTGCAGGTTGTTCCAATATTTTTTTCGTTCCATTTATCTCGGGATCCAAGACGGGCATTGAAATCACCCATTATTACTATGTGACGTGAGTTAGGACAAAGTTCTATTATAGAAAATAACTTTGAAAATATTTTTGCGTATTTTCGTCGATTTATTTGAGAGTTTTGTGTAGGGACGTATATCGATATGAAAAGGATTTCTCCTTGACCTGAGATACTTCCAAGCGCAGTGATTATTGATCCTAAATAGTATTTAATTCTTTTAATCTTGATGTGTACTCCTCTCTTTGTCATTGGATCATTGCTTAGATGCCATATATAATTCGTTGTTGAACATTGTCCGGAACTCATATTCGTGTCTTGAATGCCACAAATTTCGATATGTCACGTATAAAATATGTCATCAATTATGTCGCGCTTTTGAGAATTACATAGTCCACGAATATACCAGGAACCAAAACAGAAAGAGTTGGTATTATTGGGAGTTGTGAACGGACTGCATTGAGTTTCATCAATTAATATATATGGATTGTTACATAACTCGAAAGTTCGATGTATATTGGTCGCAATAGCTTAAACACTTGAGTTTGTTGCGGATATATTAGATGGGGTTTGTGAGCAAGTTTGGGGTGATTCGGGGACTAGACTATCATAATGGGACCCAGAATATAAAAGATTAATTTCATTTATATAGTTATCGTTATTTGTAGTGAATGTTACTGGATTTTGATTGTTAGATTGATTTACGTTGATTCGAATGCATCGAATGGATGTAGCAGATACACATTCGGCACCGCCCCAGAAGCCATCCATTTGAAGATCAGATAAGTATCTTCAATTTATTTTTATTATTAGTTGAATTCACAACTTAATTGTTTTGTTCTTCTAATTTTACTATTAACTGAACAAACTTACCTGAATACTATAGTTGTTGTGTGGTTTGCCCTGTTGTTTGCTGGTAGTTATATACTTGATTACATGAATCCAACAATGTCGAAATGTAGTCTATAAGATTTTCGAGGATGTATTGAATTGTTATAGCACGAAGCACACTAGGTGAATACAAGGTGAACTGAGGGTTTTTCAAACGTAGTTGATGTATAATTGCTTGGAAAATACAATTCCCATCATTCGCGATTGAATAAACTTCCATTTTGGCTTATTTGTATATTATTTGTATTTTTGTATTTTATTATCACACTTTTATGATTATTATATATAAAAATCAATAATTATTTTGATTAATGTTTAGCTATTTTATTTTATTTTGTTTTAATAAATTAAAATAATGATTAGACACTTCAACTTGGCTTCGTTTTTTATAATGAAATAGCTAAAATGGGGTAAGTTTTAATGAGTCATTTTTCTGTTCGTTAAATTTTTAAGGAATGATAGTTTTGCCACCTATTGCCAATAAATGGAAGTTATTGTGGTATAGGTGACATCTGTTGGAATTTTGGCATGTTAAAATTCGTTAGCCTTTTAATGCCGTATGGTTAGTATTATTTGGCGTATTTTCTTGAGAAGTAAATCATTTTTGCTTTAAAAGAAGGTTCTCCATTGATTTAGCGCTGGCTAAATTTAGCGCTGCAAATGTCATACGAAAATTCTAGTGAGTTTTTTTGAAATTATATGTTGAAAATATTTTTATTGCGTTATAATATAGAAGATGATAATATTAAAACATTAACATGGAATGCACAAATGTGTATGTTGGTCAAAATACAGAATAAATTTTTGACATGTTTCTTTTTCGTTAGTCGCTCCATTGTGATAGTAGGAAGGAAAAGGGATATATTGTTATACAAATCACGCAATCATCACATAAAAATAATATTATGGTTATATGTATACGCTATAAAGTCAAATGAAAGGTATGGAAAATATAATATTAAGGATTGCGGTGTTTGTGGTTTGGAAATGAAATAGTTTTTTTTTTTATATATAAACATGGTTACCTAATTTTCTTAAAGTGTGTAAAAGTGACATTTTCTGCGAGGCCACATGAGTCCGGTCACAATCTATCGTTTATGTGTGTGTATGTATATGGATGTTTGTGTGTGTATATGTATGTATTTATGTGTGTATGTTTTATGTATGTTTATAGATGTATTTTCAATCATATTGCTAACATTGTCATTTTTGAGCAATACGATTGGACAAAAAAAAATAATCAGAACGAACGAACGAAAGAAAATCATCAACCATAAAAGCGACTTTTGTTTTTAGCTAGGCCCATACCTAAAGCGGAGAGAAACATAGAGTTAATTATTATTAAACCACAAATTTTATTTGTACCTATTAATTGCAACATACCTTTCTTCAAGACTCCTCGTCACGCATAGGCGGCCCTTCGCCATTTAGTCGGTTAGCCAGTTCACTCCAACCCTTTTGCATACTCTGCCGAGTATTTAAATTGTTAAAGCTTCCGGATACCAGTTCTCGGTGGTCTTCTAGATGGTTTAACATAATCTCATATGGTTTTGAGGTTATTTTTTTATGGTTAGAAAAAAAATTAGGTTATGTCATAAAATTAACAATACAATGAAATTAAATAACTAAAAGGCAGATGCAAATTCGCTTATACATAAAAAATTCGACATAATCCTAATATTTACAAAATAAAATGATTAAAATAAGAATAAAGTGTGATAAAAGCTTACAATAATATGACTAATATATTAATACTATTACTACCATTACCATTACTACTACTACTTAATAAAGACATTTTAACGGCCAATAGCGTAAAAAGTATTACTACTACTAATAACAATAAATATAATAAAAAATAATGATAATATTTAAATTTCAACTTCATAATGTGTGACTAAATACAACAATTTTTATGTATTAACCCTGAATAAAAAGGAGATATCGACAGTTTCAAATAGCCATTGTTTAACTTTAGGTAATCAGGACTTCAAATGAATGTCCTTCCTAATGTAAATTTGTAACGCATTAAAGAAGGTTGGTGCAGCGACAAGACTAGAGCGACGGAGGAGGTCGTTGTTAAATCTGGGGATGTTATACAGAAAATAGATGGTTACCGCGAAAATTGTAACAAAAATCGATTCTCATTATATGTTGACCATTTCGATTAAAAAAACTCTCAATACCTTATAAACATACAAATGTTTTAAGGGCAAGATATTCGTTGTAAGGAATAAATTCCAAGATGGTTCAGTTCTTTAGAAATATGCTCAAAATCATTTTCTGTTGAACATATAAAGGATACAAAGTAGCAGCATAACAGGCACCCCAGCACGACAATCCATATTCCAATTTAGCCATAACTAGTGCGTGGTAAGGTATTTTTAGAACCGGAGTAGGGCAATAGTCACGAAGAAGGTAGAAACTTCTAGCAGTTGATGACAGTGAACACCAAGATATTTAAACGAGTCAACTGGTTCGATGTCAAAACATTCAGAGTGGCAACCAATAGACATACAATCAGACCTGTTGTGATTAGTCACCCGCGGCAAAATAGACATATTAAGGCTACCAGACAATTTAAACAACATGAATTTAGTTTTCCGGCCTAAAATTAGGCGATGCTTGTTGAACCATGAGAGTAAAACTTTTAGATCAGAATTGATCATCGAAATAACGTTACTGGGGGAATTCCCATAATAAGCCAGAGCTATGTCATCAGCAAAACCGGTAGAATAACCGTGAAGATTCAATTTAAACACAGAGTTAGTTTAAATGAGAAACAGTAGAGAGCCTAATACTGAACCCTGGGAACACCAACGTCTTGAAAATTAAATTCAAATAATGCTTATATGTCTATAAAATATTTTTTTAAATATAAATAAATTAATGCTAATACAATTGTATTACAATTAATTTATAAAATATAAAATACAAAGTATAATAAATTCACATGAAAATTTTACATTAGCACGTTCTATCACACACACACACAGTTTGTAAATGGCGATTCCATTGGCGAATATTGAAACAATTTTTTTTTCATATTTATACAATACATTGTACTTACAAACAAAAATCGGAACAGCTTTAGTATCGCATCGCAATTTTTTTGACAGTAAAACGATGGTGGCGCCATTTTGATCAAAAGCGGATATTTTTGGGACTAATAATATTTTACAACCGACACTAGTGCCATCTATTGCAATATAAATGTACTAAAATTTAAAATTGTATACGTTCATTGGTGGTAAAATAATTTTTAATCAAAAAATACAAAATTTGACTTACAAATAAATCAAATTCAATATTTTTTTACGGATATATGCAACTAAGAGTGGGAAGGGAAGGAAATAATGGTACAATTAGATACATGCATGCTAAAAATCATTTGATCAATAAATAAACTCTGAAAAAGAAATCATATAAGGTTGGTTCAATTCACATCACCTGTAAAAAAAATATTTCAACTAAAAAAAATATAATTCAATATAAATATAATATAATATAATTCAATTCAAAAAAATATAAAGTAAAATATATAGTTATATTTTTGAAATTTTATATTGTTTTATATATAAAATTTCAAAAATATAACTATAATATCACTATTTCTATAAAATATCACACAATTAGTAATTAGACGTCACTGTAATTCACTTGGCGAATAATTTCAAAAAAAACGTTCACCTCATCGCCATTTTGGTGTTTCACTAGCTTCCTAAACATATAATCTGCTAGGAATACTGTCATATCACACTGTCTGTTATACGCCGGCAATGTGGCCTTTACATGCCGCCACGTACTCTCTATGGTATTTGTGTGAGCATTGGTCACAGGATCAACAAAATTATATGAATGGTTCACTGTGAGGTGAGTGAACCCTTCATATCCCAAACTGTCGTAGGCCTTCCAACAGGCTGAGATTATTGTTGATCCCGGCAAAATAAATTGTTTTATTAAATTTACAAGTGTTTCCTTGTCCCTTTTGTCCACTTTCACAAGGAAACACTTCCCCGACTCCCGCTCAACCCCACCGAACACCCACTGTCCCTCAACATGGTGGCCCCTGTTGTATTTGCGTTTGCCGAACTTACTTTCGTCGATTTCGACAATCACTTGTGGTCCTCCAATGGATTCCTGTTGGCTCATCATATATTCAGAGATAGTTTCTCTTACGTACTGATTCCAATCAGCAATGGTGGCGGAAGAGAAACTATACTCTCGAATTAATGACGTAGCGGATTCCTTTACCAAAATCCCATACGTCATCAATAAAATATTAGCGATGGTTAGTTTACTGTTCGTAAACCCAAGACCCATGTCTAAAACTTTTCCTAATTGTGCACCTTTCTCCCCTTTTCATCCGCCCGCAATCCCAAAAATATTGTTCAATGGTGGGTTTCACTCTGAGCTTCATCTCAGTCCCACAGTTCATGCATATAAAATTGCCTTTTAATAGGCCACAATCTTTTAAGAAATTAAAAACTAAATTGTCATCGGATGCTAAGTACATTAAAAAAAATTTATTAATAATACCGTCCACCATTTTTAGATTTGGGATATACGGTTTTGCCTTCAATATCAGTTGGTACTTGCTCACTACTTCCGATATGGGATCCATTTTTACATAAAATAAGATTAAAATCGCAATTATAATTAAATTTTATAATATTATACTCACCCTAACCAAATTTCACGACTACTATGTTGACGCTTGCTATTCAGGGGTGAGATCCAAAACTAGTTGCAAATGTTGAGTGTTGTTTTTTTAAACTCTATTTTGCATCGTTTTGTTAGACCAGAAGCTACGAACATATTATAACACCCCAAATGTTAGCTTAATTCGTTGTGTGCGAATGGAATCTACGAATATATAGAATTGAATTAGGCGTAGGAGCCGGGATCAGCAAACATGTCGCACTGCGTGCCACACGTAGGAGCGGATTATATAGAATCGATTAATAGCACCTGTGCTCCTCCCCGCATAGCCCTCCGGGGGTCTTTAGATTTTAATTTCGGGGGGCGTAGGAGCCGGGATATAAAAACATGTCGCACTGCGTGCCCCACGTAGGAGCGGATTATATAGAATCGATTAATAACACCTGCGCTCCTCCTCGCATAGCCCTCCGGGGGGTCTTAAGATTTTAATTTCGGGGGGCGTAGGAGCCGGGATCAGCAAACATGTCGCTCTGCGTGCACGTAGGAGCGGATTATATAGAATCGATTAATAACACCTACTAAAAAGAAAAATAATTGCACCCTTCTTCTGATAGTTGTACCACAAACACCAAACGCATGTAACTTATTAAAATTTATTTTATTTATAAACGAAATTACAAACATTTTTTATTTTAATTTAAATTAAGCATTTTAAATAATTTATTTTTCGCTACTTATTTAAATACATTTCAATTTTTGTATTTTATTTATAAAAATATCCCTAAGATGGCATTCTTTATCAATTTTTTCTTTATTTTTATTTTTTAGTTCAAATTATAACCACCATTTTGTTTAACAAAATTATAGTAAATATGAATCCAAAAGCGGAAAAAATTATAAATAATATGCAAAAAATTTAAATATCTATAAGATGGCCGCTCATAATGTTTACGTTTTTAGTTAATGTTATGTCCATTTTCGCAAAAATGTCGCGACAGTCAATTTGCGATGCGATACTAAAGGTGAAACAGGTTAGCCTCTACATGCGGTAGAGGTAAACCCATTTCATAGAATTACCACTATCTGTATGGCATCCCTCGCGGCATTTGTTCCCGCAGCTCAGTCGGTGTAGAGGGAACGGCGTGGGGATGAGGATGCCCAGATAGCAGTCTGGTTAACCGCGAACAGCTTATCAATTTGGGGGGAAGCAAGAGAAAGAATAAAGCTAAACAGTAGGATTAGGGCTGGTCTCGGACCCAGAAGTGGGGTGGAATAGAACAAAAAAAAACAAAGATTGTCAACCCATCGCGCTGATGAGCCGACTATGGGCGTGTATATTTTATGACTCTTAGTGAGTCATCTTCTACCTGGCCTTCGTTATGGTAAATAACTTGGCCACTTTAGTTTTGTTAGTAATATAGGCGTGACAGATCGGCTCTAACAGAAAGGAAAGGAACAGCCTAGGCCGTATCAGTTCCTGTCTTAAAAACACCGTTAGAGGAACAATCTGTCACTGGTTTTGGTGAGTTGTTAGTAGACCAAATTTACACTTTATCCTAGTATACTTACATATATATACTCACCTTTAAAGAAAAAAAAAATTCTCCCGGCCGCACAATGTGATACACAACAACACATAAAAAATAACACTGAACCCACAAGTTTTGTCTTTGCACAATTTTAACTTTATTTAAACCTATTGATGCTTATACACAAAAAAAAATACACTAACACACTAATTCAAGTATTAACCCTTTCGTTGGAACTTTTTTTCTGAGCACTGCTAAATTATTTTGTTGTGAAAAATTGAATATGATTACCCAAAATAATACAATAATTACAAAAAAAAATAAAAATTTCCAATGGGGGTGAATTTTGGCTATTGTACATTTTTATGTACAACCCGAAGTAGTAGTTTTAAATTTTCAAAATAAAATACTCATAAAATTAAACCAAATGTTACTGATTTCAGTCATAAAAATTCATTTATATTTAAAAAATAAAAAATTTTACTTTTCATAATAAAATACAAAAACAAAGTCTTTACAAAATAAAAAAATTCAATCACAAAATCATATCACATTCCGTTTTGAAATTCAAGTCTAATTAAAATAAAGAATAATATAAAAAATTTATGCAGTTCGATGAAACTGTTCAAAACAATTTCGGTCTTTGTTTAGACATAAATGTACTGAACATTTTCCACAAAACAAATGTGATCGGCCATTGCAGTTAACATTTTTGCAGCGAGTAGGTTCCTTTTTCTTGTCATGTTTCGGCATATGATCAAACCTATCTAACTGCACGTCTTTCACCGGCCTTGTTTCAAAAACCCGTTTCGATGTATGAAAATAATTGGCCGAGCCACCATCAGGATTTAGATTTTCCGAATTTGAAGGCCGACCACGCTTTAAAGGTTGATCGGTTCTTGCTTGTACCAATGATTGCGCTAAATACATGCGGAAATGTAGCAAATCTAGCATTTTTTTTTATTAATTTTATTTAAAATGCAGTCTTTTTGTACTCCAGCCAATTAGCGGTTACTGCAAAATCAGTAAAATGGGTAAATAAACGTAAATGCCACTTTTTGGAGGTTATAAATGTTCTATAATAACTAATGAACTGATCTAGTAGGTCTACACCTCCCATTCCATTATTATAACATTTTATTATTTCTGGCTGTTTTACACTAATATACGATTTAGAGTGTTTGTCCCATCTTCTTACTTCCTGTTCATTTCCAATTCCAACAAAATTTGACGCTACGTAAATTGATTTTGAATCCATCCATTTTACAACTGTTATTTTACCGTCAGCACTTGTAACGCTGTCAGAAAATCCTCTTCGCTTTTTCTTCAGTTCTACGTCCGTAAGAAGTGGCGGTTTGGCAAATCTATTAATTCGTATTGTACCCGCAGCATATACTTGTTTGTCTCTTAGGATTTCTAAAAGTTGGTAAGTTGTGAAAAAATTATCACAATAAAGAATATGTCCAGTATTTTTAAGACGATTTGCCAAATGTAAAACAGCGGCGGCTCCAAATCCAAATTTTGTGATATGGTCGCTTGATATCCCTGAATTCGCACCCTGGTATAGAAAAAAATCATATGGCATACCTGATTTCCCGCAGAGTACATATACTTTAATTCCCCAAGGGCTAGATTTCCCTCTCATGTATTGCTTTATTGAAAGTCTTCCTTTAAAAGGGATCATCTGTTCATCAACGCAAACGGACTCTTCGTTTATTTGAATCGAATGTAAATATGATCTTATGGACTCTATGAATGGCCGAATTTTATAGAATCGGTCTGTGCAATCCTTGGGTATCTCCAAATTGTTCGTGATATGTAGATTATTACGCAACTGCAAAAATCGATCACTGGTCATCGTGTTTCGGAACATTTCTATTCCTAGTGCTCTGTCAAAATATAATCGAACTCTCGGTAGCTTAAAACATCCCATAGCTATTTGTAGTCCAAAAAGTTTTTTTATTTCCATTTTGTTAGCATGTTTATATCCGACAACCATATTCTGCTGGGCATGTAAATTTGTGTGAAAAGCGATTTCGTCAAATATTGTTTCTGGTAAATAATTCATAAAATATTGTAAAGGTGTTTTGACGGTTTCTATTGTGTTTGCATCATTCATTGGTACAAAATTAGGAATAACTGGTTCAAATTGACGGCGGCTCCAATTTATATTTTGTTTTTTTGTGTATTGTAACGCTTCTAAATTATCAATTATTTCAAGGTTGATATTTGAATCTATTAAAATTTCTTCGTTCTCGGTCTCTATGGCCAAAACTACGGCGTTCGTAACGTTATTTGCTTTATCGGTGGAATCGAACTCATCTTCTTCTAAACAAGATACAGCAACTTCATCCTCAATATTTTCTTCTTGAACATGATTATTCTTTTCGATTTGTTCAAATTCATCTTCTTCATTGAGTTCCGGGTCTATGAAATCTTCTAAATCTGAATCCCAAGTGGTTAATACATTAATTAATTCCTCTTCAGTACGGTATTTCCGACTCATTTTTCTAAAGAACAAAATCAAAAATTAAACTATTTACCATCAAATCGAAAAGTACATAAACATGTACATGTCCTTAATCATGTACATTACTATAAGAACGATTTGTACAAAATTATGTACATCAATTTTTGTATTCTTTTTATTCAGACACTCTTTAAAAAATTGCACTAAAATTTAAATTATATTGAAATTTAAACATTTGCTAACAAAATAATACACGAATATAATACTTTTTAATTATTTAAAATACTTTAAATTCAGTCTATAAATATGACAACTTACCACGTTGGAATTACACGTATCTCCACGATAACTTTTCACTCAATACTAAAGTAATTATAGAGTATTTTTACACAATCACAACGGAAAAAACCAGAGAAAAGAATAAACTATGTATTGAACAAAAACAGAGAGTAAGATACTGATACCTCCATATTTATGCTACGTTAGTTTTAAAATCGATGAGCATAATAATGTACAAATAGAACGAAAGGGTTAACTAGGCAAATTACACTAAAAAAAAACTTTAAAAACTTGTCACCACTAAAACAAGTTAATGCTCGCCACCGCGCTAAAAAACTCACTCAAGAAAACTAAATCGACCACCCGTTGGTCTATTCAAAAACTGACTGTCTTCCCAAAACACGCGGTTATCTTCCTCGAAAAAATTCATTTTTTTTGTTGAGAGGGGGGATTAGCATTTTTCACACAGTCATTAAAAGTGCTCTCTCAATCGACTTACATATTTTTGATGACACACCAGAAAAAAAATTATAGAAACCGCTTGTTGTAGATTTCCGACTTGTATTTATTACTTGCGGAAGTTTGTACAACAACAAATACAAATGGTTTTAATTTCTACATAGGTTGACATATTCGTAAATTTGTCTGTGCTAAATATAAACCAACAACTTGCATTCATCGTGTACTTGAAAAATAAAGGCATCAAATTGCATAAACCTATTGAGACTAGGGAAAGTACAGAAAACGCTACCAGTGGAAAAAAATATAGCTTGCTTCAGATGCACCCGAGGCACTTTTTCCTTTTTTAAATTGATAATTTTAATATTAATTGTAGATACATTTATAGTTTTTATATTTTAATGTAATATACAAATAATATTAAACTTTCCAACATCACTTTTCATAAATAATTCATAGAAAAAGCCGCGTAAACTCTTTTCCGTAGTAATAAATTTTTCCGCGAGAGCACAGGGGTACAAGTCTCAATTTACGCTTACTCAACTGAAGTTTATTAACAAAAATTCTATCATGAATTATTGAAATGGCCTTGTTGTAAATAAATGTAAAAGAAAATGCGAAGAGGTAGCATGACTAATACATGAATTAGATATAGTTGGAGATGTTATCTCCAAAGTCATGCCGATAAGAAAATAATTTTATATTTGGGATAGGTTAATAACGGAATTAAATAGAATTCCGTTACAAATGCTAGCCCAAAAATCAAATGATTATCAACTGGAAAATAAGGAACATTTTTAGTAACGCATCGCAATTTTTTGACAGTAAAACGATGGTGGCGCCATTTTGATTAAAAGCGGATATTTTTGGAACTAAAAAGTGTCTGCTAAGTATAAATTTTTCCCATCTATTGCTATATAAATGAACTAAAATTTAAAATGTTATACGTTCATTGGTGGTAAAATAATTTTTAATCAAAAAATACAAAATTTGACTTACAAATAAATCAAATTCAATATTTTTTTACGGATATATGCAACTAACAGTGGGAAGGGAAGGAAATAATGGTACAATTGGATACATGGATGCTAAAAATCATGAAAATCATTTAATCAATAAATAAACAATCTGAAAAAGAAATCATAAGGTTGGTTCAATTCACACGCCGGCAATGTGGCCTTTACATGCCGCCACGTACTCTCTATGGTATTTGTGTGAGCATTGGTCACAGGATCAACAAAATTATATGAATGGTTCACCGTGAAGTGAGTGAACCCTTCATATCCCAAACTGTCGTAGGTGTCATATCCAACAGTCTGAGATTATTGTTGATTCCGGCAAAATAAATTGTTTTATTAAATTTAGAAGTGTTTCCATGTCCCTTTTGTTCACTTTCACAAGGAAACACTTCCCCGACTCCCGCTCAATCCCACCGAACACCCACTGTCACTCAACATGGTGGCCCCTGTTGTATTTTCGTTTGCCGAACTTATTTTCGTCGATTTCGACAATCACTTGTGGTCCTCCAATGGTTTCCTGTTGGCTCATCATACAGTCAGAGGTAGTTTCTCTCACATACTGATTCCAATCAGCAATGGTGGCGGAAGAGAAACTATACTCTCGAATTAATGACGTAGCAGATTCCTTTACCAAAATCCCATACGTCATCAATAAAATATTTGCGATGGTTAGTTTACTGTTCGTAAACCAAGACCCATGTTTAAAACTTTTCCTAATTGTGCACCTTTCTCCCCTTTTCATCCGCCCGCAATCCCAAAAATACTGTTCGATGGTGGGTTTCACTCTGAGCTTCATCTCAGTCCCACAGTTCATGCATATAAAATTGCCTTTTAATAGGCCACAATTTTTAAAAAAATTAAAAACTAAATTGTCATCGGATGCTAAGTACTGTAACGGAATTTCATCTAATTCCATTACTATTGCTAACCTATCCCAATATTCTACATATTTACATATTAGCATGACCTTTTCGAGACTAACATCTGTAAATATATTTAACAAAATTCACCGTCATGTTAAATTTCCACATTTCTGTGATATGTCGATCAATCAAATTACGGTATGAATAAAAATTCATATTGTGGTTGAACGAGCATACACTTAAATGTAATTCGATCACTTTGTTGGCGATAAATGTTTGTTTTCTTGAGGTAAACAACATAGGTAATGAACTTTGTATTTACCAATTTTGCTTAATGAACATTTTTCGTTTCAAATTTTTGCGCGTGGCCACGAATAAGCAAAATTGATGGCACGTTGTTTTTGTAAATTACCAGGGCATTTTGTGATGATTTCACAAAATTTTGCTAATTATTTTTTTTGATGGAGTGAAATAGACAAGAATATAAAATATATAAAAACAAAGGTCTAAGAACTTCGTATCTAAGAAATTTTCCTTAAAAGTGAAATTTTTGTCTAATAAATGAATTAAATCTAAATAGAAAGTGCAATAAATGAGTTTGGGATTATGATCATAATATGGTTTTACATTAAAATAAATTGTGTTAGTAAATTCTAGTATTTTTATAAAATAGACAAGAATAGTTATATTGACTTTATATTTTTTCTTCTGTGTTTAATTAGAAAAGCGTGTTAACCACGATTTAAGGTAAGTGGTATATGTTTCAGTGACTAACAAACTAAATAACAGCAGTGGGTTGGCACGGGGTTTGCTGGGAGGGAAATTGGTGACACTAGACGGATCTTTTCCCCTTCCTAGCGAGCACGGTGGCATACCACTGCTACCTATAAGTGTTTAATAGTTTAATATTTTTTTGGTGTTCCTTTAAGGATTCAGGCCCGAGAGGCCTCTAAATTTTTAAGATGTTAGAATAGTTTTTTATAAATACAACCACGGTGGGCGTCTGACCGTTTTTTTTTTCTTTTTCTCTCCGCGGTGGGCTGATTGCCCAATTCATTATTTAAGGGTCCGATGTTTTTTTTTTATATCCGTGCCCGTTTAATCTTGTTACCTCCGGCGGTAACCTAGGCCGCTATCTTTGTATCCCCATCCCCACGGCCAATTAACCTTTACCGCTGAGCTAACAGGTTAATGCCGCGTACGGGATACAATTAAAAGGATAGTGGCAACAATAAACGTAACTGAGGTTGTCCTGTTGACGATAGTGACACTTTAGGTTACAGTACATTAAATAAAATTTATTAATAATACCGTCCACCATTTTTAGATTTAGGATATACGGTTTTGCCTTCAATATCAGTTGGTACTTGCTCACTACTTCCGATATGGCATCCATTTTTACCTAAAATAAGATTAAAATCGCAATTATAATTAAGTTTTATAATAGTATACACCTTAACCAAATTTCACGACTACTATGTTGACGCTTGCTATTTGAAAATCCGTTACGGGGGAAAAAAAATAATGAGATGCCACCCGCATAATAAATATGTACCAATATGAATATCAGGGGTGAGATCCAAAACTAGTTGCAAATGTTGAGTGTTGTTTTTTTAAACTCTATTTTGCATCGTTTTGTTATACTAGAAGCTACGAACATATTATAACACCCCAAATGTTAGCTTAATTCAACTAACTACACTTCAACTAACTAGCTACAAATGTTAGCTTGTGTGCGAGTGGAATCTACGAATATATAGAATCGAATTAGGCGTAGTGACCGGGATCAGCAAACATGTCGCACTGCGTGCCGCACGTAGGATCGGATTATATAGAATCGATTAATAACACCTGCGCTCCTCCCCGCGTAGCCCTCCGGGGGGCTTTAGATTTAAATTTCGGGGGCGTAGGAGCCGAGATCAGCAAACATGTCGCACTGCGTGCCGCACGTAGGAGCGGATTATATAGAATCGATTAATAACACCTGCGCTCATCCCCGCGTAGCCCTCCGGGGTCTTTAAATTTAAATTTCGGGCGCCGTAGGAGCCGGGATCAGCAAACATGTCACACTGCGTGCCACACGTAGGAGCGGATTATATAGAATCGATTAATAACACCTGCGCACCTCCCCGCGAAGCCCTCCGAGGGTCTTTAGATTTAAATTTCGGGGGGCGTAGGAGCCGGGATCAGCAAACATGTCGCACTGCGTGCCGCACGTAGGAGCGGATTATATAGAATCGATTAATAACACCTGCGGTCCTCCTCGCGTAGCCCTCCGGGGGTCTTTAGATTTAAATTTCGGGGGGGGGGGCGTAGGAGCCGGGATCAGCAAACATGTCGCACTGCGTGCCGCACGTAGGAGCGGATTATATAGAATCGATTAATAACACCTGCGCTCCTCCTCGCGTAGCCCTCAGGGGGTCTTTAGATTTAAATTTCGGGGGGGGGGGGGGGGGGGCGTAGGAGCCGGGATCAGCAAACATGTCGCACTGCGTGCCGCACGTAGTTGCGGATTAAATAGAATCGATTAATAACACCTGCGCTCCTCCCGCGTAGCCCTCCGGGGGTCTTTAGATTTAAATTTCGGGGGCCGTAGGAGCCGGGATCAGCAAACATGTCGCACTGCGTGCCGCACGTAGGAGCGGATTATATAGAATCGATTAATAACACCTGCGCTCCTCCTCGCGTAGCCCTCAGGGGGTCTTTAGATTTAAATTTCGGGGGGGGGGCGTAAGAGCCGGGATCAGCAAACATGTCGCACTGCGTGCCGCACGTAGGAGCGGATTATATAGAATCGATTAATAACACTTGCGCTCCTCCCTGCGTAGCCCTCAGGGGGTCTTTAGATTTAAATTTCGGGGGGCGTAGGAGCCGGGATCAGCAAACATGTCGCACTGCGTGCCGCACGTAGTTGCGGATTATATAGAATCGATTAATAACACCTGCGCTCCTCCCGCGTAGCCCTCCGGGGGTCTTTAGATTTAAATTTCGGGGGCCGTAGGAGCCGGGATCAGCAAACATGTCGCACTGCGTGCCGCACGTAGGAGCGGATTATATAGAATCGATTAATAACACCTACTAAAAAGAAAAATAATTGCTCCCTTCTTCTGATAGTTGTACCACAAATACCAAACGCATGTAACTTATTAAAATTTATTTTATTTATAAACGAAATTTACAAACATTTTTTATTTTAATTTAAATTAAGTATTTTAATTTATTTATGTCCGGGTACCGAAGAACTTCCCATCACGATTAATCGGAACCAATTCAGAAGAGCGATCTTATGTATGGCCATACTATTTTTAATAAATATAATCAAAACAAACAAAAAAAAATTTTAATACTGAACTCAGATTGATATTACTTTAACAATTACTTTACGATGATCACTCAACCTTCCTGGCCCTCAAAACCGTTGATGGTTCTTACAACCTGATATACCGTACAACATTGCTCTTGGCAACCCTACATGCCATATTACTTGATTTCGGTAAAACTACATGCCTCTCTAAAAAACCTTTATGTGAATTACATTACATATTGCAATCACTCTTCTTTCTCTGAACCGTTATTCGGTCTTTCCTATGATATGCATTTTGGTTGCAATCATTCTTGCTTCCGGAAGACTTGCTACTACATTACACCTCATGTATCACCTGCTGTTTACCCATCAGATGATACCTAAATGAATGACCCTGTGATATTTCCTATCCTAACCTAACCTAAAATTGACCATGCTTGTTCTCCTACATTCTTGTTTTCGCTTTATCCTTCCATAAATTTATCCTTATAGAATTAATTTCACTCTATAATTCTACCTCTCTCTCTCGTATTTAACCAGTATTATAATGTATAATATAATGGTGTAAATTTCATCTAAACATGTGGCGTCATACTTCTTTGCAACAATCACCTTCATAATCTTGCTAACCTTTCGCATTCCCTTAAACACCCATAAATCAACTATTTCATTTATCTTCCGATTAACTCGCACATTTTCATGCTATTTTGCTACTCGACACATATTCTCAACAATAATTTGTAACACTTAAGACTAATTCGTCATACAAAATTGCTCGCCCCAAAATGGGAGTCCCCCATTTCATTATAATTCCCATTTTTCCAGGAAAAATCAACCTGTACATCATTACCTGTTTAATCGTAATTTTAATTATCGTGTTTAATCGTGTTACAACTTCGCTCTCCTCGCTTGATACTCATTCTCATAACGGATCCGTTGCTACCATGGTTGCCGTTATTCGATATTATAATACATTTTTTTATATCTAATTGTTGCTTTATAATTCCTAGAGACACTTTTCCTCCTTATTTTTATCTCAATACAATCGTATTTCTCCAATTCACACACAATTCACTAATTTTCCCTAATTATTTTCCATTACTCTTCATGCCATTATATATCATAAATCTTCTTTTTCTATGTTACCTGAATCAATTACTTACTTGTTTCGACATACACTGTCTACTTGAAACCCCCAGAAATTCCTCAAGTATCTGGGTTCCCACGATGGTTCCCCCTTCTATTTATGTGGACTTTCCTATACAACTTTGCTTATTTCCTACACCTGGATATTTTACCGGGTTACAACGACGCTCTCTTCTTATTTATCGATATATTATTATTTTTTTATTTATTATTTTATTACACTTTTTACTATTTATTAGACTGAATTTCCAAACGTTTTTTCCCAGTAATTCCCGGGTTTCGGCACCCTGAATACGCCGACGCTTAAACACAATAATTAAAAAACACGCTTACTATTTCCTTCTAGACTTCACCCTTTTGTGGTTTTATTACGATTGCCGAATCCAATTTTTAGTTGTGATTTTTGACATAATTTTGTACGCGCGTTCGCATATTAGACCTTATACCATTCTATTATCATGAGTTCGTTTTCTACCAATTGGTCTAACATGCGGAGCGCGGTCACATGGTAATAATAATACGTATAATTATACGTTACAATTAATTCAAATATTTTACATTTAAATAATATATCAATTTACGTTAACATTACAAAATCATAATTAATTCAAATTTCAAATTTCAAGGCGTCGGTTCTTTACACATTATTATTTCTTTATACATATTTATTTACACAAGAAAAAAGGTTTTCCACTTCCTCACAGCTTATAGGAGTGTTGATGTTGGAAAAAACATTGCACATTGCGACATTGCATAATCGCAATTTTCTTTTTTTTCCTCCCACTAGATACGATATCCGCAGAAACCGATAACTGCATTTAAATCAGATTTTTCCGTATTAGGTTCAAAAGTTATTGTGAAACATGGTAGCTGAATGACGGATCCTCTTTCATTGTTATTTCGGATAAATTTGTTCATAGGATAAACTTTTAAAACTTTAAGACCCTTCATTGAAAGGTAAATTTCTTCATCATAAATTTAATTTATGAGAGTACTTGGTGTAATCCTCTAAGTGTTCAATTGTTCGTAGTTACTCTCAACAGAGAACCAGGGTAGGATTTAGAAATCGCCCGAAGTGATTCAATTGATTTTAAACCTTTTATGATGATAGGCGGCGGCTTATCAGACTTTATGGTCATTTCACGAGTACTTTGCACATTGTTAGTAAGAATCAGAGTAGTCATCCAAGGCATAATTGACCCGGTTCCTTATGTCATCATTACTAACACCTGATTTTTGTACATTATTTAAAACCGAAGACATACGTTGTTGTTGATTCTAAATTAGCGCCCGAGCGCTTAATTGATTTTATTTTTGACTGGTTAGTTTGTAACACTTTCGAATCAACCATATTTGTTGTAGCATTACTAGACAACAAACCATTTTTAATAACTTCCTTCAAAGCAGCGAGGTCCACAAATAAAGAATTGATTTTACTTCCAATTTTTGATTCTATTTTGACATTTGCTGTTGTCTGCAAAACATTTATATGGCTGTTCAACCGATCATCAATCGGGAAGTTTTTCGAAATTTTTTCGGCATTTTTAAAGATTTACGTAACTATGATTAACGTGTAGACCATTACCAGATCTAGACTCATTACTTGATTCGATTTTGCCTATACTGCAAATATTCACTTGATTTAGGCAAAACAAAAATTTACTTGTTATTATAAAAGCCAATAGGTGGCGCACACAGTTTAAATAAAATTATCACTTTAAAAACACAAAAATAATCTTTTACAAAGATTAAAAGCTTAAAAGCACGACCGAATGTGATGATCCTGATTGATGAATGAATGATGATTTGATGATGATGAAGAGTTTCCTTTAAATTTTACACTAAATATGGGATTCACATATTTTTAAGCCCTTACTTTTAGAACTTGCTTTATTTTAAAAATATTTTTGCAAATAGTTAATACTTTAGAATTAGTTGATTTTTTACACAATCAACCAATTAATTATATTGATGTTGGTTTTAAATTAATAGATAATAATATTTTTACTTATGTATAGTGTTAAAATCAGTTCATCTCGATAGGATGAAAATTTTAAATATTACGTTTTTATTAAGTTTAGGTTCATTGGCATCAACTATTATTTTAGACAAATTAAATTAAAAATAATATCATAAAAAAACAAAAAATGTGATTAATCGTGATAAAATCCTCTTTTACTAATAAAAATAAAATTAAACAAATTTAAAATCGTAAAAATTCACAGTTAAAAAAATCGCAAATAGCAATCTTTTAGGGTCCAGTTTAATGTATAAATACTAAAAATTCACAATACTTCATACTAAGTAATATAAATTTATATATAAATTTAATTTAAATATTACAAAAGCTTTATAACTTTAATTGAAACATGAATAAATAAATTAATCCTTGGGCAAGAAAAATTGTATTAGTTGATCACGCGCTGTAAATTTTAAATGATAATTAAACAAAATGGCGATAAATAATTTGTTTTGGCCCTAGAAACAAAAATTTTGTAATGATTTAATTTTATCATATTAATAAAAATTACATAAATTTAACAAAAAAAAACACAAAACCCTACTATTAGAAAAATAAATATACTAATTTATTCACGTAAATATAATTCTAAAATCAAATTAATTTCATAAATAATTTTTGTAAATACATACATAGGTACTCGTATATTTATTATTTTAATTTAAAAAAAAAACAATATTATATATTTTTATTTCTCTTAGAGTCGATTTATAAAATTAAAATAAATAACATAAAATTAAATGATACACCTTCTCTACTTATAATTATAAATTATAAGTAGAGTAATATTTTTATTGTGATAAAATCATGCATTATAAAATTATTAGACTAGAAATAGCGAAAGTGTTATTTCAATTATTTTTATTTATTTTGTAGATATTTTAAAAAACATTAATAAAATTTATAGTCATATTAAACTGTACAATGATCTTTTTATATATTTAAATTTATATTAACGTTGATTATTGAATTCGCGACAGTTACTGCGACATGAATCTAAAGTGCATATAAACAATATAATACATACAATCACAACGTTATGCTTGCGTATTCCACGGGTACGCTGATTGGAGTTGATTATTTTAATTTTTATATGGATTTTTTAATTTCCTGTTGCAGCTGAAATGTGTTTCGAATTGAATAATTCACGTGATTAATTAGCTCTCTATCACATTATAGAAATTAAATGTTAGTACGCAGCTGAAGTGAAATGAAATTTTCGCTGGTCTCCAAAATTAACCAAAACGCAGATTTTGTTCGAGAAAACGAGAACGAGAGTTAAATGACCGCAAATTCGTAGTAGTGGTAAATGTATGCGTGTGTTTATTAGTAACGCGCATGCGTGTCATTTTGTTTTGATGTTTAATGTCATATTTTCATTTAATGAAATTTCTCAAGAATTTTGTTCGTTGTTTTTGTCGCTGCATTAATAGCGTAAAATTATTTTAAAATAAACTTTAAAACCGTTTATTTTAACTATAAAATTATAGTTAACTATTATTTTAAATTAAACAAAAACTTGTCATACATAGAACAATCATTAAAAATAAATTTTATGTGAAGTCTAACCAACATTTTTTATTTTTGTCTTCATGACATAAATGTTTCTCCCCTACTAAATAGATAGAGAAAAGTATAAAATGCGAGAGACGAATTGATCATAAGTACCAAAAAAAATACCGATTCGATTATTTTTGATGCTTATTGAACTAAATATGACACAATCACAACGAAAAAAAATTACAAACACAATTATGAAAATGTATACTGTACATATACGAAATTCTCAATTCTCGCTCTAGATTTTTCGTACAAAATCAGCGTTATAAATTATTCCATGAAAAATAAGTTGGTCGATTTTTCTAAAATTTTAAAGCAGATGAAATGTTGAATGAATTATTATTTTTTTATAACTTTATGTTAAAAATTTATTATGTGAGTTTTGTAGCAAATAAAAAATTATTGATGAAATGTCGAAAACCTAGCTTACTTTAATCGTACATGCAGTGAAAAATGTGTAGAGTTAAACAGAGACTAACTACACTGCGTACTGCAAAACATTCAGCAGTGATATTTTCGTTTTTGCTTGTGTCATTTTTATAATGCAAATAACGCTTGTTTTACTTTAATCTTTACTGCATATCCGTATATGTATATGGTTTATATAAACTGTTTGTTTTTGATTTAAATTAACGTTTATACAATTTTAAAATATCAGGTTATTTTAATGTTTAGAAGATATTACTGACATCTTCTGGTTAAACTTAAAAGCAGCTTCAAGGGAATTTCGATTATACATGTGTTTTAAATTGAAATAAAACAGTTTATAATCATACGTATGCTGTAAAGAGCAAAAAAGAAAATTCATAAATTAAATTTAAGATCTAAGCCCAATTAACCTCATTAGATTAAACTAAAACCAATTGATTCGATATTACCTAACCTAGCTGCACGCATACGATATAAAAAATGAATCTGTATTCAATGATATTCAATAGCATTTTTTTAATAGTAAGAACAATAATTTAATATTTTCGGTATTATTTATAGTGATGTTAATATTGTCAATTCAATTGAGAAATCAGCTAGTATGTAACGTAAGAAACCCACTATAACGCTCAATATAAGATCGGCGACCAATCGAAATTTGGTAACAATTTATACGACGTTTCATTTGTTTTAGTCAAACTATTAGCTAATTACTACTTAATTTTTTTCTAAATTTTGAAATTCTTACGAATGTTCGGTGCGGAACCGATATTATGTAAATAAATTTTTGATTAATAAAAAAAATCATAATTTTTTTATTTATTATAATTTAATTAACTAGAATCTCATTTCTTAAAAACCATTTAAAATTGTATTTTTTGAAAAACTTATAACATCAAAAATATTTATTAGCATTTTTCCCCTTAAAAAAGAAAAGAAATATAAAATAATTAAGTTTGCACTATTACCGATACCGATAAAGTAGGTGACTACGATAGTTTACGCTAGGTGCTTAAAACTAAAACTCATTATTCGTCAAATTGAAAAAAAAAAATATAAAAAATATATAAGTTAATATTTAGCTTTTTAAGTAAATAAATAAAAATTCGATAATGGTGCTTTAAAAAAAACTATATTAAAATTGAGATTAACTAAACAAAATAGATGTCGACACTAAATAATAAAATAATAGATTTATAAACCATTACGCTTAATATGAAATAGTGTAATACATAAATACAAACAGAAAATAAAATGAAACTATTTAACTTTATAATAATAGAGTTACACAAATTATTAGATGAAACGTGTATAAATTTAAGTTTACTATTCATAAAAATAATTTTATCGTAAACAAAACAAAAAATTAATATTTAGTTTTTAATAAAATTTGATTTTAAGTCACAAAACTATTTAAAAAATTATAACTGAATTTTTTATTTATTCATCCTATGACGAAGTTCCTCAAATGTTCCATGAAAGGTTAAAGCGAAAAAGGTAGGTTGGAAAGTGAATATTTGTGACTTTTGTATTTGGTACTTTTGTAACTAAAATATAGAAAAATATAAAGTGAATAATATCAACTAGGTATACGCCACGCAAACCATATTATTGAATCGAAATACTATAATTATATTTTGCTATCAACCGTCGTTTTTTATTATTTATGTATGAGCATTTAATTGTATTTGATTTAACTAATTGACGAGGAGTGCACGACCAAGCTTACTAGGCAAGATTCCGGAAGGCCGGGAGTAGATAACAAAACCGAAGAGTAGAAAAAATAATTTAATTGTTCGAATCATAAATAGAAATACAACAATTTTTAATATTTATAATAATTAAAGATAAATGAGTTAAACGCTAATCTGTTAGCTATTTGCTAATGAGAATATTAAAATAAGTTAAACATTATTCGATAAATAGAATTAAGTGAAACAGCCATTCACTTCATTAAGTGAAGTAGTACATCTCAAGAATCCTTAAATTAATATAATTAACCATTTAGTTGAACCTGTTAATTAAATAACTACGAGGGTGGATTGATAAATGTTTAGATTATTGCCATCTATACCTCACTAATAACAACTTATCTTGTTTGTTCTGAGGCATATTCTTTTACACGAAAACTGTCAAATTTGTATGACATTTGATTGAATAGTTTCTTATAGTGAGTTCATTCGAAACGTCAGGCAAAAAAAAACTTACCCGGGTTTAGCTGTCAGGGTAAAAAAACTTACACGGGTTGAGCTGTCAGGGTAACATTTTGACATAACACGTTCATTTACAAAAAAAACTTACCCGGATTAGTTACCCGGGTTAACTTTAAAAAATTGCGATTTTTTGTCAGATTTTTACGCATACATATACGTATTTTGTATACGTATATACAAAAGTAAACGTCAAAATATAAACATCAAAACAAGACTCCGCGCCATTTGTAACAATTTAATTTCGAATTAATTTTAATATTTAATAGATGTATTAAAATTGTGAGAACAATTTGTAATTTTGTGCGACGTATTTTCAAAATATCTTGTGTATTAAAATGTTGTGTAATTGCGGATTTATTACATTGAATAAAATTCGGAAATGGGACAGCCGATGCGATCACTTACCATTTCAAGCGATTCTGTGCCACCGCTAATATTACAGTAAAACAAGATAATCATAAACGTAAATTAGATGTGCTTGAAAACTAATTTTAAATAAGCGTTTGACGGCTGTAGTCATGTGAGTAGATCGTTTGTTTAAATCACTAAATTATCTCCATTTAACTTTTGAATTAAGATTACAGCAATAATTTAAGCGATTTGGACGCACTACTAATGGATTCGAAAGGTGCAAATATAGGCGACCAGCTGGTACAAATGAATTAAGCTAGCCACTGTAAAATGATCACACCGATGCACGGCGCCAATTGTAATCCCTTACCACAATAAGCTGAAGAGTGAAGGGTAGAGTAATAAATAATTGGATTGGCTAGATCGGACAGGACTGAATTAAATCAATTTTTTCCACTTTTGTCTTTATTTTATGAAAAATAAAATACATATTTTATTTTATATTTATACTATCGCATATTGTTCGTATAATAATTTTACGCCCATTCAAACCGTTTTCTATTAAATCGCGAGCAAAAGTCCCAGGCGAGGACGATTCGTTAGAATAATGCTGTTGTTAGAATTTGATGCTCATTGTACAAACAAATCACGTGCGTATCCACTTTCAATATCGGAGCTAACACGACCTTTGGGCTCGGAACTTTACTTAAATCCGCCAAATTGTGACACAACTGCAAATGCCGAAATTGAAACGGATTGTTACGGGCACCTTCAAAACTTTTCATCAATTTATCACTTATTCATTCGATTTGTAATTTAGCAAACTCAACATTTCTTTCATGTGCGAAATTATATAATTTCTTATACATATTATTAATTAAAAATTATTGGTATTGAGTTATAAATAAATTATTAAAATTGAAATATGGAAGACACTATTGAAAATTTTAATAGTATGTATTTTGCTTTATAATAATTATACCGATGGTAACAAGTTGAAATGTCTGACATTTTTAATAATAAACAATTTTTTGTCTTGCTTTTCACCAATACTACTACAAAAGTCGGGTAAACTTTTTTCGTGTTCATTTACAAAAAACCAGGGTAACTTTTTGTTGTAATTCCGAATGAACTTGCTATTCAAGTTCATTCGGAATTACAACAAAAAGTTACCCGGGTTTTTTGTAAATGAACACGAAAAATATTACCCGACTTTTGTAGTAGTATTGATGAAAAGCAAGACAAAAAATTGTTTATTGTTAAAAATGTCAGACATTTCAACTTGTTACCATCGGTATAATTATTATAAAGCAAAATACATACTATTAAAATTTTCAATAGTGTCTTCCATATTACAATTTTAATAATTTATTTATAACTCAATACCAATAATTTTTAATTAATAATATGTATAAGAAATTATATAATTTCGCACATGAAAGAAATGTTGAGTTTGCTAAATCACAAATCGAATGAATGAGTGATAAATTGATGAAAAGTTTTGAAGGTGCCCGTAACAATCCGTTTCAATTTCGGAATTTGCAGTTGTGTCACAATTTGGCGGATTTAAGTAAAGTTCCGAGCCCAAAGGTCGTGTTAGCTCCGATATTGAAAGTGGATACGCACGTGATTTGTTTATACAATGAGCTTCAAATTCTAACAACAGCATTATTCTAACGAATCATCCTTGCCTGGCACTTTTGCTCGCGATTTAATAGAAAACGGTTTGAATGGGCGTAAAATTATTATACGAACAATATGCGATAGTATAAATATAAAATAAAATATGTATTTTATTTTTCATAAAATAAAGACAAAAGTGGAAAAAAAATTTGATTTAATTCAGCCTTGTCCGATCTAGCCAATAAAATTATTTATTACTTGAAACAGTGGTGCCTATATATATATATATATACATATATATATATATATAAATTTTAATTTTTGAACTGGTGTTGTGCTCATTTTGGGCGCCACTTGAAACAGAATGACTTCTACTTGCGTAGAAACAATTCTGATTCATAGAATTTTGCCGTCGTCCGATACGTACCCCATGCGGCGTCGGTTCCCGCAGCTCAAGCCGGCAGAGGGGAACGGTGTGGGTTTTGAGGTACTCAGACTACGGCCTAGATTACCGCATTTTTTGAATATAAAAAGGGGGAAAAGAAACAACATAATGCATGCCATCAAATTGTGGATATATGGAAGAGATATTGGGACCCGGACCCAATAGGTGTTGAAGTATGCTCCCCGATGTTTAAGGCTATTAAACCGTGATTGTTAAATTAATTTAGGGTAGCATTATCACCCAACAAAAATTTTTAAACGTGATTTTTCTTATCTTGGCTTACGGCCCTAGTGGTTAGTAAATATTAAGATCCGCAAAACGTTGCTGGTAGAAGGGTGTGCAATGCCTGAGGCACTGTTGCTTAAGAACCACCCGTCCCTTTTTCCAGAGGGACAACCAACATACGCTCTGCGGATCGGTACCGCTTGGATTAGTATGACGAGTATGATTATGTTGTATACTTACCAAACGGCCGGGCTGCTACTGCTGATTTCCAAAAGTTCAAATATTTTCACCACAACCAATATCGAAAACACAAATGGGTTAACTGATACTCCCGATCAACCGCCACAAAAATAAAACACTATATACTTAGTTCACGACTTAAAATTTATTGATGACAATCTTTGTCAAATTTCACTGAATATATTTTCACAAAAAAAAACACTCAAACTATAAATAATCAAAATATAACTCGACGTTTGTTTCTTTTTACTGCACCACACGATCGCCTCTTTTAAAACTCCACAATAAAAACTGACCACTAAAACTGGCCAAAACTAACAAAAACTGACAAAAACTGACCCCTAAAACTGGCCAAAACTAACAAAAAACTGACCACTAAAACTGGCCAAAACTAACAAAAAACTGACCACTAAAACTGGCCAAAACTAACAAAAAACTGACCCCTTACCAAAATTTTGGTACGGTATTTATACATATTACTTGGTTGAGGCGGGAGGGGAAAATTTTTAGTACAAAATGTACTACTCTCTCAACCAAATATAATAATTTCTGCCATATTGGCAAAAATGTATAAATACCGCCCATTTAAAAGTGTTATAAAATAATCACTTGGGGAGTTTATGTATGCCGTGAAAACTGCAACGTTTTAAATTCCTACTTAGGTCGTTCGATAACTTTTAAGTAGGAAAGTAGAACATTTGCTTTTATCGCGGACATAAACAACATATGGGTACGTAGTCTAATTACAAAACATTGCAATTAGATCGCGTAAACAAGAAATATTTTTATGTTTACTGTATTGCAACTTATACCAATTTTTAGGTATATGAATGCAACAACAAACACAGGGAATATTTGTAATTTCGGCATGACTAGATATTTGATGAATTTTAGTGAAGATGATCTCTTCAAGGTTATGGCGAAATTACTTCAAAAATTATTATTATAATTATATGGAAATTGTGTGGGTTGAGTTTTTTTAGAATTGATAACGGAATAAATTCCGTTACAGCGTGGGGAAAACCCAATCCCTGAGATGAAAAGAGATCTCTTGCTCTATTTGGGAAAGGACAGATGGAATAGGGTCATGGTTTAATGGTACAGTTAAGTGTGAGTTCAACGTGGGGAAGCCCCACACCCTGAGTTGTCTCGAGCCGGGCCATTAATCTACTTATTAACTAATTAAATATTGTCAAACTAACTGTTATATTTAGATATATATGAACATTATTAGAACATTTTAAATTAAATTTTTTTACCCCACAACAAAAAGGTTTGTAGGAAATTTTGTATAGTTAAAAAAAAATGGCTATTTCTGCAATTATGATATTTAATTCTACTTTATTAATTAATTTTCATTATTCAATTTGATGTGTAATTATTGACTGCACGGATCAATACAGAAACGATATTTAAACTCTGATTAATTTTGATCTCATTGTATTAATGTCCATATTATTCTTTTAAAATTATTTTGCTTAAGAATAGTTTTATTTAATATTTTACTTAAGTCTTATTCAAGGATGTTTTACTATAAAATTTTACCATAGGTTCATTATACAGATTATAGGTATAAAAAAAATATTGAATTACATCCTATATAAAACAATCGTTAAAGTCAAATGAATCATAATATTGTATCTAGGTAGAAGAACTCATTCAAACCATTGGAATCCCTTGAATGATGAAATAAGGTTCGTTGAAAGCCAAGATTTTGTTGAAGTGGAATCCATTATTTGGTGCTCCTTTGTTACTATTACTGTTTGGATTGGAATTTCTACAGACAGTAGTTAGGACAAAACTTTTGTTGATACGCCTCCTTGGTTTAATTCCTCGTAGTTTACATACATTTTCGACATTTTTGATGACATGACATTCTTAACATCCAATGACGTTGTTATCCCTTTAACACGTTTTGTACCCTTGGTTCAAAAACATGAAACGCCCCTCAAAAAAAACGGTAACAGCTCAAATGTGGTTCATCCCTTCTGCTGGATTGATGGCGCTGGATGACTTGATGTCGGTATTTTTCCAGGTAACAGTATTGCCAGTTGCAGGTTCTGCTTATTGTCACAAATTGATACCATTTGTCCGACTAGATTTGCTATCAATCCTCATAACTCAGTAAAATATCCACAGTAATCCGTAGTTAAACCTTGTTTACTTTCCCAATCGTGTGCTTCTTAGTTTCTCAATGGTTCCGGATAGCTGCATATCTTCATTCCATGTATCCTTTTGGAAATATTGCATTTTTCGTAGACTAGATCCCTCTTAATGGTTCGCATCTTCGATGGAAAGTTTTGACCGAACTCTGACTGTATAAAATACCTTTCCATAACATAACTTCTGGTATCCTTTCATCATGATCTTATGTTTGGATACTAACCGGTGCCTCATATTGTTCTTAGTTCATCAAAAATTATAGGTTCCTCTTTATTCAAATTTAATTTTATTTTATTTTACATTACATAATTTACATCTTGGCAATATAACCAAAACTGCTACTACATTTTTAAGCCGATATGAATCTATGGTAACCTAACCCTACCACTATTTATTATTGATGGCGCTACCTTAATCCCACTTTGCTGAACCATGTGCGAGAAATGGGATTGAGCCAACCTCATCCTCTATTTTAACTAAACTTATTATTGAACTTTCCTAATTCTTATATCTATTGCCTTAACTAATGTCGCTGGTAAATTCATAACATCGCGCGCGGTTACCAGCCTTCACTTTACCATTACATCACCTATGTAAATGCCCAAACTTACATAGATGGTCTAGTGGGAAAGTGGAATATATATCAGTCCACGTTTTCTACGGCGGTGCTTCGAGAGAGCTACACCGACGTGCAAACGCCCCTAAGTTCCTGAAATTACGCTCGCTATGCAGAGCCATCTGAAGCCCTGGGCGCATATTCCTTCTTAGGACGGTGTATATTGTATCGTCTGAAATTACTTTATTTGTTTGTAAGGTAATACGGTGTATTGCCTGATAAAATTCTAGGAAAGATTCTCTGGGATAGGCCTGCTTGCGGTTGTTAAGCATGCGTCTCACATCATCATCAGTTCTACTTGATGCGAATCTTATCAGCATTTCTTGCCTAAACATTTCCCAAGTCATCTCCGGGTTCCGATCCACAGACGTCCAGAACCAGTCTAGCGCATCTCCTTCCAAGCATAGGTCTGAAACCCCCACCAGATCATCTAAAGAGATCATGGCACGTGCCGCATGCCATTCCATTCTAACCAGGAAACGCTCGACCGTTAGTGAACCTCTATTTCCTTCAAATCTCACTTTCCAGGTGCCTACTTTTCGACGGAGTTTTGCATCTGACATTTTGCCTTCCTTTAGAGAGTTATTCTCAAATTGTGGGGATGACATTTTAGATGAGTGCCTAATAGATGCCACATGAAAGCTTGTCTCCTGCTGCACGAAATCACCATCTTGGTACTTGAGCAAAGACTCCTTCTTACTCTTAAAAAGGCTTTGATTCAAGGCCTCTTCTTCGTCTTCGTCTTCAGATGAGTCTTCGACTTGTCGTGTCAATCGGCGTCTAGTGTTTGCGCGGCTCACTAGTGCCCTGGGCCGTTCAAACACCAGCTGCTCTACTTGCACTTTGGCAGCCTCAACGGTCAGTTGCTTGCTTGACAATTGAGCTACTATGGTCAACAATTTCCGGAGGTTTTTCAACCATCCTGTGGCTTGCGCCTGGAACGTCGGTGACGTTGCACTACGGTACATTCTACCCTGTACATGGTCCAACTTGGCAATGACGCGAGGAAGTATCCCTAGATCAGGTTTATCTCCTAACCCCTGATCTAGCATCTCGCCTTGTATTGCTTGTAATTTTTTTACGCACACCTCTGCTTCGGCTTGAGGCTGCTTGAGTGCGGCATTGTGAGCTTTCTGGGGTGCAAAGCAAGCTCCCGTCATTTCTTCTTTAAGCTTTGCTTGTAGCCTTTTTTTGAGGTCTTCGCTTACTTCTTGTTTGGCAGCTTCTCCCATGCCGCGGACTTCGAACTCAACGTAGAGCTCATCTACATCTAAATGATCTATATTCATTTTTTTTTTTTTTTTTTTTAATTTATATTTGTCAATACTGATTATTAATGATAATTTCTTAAAAATAAATTAGAATTAGAATAAATAGTTAAAAGAAAACAACCACGGTTTCTTCACCTTGAACGTGAAGCATAACTTTCACCAATTTGAATCAAAAATAGGATGGGAAAGGAAAATGTATTTTAAATTTTGATGAATCTGTTTCATTATCTTCAATGTCGCAATGGGTTTCTTAACTCACTACGAGTGATCCTCATTACAGTAGTAAATATGAAAACAGAATTCATTTAGGATACCTAATTGATCATTACCATGTTCTTGCCCTCTTAATCGCAATTGGCAGTCTTACTCTATTAACAGAGGAGCTCAATTGCGCGAGTTGACAAGCGCATTGTAATGTAAGTGAACCGAAGTTAGCGAGGCCTTTTAAATGATTAAGCGCTCGAACAACAGCTACTATTTTTATCAGTTAGGAACGATAATTCGCCGACTATCGTTGAGAATTTTCATGACATATGATATAATTACAATTAGCCTATGTCCGACCTCGTGGTCGATGCTCGTTCACTAGCAGAAAACTGAGGTGAACAGCTAAGTGTAAAATATTCTGAACGCGACTAAACTAAACTGGGTGGACTTGCAAACCTCATCCCGAAAGATGTAAGATAAAATTTGATTACGAAGTGGAAAAAAAAACGCAAAACCTAACTATATGTCAATTGTAGAAAATTAAAATTTTTTATCAAATAATAAATTTATCTTACGGCTCGTGGTAATTTCTTACCTATAGCCATAAAGATTGAACTGAGGAAAAATTAAATTGTAGGGGCAGTTCCGCTTTATGAACCAGGATACGGAATAACACGTTTGATAGCCGGAGAAATGAGCAGCCCTTTATACCATCCGATAACTTTTCGGCAGGAAAGAGATATGCCCATTACCTCAGGGAAACGCGCCATTCACCCTTACTGGTAAAATAAAACAAAACTGTTGATTGTACACGGTGTCGAAAACCGTACAATCTGATAGTTAATATATGTGTTCTGAAATTAAGCATCGTAAAAATGGCTCATCGAATTCCAGATGCTACCACGAATATCAGTTCATTCCCCGGAGTGCGGGTTGGGACAATGCCACAAATGAACTGATCAAACGAGGATCCAGCACTGGAACTCGACAATACGAATCTTTTTTCCGTGTGTGTGTGACCCAACAACGCATCTGGTCAGGCATGCCACTAAGGCATGACCGCAGCCACACTCACACCAAAAATGTTTCTCCACTTTTTCATGTTCAATTATAGAACACATGATTTAGATTGGTTGTATAGAACTCCAGAAAAAAAAATGAAGCTCGTATAGAAACTTTAATAGATTTGGAACAGTTGTTTTGTCCTGGTTTGGGCGCCACTTGAAACAGTGGTGCCTATATATATATATATATACATATATATATATATAAATTTTAATTTTTGAACTGGTGTTGTGCTCATTTTGGGCGCCACTTGAAACAGAATGACTTCTACTTGCGTAGAAACAATTCTGATTCATAGAATTTTGCCGTCGTCCGATACGTACCCCATGCGGCGTCGGTTCCCGCAGCTCAAGCCGGCAGAGGGGAACGGTGTGGGTTTTGAGGTACTCAGACTACGGCCTAGATTACCGCATTTTTTGAATATAAAAAGGGGGAAAAGAAACAACATAATGCATGCCATCAAATTGTGGATATATGGAAGAGATATTGGGACCCGGACCCAATAGGTGTTGAAGTATGCTCCCCGATGTTTAAGGCTATTAAACCGTGATTGTTAAATTAATTTAGGGTAGCATTATCACCCAACAAAAATTTTTAAACGTGATTTTTCTTATCTTGGCTTACGGCCCTAGTGGTTAGTAAATATTAAGATCCGCAAAACGTTGCTGGTAGAAGGGTGTGCAATGCCTGAGGCACTGTTGCTTAAGAACCACCCGTCCCTTTTTCCAGAGGGACAACCAACATACGCTCTGCGGATCGGTACCGCTTGGATTAGTATGACGAGTATGATTATGTTGTATACTTACCAAACGGCCGGGCTGCTACTGCTGATTTCCAAAAGTTCAAATATTTTCACCACAACCAATATCGAAAACACAAATGGGTTAACTGATACTCCCGATCAACCGCCACAAAAATAAAACACTATATACTTAGTTCACGACTTAAAATTTATTGATGACAATCTTTGTCAAATTTCACTGAATATATTTTCACAAAAAAAAACACTCAAACTATAAATAATCAAAATATAACTCGACGTTTGTTTCTTTTTACTGCACCACACGATCGCCTCTTTTAAAACTCCACAATAAAAACTGACCACTAAAACTGGCCAAAACTAACAAAAACTGACAAAAACTGACCCCTAAAACTGGCCAAAACTAACAAAAAACTGACCACTAAACTGGCCAAAACTAACAAAAAACTGACCACTAAAACTGGCCAAAACTAACAAAAAACTGACCCCTTACCAAAATTTTGGTACGGTATTTATACATATTACTTGGTTGAGGCGGGAGGGGAAAATTTTTAGTACAAAATGTACTACTCTCTCAACCAAATATAATAATTTCTGCCATATTGGCAAAAATGTATAAATACCGCCCATTTAAAAGTGTTATAAAATAATCACTTGGGGAGTTTATGTATGCCGTGAAAACTGCAACGTTTTAAATTCCTACTTAGGTCGTTCGATAACTTTTAAGTAGGAAAGTAGAACATTTGCTTTTATCGCGGACATAAACAACATATGGGTACGTAGTCTAATTACAAAACATTGCAATTAGATCGCGTAAACAAGAAATATTTTTATGTTTACTGTATTGCAACTTATACCAATTTTTAGGTATATGAATGCAACAACAAACACAGGGAATATTTGTAATTTCGGCATGACTAGATATTTGATGAATTTTAGTGAAGATGATCTCTTCAAGGTTATGGCGAAATTACTTCAAAAATTATTATTATAATTATATGGAAATTGTGTGGGTTGAGTTTTTTTAGAATTGATAACGGAATAAATTCCGTTACATACTCTACCCTTCACTCTTCAGTTTATTGTGGTAAGGGATTACAATTGGCACCGTGCATCGGTGTAATCATTTTACGATGGCTAGCTAAATTCATTTGTACCAGCTGGTCGCCTATATTTGCACCTTTCGAATCCATTAGTAGTGCGTCCAAATCGCTTAAATTATTGCTGTAATATTCATTCAAAAGTTAAATGGAGATAATTTAGTGATTTAAACAAACGATCTACTCACATGACTACAGCCGTCAAACGCTTATTTAAAATTAGTTTTCAAGCACATCTAATTTACGTTTATGATTATCTTGTTTTACTGTAATATTAGCGATGTGGCACAGAATCGCTTGAAATGGTAAGTGATCTGATCGGCTATCCCATTTCCGAATTTTATTCAATGTAATAAATCCGCAATTACACAACATTTTAATACACAAGATATTTTGAAAATACGTCGCACAAAATTACAAATTGTTCTCACAATTTTAATACATCTATTAAATATTAAAATTAATTCGAAATTAAATTGTTACAAATGGCGCGGAGTCTTGTTTTGATGTTCATATTTTGACGTTTACTTTTGTATATACGTATACAAAATACGTATATGTATGCGTAAAAATCTGACAAAAAATCGCGATTTTTTAAAGTTAACCCGGGTAACTAATCCGGGTAAGTTTTTTCTTGTAAATGAACGTGTTATGTCAAAATGTTACCCTGACAGCTCAACCCGGGTAAGTTTTTTTACCCTGACAGCTAAACCCGGGTAAGTTTTTCTTGCCTGACGTTTCGAATGAACTCACTAAGTTTTTGTTGAGAGAGACAGATTTTGTAAAGTAATTTTTGATTTTTTTTAAAACACGGAAAAAATTAATATCGTACAGAGACTAAATACTTTCATTTAAAAGGTTTAAAACCAAAAGAAATCTTCGATGAGATGAAAATAGGGTTAGATGAATATGCACCTTTAATTGCAACCGTTTTATAGTTGGGCAAATGAAGTTAAACGCACAAGTGATGCAGAATTTTTAGGAAAGCCAAAAGAGGTAACTACACCACAAATGGTTGAAAAACTTTATAAAATCATTACGAATGACCGTCGTATAAAGTTGCGCGAGATTTGTTACATTGGAGACATCTCATATGAACGTGTACACAACATCATACGCGAAGAATTGCATATGAGAAACCTGTCAGCAAAATGGTGCCGCGTAATCCAACTGAATTTAGGCGTCGAATCACAATGTTGATGAAACATGGACCCATCACTGCACACCAGAATCAAAACAATGGGTGCTGCTTCAAGTGCTCCAAAGAATGATAAAGACATTGCATCAGCTGGTAAGATTATGGCCACTGTCTTTTGGGATGCACAAGGCATAATATTTATTGACTATCTTGATAATAAAACCATCACAGGTGAATATTATGTATCATTATGTCATTATTAAGCACTTTGAATGAGAAAGTTAAGGAAAAACGACTACATTT
This sequence comes from Nephrotoma appendiculata, assembly GCA_947310385.1. Taxonomy (NCBI): domain Eukaryota; kingdom Metazoa; phylum Arthropoda; class Insecta; order Diptera; family Tipulidae; genus Nephrotoma; species Nephrotoma appendiculata. The sequence continues at coordinate 237,782,695 of OX371224.1, read as the reverse complement.
GAAGAAGTCAAAAGTGCTCTTCCATCATGACAATGCACTATCACATTTATCATAACGGGTCTCATACGAAACGACACATTTCACAACAGGATGTCACAAAACAGGATATCACAAAACAGTACATGGTACGCTACAGTATATGGTACGAAACAGGACCGATTAAAACAGTACATCCCAAAACTGTACATGGTACACTAAAGTACATGGTACGGAAGAGTACATCGCAAAACAGTACGTATTAAAAGAGAACACCACAAAATAGTTAATAGTCAATTTTACGTTTTTCCAAAAAAATTTTTAAGTTCTATTTATTAATGCAAAATAGATCAAAAATTTAAATAAATATATAAATAAAATAAATATATTATTTATATATTTATTTAAATTTTTGATCTATTTTGCAACGATCGAGTATTAGCGATTTAAATTAAAATAATGTTATATATTGTTAGGTGAAGGGATATTTTCTTATAACTTAAAGCAATTATAATTCTATATAGTATACTGTCTAATTACTCGAGGTGAAGGCAAATATCCACTTAATAATATCCTAATTACTAAACGTATTCAATAAAAAAATATTTAACAAATCAAGCTGAAAAAATCCTCTAGCTTAACGTTCAGTAACATGTACTTAGTGTACCATGTACTGTTTTGTGATGCCCTGTTTTATTACATCCTGTTTTGAAATGTGCCATAGTGAGCGGCTTCGTATCATAACATAGCAAAAAATAGATGAATTATTCATCTGATCTAGTCCCTTCTAACTTTTCAAATATGAAGAAATGCCTCGGTGTAAAGAAATTTGGATCATATGATAAAATATTAGCTGAAACTAAAGCTTATTTTGGGAGTTTGATAAATCATATTTTAAAGTAGGTTTATTGAAATTGGAAAAACATTGGAGTATATGTACTATATGCATATGTATCGAGCTAGGCAGAAGACTATGTTGAAAAGTATAGTGAATTTTGCTTAAAAATGCTATGTTTTCTGTGTCTTTCTAAAGACTTATCAATCCACCATGAGAATTGGTTGCGTATTTTGGTCACACCTCTTACGGATTGTGGCTATTTGAAATGCCAGATTCCTGGATTAAAAATTCAATATAAGAAAACCAACAACCTGCATATTTCTACAGTTGGCATTTACCACATAATATGTTAAGGAATTTAAAAGTAATAGCCACATAATTATCCCATTTTTTCCATTTACAAAAATTTCCCAAATGAACATATCGTTAATATTACAATTACTATATATTTTGCACAAGGGCAATCTGCCCTCTGCCGAAACTTAACACTCATAAAAATAATAAAACATTCAACCTTTTTTAAAGTAAAACCATTTTCGTATTTCTGATTTTATTAAAACTTATTTTTTATTTTAATTATATTTACAACTTAGAGAAACTAAAATGGTGAAATGTATGGTTCGTACGTATTAATTACGAAACCAATCAGAGTATTGGTTAAAATTTAAGAAGATAGAAGAAAAATATCGGTATCTACATATTTTAATATGTAATCCTCCCTTTTTGCAACCTCAAACTTTGCAATACATTATGTTTAATAAAAACAATTTCAAATAACTTTTTTTTCCAATATTGAATGTTTTAGTTCTTAATTTATCACAATACATAAATAACAATATATCTCAAAAAAAATTAGCTCTACGGTCAAAGAATAGAAGGAATATACAACATACTCGTACATTAATCCTAAAATAGTTTTGTTTTAGTATTGAGCCAAAAACCAACCGAATTACCATAAAATATTTACCAGATAATTTATTCGAACCAGCAATATTTTGTTAAATCGATAAGTTTTCATTAATTTTTTATTGGATTCTATTGTTGCTCTTCTGTACTCTAACAATTTATAGCTCTAGCATAGTTTATTTTAGCAAATACAGTAGCGCTCAAAAGTATTTTGACAAGTCTAAATTTGTTATCTTGTTTCCATGTACTTCTCAATAAATACGGGTTTTTCCATATTATTACTTAAAACGGCCAACTATTGCTAGGAACAAGTTGGAATTTGTTTGGTTACTTTACGTGTGTAGTACAAACACTAAAAATAGTTTTTGGCAGGATTATAAAAACATGTGTAACGGTTGGTATACGGATCTCGGGCTCACTTAAATTTCGTATTCATCTTATCGTTTTGTAGACGCCATGCATACACATTATTAAACTAAAATTCTTCGTGGATTTCAACCATGGTGATAATTCGTAATTTGGTATAGAGATGGGGGTAAGCAAAACAAAACGAAAAAAAAGAAGAGAAAAACAAGATTTACAATAATTATGGTACGGTAAGGGAAAGGTAATCAATAAAAAATATAGGAGATCCTATAGAATAGAGAAGGGTGGCGATATTTAAAAAAATAACGAAAACAAAAAGAAAAAGGCAAAAATTGGCGGGAATTGGTGATTTTGATGGGATATATAAAGCTCGTGACTCGCCAGGATGGTAGTTTTTTTGGGGGTTATGAAATAACAGCTGGAGAGGGATATCGTGATATAGTTGAATGCAACGATATTGAATCGATTAAAATAATTAAAAAAAATTGTTTTTTTTTTTGGTTTTTGCACAAAAAAAACAGACTAATAAAGTGTATGAATTTGTGAGGTATATTCCCGTGTAAGGAAACAAATGTATATATATAGATTGACAATTGTTTATAGTTAGAAAAAGTCGATTAAAGTTGTCGTGAAAGAAGATGTGTTCTTGTGTAAACAAAGTAATTTGTAATAAAAAGATTATATATGAAAAATACCCCGGTAAATGTTTTAAGTTAAAAAAAAAATCCTAAGTGTTACCTGAATAACACCATCAGAAAAACACGGAAAACAATACATAAAATGGAAGTAAGACGCAAGATTTATCAGCGGTATACGTTTGGATATTTGCCTTCGTAAACTATAGTGGGGGGGTGCAACTTCTTCCAAACGACTATATCCACCATCAATCGGAGGCGGCAATTTATAACAGTGGTAATTGGCATACACGGAAATGGGTAAGTTGGACGTACGTGGGAAAAAAATACCGTACTACCAACGGAAAGCACTCTTCAAGCTACGGTAACCATTTTGAGCGTCATTGGACTCCATCAACCAGCAGCAGACCAATAGAAAAACAATTTTCATTTATTTAAAAAAGAAATTGTTTCATTTTTGTGATACATAGTTTAAGAATTTGTTGTTCTTTTAACATTTATAATTTAACATTTATAATTATATAACTTATACATTAGGCGAATTCAATTCGTGGGCATTTAACTATTTTATATTCGTAAATGCCTTGCATACCGAGCCTCGAGATTGATTTGTTTTTTTATTTTTGAGAGTTATTATTATGAATATATAGACCCCCATTAAGGGGAGATCGCGGGTGATGTGACATCTACACGGACAAGTGGGATAAAACCGAATTATTGTAATTTTTTTTCTCTTCCAATCTTCGTTTATTCGGCACATGTATTTTTTTTGTTGTAGAGAGTAGATCGTTTACTCAATAGACGGTGATGTCGAACCCACCTCGGCCCTGATCACCTCAGTACAAGAACAAGCATGTGCAACCACACCACCGAGTAACCGTTAGGTCTACGTTACACATGTGTTTAAAAGATGTTACAATTTAAAATAATAAAAAATAAAGCAATCTAATAAAAATGGAAAATATAATAATTAACACCTCTAAAAAAATGGAAACTCTTTAAGGAAAAAAGGTCGTTTATGGCCTTAAGATCCAAATTATATGTTTAAATTACTTTTGACATTTATTCAGTTCCAAATTTCGATATCGGTCGCACAGCAACAAGAGCGGTTTTTTTTATAAATAAGTAGTCGGATTTTATATTAACATGGTCAAGTCGAAAGAATATTCAAATGATTTTAAAAACGCCGTGATAACTGCCCTAAAATGAGAAACGACGCAATCAGAAGTTGCTCGAAGTTTTAACGTGTCTCGGCAGCTTGTTAGTGCGTGGAATAATAAGTGGAAAATAAGCCCCGAAGTGGCCGTCCGAAAAAACTACTTCCATGGAAGATAGCTAATGGAAAAGTTATCGACGAGTGATGTCCGAAAATTGGCCGTGCAAATAAAAAACGAGTTACAAGAAAATTATGACGTAAATATACACGTTTCAACTGTAAAACGTCGACTAAAAGAAAACCTCTGATTTCTGCAACGAACATAAGGGTGCGTCTTGGTTAGCTAAATGGCACTGATCATGGACGAGTTCAGAATGGTCCAATGTGTTGTGAAGTGATGTAAGCAAATTTAATTTAGTGTCATCCGATAGAATACGGTATGTTAACCGTCCTGTAAACAAAAAATTTGATGTTCGATACCAAATACCCACAGTAAAACATGGAGAAGGCAATATAATGGTTTTAAGGTGTCTCGTGCCAACAAGTTGGACCTTTAGTTAGAATAGAAGATACTATGGCACGTTTTATGTATACTAAGATATTAAAGAAGCAAATGCTACCGTATGCCCAAAACACGAATCTAAGCATGTACAGTGGCTTATGAAAATCGAACTCCTGGAATGGCCAAGCCAAAGTACCGATTTAAACCGTATTCAGCATCTTTAAGTAAATGCTTTTGATCCGTAATTATTAAAAGTTTTTCAAACTTTTCTTTTTGTTTAGCAATTCATAACAGTAATATGTTCCAATTTGTAAAACATCATTACTATGAATAAATTAATCGATTAATTTTAATATTGTTTATATTTTTTGTATTAGCTAATAAATTATACTTGTCCAAATACTTTTGAGCGCTACTGTATGTGCCAAAATTGGATGAAGCGAGAGGTAGAGAATATTCGTAGGTAGAAGAAGGTGAGATAATTTTGATATACCTGCAAGATAAATTTTTGCAAAATTTGCTTTATATTTGGAATTTACAATTCATTTATTATTTGTTTTATCTAAGCCTTTTAAATTTACAAAGCTTATATATTAATTCATACATTACTTCAGATAACAACCACATATTAGTGTAATAGTAATTGGTCAAAAGGAGAAACCGAAATGCTCAAGGTTAACAGAAAGACCCTCGCGCCTAGTTAAAATCCTTTCTTTTACACACCAATATACAGGGTATCCAGGTTTGGGATACTAATTCGTTACTGAGTGAATCTGGCTTATTCTGTAAACAAAATCGTGTGGGACGGAATGGGGTCCCCATTTTTGAGATCCTCTGATGTAACATAGAGCAACCAGGTTATACTTATTTAACAGGTAATTGTTTTAGCCCTGTTGTAGATTTAATTGGTTATTTTTAATCTTTATCCGGTTGAGAACTATATAATGATTTACAACCGACAAAATTTTTTTATTTGAAAATTAAATTTTTCTTGAAATGCTGTAATTTCCTATGATATTCTCTTCTGCTATAGTTTTTCAGATATACCGCATAATATTAATGTTGATTTCGATTGAAGGAAAAATTTTACACTGAGGTTAAATATCGTACTCCAACTGCTGTTAAAATGTTCGATTGAAAACCAAGAATACCACAATGGTAATATTTTGCTACACCCAGGGTAATTTTCTCTCCTCCAGGTTTTTGGTCGAGTAATCCATTTTTTGTTGTTGTCATACGCCATTTTTTTCTATACTTGCCAAAACATACGAGTTTAATAAGCGAAAACTTTCAATTGGAGTATTACGTTATGGAGGAAACTTTAAATGACATTTACTTCACATCAACATGATCATTATTCTCCTCAGATTCATCTGATTCATCTGGAATTTTTGGAACAAACAATTGTCAATCATTGACATGACATGACAGCAAAAATAAAACAAATATATTGTTTTGACATTTAAAAGCTGTGTAGTTCATTTCTGTTACATGGATACAAAATGAGAGTATAAAATGAGGGTACTATTTTTAAAGTAGGAAAAAATCAATCGAAATCAATATAATACTCCGAGGATTTTGTTCTACAAGAAAATGCGATTTGGAAATTAAAGTGCGACACGGAAACCAAAATAAAATGTTTTTTTTATTTCAAAAAGAATGTATCTGTTTTAAGCTAAAATTCTATGATTGCTTGATAAAGTGCGAGGTTGCACGAATGCGATAGATGTTTAGATCACAAAATTTTTTATTGAGCGTAGAAAACTCGTTGTCCGGTAGCGA